>JASUUL010000132.1:0-1200000 GCA_030449875.1 Aegle marmelos
TATTAAGTCTTTACATTTTTTTAATAAACATTTGCAATATTTTTATTTACATACATATTAATAAGATTTTAAATATATTTTACTAAAAATTATGAAAAATATAATAAAAATTAAAAAGGTTTGAATCCTCTCTTTCCAATCTTTTTTTTCTAAATTAATCTATAGGAGATTATATATTTGTCACTGACATATAAAATTTTCCATTTTAAATGCCCAAAACACATCGTTTAGTAACTAATATCTGAAACTTAATTTGGTAATGAAGAATTTTACCATTTAAAAAATTGGCAATTTGATTTAATTTAATTTTTTCAGTTTTGGAGCTCTCTTGTTTCTCATCTTAGTTCTTCTCTCTGAAGAATTTATGATCTGTAGGATTTTAACAATGAAAATAAAACAGAAAAAAAAAGAAGGGAAAAGTAATCATAGATAACTTTAATTCAAATAAACAAGAGCAAACTTCTATTTATACTGAACTAATATATGTAACCATATTCCAATGAGAAATTTTTATTTTCGAAATTGATTTAATTTCGATATTTTTTTCAAGATTGTTTAATTTTGATCATTATACTAAAATCAAATACAAAATAAGGAGAGAGTGGTTTAAATAATAATGGAACAGAAGTGTTTACATGTGAAGAAGAAATAGGAGATAAGATGATAGACAAGTAAAAGAGAAGAGATGACATATTTTAGGGTTAACATATGATAGTTGTTAATTATTCTATTTTAGTTATTCATTAAATCAATATATGGCGTTTAGGAAGAAAAATTAAAAGTTCATTAAATACTAGCCCTAGATACGCTTCAATGACAAGTGTCATAATCTCCTATAAACTTTAGGAAAAATTAGATTATAAATAAAAGTAAAAACAATGAAATGAAAAAGAGATAACAATTTCGCTTGATTCCTATTCTTTCTTCATTTAAAAAAAAAAAAAAACAACTATTAGATTGTCATTACCCTCTCATCAAATAAAAAATTATAAATCAAATTCTACCCATCTACTCTCCAAATGGAAATAATTCCCAAAGACCTCATTCCGTTAGTAATTTTTGACATCACTAATTAGTGGTGTACTAGATGATACATGTATCTTTATAAAAATAAATAAATAAATGACATGCTAGTCATGTCATACGACTGTATTAAGTTTTTTGGTGACGAGTACCTCTGCGAATTAAATTAGTTAACTCAAAACAACATACTCAAATGCATAATTGAAAAATATGACAAAATTTTCTTTGTAAACTTCATTATTTTAAAATTTACCTTACAAATAATATTTTGGGTTCGGTTAAGTTGAATTAGTCCTACGAGAAATCATTGATCATAACTGCATAATGATAAAAATAAATATTAACTCTATACTTACTATTATGATTTGACAATCATATTTAAATAAAGAGTTGATCTAATTTAATTATAGAATCTGCCGGTTTATGTTACTTACCTCCTTTTTTATCTTTTCTATAATAATTTCACTACAGCCCTTATATCTATGCTTATTTATATTTCATTCATAAATATTATAAATTTTTATTTATGTATATTAGAGAAATTTCATTAAAAACCTCATATTGTTTCATTTTTTAAAAATATTCAGAGTATTAAACTAACCCACTATAATTTTTAAATTCCAAAAATAATATTAGAACAGTAAAATAAAAAATTATTAAATATATAATAATAATAATAATAATAATGTATTATTAAATTATTATCATCATCAAAGAGTATTATAATTAATTAATACATTAACAATAGTTAGTAATAAATTTTGGATTGAATTATTAATAATAATTCAACTAAAAATAATTATTAATAGTGTTTTATGAGATAAAAATTTAATCATCTTTTTTATTTTATTTAAATCTTCTTGCAGCATTAAACTAACCGTTCTAATTTTTTTAAATACTTTATATTTAAATAAAATATAATTTATTATTTAATATATTATAATTATTATTATAACAATAAAAGTTATTATAAAATTAATATGTTAACAATATTAATAATAATTTTAGTTAAATTATTAATAATAATAACTAACAATGATGGTTACTAATAATTAATTTTGAATAACAATGATTATAATAATTACAATAATTAAATAAAAAATTAATAATTATGATAAAAATAATTAAGAATTTTATAGTGATTTCTTACAATTTAACTCATTATGATTTTGATTTTAAGACAAAGTAAACACATCAATGACAGTATAGTTCATTCTAACCATGATTTTTATCGTTCAAGTAAAATAAATTAATGTGATTCTAATTCTTTATTTTAATTCTAACTATTTAGATTCTTATTTATTCTAATTCCAATTAACTCTCAATTCCCATTTAGTGAATGTACTATAACTCAGAATATTTCATATATTTTATATTTTTCTTTTCCTCTCTCACTCTCTTTTTTTCTACTGTTATGAGTTTAATGGTAGTTTTAATTACTAATAAAGGTTGTTGAAGAAATTAATAGTGAAGGGATTGATTCAAATAGAATTTATTTTTTATTTTATTTTTTTATTTTATTAATCTTTTTATCATGAAAATAGTAATTATTATGACATGATATTATAAAGAAGATGAATTGTAATAATTTTAAAATTTTATTGATGATGAGTAATGAAAAATGAGACTTTGTAATTTTTCAAGAGAGGAAAGTATTTTTAGTATTAATTTAATTTAATTTTATTTTTATTAATATTAATGTGTTATTATAACTAATGTGTTGTGGTTGTAAATAAAAATTCTGTTAATACTTACAAAAATATAGTAAACGAAAAAGAGTGTAAAAGATAAATTAAATTTTTATCTCAAAATTAATTAATAATAATTATTATTTTTAGTTTCTTATTATTAATAATTTAACTAAAAATTTATTATTAATTATTGTTATATATTAATTAATTATAATAATTTTATATTAATAGTAATAATAATCTATTATTAAAATTATAAGAAATTATTATAATCATAATATTTTATAATTATAATTATAATCTATTCAATAATAATTATATTTTTAATTAAATAAAAAATAATTTTAGAATTTAAAAATCATAGGGGTTCATTTTAATATTCTGAAATATTTAAAATAAAATATAAAATATAAGGATTTTAATGAAATTTCTATAATATACGTAAATAAAATATTTATAATATTTAGAAATAAATGTAAATAAGTATAAATATAAGGGCTCTGGTGAAATTATCTCCCAGAAAAGACAAAAGACAAAAATGTAAATACGGTAGCAGCTCTCATATTTTTATATCTTATACATTCAAGTTGCAAGTTACTTGCACACATACGGCACAAAATTTTAAGTTTTCAATCATTGTTTAAATGGTGAAGGCCAAAAACGGGTAACATTGCCCAAAGTCTTTTTGTTTATAGGTTCCTCCAACACTAGGTATTTCTGTTGGTCATCATTTTGATGTTTTGTGAAGAAAAAACAAACTCAAAATAAAAGTACTACAAACTTCAATACAAGCCCCCTTTGCCAATTTAAAAATAACTATAATAACCCTTGTGTGCCCAGGGTGGGTCCCCTAGATTGAACAAATAAGAAATAGCCCTAATAAAAATATTTTTCTTTAAAAAAAAAATATTAATAAATAATAAAAATACTATTATTGTTTTTAACTTGGCAATTTTCCCCATCTCGCTATCTTTTATGCACGCAAACCTCTTAACCCAAACTCAAACCCAAAAGTCTCTTGTCTCTTGCCTCTCTCTCTCTCTCTCTCTCTCCTCTCCTTTTCTCTTCTGGGTCTCTTCTGTTTTCTGTTGTCTCTTTACGAATTCAATTCAATTAATTCAAACAGATAATGAAAGCCAAACACGTTAAAGGAAGCCTTTTTTTTTTTTCCCTCAAATCGGAAAACGGACCAAAACCCTAATTGAGGCTTCTATCGTCAAAGCTTCTTTTTTCTGTTCAAATTTCACTCTTTTGTTCAATACTCGAAACCCATTCGCTGGAATTTGAAGATAATTATTGAGAAATTAGTTAATTTGTTTGCTATGGGCTTGATACCGCACCTACCTAGAACTGTAGAGGAGGTTTTCAGCGATTTTAAGGGCAGACGGGCTGGCTTGATTAAGGCTTTAACAGCTGGTAATGGCTTAATATTTTCTTCTTTTTTGTCAATTTAATTAATGGATATGTTTTTTATTTTATCGGATCATTATTATTATTTTTATTTTTATTTTCTGGGTTGTTGCAGATGTTGAGAAGTTCTACCAGCAGTGATCCCCGGTGGTTTTCTTTTACATAACTATTTTTTTTGTTTGTTCAATTGTAATTTGACTTTGTTTTTCCTTCCTTTTTCTTCCATAGTTTTGTATTATATTGACTGAATGACTATGTATTTAATAATTAGTACGTATTATTTATAGCTCTGTTTCATGTAAAAGAGGCAAATTATGTTGTAGAAACCAACTCGTTTATGTTTTTTTGAGGTCGGGAGAATTTTAATAGAGACAATGACTGTGATATGAATTAGCTTAGTTCATGCTTGTCTGAGTGTTTGGAGATTGTACAAAGTTCATGCTTTGTCTTTAATTCAAGATGAAATGTTTGTTTTAAGGTAGTTTTGCTTGTTGTAGCACTCGGAGGCTTACATTTTCTTTGTTCACCTGCACGGTTAGTTTCTGTCTTATTCATATATTTCTGTGCTTCCTCACTTGCACGGTCATTAACTCATTCCGTGATGTTTCTACTTTAAACACACTTATATTTGCCTTTCACTATATTTAAATATATTTTTCATTGAAAGATCCAAATGAATTGAAATTGCTGCTATAATGTATTTGGTTTGCTGCATGAAGTTCAAGGCTTGTCTACGTAAATAAACTAGAACTTGAAAAATCTTGAAGTGTTATTTGTACCCATATAGTTCAGTCCAGCTAGCTTCCTAGCTGCAGAAAATCGAGCTTTGTTGTTCTTGACTGTCAGGTTCTTGTGGTTATTATATTGGTTGGAAGCAGATGGTTAGTTTGGTGTGAATTATTGGCATTTGGTTATGTGGAAGTTCTGGACATTTGTTAATTTATTTGTCTGCATAGCTTCCACTTTCAAAATACTTCATTTGGCTGATAATTGTTGAAAATCCAAAATTCTAGTGGTACTTATTTATTTATTTTGGATTGATGCAGCTATGTTTGTTGGAAGTGTGTTGTTATCTTCTGTTGAGTTCTGACAATTATGTTTTATGCGGTCATCCATATTTTTTCTTGAGTTATGTGGTATCTGTTATCATATTATTTTTGTTGTCTTTTCTTCAGTCATTTTGTAGACATTTATTGTTTCTTTTTAGTAGGCATCGATATTTTCACTTTAGCCTTCCTACGTACATAGATCAGCTGGGTGGAAAAAGCTTGAAAGATTAGTTTGGTTCACTTTTACAATGAGCCACATGTGATTCCCAACACTGCATCATTTCGACCAAATAAGGAAACTGTGACACAAGAAGAATCCCCATTGGAAAATAGGGATCGTGCAGCTGCCTGATAACAGAAAATTCCTAAATTCTTGGTGATAGGGATTAATTATGTTGGACTACTGCTCTTATGTCTGTGGAACTGCTCAGTATTTTCAGTTTGATCCTTCAATCTAATTTTCTTATGTTTATTAACTTATATTCTGTCATGATATTATTATTTGATATCTTTTTATTCTCAGGCGTGAGTTGGCTAACATGAAGTTCACTTTACTATTTTCGTCAATGTTTATGGAGTGCAAAGCTTCTCCATGAAGTTTGGTTTGTGACTGTTGTGTTGTCTAATATGTTGCCTTATCTGCTTTCTGACTTGTTTGTAAAAATTAGAGCTCTAATTCTAAATGTCTTTATGTTTGGCTGCTATACTCTATGTCCATAGTCAAATGTCATCCCTTTTTCATTTGTTTTTATGGTTTATGTCTGAATGTTGCTATAGTAGTTGATGTCAATAAAGTTTATCTTTCTGGACTAACAGTCTCCTGCATTCTTAACGTTTTATGAAACCAAGTATCTTTTGTGCTTTTACTTATTGGTATGATAAAATGAGATCTGATTATATGAACAATTCGAGGCAGATTGTGCATTTTTATTTAAAATACTAGTATTTTGCATACAGAAAAAGAGAGAACTTGTGCCTATACGGGCTTCCTAATGAGACATGGGAAGTTAACCTGCCTGTTGAGGAAGTGCCTCCTGGAGCTTCCTGAGCCAGCATTAGGTATAAACTTTGCTAGAGATGGAATGCAGGAGAAGGACTGGTTATCTCTGGTTGCAGTACACAGTGATTCATGGTTGCTTGCTGTAGCTTTTTATTTTGGTGCGCTTTGGATTTGGCAAGAATGAAAGGTATTTTCTCTTTCTTGCCCATTTACTTACATTTGCTGTAATTTCCAGAGCTTTGGCATTAGTATCCATATTCATGGTGTCATATTGTTGGTTCTTAGTCCTGTCTTATAGTTCTGCCACTGCTTTTCAACATTACAAGATGATAAAAGGGATATACGTAGATACATCATTAAATTTTATGGTTGAGATTGTTTCAATTGAAAGTTCAAGGTAGTAGGCCCAGGGTAGATTAAGAATTTATGTTTGATCATTTCACTTATTTTTTGTAAGAATATACGCTGATCATTTCACATATTTATCTTTTATAATGGTAATTGGTGATGATTTGTCTTTTCTGATACTTGTATTTGTAACTATTTATTGATAACTTGATCTACCAATATTAAGTTTAACAAGTCCAATAGTGTTGTGTTGACATTAATTTATGATTGATTATTCTGTGATCAACAATTTAACACCCACCAAGGTTTTGTTTTATACATTCTAGACCATTTTTCGCCCCTATAGTTCTTCTCTGTTGTCTTAAAAAATTTAAAATTTAGTTCGAACCATCTTGGTCGCTATGTTTATTTTGTCTCATTCCGTTACAAAGTCATATGATCAACTGTATGACATGATGTTTGACAACCTATGCATTCAAGTTGTCATTAACGGAAGGAAGTTTATGGTCTCCGACAGAGTCTGACTCATTCAACCGGTTGATGCTGCTCAATGGAAAGCTAATAATCTAATTGGGCATCATAGATTTCTTGAAAAAAAGACAAAAAATAGGACTAGCCAAACAATATACTACAGAACTATTGTTGAAGCTATATGTGATATAGAAAACCTGTGATGCTATGCTTGACCAGGAAGTTTAATAAAGGCAAGTTGAATGTCTGTTTCTCTTTTTGTTGGAATTGGATTTTTCAGGAAGAAACTTTTCCAGATGATAAATGATCTCCCAACTATCTTTGAAGTTGTAACTGAAATGCTAAGCAACCAAAGGACCAATCTGCTAATCACAATAGCAGCAAAAGCAAATCGCCGGGAAGGTTTGAAATTGAAATTGGAACTTAATGTTTTCAGTTACTATTGTTTTATCAAATTCATTTCTCTGCGGTTTTGGATGTTGCCTTGAGCAGTCTCGTCCGGCTGAATCGCAAAACCAAAGCAGTGAAGATGTCTCCACCACCAAAGGACGATGATGATAAGCGGGGGACGAAGAAGAGGAAGACGATGAACAGGGTGCCACCTGTGGAGCATGCGGTGATAACTATGGAACTGGACAATTCTGGATCTGCTGTGATATCTGTGAGAAATGGTTCCATGGCAAATGCGTAAAAGATTACACCTGCGAAGGCAGAGCACATCAAGCAGTACAAGTGCCCCAGCTGCAGTAGCAAGAGGGCTAGAGTTTAAGATCAGTTATGAAGTTGGGAATTGAACAACAATTGAACAAAGCAGACAAGATTAGAACTTTTTTCGTTACAGTTTGAGAGTCAGATACCTGTTTTAGTCAATCAATTTGCAACTCCTGTTTAATTTTCTCTGGAATTTGTGTTTTGAAATAGCTGCTGGCATTTAGAAATGCAAATGTTGGAGCAAGTTTTCTGGTGGTTTGATCTAAAGTTTCTTCTTGTGAATGTGTAAGCATCATTGACAAAAGGCTATTCCTATTCTATGGCTATGTCCTTTGTTAAAGCAAAATCATTGTCCGCCAATTGCCAGCAATTGGATGAAAGGTTTCCAATTTCAAGCAATCAAAATGTTGAGCCCATTTTGATGGATCAATAAGTGGTGCAAGTACAATCTAATAATAATGAGGTAGTCTTCCGATCGTCCACAATCTATTGCTAAATTTATGTTAAAAAGTGAAAAAGTGATTTGATAATATTTCACCAACTGTAAGCATCTAAGCGCAGGGATTTTGTAAAAGAATGTTCCAACTATTTACGCAGCAAGCACGCTAAAAATTTGGGGAAAAAGGATATTTTCTAACAGAGGGTCATGTCTTGAATGGATCACTGAAGGGTAACATGTTCACGTTTTGACTTTCAATGATTTCATTATCGACACACACAATGATCACCAAAATATATATATATATATATATATATATATATATATTATTTTTTAAAAAAAAGATCTAAGATTTAACCCAACACAGATGCAATTTGAAAGCTTTAGAAACAATTAAGACATTTTAACTCAAGGTATTAATCATGATAATCATTAGTTAATGTGGAAAAGAAATTTCGATTGCAATTCTGAGATGAAGACATAATTAACTCACGCAACTTTATATTCCATTTTAATTGAGCAAAAATGTCGATGTTTGATTTTAATTCAACTCGTTAGATCTCTTCTTTTTGTTGTACGTGGAGAGCCTAAGGTTAAAAAGCCTCCCTCATACCTAAAATCTACAAAGAAACAATGAAATAAAGACTTGTGGGATCAAGTAGGCTTCAATTCATTCCAGGCCATAGGACCTACTCTTTAAAGTTTCTATTTGTTGCAATTGCATTATTAAGTTTTGATGTTGCCGCTTGAATAAGCTTCTTGTGGTATTAATCAAAATAGAAAATGTTTTGTCATGCTATGAAATCTAACAGTAGAACTCCACCAAAATCAAGCATGTTTTGTTTGTCTGCAAAAATTCTATCAGAAAAAAGCACAAGAAACCAAACGCAACCAAGAAGCTGCATTGGCCCTGTCTCTATAAATCTGCTTAAAGCTATAAATGGTTTCGGGCTTAGCAAAAGGTATTGTTTTTTTTTTTTATTAGTTGAATTGTCGTGCAAAGCTCAAGTGATGATTAATATTCAATTGACAAAAGGCTAAAGAGACCAAAAGTTGCATGTGATTAAGCATTTGGTTGTAGATGGGTTAAAGCATGTGGCGAGTAAAAAATTTAATGTCATTAATCTCCAACTGATAAACAATTTAATGCTTGACTAACCAATCACGTGTTAAAGAGGGAAAGAGATCTGATTTGGGAATATCTTAAAGGATTTGTTTAATTGGGAAATTATTAAAAATTAAGAAGAATTGCGACCAAAAAAAAAAAAAAAAAAAAAAAAACACGATAGAGATTGGAGAGAGCTCTCATTGTGGCCTTGGCACTTGCTTGTTGTTAGTTAATAGAAAATTGATCGATCGATCACCAAAACTTGACTAACACCTTTTTTTTTTTTACATTTTGATTATGATTGATGAGCCGTTTTCAATTGCTGACATATGGATATTGCTTTAATATGGAACCTAAATCTTGAGTCTTGGTGGCGGAGAGAAAATTGTGATTTGTTCTCTAAAAAATGAAAAATATAATTAAGATAAATATAATTAATATATAAATCATTACAGGGAATGTGAAATTAATAATATCGAACGTTATGTATATATCGTATAAATAATAAACAATAACATAAAACATTATCATAATAATGATTTATATTGTCAAGATTAGTAATACATTAACAATATTGCTTTAAATCTTGATCTTCATGATGGAGAGAAAATTGTGATTTGTTCTCTAAAATGGAAAATAAAATTAATAAAAATATAATACATATATAAATCATTACATGGAATTGTAAATTAATAATATAGAATTTTATTCATAAAAAGTATAAAAAATAAAAGATTAACATAAAATATCATAATAATAATGATCTATATTATCAAGGTTAGTAATACATTAACTATATGAATTATTTGGATTAAAACGGCCAAACTCTATATTGGTGTTAATGTAAAGTCCAAAGTTTCACTCTCTTTCTTCTTTTTCCTTTTAAAATAGAGATCACGTTGCTGTTCACTCTATCTTATAAAAGTTTTCTTTTCTTTTTATTTTGTTTGTCACATTATTCATGAACAGAAACGGGGAAAAAGGAAAAAAAAAACCCTCATCAATTTCCTCTACAGAAAATACTTTTATATGCAACTCTTCAGCTTATCTTGGGATGAATTCACAATTTTGATTCATTCAATAAGTTCAACCATATCAGTTGGAGAGATGGCGAATATGCATTTACTGAAAAGGCAAGGGACCCCTAAAGAGCTGTGCCTTTGACTACAATAGAAGGACACTCTAATGAAAAATGAACGTGTAAACTGAAAATTGCAACCAATTAATTAATAGCTATGATTTATGAAAAGATCAAACTACTGAATTGAATTGTTCTATTCTCTTGGTACAAATGTCTACATTTTATATCATTCAAAACAAATTTTTAGTGCATATGTGTTTTACAAGGTGAAAGAGTAGACATTCCGGCTTAAAAAGCTTTCCAAAAATTTATATACAGTCTCTTGACTCCTAAATCACATAGATAAACAATGACAGACCGTTAGTGTAATAGCATATTATTGTATTGATATTAACGGACATAAATAGAACCCAAAAAAAAAAAATCACACATTACCAATACAATGTATATATATATATTAACAAAAATAGGTGTATCAATATCTTCCCCAAAAAAAAAAAAAAAAAATTCCTAAAAGAAGTTTATTTTTTCTTTTACAATCTTTTTATTTTTCTTTCTTGCAAAAATATTTCCATAAATCGCTTAAAAACATTGTGTAATGAAACAGACAAAAGACGAGAAGAAAGCACGAAACTGTTTTCAAGTGTAAAAAGGCAAAAACTGTAAATTAAAAATAAAAATAAAAAAATTTGAAAAACAAAAAAACACAACACAAATATCAAAAAGAAGTGGAAATCCCAGGGTCCCTGGGGCTTCCTCCACAGTCCAAAGTTCTCTTTCACACACATGCTCGCTCACTCACTCACTCACATTCCGAAGATTTAACTTTCAACACTTTTGATTTGAGGCGCCAAGAGTAAAAATAAAAAATCAAAAATAGAAATAAAGAAATAAAAACCCTAGTGACAGTGAGTGAAGAAGAAGAAAGGAAAAACCAACAAAAAATATTATTTATATTGTCAGGTACTGGTCCATTTCATACTCACGCACTGTCCAAATCCATTCTTTCCTATCACTCTCTCTTTCACTAATCATTTTATTACCATTTTTGTTCAAAGTTTCAATATTTATTTTTCCCCCTTTCTGTTGTTGGGTTTGTAAGATTTGTAAATTTTTGTGTATGTGGGTTTGAAGCTTTGATGAGTGAAACGGGAATGTGGGTATTGTTTTAAACTTGTAAAGTTCTGTTTTGGGGTTTGTGGGTATTTTTGTTGATTCTTGGTTTGATCAAGGGAAATGGCTGAAGTGAGAGGAGGTTGCAGTTGAAGAAAGAGCTGACACAAATTAGGAAAGCAGCCCGGGTTTTGCGTGATCCGGGACCACATCTTCTTGGAAGTCACCATTGAGTTCATCCAGATCTCTGGCAGCGGCAGTGGGCAGCTTCTGCTTCTGGCTCTGCCCGGAAGATCAATAACAATAACAAGCAATTGGTTGATGAAGACAACAATGTGAGTAATAATAATGGGAATGGGAAAGAGAAGAGAGTGTTTTTGTATAATTGGAAGAATCAGAAATCTTCAAGTGAGACTAGTGCAGTTAAGAAATGATGATGATGATATTGATGTCGATGATGATGAGGATGAAGGATCTTCTTGGGTCATTGAAGTGTTGATGACAGCTTGAGTGATGCAAGAAATGGTGGTGATTCGAAGAGTGATACTTATTTGGGTGAGAACTGGCAACGTCGATTTTCAGGTGTAGAGATGCTAACCTTGTGTCTTTGGCAACTCCAGCAATGAAAAAGCAAAGGCTGCCAAGAGAAAAGTAAGAGAAATAAAACCCTTTCGATTCTTTAACTAGATATCAACAAAACAAATTATTCTTGCTTGGTTTTCAGTGGCATTAGGTTTAGGCTGGGATGAGTCTGTTGAGCAATCCGATGATACTGAAGATTATTTACTGGAGGATTTTCGTAAGTATTCTGGCCCTTCCCCATTGCTTTTTAAAACTTAAGCATAAGAACTGGTCACATTCGTCTTCTAAGTTGTTGAAAGGTGGTAGAAAAGAAGATTCGTCTTATAGTTATAGCACACCTGCATTGTCTACTTGTTCTTATAATAGGTATGTTAATCGGAATCCTAGTACAATTGGATCTTGGGATGCTACAACAGCATCCTTGAATGATAATGATGATGATATGGATGATCATTTGGATCTCCCGGTCGTCAAGGATGTGGGATTCCATGCTATTTGGTCAAAGAGGACACCAAAACATAGAGGGGTATGTGGGAGTTGTTGCTCTCCTTCCTTTCAGATACTCTAAGGAGGAAAAGGAAGTAGCATTTTGTGTGGGAGCCAGACGATGTATCATGGAAGGAGACAGCTCGTCATCTGTTTCTAACAAGATGAGAATGGCTTCAAGAAGTGCCCAAGGTGTTCTCCATTACTCACCAATAGTGGCAATGGGAGAGCAGGGTCATCTATCGGAACTGGCCATAGTGATGATGAACTTTCTACAAACTTTGGGGAGCTTGATTTGGAGGCATTAAGTAGATTAGATGGCAGGAGGTGGTCATCAAGCTTTTGGAGTCAAGATGGGTTAGAGATTGTAGCTTAAACGGAGAGGAAGAGGAAGGTGCACTGGAGCATATAAGGAGTTTGAGCCAGAAATACAAGCCAATCTTCTTTGATGAATTGATTGGACAGAATATTGTGGTCCAATCACTTGTGAATGCCATTTCAAGGGGAAGGATTGCTCCTGTTTATCTTTTCCAAGGTCCTCGAGGGACAGGGAAAGCGTCTGTCGGCTAAGATCTTTTCTGCTGCACTGAATTGTGTAGCTACCGACCCAGCCAAGCCCTGTGGATACTGCAGAGAATGCAACGACTTCATCTCTGGAAAAGTAGGAATTTTATGGAAGTTGATGGCACCAATAAAAAGGAATGGACAGAGTTAGATACATTTTGAAACACTTATCTGCTGGACTTCCATTAGCCTCTCCACGATTCAAGGTTTTTGTTATTGATGAGTGTCACCTCTTGCCCTCAAAGACGTGGCTGGCTTTTCTCAAGTTTCTGGAAGAACCACCACAGAGAGTTGTGTTCATCTTCATAACAACAGATATTGACAATGTGCCCCGTACAATACAATCAAGTGTCAAAAGTATCTATTCAACAAAATTAAAATGCTGACATTGTGGCGAGGCTGAGGGAAAATCTCTGCTGAGGAAAACCTGGATGTTGAGCCAGACGCATTAGATTTAATTGCTCTGAATGCTGATGGTTCTCTTGAGATGCTGAAACTATGTTAGACCAGCTCAGTTTGCTTGGAAAAGAATCACTTCATCTCTTGTGAATGAACTTGTGAGTTTTATCCACAATGCTATGTTGGCATGGTTTGATTTAGATTTAGTTTTTAACACACCATAATTTCATGAATGAGAATATGATCAATTAACCAAAGAGTTAAAGCTATTTTGTAAAGAAAAGCTAAATCATCTCAATTGCATGTGAGTTTCATACTTTTTTGATCCTTTAGTTGTACATATAGTTATTTCAAACTTACATATGCAGTTGCTGACTTCTCTGCAGGTGGGGTTGTTTCTGAAGAGAAATTACTGGAACTTTTAGAATTAGCAATGTCATCAGACACTGCAGAAACGGTGAAAAGGGCCAGGAGTTGATGGATTCTGGGTTGATCCAATGGTTTTGATGTCTCAACTGGCTAGCCTGATCATGGATATCATTGCTGGAACCTACACTATTGGTGGAAGGAGTTGTGAGTATTATCCATTTCACTTTTTCATGGTTGTTTCTTAGGAAGCAAATTGTTAATACCTAGATATACTGAATCACAAATTGGTAATACCTAGCTTTTCAAACAAATGCATGGGAGAAACATTTTTCTCTTTATTTTTGTTTTACTGAAAACTCCATGGAGTCAAGCACACACAATTTGTGTAACGTCTTTGAAGCAACTAAATGTGCCATTAATTCTCATAGGGAAAAATATTGTTGTTTATCTATTATCATTGATTTTTATCATCATACTTTTACATGGTAAATTTAATTTGTCCGAAAAGATTGCTTCTTTTAGTTACTTGTCATCTATTTGCAGCAAACTTAAAACCATTATGGAAAGTTGGTTAACATTGTATCCAGAACCTTGGTTTTGCCAATTGTGATTGGTTGCCTAGCATCCACTTTATCCACCTTTTATTGTTGTTCTAACTTTCATTTATTTATCTTGGCCTCAATCGAAATGCAGCCAAAAAGAAAAGGAGAAACATTTTGAGTTTGAAACCCATTGTAAAATTTATTCTTCGCTGTCAGTTAGAAATGTTACAATTGAAATTACTGATATGGATTGTTATTTGTCATTCTCTAGTAACTGAAGCAGAATTGGAGAGATTAAAGCATGCATTGAAGCTTCTTTTCAGAGGCTGAGAAACAGCTAAGGCTTTCAAGTGACGCTGCGCGTGGTTCACGACAACCTTATTGCAACTTGGATCAATGCATTCACTAGATCTCACTCAGTCAGGTAGCAGTAGAAGGCAGAGCTCTAGGACTACTGAGGAAGATCCATCAAGTACTTCAAGAGAAGCTGTTGTTTACAAGCGGATGTCAGGTCCTCAATATATGCCTCAAATGCAGCATCCCCTGCTTCCTTATGTGAACCAGTTAATGGAAATTTCAGGCATCATGGAGAAGTATTATCACGGATTGATGGTCATAATTCTTATTCCAAGCCCTCACATAGCGGTTGAAAGATGGTGGTGCCTTGGCTGTCTCACAGAATGGCGATATTGTTGGAAATACGATTATTACATGCAGAAATTCAGAAAAGCTAGGTGAGATCTGGGCACAGTGTATTGAAAGGTGTCATTCGAAGACATTTAAGCAGCTACTGCAGGGCCATGGAAAGCTTTTGTCTATCTCTGAATTTGAAATTAATTCCAATAATTTTTCCTGGGAAATTGAATTACGAAATGTAAAAGAATATATACTCAGACACACACCTATATATATATATATTCTTAATTATTATTACTGTTTGATTCTCAATCCTATTAACTAAACACAGACACACACTACCAAGGCCCGCTCCACTAGTTAGTGGGCAGCCTTCTTAAAGGTTCGAGACTCATGTAGTCTGCGTGCATATTTAATTAATAAATTTCTTTTGTAAAAATTCTTATTTAATTTTAAAAATATTCAAGTAGTCAAGAAGTGCTTCCAGGAAATTTTGGGTGAAACGATCCTTTGGGCTAAGATTGCTAATTTGTTTTTTGTAAATTTAATCATCTCAATTTTGAAGTTCTATAAAAATGAAGGTGGTTAAAGTGTCATATTAAATGTAAATTGAGAAACTAATAAGGATTTTGATTTGTTAAGTACCTTGAGACATTGTATATACTGCTGTAACAATCTTGTTTTTCTCTGTCTGTGGCTCTTTATTTTTGGCATCTACTAATATGGATTTTGATTTATTAAGTTCATAGAGCAGAGAGTGTATAGTGCTGTAACAATCTTGTCTTTCTCTGTCTCTGGCTCCCTAATATTGGTCTCTTTGGTCCACATGTTGTTGATTCAAAGTGCCTTAAAGATGTTTGCAAGTGTTTAAATTTCTATATGTTTCTTCTTGCAGGAGTTTTAATTGCCTATGTTGCATTTGGAGATGGAGATATTAAGTCAAGAGCAGAAAGGTTTTTGAGCAGTATTACCAATTCAATTGAAACTGTGTTGAGACGCAATGTAGAGGTTAGAATAATCCTCTTGCCGGATGGTGAGGCTTCCATTCACCATGGAATTTCTAATGAGTTACATAAAGGTCTGAAGAAGTCCGAAACCACTGCCGCAATTGAGAGGGAAGGAAAGGCACTTTGCTCAAATGCAAAAGCGATAATTATTATTATTCAGACTCAAATCATATTCCTGTTAATGTGTCAAGGAAAATATCCAGAGGAAGTTTTAATGAGATGGAAGTTAAGTTTAAAGGAGAGGATGATCATCCAAATTGTTCTCCCCTTTTAGCAGAAGGCAGTTCGGAAATTAGTAGTACAAAAGGGAGGAGGCAGGAGATTCCAATGCGAATAGAATCCATAATCCGCCTTGAACAGAGGCTAGAAACTGCATGGTTACAGGCTACAGAGAAAGGAACCCCTGGGTCACTGGGTCATTTGAGGCCTGAGAAGAATCAGGTGTTGCCCCGGGAGGATATCTATGGACAAAATCATATAGAGTCCATTCTTTCATCAGGATTGTCTTCTCAGCAATGGGAAGATGGGTTAAATCAGGAACTCAAAATTTTGAAGTTCAATGAAGATAGAGTGCTCAAAAAGGATGAGAATGGCAAAAAGGGTGAAAATTACCCGATGTTGCCAAGCTTATTGCATGATAGCAGTTTTATGGGCAATTTCAGCAAAGAGAACCAGTAAGTCTTTACTGACATCTATTGTAATTATATATTATTTTTCTGCAATACTCTGCACTCCTTGGGTCCCAATCAAGAATAGATTTCCAAAAACTAAAGCCTAGAAATTGATAGAACAATTAGGTTGCTTGAAATTCGGTGTACTACATCCTAGCTTGTTGCTAGGTATAGGGTTGATCTTACAAGATCCAACAAGAAGCCCATTATCTAGTTCCAGAAGTTTGGAGAAAAGTGGTTAATCCGGTATTGAACAATTCAAGATTGTTGAGTTTACCTTTTTCTTGTAGTATTAGATTCTTACACAGATTGTATACCTCTCATACTAAATGCTGGTGTTTCTTTAGGGGATATGAATCAGGGTCACAAGCTGGAGGTTGCGGTGGGCTGTTCTGTTGGAATAACACCAAACCTCATAAGAAGGGAAAGGTATTTTATAAGTATTAACACGTTTCTTCCTTCGTTCTAGCATTCTCTACAGAGCCATCAGGTTCTATTTCTGTTTGTGAACAGGTCAAAGGAACCCCTGTTCGATCACGAAAAGGCGGGCATTTTTCATTATTTGTTGATTGCACAAAGGCTAAAAAGAGTGAAAGCAGACTTAGAAGATAAATGGGGCGCTTAAATTTAACTAGTTGGAAATTCATCCTTTTATTTTTTGCTAATTTTTTGTGTATTTATTTCCAGTTAAACCATTCTTCAAGAATGAGAGCTCAAAGAGAATGATGTAAAATGAAAAGGATATGTTGGACTTTCGCATTTGTTCAGCTGCAGCTAATTTTTGTGCCAGGACTTATGTATAATAAGAAACAGTCTAAGATGAAAGCAATTCAGCTTTTCGCTCTGCCTTGTTTGCCGGTGTAGTAAAATTAGTTTTAGCGAGTTCCTCATCGTGCCATTTCAACGCATTCATTTACGGATCCGCTAATATGCATTCAGATAATGTATGTTACAGATCTCAACACAACATTTGAAACTTCTGCCACTAGACTTGAAATATGTAAAAGAAATATAGAAATCAAACTTGAATTGTAAACCAAAATTTGAAATGTTTAATAGCAAACTTGAACGGCATTTGCGTACTGAATCCCATTTATTCAAGGTGTACAGTGATGGAGGATGGACCTCGGAGTTTGGTTAAAATTTTGGAACCAAAAGTTCAAAGAGATTAGAAGATCGAACAAAACAAAGTACAACACAATGGATGAAAACTTCTATTAAGAAGACTCTGAGCTCAAATTCAATATTCTCTCTGCAACTAACAAATCATCAGGGGTTGTAACCTGCAATTCAGAGTACAATACATCAATTTGCAATTCATAAAACTTCGAGGTCACCTTTTTCATGCATAGGATGAATATTTTGAGAAACTATTGTATTGCAGGCTAAGTAACATTGGTTCTGTTATATGAAAATGTTAAATGTCAATAAGTGTAACAAAGAAAGATTTCCATCTGTTACCTTGATGTTGGTGTAAGATCCTTCAGTGATGTATACAGGATGTTTGAGATGCTCCACTATAGATACATCATCAGTAACTTCAAGACCTTCCTGCAGACAGTTACAGTTCGCTAAGAACATTTCTTCTGTATAGGGATGTGAACACAATGAATTTAAAATGGAACAGCCAGTAAATCATTTTATCTGGGAATCATAGACATTAGTATCGGCATAATAGGTTCACAGTAAAAGGATTATTAGATGAGGAGCTTAAAGGCAAATGCAGTACCTATTGACAAGCTCAAAACCCTTTTAAGCAGATCAGGCTTAATCACCTGCAACAAAAGATTTATGGAAGTTACAAAATGATATATCCAATATGTAGAGTATTTACTGAGAATAGAAATATCATATAGTCTTTTCCAACAGCAAACCTGAGGAGTCTGCATTTCCCAAAGTGTTTTGCGGTCAAGGGTTCTAACCACAAAAAGATTCACTATTTGCCTGAATATATATTAGGGAATAAGTTTCCAAATCCATAAAACCATTTGCTTCCTCAAACTATATTCTCAATGCACATCCAGAATATAGAAAGTGATGAATTTTAACTGGAATAAGAAAAAAGTAAAAGATGTCTAAAATCCCAAATGGTATAAATGCAAAGGCTAATGTGCACCTCTTTAATTGTAGCTTTGGCAGGAACACCCAGTACAGCTGCTCCAACACGCAAAGCATCCGTAAGGACCTAATAGTGGTAAAATAATGAGGCACACTGCCAATATTTTCTGGAACTCCTTGAAAATACAGGAATGTTTACTAGAACTGTTTACTAAACCGAACCACCAGCCCATACCTTTTCCACATCTTTAGATAATACCAAAGGTCTTGCAGAATCATGGATGCACACTAGCTCAGAGTTTAAATCAACTTCCTGGATGCAGCAGGAGCATATAACAATACAAATGAAATTTAATGTTCAATATATCAGCAACTAAGAGCAAATCAAAACACTGGATATCATGACACCATAATATTCAACTAATTTTTTGCGAAACATTTGATTCAATAGACAATTGATATAATTATCTTATTGTGAGTTTCTTCGTGGGTCATCAAGTATAATTTTTGAAAGAATACAGAAAGAAGCTAATAATCCACTTGTGTGCACAACCAATCCTAGAGATAAATCAATTGGTATCACTCTAAAAAATCGCGGCACAAAGAATTAATAACAATATAAACACAAAAAGAAGAAGAATAAAGTAGCCTTGCTGCCAAATTTCAAGCAAAATCCGGTTTTCTTTAAGTAAAATTTTATGAGCAGAGAAATTTATTTGCAAGCAGTTTGAAGTAGAAGGCGACAAATGCATGACTTTAAGCAGAGCAGAGTCATGTACTCCCTTAAACAACTTGCCCAAAAAAATTTAAAAGTGAAGATAGGCTGTGAGACACCCAAAAACTTTACCATTGAATAATTTCAGTAAGTTTTGCAGGCACTAGAGGAAAATTGAATGAACATAAGATGCTGAAAAAGCAGGAACATAGATATAGAAACTAAATGTCCTCTTAATTATCCATGCACCTGAAGTCCGCTGTATACAGAATCTTGCCTCTCCTTCCCAGGAAGCGAGAATTTAAGGTCTACGTTGATCTTCTCTTTGGTTTCTGAAAGGAAAATCAACAAGTTAGCTTAAATATTTCTGGTGGCACTAGTACCCAACATTACAAGGTGACCAAAGCTGGTACACTTGTTAATGGAAGGAAGAATATCATGCAAGCATACGAAGAGAGAGAGAGAGGGAGAGAACAGAAACCTTCAAAGATGTCACTGTAAGATGGATCACAAACTACCACAATTTCCTTCACTTCAACCATGCGCGAGTGTAGAAACTGAAGAAAGGATGCATTTTATTATTTTCAGAAGAAAGAACAAGGATCAGTCATAAGCAATGGAAACAATGACCATTACAACTTTAAACACATAATTTTTGTTTTGCCTATGGGCCAAACCTCAGTAACTGTATCCCACCCAGAGTACCTTTAACCCAAGGTACTATTCTAAAATAAACTGAGAATCACATTAACAACACAACAGCAATACCATAATATTTTTTACTGGATCAAGAAGAAAACTCCATATGCCCAGAAGACCACCTCTCGCATTCTATCTGATTTTTCATACTAAATGTAAACGACCATAGGTTACAGTTTAAACACGGAAGTCCCTCTTAAACCATACATCAATACTTTGATAGAAAGAATTAATATTGAACAGGGGTTGTTGAATACTTCAACATTGTTGATACAAGTTATTGGCGTTTACCTATACAATGCAATGGGTTGACCCAAAAGTGGTAGATACTGCTTTGGCATGTTCGCCTATTCGGACAAACATAAAATAACCATCATCTGAAAGAAGAAAATTAAGAACTACAGGAATTGAAGAAAGTAATAAACTCATACATACAATATGGATAAGACCATAGCATTGTATGCATATCCAAAACATACAAATAACAACTCATATGAAAACGAGCCTCTTGATAAAAACAATAAGATACTTACGCCCATTCTTTTGCCCCTCCCTCCAGCCAAAAGAATAACCGATACACTCTTATCTTTAACAACGACCGAGCCCTGAGATACAAGAACATAACGTGAATAACTGCTAAAAATGGATGTGAAGCAACTCAAAGGAAACAAATCCCACTTACATTATTAACTTTAGCAGAACATCTAATCCTGGATGTTGCAGGCCTGGCCTTCCTTGTCAAGCCAAAGAACTTATTTTTATGACCTGAAAAGCACCGAATTGAATATAAATCACATCAAAATAACAAGCAAAGAATATGCTTCATTGCCCATAAAAAATTACCAGTTCTGGAGAAAGTTAGGTGGTTGTCTGGGAACAGTGAGTGAGAAGAGGTTGAAGAAGACAGAGGAAGGTTCAGTTGAAGCAGGCCCATGAGTCTAATTTGTCAGCTTCACCTTTCTCAGTCGGTCAAATAATGAAATTGAAATATGCAAATGAAGAAGTGAAATCTTGCTGAGAAGTTAAAGCAGAGAATGTAGTGTGTGTTTGTTGACTCTGTGCAGACGGGGACAAATCAAAAGGATCATCAATTCATTATTCATGTGCTCTTAAGGTTTTTTTTCAATTTCTTTCTTTCTTAATTCTGTTATTTTTCTTTATTTAAGACAGCCTTCTTTTGAAATAAATAAGGTTTCATTCGCACAACTACCGCTCAAATTCGGCAGGTGATAAATGAATGAACCAATAGTAAATTTAGATAAATAAAATTTGATGGTAAAAAATAATTGAAATTTTATTTTTTATATACTTTTGATATTTAACCATATTGAATTTAGTTTTGTTAAAAAAAATATTATCTAGGGGTCCATGAGAAATTAGGGTAGGTGCTTAGAAGCTTGAGCTTTCATTCGGGGGGGGAAGAAAAAGTTTAAATATTTGAAAAAAAAAAAAGAATAACAGATACTTTTTAGCATAAAAAACTAATGAAATAAATTAAAGGGAGATTCATAACTAATTCAATAAGTTCCAACTCTCATCCGGGGGGGTGGGGGAAAAAAAAGGTCCACCTAATTTTGTTTTTTTTTTTTTAATTTCGAAATACTATTGTTTAAAAGTGGCGTTCGTTAAAATGGCACTAAATGTTGCAACTCATGGGCATTCCCACACTCGATACAATCCCAACCACGGTAACTCGTCGACCTAAAAGCCCTGATACACCCCTAACACATTCTCAGTCGCCTCCCACCTCCTCGTCCTTAACTCACTGTCACGCTTTGCCGGCGGCTTTTGTCCGCATCGCCGTCCTTTCGTTGCTAGCAGTCGCAAAGCCCCAAGGTTAGCTTCTTATATGTGATTTTTTCCATTTTCATTTCGCGCCAATTTTTATATTGATTCTAAAAAATATAAAAATTCAATCTTTTTCACAAGTCACTTTTATCTGTTGACGTAGGCACGCTTAGTATTCAGGCGCTGTGCCGTTTTAACTCACAGCTATTGTGGAATTGATCGCTTGATGTTAAGCACAGCTGTTGTGTAAGCATTTGGTGTTGGAAATTCGTGCTTAAGCATCATTTCTTGTATCTTGTATGTGTGATTTATCAATTTTTCAGTTGTTGCATTTATTCTAAATTTTGGGTTTGACGATGATTGTCCATTTCTCTCTAGTTTAGTCATTTTCCTAGTGGAAATTTATCTATTTTGGGAATGCATGCAGGGTTAGGGATGAAGAGGATGATAGCTCTTGGATTTGAAGGGTCGGCTAACAAGATTGGTGTTGGGGTTGTTACGTTAGATGGAAGTATTCTATCAAATCCTCGCCACACTTATATTACGCCACCTGGCCATGGATTCCTTCCTCGAGAAACTGCCCAACACCATCTAGAACACATTCTTCCGCTTGTCAAATCTGCCTTGAAAACTGCTGGAACATCCCCTGATGAGATTGATTGCCTTTGTTACACCAAGGGTCCGGGCATGGGAGCGCCGCTGCAAGTTGCTGCTGTTGTTGTCCGGGTTCTTTCTCAACTGTGGAAGAAGCCAATTGTTGCTGTTAATCACTGTGTGGCACATATTGAGATGGGAAGGATTGTGACTGGAGCAGAGGATCCTGTTGTGTTGTATGTCAGCGGTGGAAATACCCAGGTGATTGCTTATAGTGAAGGAAGGTATCGGATCTTTGGGGAGACTATTGATATTGCTGTGGGTAATTGCTTGGATCGGTTTGCTAGGGTCTTAACACTGTCCAATGATCCAAGCCCTGGATATAACATTGAGCAGGTACTTGAAGATTGGTTTATTCAACTTTTCTCTTCTCATCAGAAGGATTAAATCCTTTTAGATTTTGTATGTAATTGTAAAACATTTAGGTAAGGAATGATTTAGAGCAGTTGAATTTTTAAGTTTATATCTGGGCCCTACCCGTCAGGTGTTTTAAGCATGTGTTTCACAATTCAAGAATTGTGCTTATGTTGCTTGCTTATCTTCTGATCTCCCTTCATCATTTCCTGAATCACAGTGGAAATATATACACGCATTAGGTTATTTATCAAAAATAAATTACGCATGTAGCTTTGGCTGCTGACTTGTGTTTAATGCTTTGGTTGGTAGATTGAGTGATGCGACATTCTGTCTTCCATCTTGATTTGCCTAATATGATTTTCTTCTTTCCCAGCTAGCAAAGAAAGGGGAAAAGTTTCTTGATCTTCCTTATGTTGTAAAAGGGATGGATGTCTCTTTTAGTGGGATATTGAGCTATATTGAAGCAACTGCTGAGGAGAAGCTCAATAATAATGAGTTTACTCCTGCAGATTTGTGCTTTTCCCTGCAGGTTAGTTGCATTTTGGATCCTTCAATCCGTTGGAACAGCGTGAACCATAGCTTTAAAGACTGCAATTATATGTTGCCATTTCATGAATCATTCATTATATGAATGGTGTATTAATGTAGTTGGAAATTTACATTTTGCTTGATGATATGTGTTACAGGAAACTCTTTTGCAATGCTTGTGGAGATCACAGAACGGGCAATGGCACATTGTGATAAAAGGATGTTCTTATTGTAGGAGGTGTGGGTTGTAACGAGCGCTTGCAAGAGATGATGAGAACAATGTGCTCTGAGCGGGGTGGAAGGCTGTTTGCAACGGATGACCGCTATTGCGTTGACAACGGAGCAATGATTGCGTACACCGGTCTGCTTGCTTTTGCTCATGGTTCATCAACTCCGATAGAGGAATCGACCTTTACCCAGAGATTCAGGACCGATGAAGTGCATGCAGTCTGGAGAGAAAAGAAGATTCAGCTTGCAAGAATGGTAATCATTAAGGAAGCTAGCTGATTCAGATGGTAGATTTAGAGGTCTAATCATTCTGGCAGTGCCAGCAGTATTTAGTATTAAGCTCGCGAATGAATTTTGATTTAAGATGTTGTAAATTTAAAGTAGGAAGCAAACTATTTTGTGTTCAAGCATTTAAAATAGTTTGTGTTTTGTTTCTTAGTAATGTACATCCACGGTTTTGCCGGTCGAAGCATTAGAATTTACAGCATCGAAGAATATTTGAAGGATAAGTTATATAAAGTACTCTTATAATTAATGAGTGATGGTTTTTATTTGTGTATTCGTATTATCATGGACATGCGTTGGTTAATTGGCAACTTCCATCTCTACCTATGAGATATTATTAAATTTTGCCGATCGAAAGGAGGGGTTCGCCAAATCGTAAATCCGGCGGGGTGAGATTGAGACTGAAGGCCAGGCCCAATCAAGCCCAAAAGACACAGAGCGCAGCAAAACTGAACTTAATGGGCACGATCAATGTCGCAGTTGCCATATTCCGCTACAGGACTGAGAGAAGAAGCAGAAGAAGAAGCATCGATCGATAGACTTAGAGATTGTTTACAAAACAAGTGAAAGGATGGGGCACACAGGCGAGTTCTTCAGGCGAAGAGATGGGTGGAGAAAGCATCCCCTGCTGACGAGTAATCTGCGTCAAGCCACTCCAGGCCTCGGCATCGCTCTCGTCGCTTTTGGAATCTATCTTGTTGGCGAACAAGTCTACAATAGGGTCATCGCTCCTTCACCTTCTCATTCTCACCAGACCCACCACCAGCACTCCGCTGCCTCCTCTGCTCACTGAAGCTCTTTAGCTCTCCTGCTTCTCTCAGGTCTGTTGTTGAATTGAATTGCCCCCACATGTGACTGCAAAAATCTTTCTTTTTGTTTTTCTGGGTTATATTGTTTAATAAATTTTTGTTAGGTTTATTTTTGGTGTGATTTTTTGAGATTTAAGGTTTCGTTGGGGATTTTATGAACTGGGTATGTGATAAATTTTTAGGTTTTTCTTAGTTTAGCTTAACAATCTGTTCAAATTCATCCATCGTGCTTCAGCGGCTGATCCTACATATTGGATAATAAATTTATCTTCCTGCCTCTCTTTGATAGAAGCATTCGTCTGTCTTCTTTTTTTTTTTTTTAAGTAAAAAAATTATGATATGTTTGTTAACCATGCTGTGTCTGTGTAAAATTTTGGGTTTTATGGTTTTTTTTTTTAAATGAATTCGTCTGAAATTTTTGTTTTTATTGAAATTAAGATCTAGTGGGGTTCACCTGCTTTCTGGCCAGCTGGGTAGTACACTTGATTTCTTTTGCGTTTCATGTATTATGCTTATTTTCTTGCCATTGGTGCTAGATTTAGGATTTTCTGGTACTTTATGATGGGTTTATATATAGTTTAGGTTTTTATTTGTATTATGAGCACATTGGTTTCATTGCTCTCATCATTTCTGATTGCTAAAGCATACTCTTTTGACCTGCATCATATGGTTGTGGTCTTGTTTTATTCACATGATCTTTAGTTGAGCTGAATGTGTAGAGTTGTTACTGTTCAACAGGGGTTTCTATTTAGTAATTGCTCCATGCGAGGCAGGCCCTCTTTTTCCTCCTACAATGTGGCTGCTATTTCAGTCAATTTGATTAGATTTTGTTGTTTGTGGTTAGTTGATCATCTTTGATGGAGGAATGTTAGGAAATTAAGTTGTAGTAAATACTAAATAAAGACAATTTGGTTAGGCATAAGACGAGTGAAAAACATTTGTTCTTAGATGCAGGGCAGTAAGTTATTTACTTACACTGTTGAAGTTATAACTAACACTAGTTTCATATGGTTAAGTGATTTACTTATGTGGTTATTTTATCTGTTGGCAATGCAGTGTGGGGATTAGCTAGTGCAACCGGCAAGTTTTTTTCTTTTTTTTTTTCCCCCACTTTTATGGGTGTGTTAAGAATGAATCACATTCAAACTGGGGATTTTATGTCAGGGGCTTTTTAACTCTATGGAGGGCAGGGGATAAGTGTCACAAAGAGCACCTTGGAGATTGTCATTTCTAGGAGAAGCAATAATACCCTTCTGAAAATTCATTGGTTTGTCAGTGTTTGATTTATGACCATCTGATTTTGATCCTACAATTTTTGGGCTAATTGAGAAATCATATGGTGTTAAATACTGTATCTTACTTGGTAGTATTTTACAAAATTATGTTTGCTTATGATTGACTTAACAAGACAATATCCAGTGTGCTTGTATTAACCCGCTGTGCTTTCGGAAGGCTTGCAAGTAATTTCACAGTACAGAGGGCTGTTTAGTTATTCTGTTTAGTTGGTTATTGATGTAGAACAGGCCATAACTTGGACAGTTTTAAGTTTTTCTTTATTTGTTCTTTTATTTTAAGTTTTTCTAAAATTCTGTCTGTAGAACTTTACGGCGTTAAAATAATTTGAAATTACCCAGTTTGGTAAATTCACGTTATTTAGGGTTTCAGTATAATAGGGAGCTGAACCCTGTTTGTTTTGGTTGGTTGATTCATAATATATATAAATAAGAAAAAAAGGAATTCTTTTTGAGAAGATTCATTCCGTTCTCTTTCACTTATCCCCATTAAAGTTTACAATTCCCCTTTTATTATTCTTTGATGAGGAGTGTTTGTGAATCTGTGATTTAAGCTGACAGAATTGTTGCATGCAAATTTAATATGATCAAACAGATCCTCTATCGAGTCCTCTTTTAAGTACTATCCTTCATGATTTTTTTTTTTTAATAGGTGGCTGAAGATGGCGGTGACATGTTGGAAGAGAATTGAAGTTTGGACTTGTTTTCATTTCCCATATTGTTGTTTGAGTTAATAAGATCAACTTTGCCATATTTAGTGTTACTTTGTTGTGTATTAAGTTTGGAGTGTGAGACTTGATCTGTTATGTAGATGCTTAATCTTTTGCTTTTGATGTTGGTATGCATTCAATGGCTCAACAATTGGTGCCTGAAATGTTTCGAATAAAGAAGTTTCCTTATATAGATATATTTTCTTATTTATTTAATATTTTTGGGTCAAGTTTTCTATTTTTATGCATAACGTTTTTATGGCTCCTTTCCTCAATTTAAAATTTTATGTACTATTCATTAAAAAAAGAAATGTAACTTGAAATCATAGACTTTCAATTTTAATCCGTTACATTTCATTCAATCTAAAGGTGCGAGTATTTTGTTCAAAAAGCCGCAATGAGTCGCCTTTTATTCTTCTATTATTGAAATGAATAGATCAACCGAAGAAAGTTTAATTAAAAGATTGAATAGATTAAATAGATGAAAATTGAAGTAGAGGAGCTCTAAAAATTATAGAAGAAACTTGATAAGAGTAACGTTGAAACTTGAAAATATGTTATCCCTTACTTTAAAGAACCTAAGGATTTTTATATAAGAAAATTACTGTGTGTGTTGGAAACATATTATCCCTTATTTTAATGACTTAAGAGATTTTTAAAAAAATTATATATATATATATATATATATACACAGACCTTCTAGTAAGAGGATTCCGTAATTTCATGCAATATGGAGGACGGTTTAAAAGAAAGGAACAACATATTTCAATGTGCCAAAAACATAAAATACACTGTTTTGGAGGATGTTTTTTTTCAACTTTTAATTTGTCTTGTACTTGATTAAAATAAGTGATCCCTTATTGTAAAATCACTTCATATAAATAATATTAAACACTGTATCAGAGTGTGTATTTTACTTCTCTTTGAGTTTATTCCTTAATTGAATGATTCAAGAGATTGCTTATTCAATAATTACTCATATGCTTTATTTAGATTTAAATTTTTGCATAAATATTGAGTTATTGGTTTCTTATAATTTAATAGTAGATAAATTGGTATCATTAGTAATAATTTATATATATATATATATATAAAATACAAATGCTTTAATTTTTTTTTTATGCAGACAGACTTTTTAAATCATAAATTTTTGAGATAGTTAATTTTTAATTATTTTAAGTAAAAATATGTCCATATATATATATATATATATATTATCCGCACTTGATAATAATTATCTGGAAAGTTCAATTATCGTATTTTGAATGAACAAACCCCAGGTCAGCTCCATTCGATTCTCTCCGCTGACTCGAAATAATTAATTACTTAATTATGTTTCATTTCTATTACGATAATTCCCAGTTTATAGTCATTCCGTTAATTAAGAAATGTACAGTTTATGCGTGGGCCTCATTAAGGGGGGGGGGGGGGAAATAAATGGTAAACTTTATTTTAACAGTATATTTAAATTGGTCCTGGAGAATGGTAGGCGAATGATGCCAAAGTAAATTTGCACGAAAAATCCAAAAGCATGTGAGACTTGCTCAATTATTGTGTTAAAGCAAATGAAACCCGTGACAATATACATGTGATCAAGTGGCTGGTCCAGGGCGCATATGTGTATATATATTACATAGAGGCAAAAGCGGCTGGTCCAAGCGCAAGTTGTGACAGTGCATATAGTACGAGGATTGATTAGGCCTTTCAATTGCGACAGCCATCAATTTTTTTTTTTTTTGGGAAAAATTTGAAGTTATTTAATTGTAAATGAATTTTTATTTAAAATTATAAAAATATTTTAATAAAAAATTATATTAAAAATATATATTAATAAAGAAATAAGATTATTTTTTAAAAAAATTATTTTTAAAAAAAAAAAGAATACAACGCCAAAAGCCTAAAAACTTAAAATTTTTGGATGTTATAAAAGTAAAATAATTTATTTAATTTTTAAAAATTTTATTTTAAAAATAATTAAACGACACTAAAAATTTAAAAATAAAATAAATATTTTTAGGCGTCAGATTAAGTATATGGAATGTCCACTTATTACATCTATAAATAGATTATATTATTATTTAAGATCTACTCCCATATATTAGTAACGCTAGCCACCCCTGGGGTCCTTAGAGCTCATATCCTAAATGTTGAGGCCATGGGTTGTCACCCGTACTCGCTAGCGGAAAGTCGCTTCTCTGTGCCTGCGGCAGTTACTTTGCCATAAATATCTGTTTACGGAAGAGCAATATCCACCCTACAAAGCCTCCAGTTGGATAAGCCCTCTGCTTTTTAACTTTTCTGTTTATTGGATACGCACCGACACACGCGAATCATAATTGAAGCGCTATAAATACAACACAGAAGAACTTGCAAACAAGCTCCAGAAAGCAGTCAGTTAGTAAGAAGTTGTACGCTGGAAAAAATAGCATGGGAAATTATAATGTGATGGGATTGGGAGGCGGTGTCCCGGCAGCGATCATAGTTGCGACGATACTCTTCTTCACCGCAAGTCAATCTTGTGCTGCGGGCAACGCCACCAACATTGCGAATTTCCATATTGATCCCGACGCGTTGTTCTTTCATCATGATCCGGAATTGGTGTCGGCTGCTGCTGATCCTGCTACGTCAGACACATTGAAAGCCTCTTATGTACCATTCGGTTGCGGCAGACCCGGATATCGAGCTTGTGTCCCTAATCCCCAGAATTCCAAGAAGGGTGAACATTGCGCAGCTGGCCCCGGCGGCACGTATCTCCCGCGAAATTGTGGGTCCTAGATTCAGCAAACGATGCAGCTTTAATCTTCAATCTTCAGCTTCATCCTCAGCTATGTCTTGATGTGGGCTTATCTTGCATGGGTCATGTATTTAATTTATAAGTGGCCACAATTAATTAGTGATCTCTCTTTCCCTTCCCTTCCCCTTCTTAATTCTATCTATCTGTATATGACTAATTATTAATTATTATTAAGCTTTAAGTTTGTCCTGCTGCATCCATGCATATGTCCTCATAAATTTAATTAAGATTCCTCATTCAATTAGTGTTAATTGATTTGTTGCTAAATTAGCTAGTTTCCTCCCTCTTTGCATATTCTCTTGTTTCCAGTATGCGATGCCCTCCCTGAGCTTATTGCTTTTCCATGTGCGTACGTATTAAAAGCCCGGAAATTAAGAGTAATTAATTAATTAACTATTAATTGTAATTATACATGTTGGCCTCTTTGTTTTTTTTTGCTCCCTAAATAAATAATTACACGGACACGGATACAATTAGTGAGGCACGTGGGAGGATATTGGCTGAAAGTTTTAACTAATTATTAATCAGAACAAATGTACATCAGGCAAAATTTAACTAATTATTCGTTGGGTGAAAATGAAAAGCAGAGTGCATATTTATGACCAACTGCAGAAGAGAGCGAAAGGGCAGAACGAGCGTATATGGGGAGCCGTCGATGACTTGGCTCAAAGAAAGCCCTCTATGTACTTATACGGGGAGAAATTATAAAAGTACAAGTTTTTGTCATTTTGAGTTTTGCACCGGAGGTGTGGTCAAATATTTTTTAAATAATTTTTATTTGAGTGGTCACTCCAAGTTCTAAATCACGGGGACATTAGTGATAAAGAAAAGAAATTTAGGCTTTAACCACCCATAATTTTTTTAGGAAAAAAAATGAAACTATAAATGGGATAAAGTACATTAAAACTTATTAGATAGAATAAATTTGAAATATTCTAGAGAATGACAAGTACAATTAAGGTAATGTTTTATTTTTAAAGTGGGAGTGAGGAGTGTGAATTTTTTTTATTTTAATATTTATTTACAAATTTTAAAAAGAAAGTTGGAATTCTACTTTATAGGATGTATTTTTTTTTTTTAGTGGGAGCGAGGAGGTAGGAGTGAGAATCCACTCCCCCCATTTTTCTTTTTACTCTTATATTTAATAAAATAGAATAAATATGTTTTATGTATTTATATAACATATTTATATTATTTTATAAATTATATTTATTAAAAATAATAATACAAACATATTTAAATATAATATTATTATATTTATTTAATATTAGTAATTAATAATAATAAATATTTTATTCTAAGAAATATTAATTTTGTACTTTATTATTAATAATAATATTTTATTTGTGTTGCTCTAATTAATAATTTATATATATATATATAACTATAATTATAATTAATAAAAATTATAATTTACATAATTAAGAACATTAACAATTATTATTCATTCACAAATATAATAAAATAAAATAAAAAATTATTTTTATTTAAATAATATTATTATATTATTTATAAATTATAGGTATAAAAATAATAATATTAAACATATTTAAATATAATATTATTATATTTATTTAAAAATGATATTATATTTATTTAATATTAGTAATTAATAATAAGAAATATTTTATCCTAAGAAAATATTAATTTGTACTATATTATTAATAATAATATTTCATTTGTGTTGCTTTAATTAATAGTTTTTTAATTTACATAATTAAAATTAAAATTATGATTTATATAAAGAAGAATATTAATAATAATAATAATTAAATAAATATAATAAATAAATAATACTATATGTATTTATATAAATATTATTATATTATTTTATAAATTATATTTAATAATAATATTAAACATATTTATAATATTACAATATTTATTTAAAAAATGGTATTATATTTATTTAATATTAGTAATTAATAATAAAAATATTTTATTATAAGAAAATATTAATTATGTACTATATTATTAATAATAATTTTTCATCTGTGTTGCTCTAATTAATAATTTTTATTTACAGAATTAAAATTAAAATTAATAAAAAATTATATTTACATAATTAAGAATACTAATAATTATTATTAATTTATAATTATAATAAAATAAATATTTTATTTTTGAATATATTTTTTATTAAATTTATAATTAAAAACTACAACTCTTTCAATAAGAGTAAAATTATAATTTAAATTTATTTACTCTTAATTGAAGACAATGCATAAATTAAATTATGACTTTAATTTTATATTCTCATTCAATATAAGTAAACTACCTATTCTCACTTTCGCTTCATACCACTAATCCCAGAATTTTTACTCTAATATAAAATGTAAACGCTGCCTAAGTGTACAAATAATTCTGAAACTCGTGTATATATCTTTTGAAACATGGATCTCAATAGAATAAGAATGCACCTCCTACTCCTCTTGTGATTCCTATAAGATATTTGCAACCGAAGCGAACCCACCCACTGCCAGAGTTACCACGCCGGTGTCGTGACACAAGGCACTTAGGTAATGTTTTTTTTTATTTTTTTTTTCAAATTGAAAAAAATAGAGCATTACCTAAAAGCAATGGGTAGTATAAGTTTAGTAGAGAATCTAAAGAAAAACATTATTAGCTAGCTACGACTCCTTGGTCGTGCATATACGCATCCAATAATCTTACTAAGCTAGCTATACATGGTCCATATCCGTCATTTTCATATAATTTTTCGGTGAGGACTACTTAATTTATTATTAATTACTTGTGGATACCTGTATTGGCAATGTGGAAGGGAGTCCTTGTCTCTTTTTATTATTTATTATTTTTTTATTTTTTTAATTTCACGCTCATCACGAGTTGATTTGTTGAGTCGTTTGTGGGTGTGTCTCTTTCTTTTGGTTTGATGTCTGGACAGATACATGCACACACATACGAATGCATATATAATACTGTTCTGGTCCACGATTTTAACTTCATTAAATTAAAAAACGTTATAAAGTCATGTGTTTTAATTTACAATTTTTCTCTTTTTCCCCACTTGTGATTTTTTCAAAATTTTTTTTAATAAAAGCTATTAAAGTCTGCGAGTTATTAAGGATATTTATGACATTTCCCTACTTATAATTTTTCTACATAATTTAGAATTCATTATTAAATTAATTTGATCAGTAAAGTTATTTTAATTAACTTGTATTCTCAACATATTTAAATTTTATAAAAATAAATTAAAGTCTCAGTTAAACTTTTTAACTTTTTTTCCTGATTGGTAAATTTGTAAAAACCTTTTAACTTTTTTCCTGATTGGCAAATTCGTTACTGACTGCACCGAATAAAAAGAAAAAAAATCAAAATCACATCTTTTATTTGTAAATACACATCAAATCTCTTTTATCAATCAAATTTTTTTTATTATTAATAAAATAGGCTGCATAGCATATTCTATTTTCTCCTTCATCTAAAATACTAATATATTAGCAAATTAATTCGTAAGCCGGAAATTAAGAAAGTTAGATCTCCAGTGATTGTCCGTGCAATCTTTGGCTTGGCGGCACTGGACTTTACCAATGCTGCTTTGTTAAACTTTCCAGTGAAGGCGACATAAATTGCTGCCATGGACATGACCGTGTTGTGTATGAAACGCAAGGGGATACGAATGTAAATGGAGATCGTTTTCATTTTTGTTTATCGTTTTTTGCTTTTTCAAGGTTTGTAAACGGAGACTAAAGGGACAGCAGATCACCGAGGAGGATTCACTGACGTTGGTGAATTTAGGGGTTTCCTCGAGATTACATCTTTTGTTGAGCAGGCTGTGTAGAGTTGTTACCGTTCAGCCAGTTGGGGTTTCTATTCAGAAATGGTTCCATGTGAGGCCGTCGCACTTTTTCCTTCTGCAACGTGGCTGCTGCTTCATTCAATTTCAGTTGTTTGCGGCTAATAGCTCCACTTCAATGGAGGAGTATTGGGCGTAGGCAATTAAGTTGTATTAAATATTGAATACAGAAAATGTTGTTGGGCATAAGACGAATTAAAGGGAGAAAAAAAAAAAATGGTTCTCGAACATCTTTACGTGGTTTCAAATAGAAGTGAGAGAGAGTTGATGCTAAAGAGACCGCCAGATTTATATTTTTTTCTATGAGAATTATGTGTTACATGGAACTAATTTTAATTTGAAGTTTGGACTTGTTTTTATTTCCCATTTTGTTATTTGATTTAATGAGATCAACTTTGCCATGTTAAGTGTTACTTTGCTGTGTTTAGAGTGTGAGACTTGATCTGTTATGTAGATGTTTAATATCTTTTGCTTTTAATATTGTTTTGCATTCAATGGCTTCACACTTGGTGCCCGAAATGTTTCGTTAATAAATAAGTTTCCTCGTATAAATAGATCGTCCTATTTATTACTTATCATTATTATTATTAATTTTTTTTGGATCAAGTTTTCGATTTTTATGCATAATTTTTTTGGGATTTTTTTTTATTTGTCAAAATATACTATTGAAATTGATTACGTTGAATTGGCATTACGAATACTTAAAAAAATAAAAACAAAAAGCGTAAGAAATAATAATATTAAATAAATTGAAATGAATAGATCAATTGAATGAGAATTTAATTAAAAGATTGAATAGATTCTATGATGAAAATTGAAGTAAAATCACGGCAACAAATAATAATATTACTGACAAGATATTTCTGGGAACTTTATTTATCGTTGGTAATAAGTATTTTTTATAAAGTAAAAAAAAAAAGTTGTCAAATAAACATTAAGAAACCATTTACCATCAGAAATAAATAATACAGTGGTCGGAAACATAAGGACATACATAATTAACGTTAAATCCTCTCAAATTAGACCAAACGGTAGCGATATTTTTAAAATAAATGAGTGCCTAATCAAATTATGCACCGACTTACCTAATTAAAAGCCGAAACTTGAACTCCGCGGCTAACTAAATTATTATTAGTCCACTAAAATTGATTTCGTTAAAAAAAAAAAAACAAAATTGGAGAAGAAGGCAAGAAGAAGATTATAGCTCTCCCTCTCAAAAAGCTTTTAATTACACAAAGATCTGACAATTATCTATCATTTTCACATCTCTATTGCTCTCGCTTCTCGGTTGCCCAAAGTTAATTATCTCACATCTCCGTTGTTTGATTCATAATTTTGCAGTCAATTTCTTTATTTTTTTATTTTTTTGAAATCAATTTAAGATTAGATTGAAGTTAGTTTTGGATTAGTTTATGATTTCCATCAACCGATGAATTTTAGGGTTCTAATCGAAGATCTCTTCACCTTCTTCAACAGACACAGCGACCAATCCGACTTTGAACAGGCCATTAAAATCGAATATCAAAGTCCAATTTTTGAATTTCAATACTCTTTAATTTTATTATCATAAATAATGTTGAACATTTAGCTCTCTTCTTTAAATCAGTAAGTTACCTTATGATCCCGATGCAATTAGCTACTCAATTTGAGCAACTTTAGTTAACGAACCCAAGCCGAGGATATTCCAATATTAGCTGGCTTCAATTAGATTGATAAACCCTAGCTCACTTATTTAAAATTATTGTCTAGCTCAATCGATGGTTAAAACATATTAAGGGAAAAAAAATATAAGGTCTCCTTTATCTGATTTCAAACGCATCAAACTACTCTCTTTGAGTCTCTTTCTGATTCCAATAGAGTGTCCAAGCTATTTGTTCAAATACCTGATAGAAAAAATGAATGTTATTTAAGCATTGTTGGGGCTTAGTCAGTAGGGTATTAAACTATTAGGTTCATGGAGACTAGCTATAATCCTAGTGTGTGATCACTACTTGGTAGCATCATTTTTGCATTTATTTAATTTTCATTTTTTCAGAAAGAATATTGATTGTTTCGTTTAGTTGATCAAGAATCATATGAATTAATTATCAACTCATGCATGTTTATCATCACATGTTATTAATAATAGTATGGCATAATTAAAGCACAAAGGATAAGATATAGCTTAAGCCAATTAAGATAACTAGAAAAATCAGAACCAGCAGCTCATGTTTGATTTTCAAAAGCTAACTAAGAATCAAATCTAGTGGGGAAGAGTAAGAGAATAACAACCGAACGAAAAAAAAAAAAAATAGAATCAGAGAGCAAGCCCGGCTATTACTCCCTTTTTAGGTTGTATTTTGCTAGTTACTGAACTTAATTTTATACAGCATGTGCCGCTACTGTTTATTTGATACACCTATGTGTAATAGGTTAAAACCTCTGAAAACTTTCCTTTCGCGTACACAAGGACTATGGACTTTGAAGCTTTGTCCAATTTTTGTTTTCCTTATTGAATTTCTCAGTTGATATACGGGGACTGCTATCAAATTAAAGAGTAAAGTAGCACATGCTGCAGCTTCTAGAGAATTTAATAACAATGTTCCTTATTTGAGAGTGCACAATGTGGTTGAAATTAGGGTAGATAAAATATAACTACTTAAATCTCGAATGAGTTTTCTTTTATTTTCTGTTTGGATTCTATTTACTGCGTATTATTTGAGTCTACATTGAAAGCCATGCATGCTGCGTATTGGATCATTAGGAAAATAATACTACTGTGTTTAAACTATAATTTTTTTTTTTGGGGGGTTAATTTGTATGCACATATAATTTGACAGTTGATGATATTTTTAGTTGAGCTAGCTGAAGGGTATGCTTGCTGTTCATGATGATGAATCCGAACTACTAGTGGTAGTTTTACCCTCTTTCAAGGTTTGTGAACAATTTATAATTGGCAATGGTTGATACTCCAAGGAGCAATTATTTCTTGCTCATTGTTTGGCATTCTTCATTGTATTATAGTTTCTGGAGAGCGAAGTGAAGAAGTTGAAAAGAAAGCTCGTTCTTGAAAACTCAAGTGCACGAGAATCATCTCTTATGTTAAAGATTGTTAATTTTCATTTACTTTGAAACCTTTTTTCTTTCAATTTTTTTTTTTCACTTTCTAATCCGTAGAAACTAACCATAACTGGGTTTTGTAACTGATAGACCAGATTGTCGCAAACACATAGATCTTTTAATAGTAGTGCTGCGTTTTTCGACCTCTCTAAACTTGTACAAGGAGTAATTTCCAAATTTGTAGGTTAGTAACTACTTGTAAACTTAGAATCCAACTCCTGCTGTTGACTCCAAATATTAGCATATTTGCTTATTGTTACGAAACATTGTTCTAATAATTATTATCCCAGTCTCATATTTTGTTAGGCTTCTTAAGCATACCTTGGTTATAATACTTATGCTAAGCTTTATACAAAGTAAATGTTTGAATGTAATATATTATTATACTTGATACTGATTAATATTTCTTCGTTCATCTAGGATATTATTTGGTCTACTAATGATGAAGTAGGGATAGAGCAGATTAATATTTCTTGATTTATATGGGATATTATTTGGTCGAATGAAGGTGGTGATGGGAATAGAGAAGATGAGATAGAGGCAAACGCAAGTCTCAGAAACTGAAGAAGACGTGTTGGAGGATGATTGAAACATAAGCTATGAGATCGTACTGCATATGCATTTGGGTTCTTTTTTTCCCTTTTTTTTGGGCAAAATATACTATTAAAATTGATTATGTTGAATTGGCATTACGAATACTTAAAAAAAATAAAAACAAAAACCCTAAGAAATAATAATATTAAATAAATTAAACGGATCACTAAATAAAAAAAGAAGAAGCATATTTCCAACGTGTTTCTTGCATTTTCAAGCGCGAATTACTTTTGGAACAGGAATCATTTATGTTATTCAATCTCATTTCCAAAGGTAGTTGATGCCATTTTCAAGGGCAAATGCAATTGGAAATATGTAATTTTTGGTTTTCTAGAGATTATTTTCGAGGGCATTTGATGTCATTTCCGACCGCGTTGCCATTAAAAGTAAATTTTTTTCTCCGATGACCGATTGGAAATTGTACTTTTTCGTTGCAACTTGATAACAGTCAACGACACAACGACACTACTTCACCAGACATGACTTTTTCCAAAGGCATTTGTAAATTTCTGAGGGTAATTGCCATCGAGAATGACCATTGTTCTTGTAGTGAATGTTAGAAGTTAAGAAGTCCTCCAAATTACAAGAGCAACTCGATATAACTAATGTTGAAAACATGTTAGCCCTTACTTTAATAACTGAATGATTCTTATATATTAAAAAAAAATAGAGATTCGATAAGAGTAGTGATGAAAGTATGTTATCCCTTACTTTAATAATTTAAGGGATCTTTTGTTAGAAAATTTTCTTGATTTAATATAAATTAATGGATAATTTACAAAGAAATATATATTTTAATACACTATAAGATAAAATATATAATGTCATATTTTTCGTATCTTCTAATTAACTCGACCCTAAATTACTTTATATATAAAATATATAATACACTATTGTAGTGTGTGTTTTACTTAACTTTAGTTTGTCCTTTACTAGATAATGACTCACATACTTTATTTTAACTTAAATTTTATGTGAATTTTGAATTAATGGTTTAGTGCAATCTAATTATGGAGATTAAAAGCTAAATTAGTATTTAATTATGTGAATTCATCTACTATTCGGTTGCATGATATTAATGACTCAAAATTTATGTAAAAAACTTAAGTCACAATTTTAGGTTGAAATTAATATTTAATTATGCGAATTCATCTACTATTCGGTTGCATGATATTTATGTAGTGTGTGTTTTACTTAACTAATAAAAAATATAGTTTTTAATGTATTAATTTTTTTATATTTTACTGAAATTTTTATTTTAGTAAAGTGAAGATGTTTTTATTAGAAAAAGATCATATATGTATGTATGTATATATGTATGTATGTATGTATGTTTTTATTACCAAAAGAGCACATATTGAATGGAAAGGTACAATTATCATATCCCGATTGAACAAACCACTAGACTAAATCGATTCTTTCTACTAACACTAATTATTTAGTCATGTCTCAATATTCTTATTATGATAATTCCTGGTTTGTAGTTATGCCCTTAATTAAGAAATCTACAGTATAAAAAAACTTTATTTTAAATAGTGGAAAAGAACAATATATTTAAATTGGTCTTAGGAGAATGGTAGGAGAATGATGCCAAATTAAATTTCCACGAATAATCCAAAAACATGTGACACTCGCTCAATTATAGCTGTCCTACGCTTTAATTAAAGCAAATGAAATCCGTGACGGTATATATGTAATTAAGTAGCCGGTCCAAGGAATTCAAACCAATTGAAAAAAAAAAAAAAAGTGGCCGTTCCAAGGGCAAGTCGTCAATTATTCGAATAAAAGAAGTTGGAATTTGACAGACATTACATATAATACAAGAAGCTGCTGGCATCTCCCGAACAAGCTCCAGAAAGCAGTCAGTAAGGAGTTGTACACTGGAAAAAATAGCATGGGAAATTATAATGTGATGGAATTGGGAGGCGGTGTCTTGGCAGCAATCATAGTTACGACGATACTCTTCTTCACCGCAAGTCAATCTTGTGCTGCAGGCAACGCCACCAACATTGCTAATTTCCATATTGATCCCGACGCGTTGTTCTTTCATCATGATCCGGAATTGGTGTCGGCTGCTGCTGATCCTGCTGTGCCAAACGCATTGAATCCCTCCAGTGTACCATTCGGTTGTGGAAGAGGCGTAAACTATCGCCCTTGCACCCCTAATCCCCAGAATCCCAAAAGGGGTGAACATTGCACACCTGCCCCTGGCAGCACGTATCCCCCACCCAATCGCTTGTGCTAGCTAGCTCATGATACACCGTTAATTTTCAATCTTCATCTTAATCCTCAATCATGCCATGATGTGAGTTTATTTTGCATGCATGTTGTATTTAATCTATAAGTAGCTGTAACTAATAATCGCTCTTTCCCATCCCTTCTTAATTCTATCTATCCATCTATTATTAATTATTAAGCTTTAAGTTTGTGCTGCTCCATCCATGCATTTGTATTAGTAATTTAATTAAAATTTCCAATTTAAGTAGTATTAATTAGTTTGTTGTTAAATTAACTAGGCTTGGTTCCTCCATCTTCGGGGCACCATTCATATTCACTCATTTCAACGATGCCATACCCTTGCAGAGTTTGTTACTTTTCCATGTGCATACATATTAAAAGCCTGGAGAAGTAATTAGTTAATTAATTAATTAACTATTAATGGAATGTGCATATTAAGTAATTAGTATGCACATGGAAAAGTAACAACGTCAACGTCATCCCAAATGTTGTAGTTACAATTATACATGTTTGGCATTTTTTTATTTTTAAAAAATAAATAATTATTATAAAGACGCAGATAAAATTAATGCGGCATATGGGAGGATATTAGTTGAAAGTTGGAAGTGATATCAGTTAATCCATGTCATCATGCTTCTATCCAACCTCTTATCTTCAGCTCTTCACGAATATGAAATCTATTGCTCGCTTTCATTCACTTTGTGTGATATAATGTCCGCCCCAAATGTTAGCCCTTAGTTATGCCATCCCCAAACTTAGCCCATTGTTTGAGAATTTGTCTCAGTCAAAGTGGCGGTTGAGACTTGGAACCAAGAACTTTGAAGTTCATGTAGCAAATACACATCAAGCAAACTTAACTAATCAGTAGTCGGGTAAAATGAAAGCAAAGTGCATGCTTATGACCAACGGAGCTACATATAAGTTGTGGAGCTTTGATCGATATAATGAACTCTTCTAATCAAACCCTCTGCCGGAGGCCTTTGTTAAGATCAATCGAGTTGCACAAACACTAAACAAATCTGAATCGGTTTCATAATCAATTAAGCAGACTAAACTTCCGAGAGCAAGATCAATGATAAAGAAACGAGATGAATACGGAACGAAACACACAGAGAAGACAAAAAAGATTAACGTGGCTCAGTCTCTTGAGAGGCCTACACCCACGAGAGAAAACATCAGAGCTGTTTACAGAGCACAAGAATCACCTTACTCCCCTCAGAACAACTCTCTAGAATACTCTGTGACCTCTCTTCCAGAAGCTCGAAAGAGCCAGCTTATATAACAGAATGAATAACGAACTGCAGAACCCAAAATGCACAGCTTGTATCCACGTGTCCAGCTAGTTAACGAACTCAAACCAACGCCTGAGCCACCACGTGACTTGCACGAGCAAGTCTGTTAATTCGTTACGTCAAAACGCAAAGCTCGGCACCGTTTCACTTGAGGAGATCACGAGCTTGCCTACGTGATTTCACAACGCAATTAATCTTGCCCACGTGATTTCATTATGCCTGTACATGATATGATAACAATGGGAAATTTTCTATCATTTAGATTTTTACCCCGGTGGCGTGGCCGGATGTTCTTCAGACAATTTTATGAAAGTTCGAATAAGTTATAAAGCCATATGGTTCAATTTGCAACTTTTCTTTATTTTCCTACTTGTAATTTTGATAAGCTTTTAATAAAACTATTAAAGTCTAGGAAGTATTCAGGGTATTTATGACATTCTTGTACTTGTAATTCTCCTTCATAATTTACAATTCATTATAAAGTTAATTTGATCATTAAGGGTATATGAGTATTTGAGTTTTATAAAAATAAATTAATGTCGTAGATAAGCTTTTTAATTTTTTTTCTGCATGACAAATTTATAAATACGTCATTTTTAAGAAGGAAATACTCTCTCTTTATTTTTTTACTGCTTGGTTGAAGCCGGGGATTGAGAAAAGGAAAGGATTGATTTTGAAGGAAAGAATTGGGTATGGAAATAAAATTGTGTGCTTTTATAAAGTCATTAAAAGTCCAATTGAATGAATTTAATTATTAATAATTAGGTTGCGATATATAATAAAATCTTAAGCTTTCGATTTGTTTTGGCCTAGAAATTAACTTTATAGCTAGAGTATTGAAAGCTAAAGAAAAATTAGGAGAGGGAAAACTAGTAGAGAGTCCAAATAATATTCTTATTAATTAATTATAATAGCCTTTTCTTTTTAATGATATCCAAAATTTTCCTTTCCCCCCTTTTCAAATACGCAAAACTTAAAAATGGGGGCACACTCTGTATATATTTCTATCAAATCGTTGTTCATTAAGCAAAGTTCTTCAACTAAGTTAAGGTGACTTCAGGATTTGTTACTCATGCAACCCATCAAAAGAAAAAGAATCAAAAGGACATCTTTTATTTGTAAATACACATCAAATCTCTTTTATCAATCAAAATTTTTTTATTATTAATACAACAGCTACGTAGCATATTCTATGTTCTCCCTCAGCTAAAATACTGACATGTTAAAAAATTAATATGTAAATCTCATTCCTGTTAGAAATTGTTTTACTTATTAACAACTGGAAATTAAGGAAGTTAGATCTCCGGGCTCCACTCGATCTTAAAAATTCCTGTAAAAGACGTATAGATTGCTGCAATATTGGAGATCTTTGCAAAGGATGTGAACATTGCTGTGTTGCATATAAAATGCAAGGGATATGAATCTAAATGGAACTCGTTTTCATTTATGTTTAGTGTTTCTGCTTTTCCGAGGTTAGGAAATGGAGCGCAAAGAAACAGTAGATCACCAAGGAGGATTCACTAACGTTGGTTAATTTAGGGGTTTCCTTGGGATTACATCTTTTATTGAGCTGAATGTGTGAGGCAGTCCCACTTTTTTCCTTCTGCAATGTGATTGCTGCTTCATTCAATTTGAGTTATTCGTCAGGGACTAATTGCTCAACTTCAATGGAGGATTCTAAGGCATATCAGCAATTAAGTTGTATCAAATATTGAATACATAGAAAATCCCGTTGGCATAAGACGAATGAAAAACATTTGTTCTTGATCACCTTTTCGTAGTTTCAAATAGAGGTGAGAGGGAGGTGATGCTAAAAAGGCGGCCAAATTAATATTTTTGTAAGAGAATTATGTGTCATGTGCAACCGATTTTTGTTTCGTGTTCTTGTTAGATTCTTAGCTCTTTGTTTGTGGATTGATTGGTACACGTGCATTTTCAACCCAAAAGTTTTTATCTTATTAACTTGCATTATCCATGTACTCTTCTTTTTCTCCTCGATCGTTGTCTTTTATCACCTACTATATCTACTCTAGGATGAGCAGTAGTACCCATCTGAAAATTCATTGATTTGTCAGTGTTTGATTTATGAAGAGCGGATTTCTCATCCGACAATGTTTTTGGGCTACACGAGAAATAAAGGTATTAACTACTGTATCTTGACCGGTAGTATTTTAAGAAGTAGCACTTGCTCATGATTTGACTTAACAAAACAGTATCCAGTGATCTTGTATTAACCCTGCTGTCTCTTTTTTTTTTTTAAACACAATATTCGTCTCTATTCTATGTCGAGGACTTTGTGAATCTGTGGTAAAAGCCGACAGATTCGTTGCATCCAAATTTAATATGAGTAGTAATAATAAGAATGATTTCCTTTTCAAGCTTAATTTGTTAAAGTTGTATTTTTAAAGAAGAAAAAAAATAAGGTGTGACCATGGGGTGAACAGCAATATGATTTGACCATACAATGAATAATAACACAGTATAAACAGTAATATTATTTGAATAATATTATCCGTATGATTATAAATAGGAGTGTCTTTCTTAAATTTTGATCATCCCAAATTTGAGAAGTAAGAGAATGTAAAATAAGTATCTGGACTTCTAAAATAAAGAAAAATGATTTTAAGCATATAGTTATATTGAAGGAGCCTTCAGTTTCTTAATATAGGTATTACGAGTTTGTTTGGTTAAGAAATATTTTTTGGGATCAAATTTAGGGATTGGGTGAAAGAAAATTATTTTTAAGAATGTGGTTATAATTAATTTTTCACATAGTGAATATTTTTTTTATTGTCTTTTGACAACGGTTGTGATTTTTCTTCAAATTTAAAGTTTTACGCATAAATCTTATATTGTGTGATTGATCTATTCTCTATTTAATTTTTTATTAATTTATTACTTGACAAGTCACTTAGAGTGATCATGGGAAGGAGCTCAATTTTCCAACAAAATTATAATAAGAATCTTTTTTCCATATGTATGTATTTTGGAGGAGGCTCGCCCACGAGTTCTTCTCTAAAATCCAAGTAGAGCGTGGGAAGTGTATATGCGTATTTGCCCATAGAATAGTCACAGAAACGACGCTAAATTGCTAAATTCTAAAATTTCATGTTTACATAATGAAGTTACTTATTGATTCGATTATTTGTAAAGGTCCTTGATTACGCTATGAAGTTTGAACATCAATCATCAACCAAGTAAGAGCTATATATTATAATCTTAAATTTGAGCTGCTTTTTTACTTGTTATGACTTTATTTCTAAATCATCTTATATATTTATTGAATAAAGACTGCTTGGCCATTTGTGGTGGGATGAAATTGTTAATATAGTAGTGACAAGAGCTCAATCTCACAATCGGGTTAGCATCTGTTGATATTCATGTTTGTATTCACTCATGTCTCTTCATTTTAACATTTTTTCGCTAGATCAGTACTGACAATCCGTGAGAATGCAAATTGCAAGGGTTCCCTGACTTCTATTGGCTTTTTGGACTTGTCAAGGAGAGGTGGATGAAATTAAATTAGATCTCTCGTTAAAACATTCTGTGACTGTTACTAGCATTTTGCTGACTTTGTCATTGAGAGAAATTATTGAGGTTTCCTACCTGCGTTGCCATTTATTTGTTCGAAATTAAATTTTGATCTTTGTGATCTTGCTTCTGTCATGTTGTCACCTATTACTGCTTCTATGTTATTTAAAATGGCATTTTAAAATCTCAAATTAGTCATCAAGAATAGAATTACTACAGGATCTGGATTGTAATAGGCAAACTATAGAGTCGTAACATATGTGAAGACTTGTTTTTCTTCTTGAAGAACAATTAGCAAGTAAAAACCTTGTTTGATATGGTGCTTTTAGAAACCAACCTGCAATCCAACTCAATATTACTATTCATTTTGCAAATGCATACAAGTTGGGAATGTCGTAGCCGTTTCGGTTGGTATTGCATTGGGATGCATTTTTGGTCGAGCTTGCCAAGGATTAGTTGATGATGATCAGCCATTGATTAAGCTCCATTTCAGGTTTCTCAATTGTCTTGCACAATCATCTTCAACACTTGCAGAAGAAGATTCTGATTGAAATTGTAAGGAAAACACGAATATGATTAATCAAATTAGACTCTTGTTAGTTGTTAGTTTATACCAATTTGATTTTTGGTTGGTTATTGATATACTGACAAGCATGTTCAATGCATTTCTTATTATTGAAGATGTATCGAGGCAGGAATTAGAATATGTTGCATCTTTTGGTCAGTTTTGGTAGATATATATGTTGACAGCAAAGCACCACCTTCTCTAGAAGGTGGTGTCGGCAATTTGAACAAAGGATGCGGCTGTAGCTGTATTTTTTGAATAAAGAAAAAGGAAGAAGAAAAAGAAGAAGAAAAAATTAAAACGGCGCACGTATTTTAATTAATTAAATTAAATGTACAGTAGTCAAATTTTGGCTATAAAAAGGCGCTGCTTCTCTCATTTCTTTGCATCGAATTCTTCAGTTTCTTTTCTCTCTTTCAGAGAATATTTGAGTCTAGTGAGTGAGAGATTGGGTGTATTGGGGTTCTGGGTAGTGAGCTAAAATATTACAATACTTGTAATCCTTATATCACTAGTAAAATATTTTCTTTCTGTTTCGCCCGTGGACGTAGGCTAAAAGTCGAACCACGTAATTTCTGGTGTCCTGTGTGTTATTGTGTCTTATTATTTTCTCAATTTTATTTTAGCTGCGTGTCTGCTTCACCCACTAATTTCCTAACAGTGGTACAGAGCCAAGTTATAATTTTTGGAGTAGAAGACTGTTCACGTATACGATATTAGTTACGTATATGGTACTATTCACGTATACATTCACGTATACAGTATTAGTCACGTATATAGTATTAGTCACGTATACGATACTATTTACGTATATGATTACTATTCATGTATACGGTTACTATTCACGAGAAACGGTGGGAGCGATCCAAAAAGTTTGTAGTGCAAAGCAGGGGATAGTAGTGTGAGTATAGCAACTGTATAGTTTTGTACATATCTAGGAAAGTTCTGTCACAAAGACGATAAGAGTCTAAGGAGTCTGGGTTTTAAGTGGGACCATTGTGACCCCTCCAGTCTTTCTTGGGAACTTTCCTGGTGTGCATTCTTACACATACTCACAACTATTTAAGGTAATACACTAGTTTGTGTGTGGAATTTATCAACAAAATGGCAGCAAAGTATGAAATTGAGAAATTCAACGGGAATAATTTCTCGTTGTGGAAAATGAAAATGAGAGCAGTTCTGAGGAAAAATAATTGCTTGGCAGCAATTGGAGAAAGGCCTATGAAGATAACTGATGACAAGTGGAATGTGATGGACGGCAACGCTATTGCTGATTTACACTTGGCACTTGCAGATGGAGTATTATCCAGTGTGGCAGAGAAAAAGACAGCGAAGGAAATCTGGGATACTCTCACGAAATTGTACGAAGCTAAGTCGCTACATAATAAAATTTTCTTGAAAAGGAGACTCTATACTCTTCGAATGACAGAATCCACTTCGGTGACTGATCATATCAACACTTTGAAGACTCTATTTTCACAACTCACAATGTTGGGTCATAATATAGAGGAAAATGAACGTGCGGAACTTCTACTTCAAAGTCTACCAAATTCATATGATCAACTCATCATCAATCTAACGAACAACAATCCTGCGGACAGTCTAGTTTTCGATGATGTTGCAGCCTCCATATTAAACGAGGAGAGCAGGCGGAAAAGTAAGGAAGACAGACAAGTAAGTTCGCAGCAAGTGGAGGCGCTATTGGTGACGAGAGGGAGATCAATAGAATGTGGCCCCAGTGGGAGTCACAATCATGGTAGATCAAAATCTAGAAGTAAAAAGAATATTAAATGCTACAACTGTGGTAAGAAAGGACACGTATCTCAGATGATGGTGAAATTCTTTACAGCGAGGCAATAACTATTTCAGAAGGCAGAAAACGACTATCTGACGTCTGGCTCATAGACTCAGGAGCTACCTGGCACATGACCTCTCGGAGAGAATGGTTCCATACATATGAACCTATCTCAGGAGGATCTGTATACATGGGTGATGATCATGCCTTGGAGATCGCTGGTATTGGTACTATCAAAATTAAAATGTTTGATGGTACAATTCGCACAATTGGGGAGGTACGATATGTTAAAGGGCTGAAGAAAAATCTATTGTCATTAGGACAAATAGATAATCATGGGTGCAAAACTCATGTTGAAAATGGGATCATGAAGATAGTTAAAGGTGCGCTTGTACTGATGAAGGCAGAAAAGATCGGTGCTAATCTATTCATGCTTAAAGGAGAAACACTGCAGGAAGCTGATGCGTGTGTCGCATTAAATAGAGAAAAATCAACGATGATGTAGCATCTCAAACTCGGTCACATGTCAGAACAAGGTTTGAAGATTCTCTCTGAACGAAAATTACTTCCAGGGCTCAAATCGGTAAGTTTACCATTTTGCGAGCATTGTGTTACTAGTAAGCAGCATAGATTAAAGTTTGGTAGATCTATTGCTAAAAGTAAATGCATTCTAGACTTAGTTCATTCTGATGTTTGGGAATCACCTGACATATCTATGGGAGGTGCAAAGTACATGGTGACTTTCATTGATGATTATTCTAGGAGATGTTGGGTATATCCAATTAAGAAAAAGTCAGATGTATTTCTAGTTTTTAAAGAATATAAAGCACAGGTAGAACTTGAATCCGGTAAAAGGATTAAGTGCTTAAGGACAGATAATGGTAGAGAGTATACAGACGGCGAGTTTATTGTTTTTTGTAAGCAAGAAGGTATTCAGAGACAATTTACTGTGGCATACACTTCTCAACAAAATGGAGTGGCAGAGCGGATGAACAGAACTCTTGCAGAAAGAATACGAGCTATGTTGAGGACTGTGAGTCTGCCTAATTCATTGCAGGTAAGCAGCCAAAATCTATATATATAATAAATCGGTCGCCATCCACAGCAATTGGACTGAAGACAGCAATGGAGATGTGGACAGGAAAGCCAGCAGATTACTCTCACTTACATACATTTGGGTGTCCTGTGTACGTGATGTACAATGCTCAAGAAAGAATAAAGTTGGATCCAAAATCTAGAAGATGTATCTTCTTGGGATACGCTGATGGAGGTAAGGGGTATCATCTGTGGGACCCCACTGCCCACAAGATTGTCATCAGTAGAGATGTTGTCTTTGTAGAAAATCAACTACAAATGAGAGATGAGAATGGTAGCACTTTAAAAGAAAAATCAGAGACTGTGCATCAAAGACATGTGGAAAATAATCCAGAAGATTCAGATTCTTCTGAAGCAACTTCAGAGCACGAGGAACAAGAAATAGTTGAGTCCGAGGCTCCAGAAGTTCGACGGTCAACTCGTGAGAGACAACCGCCAGCGTGACACTCGGATTATGTCACAGAGATCAATGTTGCATATTGTCTTTTAACAGAGGATGGAGAGCCATCAACTTTCCATGAAGCTTCAAACAGCTCAGATGTTACTTTGTAGATGACAGCAATGCAGGAAGAAATTGAAGCTCTACACAAGAACAAGACATGGGAACTTGTGACGCTACCACGTGGAAGAAAAGCTATTGGAAACAAATGGGTCTACAAGATCAAACGTGATGGTAATAACCAAGTGTAGCGGTATCGTGCAAGATTGGTAGTAAAAGGATATGCTCAGAAAGAAGGTATTGACTTTAATGAAATATTTTCTCCAGTGGTTCGACTCACAATAATCAGAATAGTCTTAGCGATGTGTGCTACATTTGATCTACATCTAGAGCAGTTAGATGTAAAAACTACATTTCTTCATGGAGAACTTAAAGAAGAAATTTATATGCTCCAACCAGAAGGTTTTGCTGAAAAGGGAAAGGAGAACTTGGTTTGCAGGTTGAACAAATCTCTATACGGTCTCAAACAGGTGCTGAGGTGTTGGTATAAGAGATTTGATTCCTTCATCATGAGCTTTGGATACAACAGACTCAATTCAGATCATTGTGCATATTACAAGAGGTTTAAAGATAATGATTTTATCATTTTACTGTTGTACGTGGATGACATGTTGGTAGCAGGCCCCAACAAAGATCGAGTCCAAGAATTGAAGGCACAATTGGCTAGGGAGTTTGAAATGAAGGACTTGGGACTAGCAAACAAGATTCTAGGGATGCAAATTCACCGAGACAGAAATAACAGAAAGATTTGGCTTTCACAGAAGAATTACTTAAAGAAAATCTTGCGGCGCTTCAACATGCAAGACTGTAAGTCAATTTCTACCCCACTTTCTGTTAATTTCAAATTATCTTCCAGTATGTGTCCTAGCATTGAAGCAGAGAGAAAAGAAATGTCTCCAGTGCCGTATGCATCAGCAGTGGAAAGTTTGATGTTCGCTATGATATGTACTAGACCAAACATTGCACAAGCAGTGGGAGTAGTCAGTCGATACATGGCGAATCCTGGTGGAGAACATTGGATAGCTGTGAAGAGGATTCTGAGATATATCAAAGGAACCTCAGATGTTACATTATGTTATGGAGGATCAGAATTTATTGTCAAGGGCTACGTGGATTCAGATTTTGCAGGAGACCTTGATAAAAGGAAATCTACTACAGGCTATGTGTTTACACTTGCAAGAGCAGCTGTAAGCTGGGTTTCAAAACTGCAGACTGTTGTAGCTCTATCTACAACAGAAGCAGAATACATGGCGGCTACACAAGCTTGCAAGGAAGCTATCTGGATACAAAGATTATTGGAGGAGCTCGGGCACAAACAACAAAAAATTTCAGTGTTTTGTGACAGTCAAAGTGCCTTGCATATTGCAAGGAATCCAGCTTTTCATTCCAGGACAAAGCATATAGGGGTTCAGTATTACTTTGTTCGTGAAGTAGTAGAAGATGGAAATGTAGATTTACAGAAAATTTATACCAAAGAAAACCTAGCAGATGTTTTGACCAAGTCGATCAATGCAAACAAGTTTATTTGGAGTAGATCCTTTTATGGCCTAGCAGAGACGTAAGCAATATAACAATGGCGAAGTAGAAAGGATGGTGTGGAGATTGATTGGTCCTCAATCAAATCTCCAAGTGGGAGAAATGTTGACAGCAAAGCACCACCTTCTCTAGAAGGTAGTGTCGGCAATTTGAACAAAGGATGCGGCTGTAGCTGCATTCTTTAAATAAAGAAAAAGGAAGAAGAAAAAGAAGAAAAAAAATTGAAACGGTGCACGCGTTTTAATTAATTAAATTAAATGCACAGTAGCCAAATTTTGGCTATAAAAAGGCGCTGCTTCTCTCATTTCTTTGCATCGAATTCTTCAGTTTTTTTTCTCTCTTTCAGAGAATATTTGAGTCTAGTGAGTGAGAGATTGGGTGTATTGGGGTTCTGGGTAGTGAGCTAAAATATTACAATACTTGTAATCCTTATATCACTAGTAAAATATTTTCTTTCTGTTTCGTCTGTGGACGTAGGCTAAAAGTCGAACCACGTAATTTTTGGTGTCCTGTGTGTTATTGTGTCTTATTATTTTCTCAATTTTATTTTAGCTGCGTGTCTGCTTCACCCACTAATTTCCTAACAATATACCTTTTGCATTTTTAGTTTGTAATTCCGTGTGTCAAATTAAAGGTTTAGTTTTAAGGTTAATTTTGGTATCGATCATAAATGTTTTTATCATTATTGAAAGGCTGTTAAATTAAATGCTAAAAGGATGAAATTTTATTTTTTCTTTTTCCTTGAAGGACAGAGATGTTCATAAAAGTGACACCATTATATGGCATGGTGTCATATTATTAATGTACTAGTTGAATATTATTCATCACATATTACATAATTATGCCTTTTATACGAGTGTGTGCATACGTAGATGAAGTACATACTCTTTCATTGAGTTATGAGATCGAATCATTTCTTATTAAAAGAAAAGTTGCTTCTTCTAATCACATACTGCAATCTTTGATAAAGACTTTTGCCTTTTGCTTTTAAATGGCAACTATATTTGGTTCTTTGCATTCTTTCGTGGCATTGCATGATGAATTGACACATTTTCGTGACTCATGCTTAAACCATGTGGTGCTTTCATCATCATTGTTCCTATTTCCATTCTGCTTTTGGCTTTTAGGAATCAAGAGCAAGTAGATTGCGAGCTTCTTTTGTCACCAACCCAAAAGGCCAAAACTAAATAAAGAAAGCAACAATAGGTCTTGCTCTCATTAGATTGGTGTACTCTCATTTTATTGTTTATGAAAATCACAAAAATATCAAATATTAACTGATTTGATAAAATTTCAAAGGATAATGGTGATGAAAAATGACACAGTATTGGAAATTGCACGAGAATCGATGTGGATAAAGAAAAAATATTTTCTCTGGGTTTTCAATTCAAAAGAGAGCAATATAAGTTGTATTTTACTAATTCATCAAAATTAAAAAAAAATCAAAAGCGTTTATCAATAAAGGGGAAAAAATTATGAAAGATTTAAAACAAATGTCGCTAGTATTTTCTCATATCATGGATGGTTACTACAAATATTAGGCAACAACAAGACAGTGCAATTTATTGAAATTTCCAGTTCAATTACTAGTTTTATAATTTTATTTAAGTTCGTTTTAATTTTTTTTTGGGTGAATTACATAAGTAGAACACCTGTGCTGCGCACTCAATTACCACCGACATTGTTATATACTAGTCTTAATCAGACAATTATCTAGTAAAATCAGACATCATATACTGTTTCAATATTAATAATAACAACTAGAAAAGGGTCGGCATTTTTCTTAATGATGCACTATTGGATCTCCCACTCGAATATGTTCCTCTCAAAATTGATTAATTCATGAATTCATAAACATTGAAGGTTGCATAAGCTTTCATTTTTCAAAAGTTTTCTTTCCCTTATCGCAAGTCACTAACGATGAGAGTGAAGGTGAAAGGAATGGTGAGCTTATAAGAATATACTTTGGTCGTTCTATCTCGACTCTTAATTAAAAAGTTTCTTGTCTTTGAATTTATTTTTTTCTTTCATTATTATTTCTAAATCAGAATAGATTACTTGTTGATACTGAATTCTTGTGACGTTCACCAAGGTGGAATTGTGAACCATTGTATATAGAAACCTTTGAAGAAAGTTTTGTAAGTCTTCAATGACAATGAATTTCGGAAGATGCTGAAAGTATTGCTTAAGTGATCGAGCTTTTAAGACTCGGATAGATGTGCTTATTAACCAATAAAATTCGTGCAAGTTACCTGATACTTGTAATAGCTAGTTTCCACCTTTTCTTTCAGATATTATTCCTTTGGAATATATTATTCATAATATATTACAAAATGAATATTTTTCTTAGAATAGAATATTTATTATTATTAATTATTAGTATTATAATACTTTTAAGATTAAATAAGTATAATAATATTGTATTTTAAATAATGATAGCATATAGTGATATTATTAATTCTCTATAAATTTAATAATATTATTTTTAAATAGTTTTAACTTAGATTAAATAAATTAATATTCTATCCAAATATAATAATATTGTATTTAAATACATTTAGTACTGTTATTTTTTAAAAATAAAATATTATTGAATAACATAATAATATTATTTTAATAAATATGATCTTTATTATTATTTAATAAATGTAACATTGTTTTATTTTAATAAATATAATTATGTTGTATGTAATAATAGAAGAGTAAGAAAAGAAGAGGTGGGAGTGGAATCTTACTACTTATTCCAAATATAGGGTTTCCACTTCTAAGAAGAATCCACACTTCTCATTCCCATTCAAGCAAATAAACACAACATAAATTGCCAAATTATGGTTGACGCATTTTTTATTTTGTTAAAATTTCTGTTTACATAATTAAAGTACTTATTGGCTTAATTATTCGTAAAAGTGCCTGATTACGCCATGAAGTTTGGACGACAATGATCAACGAATCGAAGAGGGAGCTACATATTATAATCTTAAATATGAGCTTTTTTTTTAAAAAAAAAAATATGACTTCATTTTCTAGATCATCTAATATGTTGATTGAATGCAGACCGTTTAGCCATCTTTGCTGGGATTAAATCGTCAATACAATGGTGACAAGAGCTCAACCTCACAATCGGGTTAATTAGCATCAATTCTGTTAATATACTGTTATGCTATATATATTCATGTTTGTATTTACTCATACGCTTCTTCATTTCACCATTCCTTTCCCGGATCCTTCTTCATCCTTCACAAGATCGAGTATTGATAATCCGTGAGAAGGCCAAGATTGCAAGGCTTCCCTCACTGCTACATATTGACTCTTCGAACTTGTCAAGAAGTAAACGAAATTAAATTGGATCTCTTGTTAAAATATACGTTGAGTGCTACTAGCATGCATCCTACTGACTTTGTCATTAAGAGAACATGGGGGCATTATTGAGGCTTCCTACTTGCATTGCCGGCACATCGTTTCTTCGAAATTGATTTTTGATCTTTCTGATCTCACTCTATATAGTTGTTTCTTTGCATTCTTTAGTGGCATTCCATGATGGGTTGACATGTTTTGTGACTCATGCTGATAGCATGTGTTGCTTTTGTTATCATCGTTCCCATTTCCATTCTCTCCTAGGCCTTTAGGAATTATCAGGGTATGCAACTAGCAAGCTTCTTTTGTCGCCAACCCAAGAGGCCGAAACCTAATAAAGAAATCAACTCTCCTCTCATTCATGTTTCATCCTCTAGATTGTCGTGCTCTTGTTATTTTCTTGGTTTATGAAAACGACAAACTATAAAACGTTAATTAACTTGACATGATTTTAAAGAACAATGAGGTTGAAAATGACAAAATATGAAACATTTATTAATTTGATTAAATTCCAAAGGATAATGAGAACGAGGGAGCAATGCATTGGAGATTGCACTAGAATTTGATGTGGATAAAAATAAAAAAAGGGACCTGTCCACGTTACAGATTATGTTAGTAACAGACCGTGAGTTGACAAGATGACGCACGGATGATTGACAAGATGATGTAAACATGTGTTTTTTCTAACCTGGCATTCCGGTTTGCTTTCAGTGACAATATGCAAACCTCCCGGTTGCTGACCGGTAACCTTCTACTCAATTTAGATCGGGGTCTCGTTTTCAAATATCTGTATAATTTTTTATTATTCAGTTCATATGAGAGGAAAAAAAAAAAAAAAAACACAGGCACACACATGCACAACAACAACGACAACATGAGCGGGGTTCCAGGGTTTCCAATATGTAATTGCACTTTGATATTACAAATGAGCCGATGTTACATCTCCTGCAAAAGCAAGGTCTCAATATCCACCTCCACTTTATAATCAATCGAAATGGTGTGTGATTCAGCTCCGGCTCAGAAGCCGTCTGCCCCCCGTAACTCATTTTCCCGGGTAAGCGGTTGCTGTCTTCTTTGTAGCCCATTTTTTAAGATTTAAAACAAATTTCACTCTAGTATTTTCTCAAACCAAGAATGGTTACTACAGATATTAGGCAATAAACAAACAATTTCCAATTCAATTATTAGTTTTATGATTTTATATATGTGAGCTCGTCTTGATATTTTTTTAAATGAATTACATAAATGGGTCACTTACCTAAAGCGGGTCAGTCAATAACCACCAACATTGCCATAAAACTTCCGTTTTAAAATGTTTAACAACCTAATGTAAAAATATCCTCAAGAGCCCCTGAACTTTATAAAATGTAATATTAATTTGAGTGTTGAGAAATATAATTTTTATCTATTTTATATTCTTATTGTTAGAAGTTGATAAAATATCCATTTAAGATTGTCATCCTGCGGTGGGACTTCATAACAAAATATTACCACGTAGATTTATTTTGATGTTTGAACTCAGTAGAAAATATATTTAAATTATTGTTATATAATTAGATTATTTGAAAGAGTTCATTTTTGTTATTTTATGACATTCTAACAAACTATAAGCGGTCACAAAAGGCTGATAGCCCTACTTTTTTTTTTTTTTTCCCTCACAACTCATAATTTTTTTTTTTTTTTTTTAAAGAGATCTCATAACTCATAAATTGACTTTGAATGAACGCCAGTGAAAGTACTTCAACAAGATATTCCACGTAGATTAAAGTGTCCACTCACCATGCACCGCGTGTAAAACGCCATGACCTTTTCTCTTGCTCGGCATTGAAATGTTTAAAAAAATAAATATTAAATAAATAAAGTAATAGCTGTATGTCTGTACCTACGCACGCGCTAAAAATACCGGGAACGATTGAACGGACTTCTGCTTTCTTCTTTCAATTTTCTAAGCTCACGCTAGCTTTCTCTCTCTAAAAGTAGGAGCCGTAAATTGAGTGAACGTACTGAATGACGGGAGCAACGGCGGCGGCTGCGGCGGTGGAGGAGTTCTTGAGAAAATGCGAGGCGTCGGGTGACGAGGCGTACGGTGCGTTTCGGTCGGTGTTGGAGAAGCTGGAGGATCCGAGTAGTCGGACTCAGGCTCGGGTCTTCCTTTCGGATCTTCAGAAACGGATCGATGACTCGGACGACTGTCTGAAGAAGTACCATTTCCGGATCCACGATGTCGTCTTGGACCAATACGAAGGTCCATTATTCTTGTTGCTTTTTTCTTGTTTAATTCGGTCGACTTTTTTTTTTTTTTTCTTTTGAGCTAGTGGTTTGACTTTCTTTGAATTAGGGACTAGAAAGTGATTGTTTTTTTTTTTAGGTTTGTGAGTGGTTCTTGGAAGATAATCGGAGGAAAAAGTGCTTTTGAAATTAAGTAATTTTTGGGAAAGTAGTTTAAGTGCTTATGTGACAGAAGAAGTGCATTGTGGGAAAGCAATTATGCTTTTTGTATGTTTTTAAAGGATTTTTGAGTAGTTGAGTTTGGCAGTTATCTAGTAGAGGACAATTAGGAGGAATAGTGCTTCTAATTATGTGTTTTTTCGAATATGATTTATGCTCTTTTTTTTTCCTTTAAAAGAATTTCAAGTAGTGTATTTTAGGGAAGTAATTGTCAGGAATTTTTCTGAAAGAAGCCCCAAAAGAATGAAAATGCTCTTTTTTTTTTTTTTGGGGGGGGGGGGGTGTTTCAGCTGGAGACTTGCTGCAGAAATTATTTTTTTTAAAGAAAAATCTGATTTGATTACTTGAAAACATTTACGATTGTGAGTGCTATTAATTATTTGTATTATTTTATGCATTAACTTTCTTAACTTAGGGTGTTTATTTTATCATGATTATTTTCATTCAACAATGCAATAGACTTTGGTTGGGTCCACCTTAATTGGGTGTTTCTGAGCAACTAATGAGTGTCTTGAGAAAACTTGGATGGAGTGCCAATCGTTTTCAGGATTCAATTCTCAAGAAAACAAAAACAAAGTTGTAATTGTAGTTTAATCTTTTTCTTCTTTTTTGTCTTTTTGTGTGAGCCCAGTGAGCCTTTGTTTCACTTTGTTCTCTTTTGTCTCTTTCCCTTATTTCCTACTGTTTCTTGACAATCAAACAGATCAGGATTTGTTTCATTTAAACATTTACTTTTGGCTTAATTATTCGCTCTAACTCAAATAATACAGAAGTTTAGTGCTAACAAAATAGAAAGGGAATTAATATTTGAAATTGACTTCAGAGTGGAATGTATGTTACTAAAAATATACTATATAGTAGATAGAATTTGCCTTTTAATAACAGCTGTTAATTTATTTCAATAAGTTTGTACATCATTTCATAACAAGTCTTAGATTTTAATGGGTTTGTTTCGTGAAAATTTGTCGTCAGTGCATGAGCAAAGTTCAATGGATGAACTTCTCTTTCAATGTCACAGTTCCTCATATTAACTGTATGAAACACTAATCTTGCTGTGTACTTTGGAGCACTTTAGTAGTTGATGCTAATTCCTTAGCCATTTTATTCATCTTGTGCACAAATTATGCAATCAATAAGCCAACTCAACTTTCATCTTTCTTCAGTGAAAAATTTGCAAAGCCACTAGGAGGTCTTTGTAAATCTTATGCTAACTTGGTCGCCATGGTTTCACCACGTAAATTTTCCCTATTGGAATTCATGATCCCTCATATGCCACTCATCAAGCTGCTTCTGGGGCTTTAAAAGCTCCAAATTTCAGTTTTATCCTTTCTAGCTTATTTAACTTGTCTGCATACACATTATTATCTTTGTTACCGTACGAAAGTTCCATTTATCATCTTCCCAACATAAACATCCATGGGTCATTGTTCACTTTTTTCCTTTAGATTCATGCCCAGTTATGGTTGCTGGATTTTCTGCTGTAACACTCCATTGTTTCTGAGTGTAGGCTACCAAGGGAGAAAAAAATTAACAATGATGGTCATCCCCAGCATTTTTATCCCAGAAGACTGGTCGTTTACTTTCTATGAAGGACTGAATAGACATCCTGACTCTATTTTGAAGGACAAGACTGTTGCTGAGCTTGGTTGCGGAAATGGATGGATAACCATTGCCATAGCTGAGAAGTGGTTGCCTTCGAAGGTTTGTTGCTTTGTCGTCCTTATGCCATGTGGGAGCTTTTGTTTACTTCCTTACCAGTGCCTTTAGGAGCTCTATCATGATTTCACTCCTCATTGTTTTCTATTTCCTTGTTTTGCAAGGCCACTTGATATTATAAGTAACAGCGTTGGCACCAGATTATGGTGTTTTAGTGCCCCCTTATTCAGAAAAATTACATATCAATGAACATCTGAATTGTCAACACTGTCCTTGTCCAAAGTCTTTGTTGGAGAATGTTGAAAATATAACCTTGTAACAGTTCTTTTATGCTGTCTGAACATCTTCTTGTAGGTCTATGGCCTTGATATTAATCCCAGAGCAATAAAGATCTCTTGGATAAATTTGTACTTAAATGCATTAGATGAAAAAGGTCGGCCCATCTATGATGTGGAGAAGAAAACTTTACTGGACAGGGTGGAGTTTCATGAATCTGATCTTCTAGCTTATTGCAGAGATCATGACATTCAACTTGAACGAATAGTGGGATGCATACCTCAGGTACTATCACTATCTGCAACTCATGATATTTCTTGGGGATTATATTTTGGTGAAGTTTGTTTTTCCAACATCATGTTCGAATTTTAGTGTGCCCACATGGATTACCTTTAACTCCTAGTTTAACTTATTCTGTTTTTTCCATGCAGATTCTTAACCCCAATCCTGATGCAATGTCCAAAATAATCACTGAAAATGCAAGCGAGGAGTTTCTGTATTCATTGAGTAACTATTAGCGCTGCAGGTTAGAAGATATTCTAAATAATTTAATTGTGATACGCAATTGCAAAATGTGCGGAAGTTAGCGATTAAGTTGACATGCTTCCTCTACTTTCACATATTTCTAAGTATACATGTTATAATTTTGGTTGAATCTTGCATACCTTAGGTAAGGTTAATGTCTTTAGTTGTTCAAATCAATTGGGAAATAAAGAAAACCAGTGAAGACTGTGGGAAAAGGATAATGTGAGTTTGACAGATGCTAAGAGGAGATAGGGAAACTTGATCTGAAATATTTTTCTTTTTTCCCTGATTTTAGTTTTTTCTTAGTGTGTTACCTCTTCACAATGACATTGATTCCCATAGTTCATGTTTCTAGGTGCACTCAACAACAACTATCTGTTATGTCTTGTGGATGACTGAGAAAGTTTATTCATTTTGACAGATTGCTTTTTTAATAGAGTACAAGTAGATTGACCAATAATGAATATATAGTATCAAGTTGTTGCATTTGAAAAATGTTCATGACCGTGGTCTTTATCGCTTTTATTCTCAAGGTTCATGTTGACTTAAATTTAAAAGCCTTGGACGTTTGGAAAATCTATAGCACTGAGTTTGCGAAACCTTTTAGTGTCTTGAAAGATTGACTGCTTCAATTGTGTTTTCAATATCTTGTTTTTAACATATTTGTATATATTATAAAGGCTAAGCTGTGTAAATGAGAGATAAAACATAAAAGGTCAATACACAGCTGTGTCACCTTTTACTCTTTTTTTTTTTTTAATTATGTACTTTCCTGTATTCAGGGTTTTGTAGAGGATCAGTTTGGCTTAGGTCTAATTGCTAGAGCTGTTGAGGAAGGAATTGTTGTTATCAAACCTTCCGGGATTATGATCTTCAATATGGGTGGTCGTCCAGGACAGGGTGTTTGTAAACGTTTGTTTGAACGCCGTGGTTTCCGTGTTGACAAGCTTTGGCAGACTAAAATTCTTCAGGTAAGTGAACTTTTATTTCTGGAAATTCATCATCTATCCCAAATACCCACCACTTGAAATGTGATTTTGCAGGCCTCTGACACAGATATTTCAGCTTTAGTTGAAATTGAGAAGAACAGTCCTCATCGTTTTGAGTTCTTCATGGGACTTTCTGGTGACTTACCTATTTGTGCTCGAACAGCATGGGCCTATGGAAAAGCTGGTGGACGTATCTCTCATGCTTTATCAGTTTATAGTTGTCAACTCCGTCAACCAAACCAGGTTTACCTTTCATTTGGGTTTTATTGATAAAGTGGGTAATTGCTCTGAACAGGGAAGTGAGCTAAAATGATATCAACTTATATTTATGGACAGGTTAAGAAAATTTTTGAGTTTCTGAAAAATGGCTTCCATGAGATCAGCAGTTCCTTGGATTTATCTTTTGAAGATGATTCAGTTGCTGATGAGAAGATTCCATTCCTAGCTTATCTTGCCAGTATTCTGAAAGAGCGTTCGTTTTTCCCCTACGAGCCACCAGCTGGAAGCAAAAGATTCAGGAGCCTGATTGCAGACTTCATGAAAAAGTACCACCATATTCCGCTAAATGCCGATGTGAGAAAACCTTAACCACTCATCTATTTTTGTACTTCTCTGGACAACTTTTATATTGTCTGCCCTAGGTTCTGTTTTCCCTGATGCATTTTTTCAATTTCTTTGCATGTGAACTCCTAGGTTCTGTTTCTCCTGATGCATCATCTCAATTTCTTTGCATGTGAGCTAGGTGCATTCATATTAGTTTAGGAGGGAATCTATTGGTCATTTACTTGTTTTTAATGAATAACATATGAAACAATCTCGTTATTGTTTGTTCTCAATATGTAGAGCTCTATGGTCAAATTGCTTATCTTCTTTTATCCTCATTAAAATTTCTTCAGACTACTTCTACTTCATGCAATTGTGATAATTTGTGTTGGTTTTGTGGTCATTCTTATGTCCATTGGAAAAATACTGTAATGTGAAATTCTGTCTAGGTAGACCTTATTCCTGTTGCATCCTGTCCCCTCAAGTAGTTAACTGCATTTTTGGATTTGTCGATTTATTTCGTTCAATGAAGTCTTGATTCTCATGTTATCTATTTGTTCATTTAATTTGACCGTGGAATGTGTTATTGCTGTGAGTTCTGCTGCACATGCTTGTTATTCGTCCAGTCTTTTTATCTAAACGTAGGGGTTTGGATGTACTTCTATATGTACTGGACCTGAGATATTTGCACCTGACCTACTTATTAATGTACATGAAAAATGAAGAACTTTTTGAGATCTGGAATGGATGAAGACCTGCAACTTTCTATTTGTAGATTTTCCACCATCCAGTCCAATTAGTAAAAACAGTTTGTGATGCTGCATGCATAAACTAGCCAAGCTTAAAGATGCTGTAGTTGCCTTTTTCTCTTCTTTTGTATATGAGTAAAGCAATCCACATTCCTAACTTTTCTTCTCCACTTTTTTCTTAAGAACGTTGTTGTCTTTCCTTCAAGAGCTGTGGCAATTGAGGATGCTCTTCGATTATTTTCACCTCGCCTTGCAATTGTTGATGGACGTCTAACTAGACACTTACCAAAGCAATGGTTAACAAGTTTAGCACTTAAGGTTTGATCTATTTCTGATTTATTTTCTGTTATTTTTGACATAGTTGAAAATATCATTTTTGGGTAGATTTTCTTTGCTATGCTTGCAACAAGTAATAGTGCTCATTGCCTTGCTTGAACACATACTAGTTCAGACGCACTGCAGAATTTTTTAGATGAAAAAATATCAGATATGAACTCAGCACATTGTAGTACTGTTGCCTTGACTCCTCAAGTGACAGTAAAAAACTAGTAATTGCAGTAGATGATATATTTAATGAAAATTACTGGGGAGAAAGACTGAAGGAACATAGCGAGCAGGGATAGCTTCGTCTTATGTTGTGATGTTTGATTTTCGCAGCCTTGACTAGTGGAGCTAACAAGTTTATCCAATTCCTAATGCACTGAGAACATTTCATTTTTATTTATAGTTGCTGCGTTTATGGTCCTGGCTAGATTCTTGTTCAAAGACATTTCCCCAATCCACCTTCTTTGAATTTCTTTGTTGTCGGTAGTCATCTTGGGCTGCATAACTACAAAAATATCCTTCTTGCAGGGTACATATACTGAAAATTCTTCAGAACATGTACTAACAGTAATTGAAGCACCACGCCAGTCAGATTTGATGGTGGAGCTAATAAAAAGAAGAAGTGAAGCCTCAGGTGGTAATTTCTGGGATTGGTGATTTTGAGGCTGTTACCAGTTCAGCTTTTGTGCATCTTCTAGATGTTACAAGAGAAGTTGGATCTCGTCTTTTCTTGGATATATCTGATCACTTTGAGCTCTCCAGCCTCCCAAGTTCCAGTGGGGTCCTTAAATATCTTGCTGGAAATGTTCTTCCTTCACATGCGGCAGTTATTTGTGGCCTTGTTAAAAATCAGGTGATTGTTTTTCCGTCTACTGGCCACTTGACTGTTATGTTATTACAAAGAGATTTCTGTTTTGTCTGATCAAGCCATAAGATGGGTTTCATGATTTGTTCTCATTGGTTATCTGTTAGCCTTTTGTTTTTATTTATGGAAGCCAATTTCATCTTTCCAGGTTTATTCAGATTTAGAAGTTGCTTTTGTAATCTCAGAAGAAGAGGCCATCTTTAAGGCCTTGTCTAAGACTGTGGAAGTACTAGAAGGGACTACTGCACTGATTAGTCAAAACTACTATGGTTGTCTTTTTCATGAGCTTCTGGCTTTCCAGCTTGCTGAGCGACATACGCATAAAGAGGTTATCCTTCTCTTTTTTTTTTTTTTTGGTTTCCTCTTTTCATATCACGGAATCCAATTTTGAATACATGTATTTAGGTACACAAGCACATGAATATTCATGCTTTTACGATATTTATAGTTGATATTTATGTTACAAAAATTAGAGGCAACATTATCAATGCAGTATCATGCAAGAACTATAATAACCTGGATTCTTTTTTGACCTGGATCTTTTTGTTTATTCACTTGGTATATGTTTATCCAACCTGTGATTTTTCTTAATATCTCTCTGTAGTTCATTTCATGGCACTCTTAGCTGCTATGTTGGCATTTTCTGCTATTTGTTTTTATTCATTGAATGAAGTTAGCTCATGAAATTGCTATTTGATAAATGTTGTTCAGAGGGATTGCGAAAAGGCCAAATCAACTGAGATGATTGGGTTTTCTAGATCAGCCATCTCTGTCCTCAACAGTGCTGAACTATCAATTACTGAGATGCTAAACTCTGGCCTGATTCATATGGATGTAGACCAAAGCTTCTTGCCCATGCCATCTGTGGTCAAAGCTGCTATCTTTGAAAGTTTCGCAAGGCAAAACATGTCTGAGTCTGAAATTGATGTCACCCCCAGCATCCAACGGTATATCAAGAGCAATTTTGGTTTTCCAGTTGATATCAATGCAGAATTCATATATGCAGATTGCTCTCAATCTCTGTTTAATAAGCTAGTCCTCTGTTGTATCCTAGAAGGTGGAACATTATGCTTCCCAGCTGGCTCAAATGGGAACTATGTTTCTGCTGCCAAATTTTTGAAAGCGAACATTGTGAATATTCCTACTGAGTCTGAAGTGGGCTTTAAGATAATAGGGAAGACACTTGTGACGGTACTTGAGACCGTGAAGAAGCCGTGGGTGTACATTTCTGGTCCAACAATCAATCCAACTGGCTTGCTTTACAGCAACAAAGAGATAGAGAATATATTAACTGTTTGTGCAAAATATGGGGCAAGAGTTGTGATTGATACTACATTCTCAGGATTGGAATTCAACTACGAGGGTTGGGGTGGCTGGAATTTGGAACGCTGTTTGTTAAAGCTGTATTCTTCCACCAATTCATCTTTCAATGTGTCGCTGCTCGGAGGGCTGTCTCTGAAGATGCTGACTGGAGCGCTCCAATTTGGGTTTCTGGTTCTAAATCATCCTCAGTTGATTGATGCATTTAGTAGCTTCCCGGGATTAAGCAAGCCTCATAGCACAGTCAGATATGCTATAAAGAAGTTGCTTGGTCTGAGAGAACGAAAAGCAGAAGACATGATGAATGCTGTTGCAGAACATAAAAGGAACTTGGAAAGTAGATCAAAGCGATTAAAAGAGGTACTTCTGTCTTCCCTCTTATAAGAAAATTTGAGTTGACCAATTATATGCATTACGTAATCTTTGGATTATATTACTCAGTACTGAATATACATGCTATCATTTTCTCCATGGTGATCTTTCTGCAACAGGCACTTGAGAAATGTGGATGGGAAGTGGTTCAATGCTACGGTGGTGTTTCAATGGTGGCGAAGCCATCAGCCTATCTCAACAAAACCATAAAGATCAGCAAGCATTCATCTAGCAATGGTGAGAAAACAGCTATAGAACAAATAAAGCTTGATGACTCAAATATCAGGGAAGCCATAGTCAAGGCATCTGGTTTATGCATCAACAGTGGTTCATGGACCGGAATTCCTGGCTATTGCCGCTTCACAATTGCACTGGAAGAAAGCGAATTTGATCGAGCTTTGGATTGCATAGCTAAATTCAAAAGCATCGCACATATAGTTAACTAAAAAATGCTGTTGTGATTTGTCATGATTTATTTCTATTGCCTGATGATGATACCTATCACGCTTTAGTTGTGAACCAATCGAAAATCAAAATTGAAGCGGCTTTTACCGGTTAGCAACAATTGTGACGTTTTGAGATTATAATATATGACAACACTAAGTCTCCCATGTGAATTGGGATAAAAATTATTTTCCCAATCACGGATTCATGGATTCATTTGAACAATTCCTTTGTAGATATATAAAATAATGATGAAATTGTGTCCTATAATATTAATAATGTACAAGTAATTGGTTCAATATTAATCCAAAACTATTTTAGGTTACATGTGGCATGTTTTAATACTAGCAAGCTTCCAACTCAGATTCCCAAAACGAAAGAAACGTTTCAATCTTCTCCGGAACATTCTGCAAACGATTCTTCTAGTCTCCACGCTGTGATAGAATTTTCTAAGTTTCTTTGTAAACACTTCTAAAGAACCATCCCGGTACCGAGCTATAATCCAACCTAAGCGTACATATCTCTCTACTTCACCTCCCTCCATTTCACCAGAAAATCAACAAACAGTTTGCCTTGAAACAAACACTCAAAAAAAAGATAACGAGCTACCCAGATGGCGAAATCAAGAATTCTTCCAGGGACAATGGCGTTTCTTGTTATGGCAGCAACATTGATGATCATGGCATCACAAGCAAATGCTCTGTTGCCGTACACGCGATCACCTTTCTTTGACATGATGTTCCTAATGACAGAAGATCCTTTTAGGGTTCTTGAACAAACCCCTCTAACAATCTCAGAAGGAGCTGATCATCATCAAACTCTAGCCCTGGCGAGAGCAGACTGGACAGAGACACCAACAGCACACGTGATCACACTCGACATTCCAGGGACGAAGAAAGATGATGTGAGGATTGAAGTTGAAGAGAACAGGGTACTGAGAGTGAGTGGGGAGAGGAAGATCGATGATTATTATAAGGAGGGAGTTGAAGGAGAGAAATGGCACAGAGCTGAGAGAACATTTGGCAAGTTTTGGAGGCAGTTCAGGATACCGATGAGTGCTGACTTGCAACATGTTAGGGCTCATTTGGAAAATGGTGTTCTGAGGATCACAGTGCCAAAGCTTGCTGAGGAGAAGAAGAGGCAGCCTAAGGTTATTAACATTGATGAAGAATTTGGAAATTATTCGGGTGAAGATATTAAGGCCGCCAAAGCTCAAATGTAATTGAATAAATAAAAAAGTGTTTGCTTTGCTTTGTTTGGTGTGCTGTTTGTTTATGATTTTTTCTTGGTTTTATCGTGTGTTGTTTCTCTTTGAACGTTTTATTTATTGTATTTTGATGATTTTTTAAAGATAGTTTGTAGGGATTGACAATAATAAAGTGTTTTTTTTATAAATTTGAGTCTTAAATTTGTAAAAGAAATTAATACGTTCGGTTTATTGTTAATAAAAAGAAAAAAGAAAAAGTTTTTTTTGGACATATTATATTATGCATTTGAAGGAAAAAAAAAGAAAGAAATTATCATATTTTAATTCATATCATTTGAATGTGTTAATATAAAGATTTATTAAAATTGTAATAATTTTGATGAATTTAAATATTATATAATTGATAAATTATATTTATAAATATTAATAGCAGTTATATATAAATAATTAATTTAAAAATTCAATCACAGTGTATTAATTTAAGGAGTGTAAATAACTTTATAATATAATTTAGTTCTTACGCGTTTAATTAGTAATTGAAAATTGTTTTACTGTACAACATCATCAAAAGAATATTATAATACTGTTGAAGCTGGTAATTCTTCCGATGAAGGTGTTAAAGTCATTAAAATTGAAGTATAATCCGATAAATTTAAAGTGTTTTTACTTAGTTTGTTTTTAATTTTTTAATATTTTATTGACTTTAGTCGTGACATATTTGTTCTCTCTTTTAATTTTTTTTATTTTTATTATTATGCGATTTGATAATGGTGTGCATGTACCAAAATTAATTTTTAATAAATTATAGTCGGTTTATTATTAATTAATCAAATTTAATTTATTCAAAATAATTTCAATTCCATGACACAGATTCAAAATGTGAATAACTTTCAAATATAAATATTTAAAATAATTATCATATTAATAATTTATAAAATTAAATTATACATAGATTAAATAAAGTTAATCTAGCAAATTTAATATATAATAATTTAATTTTCATTATATTAACCGTGTCCAATCATACTATTTTAATAAAGAGCACTCGAATATTTATTTGTTCAGCGGGTAAAATATATAATCGCAAAAAGTGAGGAAACAACAATTCACAAGTCAGGTTAGACGTAAGACAAAATAATGCAAATCTAACAAGCCCCATCACAATAATTCGATTTTCATTTTTATTAATGATTTCCAATCTATGCTATTTTTCATTTATATGTCCAACACGTAAAATTTTTAAAATAATTTCTGCCAAAGTCTGATAAAGAGAAATATTATATATATATTTATGTATCCATACGTACAACAGAGGGGGAAACAAAATAAAGTTTCAATAGCTGAGAATAAGAACGAGATAGGCATAAGAAATTACTTGATTAATGAATTACCACGAATTACCACGGTCCCCGCCGCTAAATATTTTTCTTTTTTATTTCGAAAACCGATTTACATGATAAAACTCACCAACACAGAACCGTATTAATTTAAAATAATTTTTAATTGAGATTTAAATTTTAAAATTACGTTAACAATGGCACTCGATTGAAAATAAAATAAAATAACAATAACAATAAAATATTTCAGCCTAGGCGTCCTCTGTTCTGTTCTGTTAAGTAATAAACAACCTCCCCTTCACCATCTATTTCAACACAAGGTATGTGGGTTAACAAGTCCCAATATTGTCCTCCATCCTTTCTGCACTTCTCTTCCATCAACGGACAAAAGTAGATCCATAAAAACAAAAGTGAGGAAGGCAGGCCCTTCTCCGGAAAGTATTTGAGCTTGGGACAATTGCGGAGTCGCAATTCAGCGAGGTTTTGAAGATCAACAATTGAAGAAGATAGGCGTTCCAGATTTGGAAAACTTTCAATCCACAGAGATGTTAGAGAGGCTGGAAGAAGAGGAAGCGTGGTCCCCAATCTTACGTCCACTCCCTCTGGTGGAAACGACACCATGTCGTCATCACATCCAACGATCTTAAGTGCTCGCAGAGAGGAGAATCTGTGAAATCCCCGGCCACACTCAATCACTGACTTCCAAAGCTTCTTATTATTAGAAATCTCAAGAGAATGAAGGTCGGTGGGAAGGCCGTCTTCTTCTTCAAGGCTTGGAAGCTCACCTCCTATGTTTAATTCTTGAAGAGAGGTCAGATTGTGCAATCCCTTGGGTGGTAAGGCCTCTAGTCTCTTACAATCAATTATAGCCAGCCCCGTGAGTTTCGCACAAGGCAATCCCCCTTCAGGAAAGGACTCCAGATTTCCACAACTCCAAACTCTAATCTCTTGAAGCTGGCGGAGATTATGTAAACCACTCGGTAAAATTTTCAGATTCTCACAACCACTAATGCTGATTTTTTCAAGAGATGTGTTGTTGTCCAACCTTTCTGCTATTGACTCCAGCTTTGAACAACTGACAACTTGAAGCAACTTAAGAGACTGAGGTAGATTGCCAACTTCAAGGGACTCAAGCGTGGCAGGTAACTTGTTTTTTGAAAATATACACCTCAGTGATGGACACCAGTAAATGAGTAAGTCCTCAAGAAGAGATGAGGAGGTGTACCTTCTGCTGCTGCTGCTGCTGCTCTGGATGCCCTCTTCCACTGTCAAAGTCCTTATATTATCACAATACCGGATGTACAACCTCTTAAGGCTCGGTGGTAGCCGGACTTCAGAAACATATGTCAAGGAACGGCAACCCCGAATACTCAACATCTCGAGAGATGAACCGGTGTCGCACATCCATGCCTCCGGTAACGATTTCAGTGCACCACAGCCTTCAATCGTAATTTTCCTCAACTTGGAAGGCAGAGCAACCTCAGGAAAGGCAACAAGGGAACTGCAGTGCCTGATGCATATCCCTCTCAAGGAACTGAGGCTCAGCGATGATTGTGGCAGCTTCACAAGGCCTTTGCAGTAGCTCAATGCTAGATATTCAAGTCTGCATGACGACTCGCAGAGCGGCTGCTGTTGGTCTTTCTCTTCCTCCACCACCAAGGATTGAAGTTTGGGACAGCCTGTAATCTCCAGTCTTTTGAGAGAGTAAATGTCTTGCAGTAATCTGTCATGACCCTTCCATATATATGTTTCATTTATAACATATATCTTCAAATCTTCCAATTTTGGTAGTCGCGGCTTCAATGGCCCTGCGAGAAACACTTGATTTGATGCATCTCTACAAACCACTGAATTCTGAGATCCGATATGATCAGTTTCACTTCTCCACACAATCTCTTTACATCCATCAATTTTCAATTTGCAAAGAGCTGGAAGACTCCTAACTGAAACTAACAATTCTTCACATTCTTGAATTACAAGCGTCTCCAATGCAGGAAGGTGCTCCGGAAATGTCCCTTGCAGCTTAGAACATCTTAAAATGTGAAGCTCCCTCAATTTAGGAAAACCTTCAACTCCCTGACTAGATCCATGAGGCCTCCACTTCTCCCATTCTTGCAAGTCTTGCAAGTTTTCAAAACGAAGAGTCTCCAAGCATTGAAAAGGAATTGGAGAATCATCCCCATAGAACTCTGAACCCAATCTCTTTACTCCACTCAACCCACGCACTGCAAGTTGCTTTAGAGAGGGCAGTTGCCCGACTGATGGCAAGGTAGTACACATACTACATTCTTCAAATTTTAGGGTCACTAAATTTGAGAATGAGGAATCTCCTAACCAAGTTGGAAATTTTGTGCCTCCATAGCCTTTTATACAAAATTGCTCCAGATTTTTATGAGGTTTTAGCATGTCCAGCACGCCCTCTTCAGCTTTTGCTTCCTTCGAAGATGAACCATTAGTACTGCGAGTCCATCGAAGCCATAATTCTTTAAGATTCTCCTTTCTATCCAATTGAGCCTCCGCTGCATCAACAATGTGCTTTACATTCTCCAAATTTGAAATTGTAAGTGTCCCCCTAAGATGCGTCAACGACTTTAGCTCTCGTAAACCGGAGCCACTGTCTTTTCCCACAGCAAAATTACACAAAGTCTGAAGGCAAGTCAGCTTACCAATTCCCAGTGGCATTTCCTCCAATAAATCCGTATTTGAATTTTTAAGATAATGCAATTTGGTGAGGTTTCTCATGTCTGCACACAACCTCTTCAGCCGATAACAATCTTCCAACAAAAGAGTGTGCAAATTGTAAAGCTTGCTGACCGATTCGGGCGGAGTTCTAATCTCAGTTCCAGATAGGTTAAGGTACCTTAAGTACCTCAAATCACCAATTGAATCTGGCAGCTCGGAGATGTGATATCCACGCAAAGAGAAGACCCTCAGGCGTTGGAGTTTGAACAACTTAGGAAGAATGCTACAAGCCAAGTACCCACGCTCACTGTTTGACAACATTACTGGCAAAAAAGTTCGCAAATGCTGGATATCGTGCAAGACCTCAAACCTTTTAACACCATCGCAATCTCCACGAATGTACAACAGATGGCGAAGATCTCTGGAAAAACTTTGTTGCTTATTAACCTCTGAGGTATACTCCATTCTGAAGCACATTTCCCCAGCGGCCCACTGAGCAAGGTCGTTGATAAGATCGTGCATCACAAATCGTGATGCATCATTGCTTGATTGCTGGAAGAAAGATCTTGCACGTAGCTCCTTAAAGAAATCACGACCTAAATCTTCACTAGGATTCTCACTCTCTTTGTGATCCAGGAAACCCGAAGCACACCATAATAAAATTACCTCCTCCTCTTCAAATTCATAATCCTTTGGAAACAAGGAGCAGTATGCAAAGCATTGTTTCAAAGTTGGAGGAAGATAATAATAGCTCACTGCAAGGGCTGGTATAATGCGGCATTTCTCCTCTGGCAATTCCCATATCTTGCTTCTGAGCAAACCTTCCCACTCACGCCGGTCATGTTTTCCACGTAACAGTCCTCCAAGTGTTTGCGCTGCCAAGGGCAAGCCATCGCACTTGCTCACTATCTTCTTGCCAATTTCCTCCAATAACTTATGTGAACTCAAATCTCTCGTCCCCAAAGAGTGTTGAGCGAATATAGCCAGACAATCATCATCTGACAACTTTTTTAGTTGACAACCTGGAACAGCACCCATGATTTCTGCAACCTCTTGACTGCGAGTAGTGACAATAATCTTACTTCCCGGTGCGCCAGCTTCAAACGGACGGCTCATGTCAAGCCAATCATTGTAATTCTCATTCCAAACGTCATCCAAAACAAGCAAAAATTTCTTTTGAGACAACTGCTTCTTCAGCTCCTCTTGAAGCAAATTTAAATCACTATAATCAACAGTCTGCTTAGTAATGGATCTTAGAATTGTTTTTGTTAGCCTGATAACATCAAAATCATCCGAGACACACGTCCACGCCTTGAGATCAAAATGATCCTTCACTCGACCTTCATTATAGACAAGTTGAGCGAGAGTGGTTTTGCCCAGCCCACCCATACCTATAATAGGAATAACAGAGAAACCACCATCATCGCTTAAATCATCCCTCAACAACAATTCAACAATTTTCTCCTTTTCTGTTTCCCTGCCATATACTTTGGCTTCGGTCACTAAAGAGGTTGTCTCCGGCCGTTGACCGGCTTTTGTGGACCCCCCAGCTGAACTTTCTTTCAAATCCAGCAAGTCTTTCTGTGTCACAATTTCTTGAAATCTGCCGTTGATCTCTTTGATTTTGGACATCAAGACATAATCGAACTGAATCGATTGTGGAGTGCAAATGGTGCAGCAAGTAGGAATGAGCTTCCAAAGCTTACTTGTTCTTGTCCGACTGCTACTGGGTTGATCATGAGCGGCAGCTGGATCTCCATCTCCAAGCAGCAACTGCCTCCGGAAAGCCTCAGTTTGAAACTCATCCAACAGGTCCTCAACATCAAGAGCCAAGTTCTGAATCTTGCCAAGCCACAACTTCACAGACGGAGCCGCCCTCTTCTTCTCCTCAGCATCAGCAAGCACCGCCTTCATCACTCCCAACATATTCTCCCACTTTTCTAGATCGGCTTGGATTTGCTCTTGGCGTGCAAAAAACAGAATCCCCTCTGAAGCTAACTTATTGACCAGCAACTCAACAGACGCCGTCAGGATTGCCTCTCCGATGATCGACATTTTTTCGTCTTTTCCTTTTTTTAGTGCAAAGGAAGAAACAGAACTTTTTAGTTTTGGAAAGCAAAATGAGAAAATTGAACAGTAAGTGCGAAGGGTCAAGCAAAATTCATGTAACCAAGTCTTCCACTTGTTGTTTATTCAACAGTTGAGTGAAAATAAAAAGAGAGCCCACCGCCCATTAATCCAGTGTCCGGGTAAATGCTGAATAAGAGGAAACTGGAATGTACCTACTACGAACCTTCGCTTTACAAATCAAAAACGTTTCTTTCTCTCTCTCTGCCGTATAATTACTTTATTTATTAAATTAAATTTCTTGTTAAAACGAAGACTTAAAAATATACTACAATTTTTTATAATCACAATAATAATTTAAACCATCATATTATATTACTCTCGTGTCAAAATAAATTATAATAAAATATTAACTGAACCTAAGTTCGACTCATTTATTAAAATATATATACTTAATAAAATAACAAAACAATTAAATATACATATACTTAATAAAATTATCTCATTTATTAAATAAATATTCTCAAAGATATAGACACGACTGAAATTACTCTAATGTGAAAATAAAAAAAAGTCCCGCCACTAATAATTTAGCAAACTTAACTTTATTACAGGAAAAAAAGCAAAGGCGACAAGCTGCCCCCACCACCATCAATAATATAGCAAGCTTCACACACTTGCGCTTTGTTTGCTTGACGAACTGGACATGGGTGGACGAAGTATCATTGAATAACTGGCGGGAAAAAAAAAATATCAGTGTCCAGCAAAGAGAAGCTTTTTTACTTGAAATATTTGAGAAGAAAAGTTAATCTCACTACTTTTTTTTTTGTCTTTTAATTTTTGTTCAGTATGATATTAGCAACTTCTGAAATACACTGTATATCCGTTAATTTAAAGAAATAAAATTTTTGTATCAATTAAACTTTATTTAATACTCTTCATCATTATGGTTAATGACTTAACAAATGTGGAAATACGGGTCAGTAAAAATGAAGTACTTTATTAGTTGTTGAAGTCAAGAAACTTTTAAAGCAAGCCAATTAGGCACTTCTGCACTAACACCGTTAAATAATTTGAACGAAATAATAATTTTGTTCTTAAATAAATTAAAAAATATTTTATTTTATAAAAAATTTAAAAAATTAGAATTATAAAAATATCTCTAAATTTAATAAAAATCTCAAAATTAGAATTTTTATTTTTAATAAAATTTGTAATTATAAAAATAATTGAAAATTTTTGGGATTTAATAAAAATCTCATGAATTATTAAAAGTTTGGGATTTATTTGTGATAAATAAATTCAGTTATTCTAATAAAATTTTGCAAAATTATAATTTTTAACAAACAAATAAATTCATTCATTTCTAATTAAAATTTTGCAAAATTTAAATTTAATAAAAATCAATTGAGCACCTCTCTTAGTGATTTATTTTTTATTAAATTTAGGGATATTTTTATAATTATAATATATTTCAATGCTTTTATAAGATAAAATGATCTTTTAATTTAGTTATGGATATAATCATCAAGTTATTTAAATTATTTAACGATGTTAGCATAAAATGACTAATTGATATAAATTAAAAAAAAGTAGTATAAAGAATATGTTAAAATTTTATAATAGTTAGATGAGCATAAGACAAAACATAGGCAGTACAATGATAATTTCTCTATATTTTATTTGTCTATTAATTTTTTCTAGGGAAGATTTTTTAAGAGGTCTTGCTTCTGGTATTTAACATCAGATATATAAATTGAAGTAATCGCTTGACAATTAACAAAACAAATCATGCACAGAAGATAATGATCAACGACTGAAGTTTAATTTAATTGTAGATAAAAAGTCAATTAAGATTAATACAAATCACGCATTTTTACTTCATTGACCAACGATTACTAATTTGGCAATTCACCAATCACCATCATTGGGTAAGCCCACCATCCATTCGTAATTTAGCAATTAACACATTCATAATTCATAGGTGTGAATCAAAATGTTTTTTTTTTTTCTGTGTCTCTATTTCTTTTTTTAAACTCCTAAAACGTTCTTTTTAGAAATATTTTACTGTATTCATCTAACATGCTATCTAAAAAATAGACAGAATTGAAATCACTCTAAACAAAAAACTAAAAAAAAAAAAATCATTCCAACCACCAGTAATTTAGATTAAGGGCAATGATTCAATTCCATGGGTAAAACGTGGAAGCACGCAGTCCATAAAATAATTTTTCTTTTTTAAAAAAAGAAAAAATAAAAATCTGTGATTTTGAGAGCATTACCCACTACATATTGGTATTATTTTATATTATTATTACTTTATATTATAATGTCGTGCCATAGCTGAACCCTAGCATTTGATAGTTGGTTATCAAATGACATGTGATCCACAATAAATAGTTAAATTTGCCAGGCAACAATAATTACAAGACGAACTTAAAGCAACGCAGAGGTTTTTCTTAAAAATATATAAACAGTTCGATATTTGAAATCATAATATCACAATTATATTGATCGTGATTCGGTTAGTAATTAGACCCACTTACAATTTTATTTTATTTATGATTTCCAATCTTTACCAATAGAAAAATATTTAGTGATCCTTTTTATTAATATTGGGAACATAGACAAATAAGAATGCCACCACAAGTTAAGCCGATCAAATAAACAGAGGAAATAACTTATCAATTTAATTCTTTGTGCAATGGCCACAGCAACAGCGGGAAAAATGTCTTCATGACTACATTAATCCGACTGGCGTTGTACTATCACCATGCAGCATTACATTAACATTTCTTCATCAATCAATTTTGACGGTATGATATTAGAAACATCGATTTCATAACATAATTTTGTGTAATAAATAAAAAAGATATAATTGATTTAAGTTAGATTAATGCATAAAGAAAGAGTAATGGGAAATGGCATGTGATGAGTAATAAAAGACAACAAACATTGATCATGTAATAATGAAATATGTTTTTACTTAAAAATAGTTGGCAAGAAAATAATGCTATAAAAATTTAATATTAGTTGCAAGAAAATAAATTGACAATTAAAATTAATAGATATATATCCAATACTTCGAGTTTATTTAATCACTTTGCTAACCACTTTGTAACTACATATTAATTAAAAGTACAATTAATTTTGACCAAAGACTCTAAAGCATATTAAAAAGAAAGATCTACATTCGGTGTAACTATAGTACCGTACTATAATTATATTCAGCCTTTGAATGTATGGAATAAAAAATAAAATTAAGAATCCAATGACTGAATATAATTGTGGTATTGCGGGCTCAAGAGATTGATTTTTGTATTAAAAATAATTAGAAATTAAATAAGTCAAAATCAATTACATCAGCAACAATAAAAGCATATTTTATAAAAACCACGAAAACATACTATAAATTTAGGTTCAATTTAGGTAATTATTAATTTGTATAGTAAGAGAGTTTTATACAAAAAGGGGAATTTAAAAAAAAAAAAGATTTGCTTGAGGAACAACTTTAGTTTGGTTTAGTTTGTTAAAGCTTGAGTAATTGAAAGCAATACAATTGAAGGAAACACAAGCTTCTGATTTTGACAAAGTAATCGTTAAAATATTTGACAAATTTGAGATATTAAAACAGCTGGAAAAATAGACAAATAACGAAAATTCTACAAGTTGGCAGAGCAAATAAACATAGGAAAACAGGGCAGCTATTTACCGTCATACATATATCTTCTTATTTTTTTCCAAAAAAGATCTTTGCCTTTTTTTTTTCTCCCCTAAAAACAAGCACAATATTATGCTCTTACTACTATAGAACGTTAGCTACTATATGTAAGCATGTGTCTAATTACTAAATGAATCCCTCTTTAACAAAAAATAAAAGCTAATTTCATTGATGGCATAGGTTGTGCTTTATTTTTTTTATTTTCCTTTTAGTTATTGAAGTTAATTTATAAACTGCTGCAAGTTAAATACAAAATTTACTCTAACACTAAGATCTTTGCAGTGGTCCCGTAATTTGTACTCCTTTCCGTGATATTGGTTTTTTTTCTTTAAATAAAATTTCAGGGATGAGAAATTTTATCCATTAAATATCAACATCTTCGAATTTTATTAAAATTCAATCTTAGAAAGTTCTGCAGGAACAAAGTGTATTTATAGCCGGTTAAACTATGTCTAGCTACAATGCAAGTTTCACTTTTACAGAATTAAATCACATGAGCCTCTCGTTTCATTATACTTCAGCTTCAAATTAAAACACACAATTGACGGTATTGGAGTTTCATATTTAATTTTGCTGTAGTCATGGAGAATTAGATGGCCATCCATTTTTATGTCTATTTTATGGCTATCCCCACTAAGTAGCTTGGTCACATACAATATGTGTGTGTGTGTGTGCTTAGATGTCACAGGCCCTAAAAGATAAAGCTGAACATCAATCACAAACCTAAAGTTAAAAACAGTAGCTAGAACGGAATTTACATTCTGATGTCTTAGTTTATAGGCTTAAACAATTAAGAGTATAGAAATGCATGGTAGAACACAGAACTCATATTTTAGCGACAATCCTCAGCTCACTGGCCCTTAGTTCACAGTGGCAGTTCTTATTAGTCAAGGAATCAAATTGACTTTTAGTTGTATATAAGTAGAGCACTAGATCAACAAATAATTGAAGACTTGCTTGGCTATTGAGCCATAAGAAGGCAATTCGTGAACGGCCTTGATATTTCATTTGGTTTTATTTAATTCTCTGTAAAGTTGTCTTGTGTGAAAAATTTTTGTAACATGAAATCGGTTGGTGAAGAGAATTTTTAAAAGCAAACATCAAAGTCACGATCATAAGGGACGAAATCAGTATACATATTGATTGCCTCAAGTTAGACTATACAAAGATGAAATAATGCTAATCTAGAAAATCTCATAAAATAAAAATAACAGATGTACAATTTAGACATTTTTTGTAACAAGAGAAGAAGCTTTAATAATTATATGATGATATCTGTGGTATTGAAATGTATAGGTAAAGAAGAGTGTTTAAAAATCATAATTAATTGAATTTTTTTACTGTTATTCTGCATGAAACGATAGAAACTACTACTTCAATTATTTGTTGATCTAGTGCTCTACTTACACACAACTAAAAGTCAAGTTAGATTATACAAAAGTGAAAAGCAGCCCAACGACCATCAATAATTTAGCGAGCTTCACACGCTTGCCCTCGTCTGCTTGACGAACTGGACATGGGTGGACCAAGCACCATTGAATGATTGGAAAAAATAAAAAAATAAAAAATAAAAATAAAATCAATGTAGAAATTAAACCTTACTTTTTTAGATATGGCTCATATATAATATAAGTATCAAGATTTAATTAAAGTTTGTTAGAAATTAAGATGATATTTTAAAATATTAAAATATTACATTGCTTAGAAACTAAAATATATATATGCAATACTTTGGATTTATTTTATCACTTCTCTAATAATTTTGTAACTACATATTAATTAGAAATTTAATTAATTTTAATTAACAATAATTAATTTGATAAGGCTCATGTAATTAAAAGTAATGAAAGTGAAGAAAACATAAACTTCTAATTTTTACATGCTAATCACTAAAATATTTGATAAGTTTGAGATTTTAAAAAGGTTAAAAAAATAAATAAATAATAAAGACTCTACATATTGACAAGGTAAATAAATAAAGAAAAATAAAGTAAATATTTACAGATATACATCAATTTTTTTTATTTATTTTCCAAGAAAGAATGTTATGATTTTTTTTTCTGAAAAAGAAGCACAATCTACTATTGCCACCATAGAATGTCAGTTGCTGCAAATAAGTACATATTTAATTATTAAATAAATTCTACTTTAGCAAAGAATAGAAGTTCATTTCATTGATGACACGTGTCGTGCTTTTTTTTTTTGTTTCTTTTTTTTTTGTTCCTTTTTGGGGACTTCGGACAAAGAAAGAAACAGAATTATGAGTTAATGGAAAGCAAAATGCACGTGACAAGTCTTCCACTCGTTTTTTATTGCAGTAAAGTCAAAATAAAAACAGGCCCACGGCCCATTAATCCAGTGCCCGAGTAAATGCTGAACAAAGAGGAAAATGGAGTGTATCTTTTACTATGAAACCTTCGCTTTAAAAGTCGTCAAACTCATTAACCAAGTTAAATCAAAACGACTCTAGAGAATGTCCAGAAGAGATTTGATTCTGTATACATAAAAAAAAATTAAATAAGACAAAACTAATTACAAGAATAACAATAAGAGACTATTTTATTAAAGTTATAAATACAAAATATAAATTTAGTTTGAATTACCTAATTGTTAATTTATATAATAAGAGGGTCCTATAGAAAGTAGGAATTTTGCAAAAGAGAAAAAGTTTAGTTTGGTTTAGTTTGATAAGGCTCATGTAATTGAAAATAATGAAAGTGAAGAAAACATAAACTTCTAATTTTTACATGCTGATCACTAAAGTATTTGATAAGTTTGAGATTTTAAAAAGGTTAAGTAAATAGATAAATAATAAAGACCCTACAGGTTGGCAAGGCAGATAAACAAAGAAAAAAAAGTAGATATTTACAGATGTACATCAATTTTTTTATTTATTTTTTAAGAAAGAATGTTATGATTTTTTTTCTAAAAAAAAAGCACAATCTACTATTACCACTATAAAATGTTAGTTTCCACAAATAAGTACATATCTAATTACTAAATAAATTCCACGAAGAATAAAAATTCATTTCATTGATGACACATGTTGTGCTTTTTTTTCTTTCTTTCTTTTTTTGCCTTTTTGGGGGCTTTGGACAAAGAAAGAAACAGAATTATGAGTTAATGGAAAGCAAAATGCACGTGACAAGTCTTCCACTCGTTTTTTATTGCAGTAAAGTCAAAATAAAAACAGGCCCACCGCCCATTAATCCAGTGCTCGAGTAAATGCTGAACAAAGAGGAAAATGGAATGTATCTACTATGAACCTTCGCTTTAAAAGTCTTCAAACTCATTAACCAAGTTAAATCAAAACGTTTCTCTCTCTCTCTCTCTCTCTAATTTATAATTACTTTATTTATTGAATTATGTTACGCTTCAAAAGATTACTGTCGTGTAAAAATAAATTATAACAAAATTTTAACTGAGCCTAAATTCGACTCATTTATACTTAGTATATATACTTAATAAAATAACAGGACGATCATTATGTGAAAACAAAAAAAGTTCCACCACCAATAATTTAGCAAGCTTTACGGAAGTGAAAGCAAAATCCAGAGGCAGCCCCCACCACCATCAATAATTTAGCAAGCTTCACATGCTTTTGCTTGTCTGCTTGACGAATTGGACATGGGTGTAAAGGAATTGCGAAATGCTATGTATCATTAAACATAATCATTATAATTTATAGGCATGAGCAAGGACTCATGATCAAGAATGCTAACTTTAAGAGATAACTATCAACATAGGTAAATAAAGATATTTATATGATAAGTGCTACTATTGGATATATACAAGAAATTAAAAAAAAAACATGTGATAATGATCATGACTCAAGATCGGTATCGCATGAGTTGTATGGGTTGCATAGATGAGACCATTTGGCTATTAGGGTGGACCAAGCATCATTGAATGATTGGAAAAAATGAAAAATAAAAATCGGTGTCCAACAGAAAGAATCCATCTTTATGTGTTGCTTCCTAATGAGTACATGCATAGATATTGTACATCGCATTTAAAAAATGAAAGTAGAAATTAGAATTTATTCTTTTAGATATGTCTCGAATATATTACAAGTATCAAGATTTAATTAGAGTTCACATATTTACATGTGTTTAGTTTTAATAGAGAGATAAACTAATCATTAATATTCAAGTATTCTTATATGATTGAAAAATAATATTAATTATAAAATTTCTAAGAAGTGATAATTAATATTATGAGGATATATATTTGTGTGCAGTGGCAAATATAGAGAATAGTAGTAAAAATGGTGAAACTTTAATATAATGACAAAACGGTAAATGGTAGAAAATCATTATGTACTTAAGAGTATATTATAAATATTACTTTTTTAAGACATTATTTATTTTCACTAATTAAGTGATACAAATGGATTAATCAAATATGCTTCTAAAATATAATAAAATACTTATTTATTTATTTGCATTGACGAAAGTAAATCTGAATACTTTTAAATATTGCAATCCTATTAGGAACCAATATGTTGATTTTGTTGAAAAATAATGTATTCGATATTTGATGTATAGAAAGTAAATAGTATATGATAAAATTTATTTTAAGAAATAGGGTTAAGAAAATAGTAGTGTATAATTATCTTATTTATGTCTAAATATATTAATTTATTTATAACAGGACTACAATAGTAATTATAAATTAAACATATTTATTATTAAAATAAATAAAATTTCCTAATAAAATATAGATTATATATCCTTTTTGAAAAATTAAGAAATTTTTTTCTGTTTTTCTCTAAATTTTAAGAGTCATTATCCATTTTCCATTAAACAAAACCCACTACAACAGTGAAAAGAAAAAGCAGAGCCCACTACAAATATAAAATGGAAGGAGCTCATGATCATGCCCTTGCTTTATATATTAAATTAAATAAGAGTCAAACTAAGAATCTTTACTTTTGCTTAATATGATTAATCAGGCGCTACTTCGGAGAGAACATGAAAGCAATGAATCCTTTTATTAATCTTAAATGTCAGGAATACAATTAAATTGAACTAAAGACACATTCTTCTGATCGTCTCTGTAGGTTCATCTCAAATATTTGAAGAGAGTCTATCAATTCTTTTGCACTTTAGAATATCAATTTTCTTACTTTCTTTTAATGTTGAATAAAGAGGGAAAAAAATGTTGAATGTAGAGGGAAAATGGAAGGTATCTACCTTGGCTTGTTTAAACAAAAAAAAAAAGGATACTGTACATTTTTTAAAATTGTACAAAAAATAGGATTGATTTTCAAATATTTTCAAATTGACTTATTTACAAAAGTAATACAAAATGACTTCCTTTTATTTTGAAATATTATACGGAATCAAATAACAATAATACAAAGAGCACATAGTGGTAATTCTCTAATTGCATTTTTTTCTCTTTTTTTAAAAGGAGATAGTGAGGTTTGGTAGTCTGTAAAATTATAGTGTGAGAGTCTATCTGTTTTGTTTTCACTCCGTTAATTAATTAACAAAGTAGCATATAATTATTTGTAAAAGGGTCATTGGCATTGGATTATGTAAGATGAAATCGTAAGACTTCTTAGTTTCGATGAAAATATAGCATTATTAAGTTATCAATTCACTAAGTTAACATGAGGTATGAATATTTACTAATAGCGGTGATTAATTTATTTAACTTGTCATAATTTTCAATTAAGAATGAAGTTCAATCAATGTATGAAAAATAAAAGATAACTTTTTTTTCAGATTTTTTATTTCTATAATTTGATTTCACTCTTTTCCCATTATTGATATTAAACACTTGTTGAATGTCATCAAATGGTTTTATCTCATGTCATAAGTTGGCAAATATAGTTTGGTCTCTCTATAGCCAACCATCACGAATTAAAAGTAACAACACCCACCATATTTTGAAATTTAATTTTAAGAATCTTTTTCACTTAAAATCTTTGAAAAGAAAAAAATAACTAGATTATATTAGGGACATACATACATCAATTTGGTTATCAATTTAAAATGCGAGTATGATTTAATTAGAGAAAATGTAAATTAATCATATCCCAACAAAATAAGATTATATAAAATTGCATACCGGCATATCATACAGTAATCTTATTTTTTTTGGCTGAAAATTAAATAATTAGTTTTACTATTCCCTTTTTTAATTATATGATGTGTAACACATTGACCATTCCTGAATATGTATGCCCATATGTTGCATAATTGTTAACTCAAAGAAATATTATACTTTTCTATCAATCAAATTCACTTTATTAATATACTTTATCATTATGGTTAATGACTTAGCAAATGCACGAGGAGTCAGCCAAAATGAAGTACTTTCTATTGTATTAACCTTTATTAATTGTTGAAGTTACAAATAAATAAAAAAACAAGTTAAATCAGTTCCAACTCAAAATCAATAGGATGTAATTAGGCTGTTATAAATATTTTTAAATTTCAATATAATTTAATTGTGTGATGCATAAACTAACTTTCTCACTTCTTTCATATAAATGAAGGGTAGAACTATTTAAACTAATTAAACTACTTTTTAAATTTCATTACTTAAACCCATCATAAAAATTCAAAAGTCTTTCTTATACTCACTACATCTCTTATTATCGCAAATATGACACATTTCTCTTCATCTTCTATTTGTCTTTAATTTTCACAAATTTTATTTGAATCTGTAATATTTTTACCACTGGTTGAAACTTCATAAACTTGTTTTTACTTTAAAAAAAAAATAATAAAACAAAAGAAGGTCCAGCCACTTTGTGTCAGGGGATTGGTACCCCAATCGTTTGTCTTATAGCAAACGAGTCCTTAGATTGCTAACAAAGACTGAACTATTGAGATTGAACAGTTGGAAAACTGGCAACCCGCTAAAAGAATGGTACCAAGAAAATGAAAATAAAAAAGATAAGGATCGTCTTTCTCCCCACTACTACAGTTGAGGGTTGTGGACATTATTGTCTTCGTACTACTTTTAGAAAGATGTAATGAAATATTGCATTTCTTAGGTTGGGGTTTTGGGGGAAAAAAATAATTAAGGATCAGTGGGTCAAAGTAGATTAGGGTTACTATCGCCATAATTGGGATTTATTTGAAGAATAAATTACGCCGTTAGGATAGTATTTGTCGTCATTGGTTGTCGTTTAGGTTAAAACACAACCACTTGAGTCATGCTGGAGTGAAGTGACTAGAATTAAACTTTTGTGAATTTCGTAGAGAATTATATTTGGAGGTCATATGTACTTGCAATTTCATATCAATCAATTCTGTGCGGGAGCCTTACTACGACAATGAGATATGTGTTGATGGTGAATATTCATATTTGGCTATTAATTTGTGTCTATGTTTATAACTAGCTGATGGTAGGTAACCAGGTAGGATGCACCAGTAAAATTGGGCATAGAATGTTAGGTTTAGGTGTAAAATAAAAACAGGGAGAAAGAAGTAGAAATTGAAAAAATGTTATATTATGAATTTTGAAATGTTAGTAACTAGTCAACTAATAGAAGGAAACCTTCATCAGTTGATGCAGATTTTGATCGAGAATATTGTGTCAGCCATTTCTTGCTCTTGTGGATTATGGTAACTATTTGGAATTCCTTGCCAGCATGCTTGTTGATGCAATAACAAATGGCGAGACAAACTTGACAAATACGTACATAGGCTATGGTCAGTTGATGAATATAGATCAGCTTATGGACTAAGAATGCATATGCTTCCAAAAATAACTCACTGGAAATGGCAGACAAATGATAATGTTTTGCCACCAATGAAGAACTGTGCCAATTCCTCTAGTATTGATAATCAAATTATCGCTCGAAGGTAACAACCCATTACAACTTCTTCCCTTATTAAACTATATGATAGTTTATTAAATGTTATACATTGGGTTCTAACATAGAAATTCAATTTTCCCCCCACTATACTCTAGTATCAGTGTCGGCACAGTCACTTATTGGATCGCAACTCCCTACATGCCTTGAACAACAATAGTCACACTAGGAATTCAATTAGTAAGAATATGATATTTATTTTATCCTTCCATGCAAATTACTTAATTATCTTTTTGTCTATAGGCTTTTTAGTGCGGGCTTACCAGTCCGACATCAATCCAAGAAGCTGTATTAGCTTATCTATGTCTTCACGTGCATCATGTAATTTTCATCTCATATGTTCTCACAACTATTTTGAATCTAACATGTAGCTCAATATATGGACACCTTGAAGTTCTTACTCACCTCAAGGGGATTTGTCATAGTTACTTCACTTGAACACTACTTATAGAGACGTTTTCGTATCTATAAAAACTAGTGTTATTTTTGTACTATTAATGGTCGACAATATTGTATGGAATGATGGCCCTGCATTTGCCAACAACTATAACAAACTATATCTTATTAAAAGATCACATTATTGTCCAGATTGCAACATTATAGTATAACTACAAATCATTATGTTAATGTGATCATATCTTAAGCACATATTTGATAGACTTTCACAACTTAGGGATCTTCCAATATCTAATCATTATTTTCGGACCTATTGCCTGAAAACACGTAAATGAATTTGTAACGTTTCATGGAATTTGTCACCTTTCTGCTTAACATTGGAAATGCACTTCCTATCAATTGCATCAAACATGGCATCAAATTATCTCAGGTAGATGTTCTATGTTTTAATTAGTGTAAAAAATGGCGAAATCAATAGTAAATCTTGTTAATAAGTCTAGTTTTGTGGTGCTGGAGGTTGCTACCACTTTAGACGCACCTAAGACATGTTTAGCAACCTACACTAACCCCCAATGTAATTAAGAACAACTTAAAATATACTTTTCCAAAACCTAAGTCATTAATTTTATATTACATTTCTGTCGTAATCTATAGATGAGGAAGCATACATACTTGCTTAATTTATTAAAAGTACAAATTAATTCTTTCTCAGGAGGCAACATAGTTAAGAAGATCCATTTGCTATTCTATACATAGTTCATCATCTCACTTTGGGTGTTAAAACCCATAATTTCATTAACATACAAATTATTTAATTAACATAAGCTCCTTTCTTTAATGCAGTACGGTATGCCATCATCTTACATAACAATTTAAAAAACCTTAAGTTACAACATAATGCCGCGTACTATAATAGATCTAAAAGAAAAGCATGCATAAAAAATAAAAAATTTTGCAAATGAATTAAAATGCATCGCGATGTTAACATCCATTAACCCACAATGTCAAACTGCCATAATGAATATCATAAGCCACCTACAAACGTTGAAACTCTATGTAATTCATGTTAAATATTCTGGTACCAAAGCAAACAAAACACAAATAGTAACACTTTTTTTATTCGTCAGTCACCAGGATGCCAAGTTCACCAGGTACACCTCTAACCATAATAGATTTTCTAGTGGATAGACCAGAATGTTCAACACCTTCGTAGGCAGTTCCTATGGCAAGGGTACAGCTTGCAACCTTCTCCTAACTTAAATTTACATGTACGAATTTTGGCAATTTCAAATTGAATATATATTACATATTAAATAGATGCCTGGATAGTAATTGCCATATCATTATACTGTCTATATTTAGTTTGTTCAAATTAAATAATTTTTACATATTAACTTAGTTTTATGGCTTCTACCCTAACCCTTTTGTTTTCTATTCTTTTCTATTCTTAAAATAAGACAATAAATTACTCTAAGATATTTATCTAGGGATCTGCTTCTAGTAAAGAACATCATTTTCACCTTATAATTTTCGTATGCTTAAACTATATTATTTTTATTTTACTTATTCCTTCTCACCAAACACCATATTGGACTTAAGATTTATTAATTTCAGCCAATCCCACCATTTTAACTACATTCACCAACTTGTGATTGATTGAATCCTCTTATGACTCCTTTCATATTATAATTACAGTGGTTATGAAAAATGTATTTACACAATAGCTTTCCTTTATGACAGTGCCAACATTATTTATATTAGCTTTCTTTTTTATTGGCTACTTAATAAAATACGTTAACCTATGTGGCTAGAAGATTGATGGGTACAGGGACATTTTCCATGCCATGTGTTATAATTTTCATACTGATATCGACTTCTGTTTCAATCACATCTCGACGTCTAATTGGTATTGTTTATCAATTCCCAAGGAGCAGCTGTTACTACACCACATTATGAGGACTTCATTCTTCTCATTGGCTGCCAATATCATTATTCTTTGCTCTTAATCAGATGTACTTGTTCATTTAATTTGGATATTTTGGTCCATGTCCCCCTAATCATGTTCGTTATCTTTTACGTATCTATATTATAGATGGAGTCCATGCATGCACCCTACCTATTGGTTTAAAATTGGAGGAAGACCCTCTGTTTATTACTGTATTAAGAGAATTATATGCTTTATGCTTGATACATTAAGATTTACAGTTGAACACATTAACTAAAGTCGCTGCAGATACAAAACTATTTTTTTCCCACTCATTACTTTAAACTCTTTACCGAAACAAATAAGGACTATTGAATAATGTGTAAAATAATTTTTTTAATTTTTTTAATATTACAATTTAATTGGACTTATTCTGTAATAAACTATGAAACTTATAGTTTCTATTACTCTCAACAAATAGTATGGACTATCGAAGAAAATAAATAAAATAGAGTTTCGAATATTGTTCTACTATTACAATTTAATTGGGCTTATTCTGTAATAACCTATAAAACTCATAATTTCTATTACTTTCAACAAACAATAGGGACTGTAGAAGAAAACAATTAAAATAGAGCGTCGATCATTTTTTTCTTATTTTAATAGAACATGTTTTCCTTTTCTTTTTTTTTTCTTCTTTTAACTTGGCCTTCATCTCAATAAAGCCTCTAATTCTAGGTTGATGATGATGATTAAAATCCAACTCCATAAACATTGTATCGAATTATCCAAGCGTTATCTTACAAAACAAACTATTGAAATACTTGTTGATTTTTAATTTTTCAGCACAATATCATTACCATAATTAAGACCCGTTACCAAGCACCACTCTCTAATTGATAAGCGAATCAATTCCTCACCAATTTGAAACCAGAATTCATTTTTCTCATCACTTTCTTCATGGGTAACTTGTTTAAACAACAAGTTATAGACAATTACGCCGCTAAAATGATACTTACGGCACTCTAAAAAATGTCCAAATATGTCACGTTTGAACAATTTCAACTGTGCTTTTATTAATTTTTCCCGGATAGCTCCTATAACCACATATAATTTGCACATACTTGTTATACGGCCAGGGAAGTGTGAGTCATAAGGTACCTTCATCATGCCGGTTCTTTTGTCGGTCCGGGTGGATTATACCTTCCTATCTTCGATTTCGCCATTTATCTGATAAACAATAGAAAATTAAATTGTTATATTAAACAATTATTTCATAAAAAATTCACATTTTAAAAAATAATTAAATTAAAAAAGTAATTTAATATTAAACAATTATTTCAGAAAAAATTCACATTTTAAAAAATAATAAAATTGAAAAAGTAATTTAAATAAATAATAAAATAAAAATAATTTTATGGATGAAGTGAAAAAAAATGGAAAAACATTGCGCGAGGGACATGGGCTGTCGCACGCAGCCTTCGCCCGCGCGCGGCAGGCCTGTGTCGCGCGCTGCGTGCTATCTGCTCACTACACACCGGGCCTGTCGCACTAGACCCCGCGCTCGCAGGCGAAGGATAGGGTAGCGCGCAGATAGCGCACGGCGCGCGCGCAATATGCGCGCGACACAGGCCTATCGCACACAGCCCGCGCGCGTGAGGGCTGCGTGCGACAACCCATGTCCCTCGTGCAATGTTTTTCCAATTTTTTTTTTCGCTTCATCCAAAAAAAAATACACACACCTCACCCATCACACTTCTATTGTGTAAGAACTTATCATTAATTTTCTAAGAAGAATTTTATCGAGTAGCTAATACGCGATATTTGTTACACATCATTCTCACTAGATTTCGTTTCATTATGCAACCTTAACAACCTATATCTAAAGTTTAATTTTATTATACAATTTTTAAAACATATAATGATTAAAATATCAATTAAATTTACTCAAATCATTAAGAAATTTCATCCCATTCAACAAAATTTCACCACCTCCATTAACAAACAACCAATAAATATAACAACAATAACAACTATTAAACTCAAAAATACCCAAAAATTACAACGCAAATCAATGAAGAAGTGATAGCTCACCTAGGATTTGGAGATTGGGGCACTCCGAAATCGATCTACGCCTCCTTTAATGTATATTAGGTTTTGGTTCGTTGAGACAGAGAGAGAATTTAGGTGAGAGGGAATGGTGAGAATGATAAGGATAATTTAGTCCTCAAAAAATTATTTTGGCTAATGTTGATTGAAAAAAATTTCAAGGACTAGAATTGAAAAATGCAAAATTTTTTTTGGTTATTTTCGTAAATTTCCCATTTTTCTTCAACAATCACAAATTTTATTTGAATCTCTAATATTTTTACCACTGTGCATTCACTCATTAGAGTTTCAATATAAGAATATAGAGATTAAAATTATCATTAACAAATTATTTGTTGGTTTTCTGTATGATATTCTTGGTTTGGAAAAAGCTTCACCGGCAATGTACGTGGATAATGAGACTAAGAAATTCCAGTAATTCCTTAAACATGATATACTTGTTTTCACTTTAAAAAATACAATAAAACAAAACAAAAGAAATTCTTGTGTTTTAAAAGAAAAGATTCCAACATGTTTCAAGGACAACTAAAAACCAAACTAGGTTCGAAGTAGTGAGTTTTGAATTATAAAGAATAAACAATTGTAATTTCGGCTAAATCAAATAATGAATTTCATGACAATAGATTTAGAGTATAGATTAGTATACAGAGAATTGGATGTTCACTGCATTTGTTCTTGAAGTTACTTTGCTAAAAAAAATAACTATTGTCCTTAAAGAGTAATTTTAGTTAGGAGGAATTTTGTAATAAAATTTTTAATAAATTTATGGGTTTGACAAGTAAACATATGAGTTTGATAAGTAACATTATGGGTATAAGCTCAACCCATAAATAAATATTCATAAATTGACTTTTATTTTTATCTTAATTCACATTCTAACTTAACAAAAATAATGTCCAAATTCTCACAAAATTAAAAAAAAAATTATATAGTTAATTTTTCTTCTACTTTAGTCCACTATTTAATGGGCATATAAAAAATTAGGATAAAGGAGAAATAATGGGAAAAATTAGAGCGATTGTCACAATAATACGCCGATACAAATGCTTTTGTATGTACGCGCGTGTGGGTCGCGTTCTTTAATTTTGACCAAAAATAAATGCATTTGTTTGTATTTTTAATCAAAATCGAGGGATCTAAACAAAATTTTTCCACTCTAGAGTCCAGACATTTATCATTTTCTCGTCAATTTGTTTTTTAAAAAAGGAAATTGCATAAAATTAAAAAATCACTAGGCACTAACGACAGAGAAACAAAGGATTGGAATCCAAAGAAGAAGCCCCAGCACCAAACGCAGACGAAGAAGGTGGAGACACGGCCTTGCACAACATTGAGAACAAAAGACAACTCTTCGGACTCGAGCGATGCCTCTGACTCGGAATCGGATTCTGTGTCGGACTCAGAAGGCGAAGCAAAACAGAGCATGGAGCTTCAAACCCTAGAGTATCAGCTATCTAGTGAACCCTCCAATTACGAGATCCATGTTCAGGTAACTTCAATGCACATGTTTATTGAGTGATTTTTTGAATAGCAGTTTACTTGTTCTTTCCTGGGTTGCGATAAAAATGGTTTTTATCTTCTTCTCTCTCTCTCTCTCTCTCTCTTTTTTTCATGTATATAAAGGTTTTGAGAAAAATGGTGAGATAGAGAAGTTGAGACAAGCTAGGGAAGCCATGAATGAGATTTTTGCATTGACTCCTGCTATGTGGCAAGAATGGGCGAGAGATGAAACCTCTATTTCAGCCGGGCATCTGTCGTTTCTTTTTGCAGTGGTTTTTGATTTTGTGAACAAATATTTTTTTCTCTTAGAGATTTAGATGTTTATGTTAGTTATTTGCTAATGTAAAAAGGAACAAAACTTGCTTGAAAGGTATTAAAGAAAAAAAAAAAAGGAACCAATTTGAAGAAGGGGATACCTATATTGGCAGTTCTACTTTGGGTTTTAATTGATGGGAAGAAAAAATAGCTTATATGTTTACATAATTAGACATTTGATTGCATTGAGAAAGATAATTAATCACAACGTCTGATGCTGTTTCTGTTGGCCTCAGCTAATGGTTAAGATTTCGTACTTTCATTCAACAATGCAAAAGACTTTGGTTGAATCCACCTTAGTTGGGTGCTCTGAGGAACCAATGAGTGTCTTGAGAAAACTCGGGTGGTGTGGCGATCATTCTCAGGATTCAGTTTGCAAGAAAACAAAAATGAAGTCATAGTCATAGTTTAAAGTAATTTGTGTTTTTTTCTTTTTCTGTGAGCCCAGTGAGCTTTTGTTTTCACTTTGTTCTCTTTTGTTTCTTGTCCCCCTCTTTCACTCCTCTTTTGGTGTAATTATTCACTCTAACTCAAATAATGCATAAGTTTAGTGCCAACAAAAGAGGAACTGAATTAATACCTGAAGCTGACTTGGGAGTGGAATGTATGTTACTAACAATATGCTATGTAGTAGATAGAATTTGCTTTTTGGGTAACACTAGAATAATTACAGGCGTTAATTTATTTCAATAAGTTGGTACATCATTCGATAATAAGTCCAAGATTTTAATGGTTTTGTTTCCTGAAGATTTGTCATCAGTGCATGAACAAAGTTCAATGGATGTACTTCTCTTAGCTAATTTGATTTTAATGTTGCAGTTCCTCGTATTAACTATATGAAACAATAATCTTACTGTGCACTTTGGAGCATTTTAATAATTGATGCTAATTCCTTAGCCATTTTATTCATCTTGTGCATAAATTATGCAATCAATAAGCAAACTCAACTTTCATCTTTATTTAGTGAAAATTTTGCAAGGCCACTAGGAGCTTCATGGTCGCCATGGTTTCACTATGTAAAGTTTCCTTATTGAAATTCATGATCCCTCATATACCACTCATGAAGCTGCTTCTGGGGCTTTAAAAGCACTAAATTCAGTTTTATCTTTTCTAGCATATTAACTTGTCCACATCTGCATTATTATTTTTCTTATTGTAAGAAAGTTTCACTCATCATCTTCCCAACATAAACATCCATACGTCATTGGGTCATTGTTGACTTTTTTCCTTTAGATTCATGCCAGATTATGGATGCTGGATTTTCTGCTTTGACACTCTATTGTTTCTAAGATTAGGCTATGAAGGAGAAAAAAATTGACACTGATAGTTATCCCTAGCATTTTTATCCCCGAACACTGATCATTTACTTTCTATGAAGGACTGAATAGGCATTCAGACTCTATTTTGAAGGAAAAAACTGTGGCTGAGCTTGGTTGTGGAAGGATAACCATTGCCATATCTGAGAAGTGCCTTTAAAGGTTTTTTGGCTTGTCTCCCTTATGGCCCTTCAGGGGCTTCATCATGATTTTCTCATCATTTTCTATCTTCTTGTTTTGCAAGACCATTTGATATTTATAAGTAACAGCATTGGCACGAGGTTATGGTGTTTTGATGCACTCCTATTCGGAAAAATTACATATCAATGAACATCTGAATTATCAGCTCTGTCCATGTAAAAAAGTCTTTGTTGAGTATGTTGAAAATATAACCTTATAGTAGTTCTTTTATGCTGTCTGAATATCCTTTCGCATGGTCTATGCCCTTGATATTAATCCCACAGTAATAAAGATCTCTTGGATAAATTTGTTCTTAAATGCAGTAGACGAAGAAGGTAGCCCATCTATGATGCTGAGAAGAAAACCATGCTAGATAGTGTGGAGTTTCATGAATCTGATCTTCTTGCTTATTGCAGACATCATGACATCAGGTACCATGACTATCTGCAACTCATGATATTTCTCGGGGATTAAATTTTGGTGACATTTGTTTATTCAACATCAAGTTCGAATTTTAGTGCCCCCACATGGATTACTTTAACTCGTAGTTTAACTTATTCTGTTCTCTCCATGCAGATTCTCAACCCTAATACGGATGCCATGTCCAAAATAATTACTGAAAATGCGAGCAAGGAATTTCTGTATTCATTGAGTAACTATTGAGCACTGCAGGTTGGAAGATATTCTAAATAATTTAATTGTGATGCGCAAATTGCAAATTGCCAAGAAGTTAGCAATTAAGTTGACAGGCTTCTTCTGGTGTACATATTTCTAAGCATACTGGTTATAACTTTGGTTTGAAGCTTGCTTACCTTAGGTAAGGTTGATTTCTTTAGTCGGTCAATATCAATTGGGAAATATAGCAAACCGGTGAAGACAGTGCGAAAATGATAATGTGAGTTTGACAGATACTGAGAGGAGATAGGGAAACTTGATCTGAAAGATCTCTTTTCTTTTCTTTTTTTCTGATTTTAGTTTTTTTTTTGGTTAATGTGTAACCTCTTCACAGTGACATTGATTCTCATAGTTCATGTTGCCAGGTGCACTCAAAAACAACCATCTGTTATGTCTTGTGGATAACTGAGAAAGTTTATTCATTTTTAGACATGGCTTTTTGAATAGAGTGCAAGTAGATTGACTAATAATGAACATGTTGTGTGAAGTTGTTACATTTGAAAACTATTCATGACTCTGGTCTTTATCACTTTTGTTCTCAAGATTCATGTTGACTTAAATTTAAAAGCCTTGGATGTAAAATCTATTGGTCATTTACTTGCTTGTAACAAATAACGTATGAAAAAATCTTGTTATTTTTTGTTCTCAGTATGTTGAGCTCTATGGACCAATTGTTTATGTTCTGTTATCCTCCTCAGAATTTCTTCAGGCTACTTCCACTTCATGCTATTTATGATAAGTTGTATTGTTTTTCTGGTCTTTCTTATGTCTGTTGGACAAATACTGTATTATGAAATTGTCTAATGGTGTCCTTTATTCCTTTTGCATCCTGTCCCCTCTAGTAGTGAAATGTATTTTTGGATTTGTCAATTTATTTGGTTTGATCAAACCATGGAATGTGTTGTTGCTTTGAGTGATGCTGCATTTGCTTGTTATTCGTCTAGTCTTTTTACGTAAACATATGGGTTTGGATGTACTCACATATGTGCGCCTAATCTACTTATTAATATACACATAGAATGAAGAACTTTTTGAGGTCTGGAATGGATCTAGACCTACAATCTTTATTTGTAGATTTTCCATTCTCCAGTCCAATTATAAAATACAATTTGTGAATGCTGCTTGAATGAACTAGCCAAACTTTAAAATGCTTTAGTTGCCTCCTCTTCTTTTATATACGAGTAATACAATCCTCATTCCTAACTTTTCTTCTCCCCTTGTTTCTCAATAATGTTGTCTTTCCTTCAAGAGCTGTGGCAATTGAGAATGCTCTTCAATTATTTTTGCCTCGCCTTGCGATTGTTGATGAACATCTAACCAGACACTTACTGAAGCAATGGTTAACAAGTTTAGTAATCATGGTATGATCTATTTCTGATTCATTTTTCTGCTATTTTGGCAAAATTGAAAATTTCATTTTTTGGCAAATTTTCTATGCTATTCGTGGAAAAAGTAATAGTGCTTATTGCCTTGCTTGCACACATATCAGTCCAGACACATCATTGAAGTTTTTGGGTGATGAAAATATCAGATATGAACTCAGCACATTGTTATGCTGTTGCGTTTATTACTCAAGTGACAGTAAAAACTAGTAATTGCAGCGGATGATATATTTAATGAAAATTACTGGGCAGCCAGTATTTGTGTTGACATTGAAGGGGGAGACTCAAAGGTCGAAGGAATATAATGAGCAAGGATAGCTTCGCCTTATGTTGTGATGGTTGATTTTGGCATCCTCCGACAATGTGATTTCATATTATGGTAGCAACATTGATGATCATGGCATCCTAAGCAAATGCTGACATTGTACGCCCTATCACCTTTCTTTGACATGATGTTCCCGAAGACACAAGGTCCTTTCAGGGTTCTTGAACACACCCCACTGACAATTGCAAAAGGAGCTAATCATCATCAATTGCTAGCCCTGGCAAGAGCAGACTGGAAGGAGACACCAACAGCACACATGGTGACACTTGAAATTCCAGGGATGAAGAAAGATGACGTGAAGATTGAAGTTGAAGAGAACAGGGTACGGAGACACCAACAGCACACATTGTGTGCATAAAATGTAAATAACTTTTAACATTAAATATTTAAAATAGTCAGCATATTAACAATAAAAATTGTACATAAACGAAATAATCTTAATCTAGTGAATCCAATTTTCTTTTATATTAATTATGTCGAAATCATGCTATTTTCAAAACAATATTTGCCAGTCTGGTGAAAAAATGAGATAGGCATAAAAAATGAATTCATTATTTAATTAATGGAGTCCTCCTCTGCCAAAATAATGCACATACACGCTCAGTTTGAAAAATGAAAAATGTTAATAATAAAATATTTCAGTCATAAAAAGCGCCGCACACGATTCTTGTTATACAACAAAAGAGGCAAAATAACATGATAATTAATTACTAAGAGGAATATTAACAATTTTTTGCTTACGTAACCGTACAATGGAGGGAAAAAATAAAAGAAACTCAATTTTGTCTCAAAAGCTGAGAATGAGATTAATTCATTAATTAATTACTATAGTCTCCCTTTTTTTTTTTTAGAAAATCAATTTATGTGATAAAAACTCACTGCTATCATCGAGCCCTATTAATTTAAAATAGTTGTCAACTGAGATTTGAATTTTAAAATTACATTCACAAACGCATCTAAATGAAAATAATAATAAAAAAATATTTCAATCGTCCTCTGCTCGGCCTCCAAAAACTCATTTATAAGCTATTCGAACATAAGGTAAACAGGTTAACAAGTCCCAATATTTATATATGCAAACAGGTAAAATTCAAAAACCTATTAAATACATGATAAAAACTCACCGACACCGAACCATATTGATTTACAATAATTTTCAACTGAGATTTCAATTTTAAAGTTACATTCACAAGCGCACTCGATTGAAAACAAAATAAAATAATAATAAAATATTTCAATAGTCCTCTGTTCAGCCACCAAAAACCTATTTAAAATCTATAGATGATCAACACAAGGTGTATGGGTTAAAAAGTCCCAATATACGTATTTGTCTAGTGCTAGTGGGTAAATTTTCAAAACAATTTTTGCCAAAGTCCTTTTCGGCTAAATTAATTAATGCATTAATACAGTCTTCCTCTGCTGAATAATGTAAAATCTGTTATCGTTATTCCACCATTTCTTTTTCTTTTTAAAGTATTCCACCATTTAATAATAAAAAACAAATTAAAAACCCATTACATACAATATGAAAAGCTCTCCGATAACCGAACCATATTGATTTGAAATACTTTTCAATTGAGATTTAAATTTTAAAATTACACGCACAAATACGCCCCGATTTAAAAAATTAATTATAATAATAATCCTAACAATAAAATATTTCGGGCTTCCTCTGTTCAGTCTTCAAAAACCCATTTCCGATCTATTCCAACATAAGGTATGCGGGTTAACAAGTCCCAATATTGTCCTCCATCCTTTCTGCACTTCTCTTTCATCAACGGACAACCAGAGATATATAATCGCAAAAGTGAGGAAGGCAGGCCCTTCTCCGGAAAGTATTTGAGCTTCGGACAACCGAAGAGATAAAATTCAGTGAGGTTTTGAAGATCAACAATTGAAGAAGATAGGCGTTCCAGATTTGAAAAATTCCGAATCGCCAGATGTGTCAGAGAGGCTGGAAGAAGAGGAAGCGTGGTCCCCAATCTTACGTCCTCTGCCTCTGGTGGAAACGACACCATGTCGTCATCACATCCTCTGATTGTGAGTCGTCGCAGAGAGGAGAATCTGTGAAATCCCCGGCCCCACTCAATCACTGACTTCCAAAGCTTCGTATTATTATAAATCCCAAGAGAATGAAGGTCGGTGGGAAGGCCATCTTCTTCTTCAAGGCTTGGAAGCTCACTGTCTCCTATTGTTAAATGTTGAAGAGAGGTCAGATTGTGTAATCCCTTGGGTAAGGCCTCTAGTCTCTTACAATCAGATATCTCCAGCCCCGTGAGTTTCGCACAAGGCAATCCCCCTTCGGGAAAGGACTCCAGATTTCCACAATCCCCTATGCTAACTCTCCAAGCTGGCGGAGATGATGTAAACCACTCGGTAAAATTTTCATGTTTTCACATGTCTCAATGACGATTGTTTCGAGAGATGCGTTGTCGTCCAACCTTTCTGCTATTGACTCCAGCTTTGAACAACTGATAACTTGAAGCAACTTAAGAGACGGAGGTAGATTGCCAACTTCAAGGGACTCAAGCGTGGCCGGTAACTCGTTTTTTGAAAATATGCATCTCAGAGATGGACAACCGATAATAAACAAGCCCTCAAGAAGAGATGAGGAGGTGTACCTTCTACTGCTGCTGCTACTACTCTGGATGCCCTCTTCCACTGTCAACGTCCTTATATTATCACAATTACAGATGAGCAACCTCTTAAGGCTCGGTGGTAGCCGGACTTCAGAAACATGTGTCAAGGAATGGCACTGCTCAATCCTCAACATCTCGAGAGATGAATTGGTGTCGCACATCCATGCCTCCGGTAACGATTTCAACGAATCACAACCTTGAATTGTAATTTTCGTCAACCCGGAAGGCAGAGCGACCTCGGGAAAGGAAACAAGGGAACTGCAGTGGCTGATGTCAATCTCTCTCAAGGAACTAAGGCTCAGCGATGACTGTGGCAGCTTCACAAGGCCTTCGCATTCTCTCAATGCTAGATATTCAAGTCGGCATGACAACTCGAAGAGCTGCTGCTGTTGGTCTTTCTCTTCCTCCGCCACCAAGGATTGAAGTTTGAGACATCTTGTAATCTTCAGTCTTTTGAGAGAGCAAATGTCTTGCAGTAATCCGTCATGACTCTTCCATATGAATGTTTCATTTTTAATATTATTTATCCTCAATATTTCCAGTTTTGGTAGTCGCGGCTTCAATGGCCCTGCGAGAAACACTTGATTTGATGAATCTCTACAAACCACTGAATTTTGTGAACCAAGTTGATCAACTGAACTTCTCCACACAACCTTTTTACATCCACTAATTTCAAATCTGCAGAGAGCTGGAAGACTCCTAACTGAAACTAAGAATTCTTCACATTCTTGAATAACAAGCGTCTCCAATGCAGGAAGGTGCTCTGGAAATGTCCCTTGCAACTTAGAACATTGAGAAATACAAAGCTCTCTCAATTTAGGAAACCCTTCAACTCCCTGACTAGATCCGTGAGGCCTCCACTTTTCCCATTCTTCCAAGTCTTGCATGTTTTCAAAACGAAGAGTCTCCAAGCTTTGAAAAGGAATTGGGGAATCGTTCCCATAGAACTCTGAACCCAATCTCTTTACTCCACTCATCCCACACACTGCAAGATGCTTTAGAGAGGGCAGTTGCCCGACTGATGGCAAGGTAGTACAAATTCCACAATCTTCAAATTTTAGGAACACTAAATTTGAAAACGAGGAATCTCCTAACCAAGTTGGAAATTTTGTGCCTCCGTAGCCTTTGATACAAAATTGCTCCAGATTTTTATGGGGTTTTAGCATGTCAAGCACGCCCTCTTCAGCTTTTGCCTCCCCTGAAGATGAACCATTAGTACTGCGAGTCCATCGAAGCTGTAATTCTTTAAGATTCTCCTTTCTATCCAATTGAGCCTCCGTGGCATCAACATTGTGTCTTACATTCTCCAAATTTGAAATGTTAAGTGTCCCCCTAAGATGCATCAACGACTTTAGCTCTCGTAGACCGGAACCACTGTCTTTTCCCACGGCAAAATTACTCAACGTCTGAAGACAAGTCAGCTTACCTATTCCTAGTGGCATTTCCTCCATTGAATGTGTATTTGAATTTTTTAGATGATGCAATTTGATGAGATTTCCCATGTCTGCACACAACCTCTTCAGCCGATCACAATCTTCCAACAAAATAGTGTGCAAATTGTAAAGCTTGTTGACCGATTCGCACAGAGTTCTAATCTCAGTTCCAGATAGGTTGAGGTACCTTAAATACCTCAAATCACCAATTGAATCTGGCAGCTCAGAGATGCGATATCCACGCAAAGAGAAGACCCTTAGGCGTTGGAGTTTGAACAACCTAGGAAGAATGCTAGAAGCCAAGTATCCACGCGAACTATTTAACAACATTACTGGTAAAAATGTTCGCAAATGTTGGATATCATACAATTTCTCAAACCTTTGAACGCCATCATATTCTCCACGAATGTACGACAGGTGACGAAGATCTCTTGAGAAACTTTGTTGCTTGTTAACCTCTGAGGTATACTCCATTCTGAAGTACATTTCCCCAGCGGCCCACTGAGCAAGGTCGTTGATCAGATCGTGCATCACAAATCGTGAAGCATCATTGCTTGATTGTTGGAAAAAAGATCTTGCACGTAGCTCTTGAAAGAACTCTCGACCTAGATCTTCACTAGGATTCCCGCTCTCTCCGTGATCCAAGAAACCCACAGCACTCCATAATAAAATTATCTCCTCCTCTTCAAATTCATAATCCTTTGGAAACAATGAGCAGTACGCAAAGCACTGTTTTAAAGGTGCCGACAGATAATAGTAGCTCACTCTCAGCGCCGGCATAATGCTACAACTCTTTTCTGGCAATTCCCATATCTTGCTACCAAGCACTCTCTCCCAATCACGTCCGTGATGTTTTCCACGTAAAAGTCCTCCAAGTGTTTGCGCTGCCAAGGGCAAGCCATCGCATTTGGCCACTATCTTCTTCCCAATTTCCTCCAGTGACTTATTTGAACTGAAATCTCTTGTCCCCAAAGAGTGTTGAGCGAACACGGACAAACAATCATCATTTGACAACTTTTTCAATTGATAAGCTTGAGCAGTCCCCATGGTGGCTGCAACCTCTTGATTACGGGTTGTGACAATAATCTTACTTCCCGGTGCGCCAGCTTCAAACGGACGGCTCATGTCAAGCCAATCATTGTAATTCTCATTCCAAACGTCATCTAAAACGAGCAAAAATTTCTTTTGAGACAACTGCTTCTTCAGCTCCTCTTGAAGCAAATTTAAATCACTATGATCAACAGTCTGCTTAGTAATGGATCTTAGAATTGTTTTTGTTAGCCTGATAACATCAAAATCATCCGAGACACACGTCCACGCCTTGAGATCAAAATGATCCTTCACTCGACCTTCATTATAGACAAGTTGAGCGAGAGTGGTTTTGCCCAGCCCACCCATACCTATAATAGGAATAACAGAGAAACCACCATCATCGCTTAAATCATCCCTCAACAACAATTCAACAATTTTCTTCTTTTCTGTTTCCCTGCCATATACTTTGGCTTCGGTCACTAAAGAGGTTGTCTCCGGCCGTTGACCGGCTTTTGTGGACCCCCCAGCTGAACTTTCTTTCAAATCCAGCAAGTCTTTCTGTGTCACAATTTCTTGAAATCTACCGTTGATCTCTTTGATTTTGGACATCAAGACATAATCGAACTGAATCGATTGTGGAGTGCAAGTGGTGCAGCAAGTAGGAATGAGCTTCCGAAACTTACTTGTTCTTGTACGACTGCTACTGGGTTGATCATGAGCGGCAACTGGATCTCCATTTCCAAGCAGCAACTGCCTCCGGAAAGCCTCAGTTTGAAACTCATCCAAGAGGTCCTCAACATCAAGAGCCAAGTTCTGAAGCTTGCCAAGCCACAACTTCACAGCCGGAGCCGTCCTCTTCTTCTCCTCAGCATCAGCAAGCACCGCCTTCATCACTCCCAACATATTCTCCCACTTTTCTAGATCGGCTTGGATTTGCTCTTGGCGTGCAAAAAACAGAATCCCCTCTGAAGCTAACTTATTGACCAGCAACTCAACAGACGCCGTCAGGACTGCCTCTCCGATGATCGACATTTTTTCGTCTTTTTTTTTTTTTTTTAATGCAAAGGAAGAAACAGAACTTTTTATTTTGGAAAGCAAAATGAGAAAATTGAACAGTAAGTGTGAAGGGTCAAAATAAAATGAACGTAACAAGTCTTCCACTTGTTGTTTATTCAACAGTTGAGTGAAAATAAAAAGAGAGCCCACCGCCCATTAATCCAGTGTCCGGGTAAATGCTGAATAAAGAGGAAAATGGAATGTACCTACTACGAACCTTCGCTTTACAAATCAAAAACGTTTCTTTCTCTCTCTCTGTCATATAATTACTTTATTTATTGAATTAATTTTCAAGCTAAAACCAAGACTTAAAAATGCGCTGCAATTTTTTATAATCAGAGTGGTAATTCCTACCATCATGTTATATTACTCTCGACTCAAAATAAACTATAATAAACTTTTAGCTGAACATAAATTCGACTCATTTATTAAATATATATACTTAATAAAATAATTATATATATATATATGCTTAATAAATTCATCTCATTTATTAAATATATATTCTTAAGGATATAGACACAACTGAAATTACTCTAATGTGAAAACAAAAAAAAGTCCCGCCACTAATAATTTAGCAAGCTTCACACGCTTGCGCTTTGTCTGCTTGACGAACCGGACATGGGTGGACAAAGTATCATTGAATAACTGGCGGGGAAAAAAAAAAATATCAGTGTCCAGCAAAGAGAAGCTTTTTTACTTGAAATATTTGAGAAGAAAAGTTAATCTCACTACTTTTTTTTTTTTTTTGTCTTTTAATTTTTGTCTTGTATGATATTGACTACTTCTGAATTATGCTGTATATCTTTTAATACTCTTCATTATTATGGTTAATGGCTTAGCAAATATAGGAATATGGGTCAGAAAAAATGAAGCACTTTATTAGTTATTGAAGTCAAGAAACTTTTAAAGCAAGCCAATTAGGCACTTTTGCACTAACAACGTTAAATAATTTGAACGAAATGATAATTTTATTTTTAAGTAAATTAAAAAATATTTTATTTTACAAAAAAATTAAAAAATTATAATTATAAAAATATCTCTAAATTTAATAAAAATCTCAAAATTTGAATTTTTATTTTTAATAAAAATTGTAATTATAAAAATAATTGAAAATTTTTTGGATTTAATAAAAATCTCCTGAATTATTAAAATTTTGGGATTTATTTGCGATAAATAAATTCAGTTATTCTAATAAAATTTTACAAAATTATAATTTTTAACAAATAATAAATTCATTCATTTCTAATTAAAATTTTGCAAAATTTAAATTTAATAAAAATTAACTGAGTACCTCTCTTTGTGATTTATTTTTTTATTAAATTTAGGGGTATTTTTACAATTATAATACTTTTCAATGCTTTTATAAGATAAAATGATATTTTAATTTATTTATGGGTATAATTATCAATTTATTTAAATTATTTAATGATGTTAGCATAAAAGTGATTAATTATATAATTTTTTTAAAAAACGGTGGTATAGAGAATATATTAAAATTTTACAATAGTTGAATGAACATAAGGCAAAATATAAGTAATGCAATGATAATTTCTCTATATTTTATTTGTCTATTAGTTTTCTTTTGAGAAGATTTTTTAAGAGGTAGCTGTTTTATATTAACAGTAAACAAATTATTGTACGGTTTTGTTTCTCCATGTTAAAGACCAACTAGTCCTCTGCTTCTCCTCAGCGTCATCGAACACCGCTTGAATCATCAACAGCATGCTATTCCACTTCATCTGATCGTCTTGGATCTTCTATTGGCTTTTTTCTTTTTGGGGAGAGGGGGGAAGGAGAAAGATTTTGAAACATTTTATGGAATCAAGTAAAAGTGAAAATAAATAATTAAAATATATCAGTAATGATTTATAAAAAGATCAACAGCATCAGTTTATTGGGATGTACTAAGCAGATGTTATGCATAGCATTTATAATTTATGTAAGATGAATTTGTAATTTTTTTTTAATGATTTTATGATTTTAATTTCTAGGATTTGTTTGATTTCACTCTGTTTCGGTTATTGACATTGCTGAAGAGGCAGTAAAAGCTTGTTGAACGTCATCAAATGCACAAATTGGGAAAATGGGTTGGCTTCTTTAGAGGCGCAGCCATCGTGAATTGAAAGTAAAAATAATCACCATCAAAAATTAATTTTAAGAATCTTTTTAACCTGAAATATTTGAAAAGAAAAACTAACCAAAACAAATTAGAGATTGAGAATTTTTTTTTTTTGGGTAAAGAAAGAAAGGAGCAAAGTTATGGGTTATGGACAGCAGAGTGAGAAATTTGAACAGACGAAGAAATTGATAATTAGGCAGAATGAGTTTGTAGTTGTGAAGCGTGTGGCCCAGCAAGCTTAATAGAAATCACGAGCTTTTACTTCATTGATCAAGGACCACTAATTTGGCAATTAACCAACCACCATCACTGGGTAACCCCACCCATTCGTAATTTAGCAATTCACACATTCGTAGGTCAACCGGTTAATCCAGTGTCTATTACCTAAACCAAGTGAATCAAAATGTTTTTCTCTCTCTCTCTCTCTCTCTCTCTCTCTCTCTATTTTTTAAACTCCTAAAACGTTCTTTTTAGAAATATTTTACTCCATTCATCTAACATGCTATCTAACAAATAGACAGAATTGAAATCACTAAACATTATTCCAACCACCAGTAATTTAGTAAGCTTCACTTTATTCCACCAAAGTGTAAAGAAGACCAGTCCCCACCAGCACCAATAATTTTGCAAGCTTTACACGCTTGTAAAGGGGAGCTTAAATGTTAACACTCTAAGACAGTTAATAGAAGGTAAATTGAAAAAAAAAACGTAATAGAAGCATAGAAGGATAAATGTTTCGGTTAGGTGCAAGAGGAAATAATGAAGGGAGTTGTTATGTTACAGTTTATGTAATATACACACTTAATAACTAGCATTCATATATTTTGAGGAGAGAGAAAAAATATTGAAAAAGCATGGATCATGAGTTACATGAATTGTAATTTAGATAAATCTAATAAAGAAAAGTAATGGTTATTTTTATAACAGACACTCGTGATCATTTTTTATTTGAGTCACCAGCTCGCCAATAAATAACCCATGATTGAATTAGAGTGTTTAGAAAGAAAATTAATAAATAATAATTAATATTTTTGGTCGTCGAACTATTGTAAGTAAGAAAGATTTTTTTTGGGTTAATTATGTTAGTATTTATGATTGAGTGACTCAAATTTGTGTTTCAGATTGAGAATCAATTGTTTAGAGGCTATAAGATTAATATTATCATTCGTTGTTTCATCGACAAGAGAACACCCGAATTTATTAAAAGGAAAAAGCCATAAGACCTCCTTTATGAGTGAAAATATATCTGACAATTCCTTTTTATTTGAGATTTTCATATATAAAAACATATTAATAAATGACATAATATATGTAAAATGATGCGCAATGATCTTGTACTAGAACTATTATTTTTGACCTGTACAAGTAGTTTCCATGACCTTCAATTCAAAAGTAAGTAGTTGAACGTGTTCTCGCTTCTGATTTTCGATATCAGATACATAAATTGAAGCAATCGTGCGATAAGTGGCAAAACTAATAATGCGCGGAAGATAATGATCAACGACTGAAGTTTAATTTAATTGCAGATAAAAAAAAAAGTCAATTAAGATTAAGGGCAATGATTCAATTCGATGGGTGAAACGTGGGAGCACACAGTCCACAAAATAAATTTTCTTTTTTAAAAAACAAAAAATAAAAATTAGTGATTTTGAGAAGCATTACCCACTACATATTGGCACTATTTTACATTATTATTACTTTATATTACAATGTTGTGACATAGCTGAACCCATCATTACTCTAATTGGGGTGAACATTTTATAAAAAGAATGCTGTATGAAACTAAATTATTAATTCACTTGGTAGTTGGTTACTTAGTTATCGAATGAAATATGACCCACAATAAATAGTTAAATTTGCCGGCAACAACAATTACAAGACCAACTTAAAGCAACGCAGAGGTTTTTCTTAAAATGCATAAACAGTTCGATATTTGAAATTCTAATATCACAATAATATTGATCATGATTCAGTTAGCAATTATATCAACTCACAATTTTTTTTTTATTTCTAATCTTTACCAAAAGAAAAATATTTAGTGATCCTTTTTATTAACTTGTTTCTCTTGACTTTCTTCCAATAATAGAAGCGAAAAGAGAAACAGAGGCCAGAACCACTGAGTATTACCGGATTCTATAAAGACAAAATGAGCGTCCAGCAAAAAGAATCTACGTTTTGATGCCTAAAAGATAAAGTGAAAACTAGTCCCAAATTTACAGTGAAAAACAGTAGCTAGAACGGAATCTACATGTTGATACCTTAGTTTACAATGACAATTCTTATTAGTCAAAGAATCAAAATGATTCTAATTGTTTATAATTAGAGCACTGGATCGACAGATAATTGAAGGCTTGGCTATTGAACGATGCGATGATGGCAATTTGAAGACAACAACTTAACTCTTTTATATCTCCGAAACATTATTAGAGTCCGTCATTAAGTAAAATGTGCCAATTAAGAAGAGAAAGAGTAATGGGAAATGATGTTGATGTGGCATGTGATGAGCAATGAAAGACAACAAACATTGATCGTGTAATAATGAAATATGTATTTACTGAAAAATAGTTGGCAATAAAATGATGCTAAATACAAAATTTACTCTTACACTAGGATCTTTACAATGGTTCGCAATTTGTACTCCTTTCGGTGAGATTGGTTTTTTTTTCTTTAAATAAAATTTCAGGAATGAGAAATCTTATCCGTTGAATGCCAACAACTTTGAATTTTATTAAAATTCAATTTTAGAAAGTACTACATGAACAAAGTGCATTCATAGCCGGTTAAACTATGTCTAGCTACAATGCAAGTTTCACTTTTACTTAATTAAATCACGTGAGCCTCTTGTTTCATTATACTTCAACTTCAAATTAAAACGCAGAATTGACGGTATTGGAGTTTCATATTTAATTTTGCTGTAGTCATGGAGAATCAGATGGCCATCCATTTTTACGTCTATTTTATGGCCATCCCCACTAAGTAGCTTGGTCACATACAGTGTGTGTGTGTGTGTGTTGGGATGTCACAGGCCCTAAAAGATAAAGCTGAACATCAATCCGAAATCTAAAGTGAAAAACAGTAGCTAGAACAGAATACTTGTTTTAATGTCTTAGTTTATAAGCTCGAACAATTGATGGTATAGAAAATGCATGACAGAACAGAGAACTCACATTTTGGCAATAATCCTGATCTCACTGGCCCTTAGTTCAGAGTGGCAGTTCTTATTAGTCAAAGAAGCAAATTGACTTTTAGTTGTGTATAAGTAGAGCACTAGATCAACAAATAATTGAACACTCTAGCATTTTAGACACTCAGTTTGTGAAATTAATTACGAAATGATCTTTGACAAAGTCTGATGAAAAGATCATATTATAAGTACAAAGTTAGACTTCCCGATCATGCACCTATCCATCGAATTGTGTATTGTGTTATCGTTGAGCTCCTAGGAAGATTCAGCTGCTGGAGAGAAGATATGATCTGTTTTTATGTGACTAGCTATGTGCTCTGCTTTTCTGGTGTTTCTCTCGATAGTTGTTGGACAAATTGTAATATGAATTTCTATCTAATGGGCATCCTAATGCCTGTAGTTAGTTTGGGATTGTTGATTTATATATGATGTTTGGTATTCAAAATTCAGATGATGATAATCTTGGCAGTACTTTTGTCAAATTTTCTTTTGTGTTGGTGTTGGTTTAATAAAATATCACAAAGGTGCAGAATACAGTAAAATTAACATTGAGCTCATGAGATTGCCATTAGATATATTGCAAAAGAAATTGATACAAGAAACTGAAAATGAGTTGTTGACTAGGATGGGAATATAATCTTAGTACTTTAGCTATATCTAGCCAACGCGTGTGCACTAATGTCATTTGTGTCTATGAGTCTATCACTAACAAGCAGAGCTGCTTGATTGAATAGCATCATATTACTTCACAGGAAACACGGAAACTCACTCAAAAGTGCATGAGCATTGAAACTTCAGCTGATTTATACTAATTAATTAATACGACTAACAAGAGAAGTTGGATCTTGCCTTTTCTTGGATATATCCGATGACTTTGAGCTCTCCAGCCTCCCAGGTTCCAAATGGGGTCCGAAAATATCTTGCCGGAAATGTCCTTTCTTCGCATTCGTCGGTTATTCGCGGCCTTGCTAAAAGTCAGCTGATTGTTTTTCATTACTGCGGCTACTTGACTCAATTATGCTATTGCAAGAGGAGATTTCTATTTTGTCTTATTTAAGCCGTAAGACGGGTTTCAAGATTCACTCTGATTGGCCGAAACTACTACAGTTGTCTTTCTCATGAGCCTTTAATATCCAATGTTGATTAACTCTTCAATTTGAAGATGAGAATAATGAGATAGTTGATATTCATGCAAGAGTTAGAAGCAACTTAAGCAATTCAGTATCATGCGGGGATTATAATAATTATCCCGATTCTTTTGCTTCTTGGATTTTTTTTTTTTTTTTGGTTAATTCACTTGCTGTATGCTCATCCGACATCTGATTTTTCTTAATATTCCTCTGCAGTTTGCTTCAAAGCACTTTAGCCGCTGCATTGGCATTTTCTTCTATTTGTTGTTGTTCACAGAAGCAAGTTGGCTTATGAAACTGGTTTTTGATAAATGTTCTTCAGAGGGATTGTGAAAACATGTCTGAGTCAGCAATTGACGCCCCCCCCAGCATCAAACAATATATGAAAGAGCAATTTTGGTTTCCCAGTCGAAACAAATTCAGATTTCATAGATGCTGTCAATCTCTGTTTAATGCATTATGCTTCCCAGCAGGCTCCAATGGGAACTATGTTTCTGCTACCAAAATTTTTAAAGCGATCATTGTGAATATTCCTTACCCCCCCCCGAAGTGGGCTCTGATACTTGAGACGATACTGGATCGAGATTGTAAAGAAGCCGTGGGCGTACATTTCTGGTCCGACAATCAATCTAACTAGCTTACTTTACAGTAACAAAGAGATGCAGACCATATTAACTGTTTGTGCAAAATATGGGGCAAGAGCTTTTCTAGTGTCCTGTTATAATGAATATAAGAAAGTTTTAGCTGAATATAAATTCTTCTTAGTTATTAAAAATATATATTTAATTAAATAATAAGAAGATTTATATATCACTAAACAAATAAACACAATTGAAATAATCGAAATGTGAAAACAAAACAACTCAATTATTTTTTGTGTTTTTTGTAAATTCATGTCATTTAGAGTCTTTTGGGCTTTAATGCATCAATTATTTAGTGTTTTATTTTGTTTTATTCTCTTACTATGCAAGATACTTGGTAATGATACATTTAGAATAAGAGAGAAATCGTAATCTTACAATTTTGGAGAAATGAAATGCGATAAGGTATTTCGTGAAAAAAAAAAGATTTAATTTGTTATTTCTACCAGCAAAAACTATTAATTCATCAACCCATCAAGATTTTTCTCTTTTTTTTTTTTTCCGTTTTTGAATTCAACGGATCTAGTTTTGGTTGGTAACTGCCAGACCGTCAGTTTCTTAAGGCCCGTGCAGTGCAAGGGTAGTGTATCGATTTCTTTCTAATTGAAATGGGAACTGGATGCTGATGCCTTGTTACTTTCGAGTCAAAAAGTTGCACCACTATTCTAACATCAAAATTTTTAATTGTGGGCAGAGCAAGCTGGAGTTTGAAAAATTCAAAGCATCCAGTCCCAAACCAGAGAATCTTGACGCTGGCCGGCAGGATTAATATAGTTTTAACGACAATCAAAGCCAATTGGAAATTTATTAAGAGGTTAATTAGTTAAGTATAAAAAAGAGATTAGTACGATTCGCACCCGACCAAATAATCAAAGCTTAATTTACAGAATGATCTTGTTTGCTTACCGAGAAAGTTGAAAGGAAAATATTGACTTAAGAAAGGAATTTGATGAGCCCAAGATATTTTTCATTCTGTTGAATCTGATGTTTGCAAGCCTATTTCTGTATTTATACTGATATACAGTATTTTCTACGCACGCAAATTGTATGTGCTTGGATTAAGTCGATTAAACAACTGACTAACAGATTGCAAAATACAGCTCTGCTTAATTCTAAGTAACTTGCTGACTCAGCGAACACATCATCAGTGTTTGTTATTCAACTAACTTAGTTAACATTCTGAGGTGACATTCAGCTGATGTTAATGTATGGCTAACTTTATCACTTCTTTCATGTTAATACACTTAAATTTCAACCTTATTTTATGTTGATGCATAATCTAACTTTAAAAAAATAATATTCAAATTGGGATTCGCCTGCATTGCAACAGTTGGAACGTACCACATTTTTTTTTTCTTGACTTCAGCTCTTTAACGGAAAAGCAGTGTCCATGGCAAGGATGTGTCTCTTTGGTAATTAACATCATGGTCCCTACTTTTTTGAAAACTCAAAAATGTTAAAGAGTTAAAACTTTTAATACATAAGTCCGAATTGTTTCAAATTTGTAAATAATTAGACAACTAGAATTATGAGAAATTTGTAAATAATTAGACAATTAAAAAACTGACTTGACCGTCCAGGTTGCAGTAACCATCTTGGCTGGATTCTAGCATCAACAAAATTCATAATTATGATGCTTCAATTCTAATTAAATTATATGGATAGGAATTAATTGAATAAGCCTATACGCCCAAACAACCTAAATACGAGAAGTTTTACTATTCCTAAGTAATACATTGTAGATCATTATAACAATCATAGACTATTATAACTTCATTAATTAACATAACATTCTCAAACAGCTAATTAAAACTCCTTGGTCAATTAAAGTTGGTAGAAAATATTAAATCTCAATTGGAATCCCAAATGCCATACCAAATGGTAAATGATTTGAAAAATGATTGAAAATAGATAGGAATTTGAGATTAAATTTATTCTTATTACAAGCAAGCATTGGGTTTGGGGGGCTTTAGTCAAACTTTGGAAAAAGAAATTTAACATTTTAATTAAATTGGAGAATTAAAACAATTTGGTATAATCAGGACTCCATCGGGAAAGAATGGTACATAATTAAATCGATCCAAAATATTCTAAGTCACTTTTTGTAATAAATGATGTCAAGTTGGCTTTTGTTGATTTTAATTTGTTAATTAATGATTTTAAAATAGAAAAAAATTGGGCCATCCATGGAGTCGAGGGAAAGAATGAGAGAGGAAAATAAAATTACAGTTAAAAATAAATTAAAAATCGGAAGAAGGCCAAATGAAATTTAATGCACAAAATGACAAAAGCTGTGGTATCTGGTAACTGTTGCAAGGTTGGTGGATCGAATAAATTGTCACAAAATGTATTTTTCTTTGAAAAAAATCATATACAATGATTAATTTTTCTTCTTCTTTGCTCTAGGATCCTGTTCTGTACCCAACTTTTTTATCGTTATCCTACTCCAGCTGTTGGATTTTAATTACGTTGATCTAACGGTTGGATTTGTAAATAAATAACGAAGCAGTGTTTGGCCACCGTCTGAACCCATTACATCTAATTGGTTTTGCGATTGTTTGCTTTCTTCTTCGTAATGCTAGACTAGTTCTGTAAATATCGACTGCCATCTCTGGGGCCAGTGTTATTGTTCAGTTGTGGACAAATGTAATTATCAACATAAAATAAGTATCCTCCACCGTGCCAGTATATGGACTTACGAATACATTCACTCAAATATTAAACGTGCAAAGAAGAAAGCAAATTGTGGCAGGATAGCAAAAATTGCAAATGGTCATTCCCAACATGAACCCCTATGGTTGTTTTCCTTTAATTTTCTTCTTTGAATTTTGCTTTGATTAATCATTAGCATTGCCTCTCTGTTGACTGACATTTTTTTTTTTGGGGGGCAAAGAAAGAAAGGAGCAGAATTATGGGCTTTGGAAAGCAGAATGGAAAGAGAATTGAACAGGTGAGAAAATGGATAATTAAGTAGAATGAGTTTGTGATTGCGGATGGTCTTGTAAAGAAACAAAGCAGGTCAATTCACTACATATTATTTAGTTGAGGTTATTGTTTTATCAAATATTAATTAATAAGGTTCTTCTGTATGTGAAATTTACATTTTGGCTCATGGCTCCGTAGGTCAAAATAAATGGAAGTATGATTAAGTAAGCAAAGGAAATTTTACTGAAGAAAAAAGAAAAATCATATGAATCATCAACCAGTCATTGAATCCCAACACGATCCTGCATAAGACTAATTTTTTGACAAGTTCATCATTAATTTAAAATTCAGGAATATTTTGTCATTAATTAAACATTTATATACTCACGTGTGACCCAACCAAAGTCAATGCTGGAGTTTTGGAAATGGTTAAAAAGTAAAATTCTTAGATATTATTGTACTATGTAAGTCTAGCATTTTTTTCATTAAAAGAATTTATTTTTAATTCAAATTAAAAATTTTTTTCCATTTTGAGTCAAATCGGGTTGGTTTTGGAGACAAAAACCTAAAAATAGGTTTAAGTGGAAGAAGGCACAAAACACAATAAGCGTAAAAATAATGGATCCCCAGATTGAGATTTTAGACCTTGAAGAAGAAGATGAAATGATTTTCTTCAATCCCACTTCACAAAATGGCAAAACAAAGAGAATTGAAATTTCATTTGATCATTATTGCAATGAAGAGAGAGGCCCTAACAAGGCTTCTCAAAACATTATTAATCTTGAAGACTACTGCGATGACGATGACGACTTGTATTTACTTAACTTTGTGCCTAGCAACACTTCTTTTGGTAAAACAAACAGGCCCTTTTCAATTCATTCAATGACTGAAAATGGGCAGTCTTCAAATTTTGAAAAAACCAGCCCAGTTTTGTTTGCGAGATTTGCGTGGAACCCAAGTCACAAAATGAGTCCTTTACAATCAAGGGATGCTTTCATTCATCCTTGTTGAAAACTGATTAAAAAAAAATGGTAAACAGTAATACAATATGACCACGTGGCTAAAATAGTAACGTGATATGAACAATGCTATCTATTTGGTTATAAATAAAAGAGTCTTTCATAAATTTTGATAATCCTAAATTTGAGAAGGGAATACTAGATAAGCATTCAGGGCTTTCAAAATAGAGAGAAATATTTTTAAGCATGTAGTTATATTAAAGAAGTATTTGACTCTTCAATATACATATTATCGGTTTATTTTATTAAGAAATATTTATGGAGATCATGTATTTAGGGTATGGATGAAAGAAAATTATTTTTGAGAATGCGGTTATAATTTTTCATATAGTAAATATTTTTCTCTAGTTATCTTTTGACGATAGGTGTAGTTTTCCACTAGATTTAGAGTTTTTCACGAAAATCTTTTGTTGTGTGATTGATGTATTCTCCATTTAATTTTTTTGTTAATTTGTTGCTTGAAAAATTAATTAGAGTGATCTTGGGAGAAAGCCTAATTTTTTAACAATGGTATCAGAACCATTAGCCAAAATTTTGGCATTAAGGTACTGTTCACATGAAGCAGTGGGAGCCAATCCAAATAATCAGTAGCAAAGACCAAAGGTTGATCTGTCAAGCATATATGTTAGCAGTTGATGTTTTTCAAACTCAACGGGTTTTATATTTTTGAAAAAAAATTATAGGAGAGTGATTTTTTGGCTTGTAGAGAAGGTAGAGCAGGTTCGGCAAATTGCTCTAGAATTAATAAAGGAGATACTAATATTATCATAAATAGTGAGAGTCTTTTCAATAAAAGACTGGATTAATTCTTTTGCCATATAGATCTCCAAGTTGCCATGAAAAAGAACATGTTATTATTTATAGGATCCACAAGATTTGCACATAAGGCATGGTTGGCATTGATGCTAGGTATGTGATGGAATTTATGTCGATGGCTAATAAACTTCTAGGAAAGCCAACATAGAAGTTGTATCATAAATTTTAGTGGAATATTTTGACATGTGCTGATATAAAATTCTTAAAATTGGCAATTAATTCTAACTGATATACTCTTTATGGTAGAGTATAATAATTTTTTATGTTGAGAATTATGATTGTTCGTGAAGTTAGTACTTTATAGTAGTGGCTATAAATTTTTTTTTTAATCAAGGAGGAGATTGTTGAAAATTGATTACCAAAAAAGCATGAACATTAATGCAGTTTGACCATGCAGCTTGAATAGTAAAGTGGTATAAATAGTAATGTGGTATGAATGGTAATATAATATGAACAGTGCTATCCATTTGGTTATAAATAGGAGAGCCTTTCATAAGTTTTCATAATCCCAATTTTGAGAAGTATGGGAATGTAAGATAAGTATGTAAGGCTTCTAAAATAAAGAAAAATGCTCCTAAGTATATAGTTATATTGAAGGAGCATTTGGCTCCTCAATAAGGATATTAAATGTTTGTTTTGTTAAGATATATTTCTAAGGATTGTCCATTTGGGGCTTGAGTGAGAGAAAATTATTTCTGAGAATATGATTGTAACTATTTTTCACATAGTGAATATTTTTTTTAATTGTCTTTTGACAATGGCCGTAGTTCTCCGAATTTAGAGTTTTCTACATAAATTTTATGTTGTGTGATTGATATATTCTCTATTTAATTTTTATGTTAATTTGGTACTTGACAAATTACTTGGAGTGATTTTGGAAAGAAGCTCAATTTTCTAACAATACTATACCCACTACATAGTCAAGGACGTGGCCTCAAAGTTGCAAGATAGCATTACAACAATCGACTGACCTGTAGCCGGTTGCCAAGGCGTGTTAGCCCCCGATTACTGTCGGAATATACTCCCAAAACAAGTTTTTGATAGATAGGGAAACGCTTTGTGTAAGGCTGTGATTCGTAGGGATCAAAAATTTCATTGCCCTTTCAAAGACTGGTCTGCCCTTTTAATTATTGATAACAGAGGATCTAGAAAGGCCATAAATGAATCAGCATGTCCTCACTGTAATAGAATGTTTTGTGCCCAGTGTAAGGTTCCTTGGTATATAGGTATTTAGTGTGCCCAGTTTCAGAAGAAGTTGAATATAAATGAACGTAATGACAATAAGCTAATGAAATTAGCGGAGAAAAAGAAATGAAGAGGTGTCCTAATTGTAGCTACTATGTTGACAGGACGTACGGTTGCGATTATATTAATTGCAGGTCAGATTTCATAGTTTTAATTCCTTGGATTAATCTTTTTCCATTTTTTGGTTCTTACTTTGAATGTAGGTTGTCAAAACTGTTCATTGTTAACAGTGCAAATGATTTTGGGTTTTCTCCGATTAGTTTTGAATTGATAATGACTATGAAATGGCATATAATTTCTTTTTTAAAAAATAAAAACATTCAATAATGATAATGTAAAAAATAAAAATAAAAACAAAAACTCTAAGTTTCTCTATCAAATTGTCACTTTATAGTTGAACAAGAGCATAGTGTTTTAGGGTTCATTTGATGGCACTAACATTGTCATTTGATTCAAGTACTATATTTGAGTAGGATGTGGCCTGTGACACACACACACACACACACACACACTCCTTCTCTAGCGTAGTTATCATTATTTTTTTCACACTGACACACTATTAAATTATTTAATTTAATAAAGTTATATGCATTAATGAGCGTGCGCACACAAACATTCTCCTTCTCTAGTGTAGTTATCCTCATTTTTTTTCACACGGACACTCTGTTAAATTATTTAGTTTAATAAAGTTATGTGCATCATTCATTAATTAGCTTTATTTGTAAAAATAAAATCAATTAATTGACACCGTGCATGTGGTAATAAATAATTGGTCACACCAATTGTAATGAAAATTCCAGTATCTCAAGTCCCCATTGATTTATCATAGCATTATTGAAATGAAATTACTTTGAAATGCTACAAATTATACAAATGACTGAATTGCCACAAATTCATAATATGATGGATTCATTACTGAATGGAATTAATCTATGCATTCATTTCTCGAAGCTAACTAAGAATAATTAATTCTTTTAACCTTTGTGGCATTAATTGTAAAATTGATTGTCCAAAGCAAGGGACTATTTATATTCTAAAAATTATTCTAAACACTCTAAATTTAATAAAAATGCATACTATAGAAGCACTTATCATGTGAATTACTTTTAAAGATAATTTATTATAAATCAAATATTATATAATTACTGTAAACACCCATATAGCACACTCATTATTCAATTTACAATTCTCATATCTTAAACTCTAAAACTTTTATTTCTAATATCTTAATCTCTAATATTAGATGAACAATAAAGAAATCAATTTTGATAAAATTTTGACTCCAAAGTATGTGTGATACCTTTTATTTTTAAAAGATAAATTGAAATAATAATATTGTTTTTACAACTTTTTTTTTTGCGCTTAGCCCTCCTTCATTTTCTAATTCTCGTTGTCTTCTTCTCCTCCTCTCTTTTATTGGGTAGTATTTAAGGAATTTTTTTTTTTACTATCTTGTTCTCATTCCAAGCTATTTTAGGTGCAAAATTCAATGTAAAAAAAATTAATAATTAAAATGATGTCAAATAATTTGTTTATAACTTGACTTAATTATATTGTTTTAAGTATATGTTAAATCTCTTAAAATGACATACTCAATGGCTTTATTAATTATTAAGTAAATAAGTTTAATTAACTTAAATATTTTAATTAAGGTTATTTTTGAAATTTTAGAGTGTACAAATAATATTTTATAACTACTATATGAGTGTTTGTAATAATAGAGTGTTCAAAATAATATTTGAAATGCTATTTTTTTCTTCTTTTAAAATTAGATATCGATGGGGTAATTTTACCAAAAGTAAATTTTAAAAAAATTTACTGAACATCTCAATTGGATTTTAACTTCCTAAAATCGCTTTTAACTATCTCAACAATAATTACAAAAAGGCCCTTGGTACGACATCAGTTTTTGAGTTTGCAATCAAAGGGTAAAACTGTAATGACACCTTAAAAGCAAAATTTTCATCCAAATAAATGGAAAAAAAAAGTAATGGACGGGTTCTCAATGTATACATTGTTGAAAACATAGGAATCTATGTGATCATATTCATAAAATCATAAGGGTGTTTATGTCAATATTTTTTCCTTAAAATCTGATAGTATCATAATATGTGACAAATTGATAGTTAAGTGTGATGATTCTTTTGAACTATTTGTATATACTCTAATGTACAAAAGATTTTCTTCAATCTAAGATTATGCGACAGATTTTTTTATTGATAAGGGAAACATAAACTTTTTATCAAGGCAGGGATAGTCTGAGCTTGTTCGTTTTTCGATCCAATAGTAAATAAAATTCAGGTTTCATCATTAATTTGTTTTAATATTTATTAACTTAATATAAAAAATTGCTAAATATGTTTAAAGAAAATTAATGCACAACAAAAGTTAGCAATGCAATATCGCAACGTACATTCCGGATGGGTGATAAAGGTGATGGGCCTCGATGGTACGAGTCAAAAAGCCTATTCCATGCCCCAAAAATTTCGAAATGGGATCAAATTGTCTAAAAATAAAAGTCAGATTGGTCTGAGTTTATTCAATACAAAGTTTAAGGGCTTCAATGAAACCTAAGTCCTTCCCGCTCGTTTCAAAAATTCAAAATGCCAAATTCGCTTTTAAAAATCCCTGATAAAAAAGGAAGAAAATTTTCCTACAAGGATTTTTTTCTTCCACATTTTTAGAATCCGAAATAAAACAATAGGTCAACCCGCAAAGCGGATGTCGACCCGAATATTTGCAGAAGAATCCAAGCATTCCAAAGCCAATAGACAGAAACTAACCTTAGCAGAACAACAGGAGCAACAACGAGAGGAAGAGCGAGAGGATGAGGAAGTGAAAGAGGAGCCGATCGAACTGGTGACACAAGTCAAGAAGAAGACCCAGAAAAATAAACTTCACTCCGATCATTTTTGTGGGCCCACCCATTTTTGCCGATGAAGCTTTGAAGAGATATCCGGATAGATACATGTACTCCTCAAAGGTCGAATTTTTTTTTTTTCATTTAGGTCCTTTTTTTTCTACAAGTATTTTTTGGGTTGTGTTTGTTGAACTTCGTTTTTGTATTTTAAGGGTCATAAAAAGAAGAAAGTTGCTGCAAAGGTTTCATCTATTGGTAACTTTTCTCTCACGGGCCTTCAATGATACTTTATTATATTTTTATTTACTTTCTTTTTTGTGAATATTTGAAATTTGACGAGGCTATTCTTTATGGGGTATGTTTGTGAATTGTAGCTATTGCTTAATTTTAAAAGCATAGCAGCATAATTTTACTTTGCTTAGTTGTTTCTGTTTACTTAGCACCTACTCATTTTATCTAATATCAACTTTGGTTTAAAAGTTGCACAACCTCAATCCTAAATACGCCCATTGTTGGGTTGAATTTAATTGTTTTGTGGGCATAGAGCTTTGAATGAAGGAGAGGAGGTTCAGCAAGCAAGGTGTCATTACACCCAAGCTTCAGTAGATTGCTGTTTGTACAATCTTAGTGATGATGCTTATGTCAAAGTAAATTCTTATTTCTCTCTCTTGCGGTGTTTATTCTCTCTTCATTTAACAATTATTTTCTGATTCATATTTCTATTTTTTGTTTCTTTGTTTGAAGGTCGAGGAGGGAGCTGCTGATTACATAGCTAGAATAGTTGAATTGTTTGAATATGTAGATGAGGAACTGTACTTTAAGGCTCAATGGTTTTACAAGGCTAAAGACACTGTGAGATTATCTTACAATTACCTAGTAATTTCTTCACATATTTTTCTGGTGGATAAAACTTGTAATCTTTAGCTTAATTTCAGGTTATTAAGGATCTTGCCTATCTTGTTGACAAGAAAAGAGTATTTCTTTCAGATGTCGAAGATGACAACCAGTTGAATTACATTGTGTCTAAAGTGAAAATTGCTGAAGTGGCAGCCAATGTATGACCATCATATGCTTGTTTCTTTTGTTAAAGTACACTTTTATTGTTAATTAGTTGCTTTCATATAGGTATTAACAACCATAATTAGTTCAATTCAGATTGAAGATGGACTAGGAGGCAAAAGAGAAAAATATTCCTCCCTGCAATCTACACTATGATATGAAATACACTATGATATGAAATACACATTGCTTCATCTGACATTTTGAAACGCCCTATTGTAGAAGTTTTCCAATGATGAGACAACTTATATTTTGACAATTTTTTTTTTCCTCATGGCATTCGATATTTTTGTTTTCCTTATCACAATCTTCATTTATTGTAATTTTGCTGTCTTGCTTTTGTAATTCAGAAAGTAATAGAATGGATAACGATGCATCATCAACTATTTCAAGTGAAAATGGCTCAAACAGTCCAACTGGGGAGACTGAAATGCGTTTATTGGACCTGTATTCTGGCTGTGGAGCCATGCCTACTGGTCTATGCATTGGCACATTCTTAGCTGGAGTAAAACTAGTCACTGTAAGTCAAAATCTAAGACTTGATGTTTACTTTCATCAACTTATTAATTAACATTTTTGAAGAATCTAGAAATTCTTCCGGTGAAGATATTAAGGCCACCAAGGCTCAAATATAATTGAATAAATAAAAAAGTGCTTGCTCTGCTTAGTGTGCTGTTTGTTTATTATGATTTTTCCTTGGTTTTGTCGTGTGATGTTTCTCTTTGAACGTTTTTTTTATTGTATTTTGATGTGTTTTTAAAGATGGTTTGTAGGGATTGACAATAATAAACTGTTTTTTTTTTAAATTCGGGTCTTAAATTTGTAAAAGAAGTTAATATGCTCGGTTTATTGTTAATAAAAAGAAAAAAGAAAAAGTCTTTTTTTTGCATATTATATTATGCATTTGAAGGAAAAAAAAAAGAAAGAAATTATCATATTCTAATTCATATCATATGAATGTGCTAATATGAAGATTTATTAAAATTATAATAGTTTTAATGAACTCAAATATTATATAATTGATAAATTGTATTTATAAATATTAATAGCGGTTGCACATAAATAATTCATTTAAAAACTCGATCACAATGTATTAATTTAAGGAGTGTAAATAACTTTACAACATAGTTCGGTCTTACATATTTAATTAGCAATTGAAAATTACCTTACTGTACAACACTACTAAAAGGACATTATAACACTGTTGATGAGGAGGTAGTTGGTAATTCTTCTGATGAAGATGTTAAAGCCATTAAAGTTGAAATATAATAAGAGAAACATAAAGTGTTTTTGATTAGTTTGTTTTTTGCTTTTGATATTTTATTGGCTTTAGTTGTGGGATATTTGTTCTCTCTTTTGATTTTCTATTTTAATTGTTATGGGATTTGGTGATGGTGTACCTGTACCAAAATTACGTAATAAAGTATTTTTAATAAATTATGGTTGATTTACTGTTAATTAATCAAATTTAATTTACTCGAAATAATTCAATTTCATGACATATATACACACGCACAGATACAAAATGTGAATAACTTTCAAATATAAAATATTTAAAATAATCACCATACTAACAATTTATAAAATTAAATTATACATAGACTAAACGAAGTTAATCTAGCAAATCCAATCATAATAATTTGATTTTCATTATATTAATTGCGTCCAATCATGCCATTTTAATAAAGAGCACTCGAATATTTAATTGTCTAATGGGTAAAATTTCAAAATAATTTTTGCCAAAGTCCTCAGCTAAATTAATTCATACATTAATACAGTCTTCCTCTGTTGGAATGCAAAACCCGTTACGTTATTCTACCATTTCCTTTAACGTCATTCCACAATTTAATATGAAAATTTCACTGATACCAAATCATATTAATTTGAAATACTTTTCAACTAAGATTTGAATTTTAAAATTACACGCCCAATTTAATTATAATAATAATAATAATAATAATAATAATAATAATAATAACAATAACAATAAAATAATAATATTGTTCTCCATCCTTTCTGCACTTCTCTTTCATCAACGGACAACCAGAGATATATAATCGCAAAAGTAAGGAAACAACAATTCACAAGTTAGGTTAGACATAAGACAAAATAATACTATTTTTCTAAATAGAACACTCCAGTGTTTATATATCCAACAAGTAAAGTTTTCAAAACAATTTTCTGCCAAAGTCTGATGAAGAGAAATATTATATATATATATATATATATATACACACACACACACATATTTATGTAACCATACGTACAGCAGAAGGGGAAACAAAATGAAGTTTCAATAGCTGAGAATGAGAACGAGATAGGCAAAAGAAATTAATTAATTAATGAATTATTACAGTCCCCGTCGCTAAATATTTTTTTTTATTTCGAAGATCCATTTACATGATAAAAACTCACCCACACGGAACCATATTAGTTTAAAATAGCTTTCAATTGAGATTTAAATTTTAAATTTACATTCACAATCGCACTTGATTGAAAATAAAATAAAATAACAATAACAATAACAATAAAATATTTCAGCCTAGGCGTCCTCTGTTGAGACATCAAAAACCCATTTCCAATCTATTTCAACAAAAGGTATATGGGTTAACAAGTCCCAATATTGTCCTCCATCCTTTCTGCACTTCTCTTTCATCAATGGACAATCGATGATACGTAATCGCAAAAGTGAGGAAGGCAGACCCTTCTCCGGAAAGTATTTGAGCTTGCGACAATTAAAGACATGCAATTCAGCGAGGTTTTGAAGATCAACAATTGAAGAAGATAGGCGCTCCAGATTTGGAAAATTCCAAATCCCCAGAAATGTTAGAGAGGCAGGAAGAAGAGGAAGCGTGGTCCCCAATCTTACGTCCTCTGCCTCTGGGGGAAACGACACATTGTCGTCATCACGTCCTTTGATTGTGAGTTCACGCAGAGAGGAGAATCTGTGAAATCCCCGGCCCCACTCAATCACTGACTTCCAAAGCTTCGTATTATAAGAAATCCTAAGAGAAAGAAGGTCGGTGGGAAGGCCATCTTCTTCTTCAAGGCTTGGAAGCTCACTACTTATTCTTAATTCTTGAAGAGAGGTCAGATTGTGCAATCCCTTGGGTAAGGCCTCTAGTCTCTTACAATCAGATATCTCCAGCCTGGTGAGTTTCGCACAAGGCAATCCCCCTTCGGGAAAGGACTCCAGATTTCCACACCTCCTAATACTAATCTCTTGAAGCTGGCGGAGATTATGCAAACCCCTCGGTAAAATTTTCATGTTTTCGCATGAGTCAATGCGGATTATTTCAAGAGACGCGTTGTTGTCCAACCTTTCTGCTATTGACTCCAGCTTTGAACAATACGAAACACTAAGGGACTTAAGAGACGGAGGTAGATTGCCAACTTCAAGGGACTCAGGCGTCGCGGGTAACTCATTTTTTGTAAATATACATCTCAGAGATGGACAACCGATAATAAACAAGTCCTCGAGAAGAGATGAGGAGGTGTACCTTCTGCTGATGCTGCTGCTGCTCTGGATGCCCTCTTCCACTGTCAAAGTCCTCATATTACTGCAATGTCTGATATTCAACCTCTTAAGGCTCGGTGGTAGCTGGACTTCAGAAACATATGTCAAGGAACGGCAATGCTCAATCCTCAACATCTCGAGAGATGAATTGGTGTCGCACATCCATGCCTCCGGTAACGATTTCAGTGCATCACAGCCGTAAATCGTAATTTTCTTTAACTTGGAAGGCAGAGCAACCTCGGGAAAGGAAACAAGGGAAGTGCAGTCGCGGATTTCTATCGCTCTCAAGGAACTAAGGCTCAGCGATGATTGTGGCAGCTTCACAAGGTCGTTGCAATATCTCAATCCTAGATATTCGAGTCTGCATGACAACTCACAGAGCAGCTGTTGTTGGTCTTTCTCGTCCTCCGCCACCAAGGATTGAAGTTTGGGACAGTTTCTAATCTCCAGTCTTTTGAGAGAGCAAATGTCTTGCAGTAATCCGTCATGACTCTTCCATATATATGTTTCATTTTTAATATTATTTATCTCCAATTCTTCTAATTTTGGTAGTCGCAGATTCAACGGCTCTGCAAGAAACACTTGATTTGATGAATCTCTTCAAACCACTGAATTATGTGATCCTAGATGATCAACTGGACCTCTCCACAAAATCTTTTTACATCCACCAATTTCCAATTTGCAAAGAGCTGGAAGAGTCGTAACTGAAACTGACAGTTCTTCACATTCTTGAACAACAAGCATCTCCAATGCAGGAAGGTGCTCTGGAAATGTCCCTTGCAGTTTAGAAACTGTCCCTTGACGAACTGGACAGGATTGACCAAGCATCATTGAATAACTAGCGGGAAAAAAAAGAAAAATCAGTGTCCAGCAAAGAGAAGCTTTTTTACTTGAAATATTTGAGAAGCAAAATTAACTTGATTAGATTAGAGATATAAATAAATCCGGTACCAGTTTAAAACGCGAGTAAAATTAATTTGATGAAAGAGAATAAGAATTAAGCATGACCCAAAAGAAAGAAAAGTAGATTATATAAATTTGTATGCAAGCATATCTTATATTAATTTTAATTTTTTATTGTCAAAAATTAATTAATTAATTAATCAATTAATCTCACTATTTCTTTTTTTTTTAATTTTTGTCCTGTATGACACTGGCAACTTCTGAATTACACTGTATATCTGTTAATTCAAAGAAATAGAATTTTTGTATCAATTAAACTTTATTTAATACTCTTCATCATTATGGTTAATGGCTTAGCAAATGTGGGAATATGGGTCAGCAAAAATGAAGCACTTTATTAGTTGTTGAAGTCAAGAAACTTTTAAAGCAAGTCAATTAGCCACTTTTGTACTAACACCATTAAATAATTTGAACGAAATGATGATTTTATTCTTAAATAAATTAAAAATTATTTTATTTTATAACAAATTTAAAAAATTATAATTATAAAAATATCTCTAAATTTAATAAAAATCTCTTAAATTATTAAAATTTTGAGATTTATTTTTGGTAAATAAAATCAATTATTTTAATAAAATTTTACCAAATTATAAATTTTAACAAACAAATAAATTAAGTCATTTTTAATTAAAATTTTAAAAATTTTAAATTTAATAAAAATCAACTAAGCACCTCTCTTTGTGATTAATTTTTTATTAAATTTAAGGGTATTTTTACAATTATAATATTTTATTTTTCAATGCTTTAATAAGATAAAATGATCTTTTAATTTAGTTATGGGTATAATCACTAATTTATTTTAATTATTTAACGATGTTAGTATAAAAGTGATTAATTGATATAAATTTTTAAAAAAAGTGATATAAAAAATGTATTAAAATTTTACAATAATTGGATGAACATAAAATAAAACATAGATGATACAATCATAATTTCTTTATGTTTTATTTATCTATTAATTTTTTTTAGGAAGATTTTTTTAAGAGGTAGCTGTTTTGTATTAACAGTCAACCAATTATTGTACGGTTTTGTTTCTCCATGCTAAAGACCAGTTTGTCAATTATTGGAGAGGCAATCCGTACGGTTTCCTTTTCTTTTTTTTTTTTGGGTTTTTGTACAAAGAAAGAAACATAATTATGAGTTTATGGAAAGCAAAATGAGAAAATAGAACAGTAAGTGTGAAGGGTCAAGCAAATTACATGTAGCAAGCCTTCCACTTGTTGTTTACTCCAGGAAAGTGAAAACAAGAACAGAGCCCGCCACCTATTAATAATTTAGCAATTCACCAATCACCAGTCACCTCGCCACCACTTGTTTCCAGGTTCCATGAATATAAAATCCCACGTTGATATTTCTAGGGTCAGGCAACATTAATCGAGTGTGCGGGTAAATGCTGAATAAAGAGGAAAATGGAATGCATCTACTACTCACCTTCGCTTTACAAGGCTTCAAACTCATAAAGCCGAGTTAAATCAAAACGTCTCTCTCTCTCTCTCTCTCTCTCTCTACACCATATATTTTCCATGCTAAAACGAAGACTTAAAAGACTACTGTCGTGTCAAAACAAATTATAACAAAATTTTAGCTGAGCCTAAATTGGACTCATTTATACTTAATATATATTGTTAATAAAATAACAAGACGATTAATATGGTATCAGTGATATAGACACAACTGAAATAAAAAATCCCACCAACAGTAATTTAGCTAATTTTACTTTATTACACGAAAGTGAAAGCGAAAGCTAGGCCACCCCCACCACCATCAATAATTTATCAAGCTTCACGCGCTTGCGCTTGTCTGCTTGACAAACTGGACATGGATGGACCAAGCATCATTGAATGATTGGAAAAAATGAAAAATAAAAATCAGTGTCCAGCGAGAAAAAATCCATCTTCGTGTGTTGCTTCGCATTCAGTACATGCTTAGACAATGTACATCCACCTAGCAGTTAAAAAATGGAAGTAGAATTTAGAATTTACTCTTTTAGATATGGCTCATATATATTATAAGTATCAAGATTTAATTAGAGTTCACATATTTACATGTGTCTAGTTTTAATTGAGAGATAAACTAATCATTAATAATAAGATATTTCTATATGATTGAATAATGATATTAATTATAAAATTTCTAACAACCGATAACTAAAACGATGGAAATATACATTTGTGTGAAATGACAAACACAGAGAATAGTAATAAAAATGGTGGAACTTTAATGTAACGAGAAAAAGATAAACCGTAGAAAATTAATATGTACTTCAAATTATGTGATAAATATTACTTTTTCTAAAACGTTATTTACCGCCATTAGTTGAGCGACACACATAGATTGTCACGACCCGTCCCGAACCCTGGGACGAATCACGACTGATCCTCAAAATTCGACTAATAACTATTTTAATATTAACCACAATAATATTTCTACTAAAATTTCCGATAGAATTTCACTATATTTTTGAAATTCCAATCTTGCAATTAATAAGATAACAAACACAACCAACTCCGTCAATCAACATTCCAATAAATACCAATTATCATCCAAATATTTTAATATCAAACACAATAAGTGATTCTTAATTGTAATATCATACAACCCAAAATATTCTACACAAACTCTACAATTCCTAAGACAAATACGTGGCCAATTACACATAACTATCGTTCTTTGAGTCAATTGTTGTCTCAAGTCTCTCCTGTGGGGGGAAAAATATAATAAAACGAAAAAGAATGGGGGGTGAGTATAAAACTCAGTGAAGGTCAGTGAGTGGATAGTAGTCTTTCGAAAAAAATAACTTTATTCTTAAAATAATCGTATCACTTTTAAATACACAATTTTAACAAATCATAAACGAGAAATATTAATAAATCATTTCACATTTATAAACAAATCACTAACTTCGAAAATATATATAATGTCATGTGAAATAACCAAGGAAGAATATGTCATAACATCGTATAATTATTCAATCTGATATCATCACAAAATACTGCGTAAAACCGAAGAAAATTCGCAACATATAATGTCAATTTCAAATACTGAAAACTTTCACCAAACGAGTACCCGGGGAAATAATCTCATCCTATCTGGACCTCAACGGTCAGTAATCAAGAAACTATCATGCCCCGGAACTATCCAGATAGATGGGGAAATACCATCTCATATGTCATCTCATCTCGACATATCTCATCATCATAATTATGCATGCATAGTCCCCAAAGGACAAAAGCGCCCAAGCACACGGCCCAAAGCCTCTATGTGTACTCCGACGGGCCCCAAAGGCCTATATCTCATATCATCACATCACAACAGGGGAAGTCTTGTCTAATGACTTGAAAACAATCGAAAATACACATGTATATAAACATCCGATAATATCCGAAATCACATTCTCTTTTATTCTCTACAACATTTAAAATCCATTTTCTTTCCTTTAAAATATTATTTATATGCATATATTCAAAATCAGAAATAAAATCATTTATCATATACAATTCCAATAATAAATATCATTATGCAGATAAAATCCATTTCTCATAAAATTATTAAATCAGGCATTTAAAAATTCATTTGCAATCATGCTTTATCATAATTAAAATCACAATAATCCACAAATAAAATAGATTTTATATATTCCACTCACAGTGACGACGATCAAATCCGGTATCGTCGATGTCCGTGGGTTGGTTCTCATTCGCGAGTCTCCCTAATAAAATAAATCGCATAATTATTACTAATAACATAAAGTACAATTAATTGTATTTAATAAAACCCGAATTCATATAATATAACTCCCAAATAATTAAAATTACTAAATTATCCTTATCTCTAAAATTACCAAATTATCCTTATTTCCTAAAATTACCAATGATCTCGATATCAAACTTTATTTAATTACCCCTAATAATATATTTATTAATTTATCCTTAAAATTCTCAATTTCTGAAATATCCTCGAATCCTTTAAAATTACCAAAATTACCCATTTACCATTGAAATCTCAAATTACCTAACTATCCTTATCCATAATTATCAAATTACCCCTAACATTCAAAAATTACAGAATTAACTCCAAAATTCTCAAGCTTTATCAAATTGCCCCTCACCTATCAACAATGACCGGACTTCGGTCAACGGTGACGGGAAGCTCAGGTCTTGTAGTTTTGGCCTTGGTGAGTCCAACGGTACCGGCAGTGTTCTCCCACGCGAGGTGACGGCGGCGGATCGAGCTTCCTAAAGCCGCGGGTTGCAAGTTGCTGTTCACCGGTAATCCGGCCGTTTCAGGTGACGAGACCGGTCGGAAATGGAAACTGGAGATGGGAGTAATGGAACCCAGCCGGTGCCGTAGCCAAACTCTGACGGAATCGACGGCAACAAGAACGAGTCTTTTGGCCGAAACTTTCGAGCTTCACCGCCGGCGTTCTAGTCGTTTTCCGGCGGTGAGAATGGCAAGGATACAGCCAATGTCTCGAGGGCTTCAAATCGATACCAAGATCGTCAGAAACGGTGGCCGGAATTGAGAGATACGGCCGAGTCGAGTTCGTGGGTTACGGGTTCGAATCCGGGTCAACGGGTATCTCTCTCTCTCTCTCTCTCTCTCTCTCTCTCTCTCTCTCTCTCTTTCTCTTTCTCTTTCTTTCTTTCTCTCTCTCAACTTCTCTCTCTATATTAAAATATATATCTATCTATATATATATATATATATATATATATATATATATATATATATATATATATGCAAATATTACATAGATTAAGCAAATATCCCTATTTGATATAATAAAATATTTATTTATTTACTGGTATTGTGCATTGACAAAAGTAAATCAAAATACTCTTGAATGTTGTAATCCTACTAAGAATTAATATGTGATTTTACTGAAAAACAATGTATTTGATATTTGATGTGTAGAAAATAGATATTATTTTATAAAATTCATTTTAAAAAATAGGGCTAAGAAAATAGTGGTGTAAGATTATCTTCTTCCCGTCTAAATATATTGATTTATTTATTATAGGAACATAATAGTAATTATAAATTAAAATATTATTATTAAAATAAATAAAATTTATTAACAAAAAAATAGATTACATACCTTTTTGAAAAATTAAGAGGTTTTATATGTTTTTCTCCAAATGTTAGGAGTCTTTGTCCATTTCTCATTAACAAAACTTACCACAAAAATGAAAAGAAAACATAAAGCACATTACAAATATAAAATCGGAGGAGCTGATGACCATGCCTTTGCTTCCATCTGAATTAAATTAAATAAGAGCCCACTACTATAAACCTTCGCTTTACAAAGCTTCAAACTCATAAAGCAAGTTAAATAAAAAAAAACATTTATCTCTCTCTTTTTGCCATGTAATTACTTTATTTATTGAATTAATTTTCGTGTAAAGCGAAGAATTAAAAAAATGGTACAATTATATATAATCACGGTGGTAATTCCAACCGTCATGTTATATTACTGTCAACTTATTTATTAAATATATATACTTAATTAAATAATATGACGATTAATATGTTATCAATGATATGGACACAAGTGAAATAACTCTAAGGTGAAAACAAAAATGTCCGACTGCCAACATCAATAATTCACAGCAAAACTTCACGCACTTTTGCTCGACGACCTGGGCATAGGTGGACCGCGCATCATTGAATAATTGGAAAAAATGAAAAATAAAAGTCAGTGTCCAGCAAAGAGACTCCGTCTTTGTGTGTTGCTTCCGATTCAGTACATGCATAGATAATGTACGTCGACCTAGCATTTGAAAAATGGAAGTAGAAATTAAAACTTACTCTTTTAGATATGGCTCAAATATATATCACAAGTATCAAGATTTAATTAGAGTTCGCACCTCTTCTTTTAGGTAATTGCTTCTTTTTACGAGAATCCGGAGAGGGAGAGAAGGAGGAACTGATTAAGGGAAAGGGCTAAAATAAAAGTTGTGGACGGATCTGCTTCTCACGCTTAATTACTTCCTTTACTGGACAAGATAAATTAAATTGCCTGTACTATATAAGATAAGATAAGGTCTCTTGCTTAAGCTGCTTACTCCTGCCTGTCTTCCTGACCCCGGCCCAGGCATATTCTTAGCTCTTCCATGCTCTAGCCTCTTTACCTGCATTCATAGCGCAATATTTTACTACTCAAGTTGCGTTATATACTCATCACCAATATACTGCGGGATTCATCATGACAGGTATAAGACTATTTAATATCTCATTTTATCTTATTTGTTGCTACGAAAGAAAATAAATTTAGTTTTAATTTATTTATTATTTATCAATTTTAATTATTTTATGATTGAAAGAATATATTCATAATTTAAAGTGAAAATTTTAAGCGAAAGCTCATTATGTCTCAATTTTAAGTTTTAAATAAAAAGTTATTGATTTCATTATACATATTATTGATGACATGTCTTAAGTCAATATATAAATTTATTTATTATAGGAACATAAGAGTAATAATAAATTAAAAGTAAATTTACTATTAAAATAAATAAAATTTACTAATAAAAATAAGGGTTTTGCATTTTTTTTATATTATCCAGAAAGTTTTATTTCTTTTCTTTATGTGCTTTTTCCAAAGGCTAGGAGTGAATTTTCATTTCCCAATAAGTAGAACCGATTGCAAAAGTGAGAAGAAATAACAAAGCCCACTATAAATACAAAATCGAAGGAGCTCACGATCATGTCTTTACTTTACATACTAAATTGTATAGCAGCCGAATCAAGAATCCTGCCTTTACTTAACATGATTGATTAGATACTATTTTAGAGTGAACACAAAAGCAATGAACCTTATTGTTAATCTTAAATATCAAGAATTTAATTAGCTTAGAATAAAACTACATTCTTCTCCTCTGATCGTCTCTTCAAGTTCATTTAAAAAATTTGAAGAGAGTTTATCAATCCTTCTACACTTCAGAATATCAATGCTCTTGCTTTCTTCAAATATTGAATAAAGGAAAAAAAATGTTGAATATAGAAGGAAAATGGAATGCGTCTACCTTCGCTTTAGAAGTCTTCATCTTATCAAACGCAAGCTAAATTAAAAGATGTAATCTCTCTTTTTTATTACTACAAGTGCGCTGCATTTTATTTATTTATTATTATTATTATTATTTTTTATAATCAACAATGCCAATTTATAATGTAATGAAATATTCTTATTCCCATCACGTTGCAATAAGGTAAAATGAAAGTTTCAATAGCACAACTTTGACTCATTTGTTAAAGGTATATATTCAATAAGCTAATAATATAATTCAGATAACATGATTATTACATTAAATGAAATAAAATATAGTACCCGTCACCAATAATTAGCAAGTTTTCACATGCTTGTGTTTCAAGACTGGACATTGGTGAATTAACCAAGATCCACGAAACAATTTCAAAAAACATAATGAATACTATGCTTTTCTTTTTAAGTGTACAGAAAATGGGACTAATTTTTAAAAATTTTCAAACTCACTTATTTATAAAAACGATACATAATGATTTTCTTTAATTTTGAAACATTATACAGAATCAAATAACAATAATATAAAGAGAAAAGCAGTAATTCTATGATTATATTTTTTCCTTTTTGCTTTTAAAAGGAGATGGTGAGGTTTGGTTATTTGCAAAATTATTGGTGTGGGAGTGCATTTGTTTTTGTTTTCACTTTATTAATTAATTTAGACCGAATTTGTTTGTTGAGCCCTAACCCGTGCCCTTATGTGTGAGAATTGTGCCGAAGTTCGTGAAGCCTGCGGACTGGGAACGGGCCGGGCCACCCCAAACTTCTTTACCCACTTTCAAAATAATCATTAGAATTTGTAAATCTTCGTACTCGAACTAGGACTGCTCAAATTTATAAACCACCACACCATTAGAATTGATTTCATTACCCCATCTCATCACAGCGTTTTCGAAACTTAAAGAACAAGACTCGCGAATTCCGTAAATTCACTACCCGCCGACCCACCCAAAACCTCTCCGATAACAGCCGTAGCTGCTTTCGGCTAGCCACTGCCGTCGACTCCCATCCACCAAAGTCTGGTCTCTTTTGCTGCCGTCATCTTCTGTCATCTTCCGTGCACTAAAGCTAGAAATCCACTGCCGTGACTAATGACTTTGTGCCGTCGCCGGTAACAAATCCACTGCCGTCATCATCCTTGGGCCATAACAGTTTCTAGACATCATCAATTCTCAGCTGTTCATAACCGGTATAACTTCTCAGTCTCGGTCTAGCCGCTGCCATCTCTGCCGTACTGCAGCAATCTCTGCCATCGCTACCGTACTGCCTCAATCTCTGTTCAAGGTAAGCACAATCTCGTGACTGCCTCGATCTCTGCCTTTTTTTTTTTTCACTGGTCTTCTTCTCGTGCTTTGCTTAATTTTTAATTGTTAATTTTTAATTCACTGCAATTAAAAAATTATTAAGATTTATTCAAATAATTTTGTTATAATTATTATTTGGACGAGATCAAATTTGTTTTGAAACATTTACAAAGAAACTCTATTTTTGTTTCGATTACTCCAATTTATTACTTATACATGTGATGGGATTGAATTTACTTACCGCCGCATTGACTATGTAGCAGAATTATTGTTGCAATGAGTCTTTGGTTATTGGCATGTTATTGATCTTAAATTGAAAAATGGGCTTAGTTGAAAATGGCATGATGGGCAAATAAATGTCATAAACAAAAAAGTGAGGTGAGGTGGAAGAGAGGCAGTAGCATTAGGCATTTGACAGCTATAAAGGCAAGAAGGCGGAGATGATCATGGTGGGTATTGTGATGTAATAAAGAAAAAAGGAGGTGACTGGTGAGTGAGTTGCAGTTGCCAGTTGCAGAGTGAGAGGCGCTCATGATCCCATTTGTAATATTAACAAACATGTATACACATAAGCTATACACTTGTCTGCATCTACTTAATTCATGTAGATTTGGATTGCTATAGAGGGAGGTGGGAAAATTATGTTTGATTTCAGTTTTCAATGGAAAAATTTAATTCATAGGTAGATTGTAAAATTGAGCTGCCTCTCTTTTTCTCTCTCTAAATGTGATTTAAACAACATGAAAAAAAAAAATATATGATGTCTAAACAATACGCATTTCAACTATAACTTACATAATGATTTATGTAATGAGTGTGTGTGTGGATTTATGTAATAACTGTCTGATAACTTTAACACACAACTCATTAAAAATTTTTCACATAAAAATTCATTCATAGTAAAACCCCAACGGCTCTGTATCTCTATTGCATCTCAAAGTATGAACACACACAGAGAACAGAGATTATGTGCATGCCTATTTATGTGTGTAATAAGAAAGATGTTTAGAAGATTAGGACCTGTGTGAGGTGCTGTCTAGTAATATTTTTTAGTAGTGCAAGCAAAATATAAAATCGGAGGAGTTCATGTTCGTGGCTTTGCTTTACATATTAAATTAAATAAAAGTGAAACCAAGAGCCTTGTCTTTGCTTAACATGATTAATTAGGCACTAAATAGAATTAGCTTGGAATAAAGCTACACGAAAGCAACGAACCCTTTTGTTAATCTTAAATGTGAGGAATACAATTAGCTTGGAATAAAGCTACATCCTTCTCCTTTTATCGTCTCTTCAGGTTCGTTTCAAAGCTTGAAGAGAGTTTATCAAGTCTTCTACAATAAGAAAATCAACATTCTTGCTTCCTTCAAATGTTGAATAAAGAAAAATTAATTGTTTAATAAAGAGGAAACTGGAATATATCTGCCTTTGCTAAGCTAAAATTAAAAATTTTAATCTCTCTTTTATTACTAAAGTACGCTATGTTTTTTTCTAATTATAATGACAGTGACAGTATGTGAATATCTTTGATTATATTCTTGTTGTGTCGAAATAAGATATAAAAAATGTTGGATCAAGAGGAACTCCACTCATTTGTTAAAGTTACATATTTAATAAACGAATAACAAAATTAACATAACACTATTAACCAAACTTTGCATTCTCGTGTTTGAGGAAATGGACATTGGCGAATTAAGCAAAAGATCAATGAAAGAATTTTAAATAACAAAATGGAACCTGTACCTGCTCTACCCCTCGCCTGCCACACCAACCGTATATAATTGTTCGGGAAATGGAACTAATTTTGAGACATTTTCAAATGAACTAATTTTCAAAAGCATTAAAGCAATGCAAAATGATTTAAATGATTTCCTGGTTGTTTGTTATTGGTGAGGGGGTTTATTTGTTTTTGTTTTAACTTTATTAATTAATTAGCGAGACAAACAGGTAATAATTTGTAAAAGGATCACTAGCATCAAATTATTGGGAGGTATTATGGAGAAGTTACGTTCGGTATTTACAATTCATGTAAGATGAATTTGTAAGACCTATTAATTTCGATGAAAATGTGGCCTTATTAAGTTATTAATTCATTAATTAAGTTAACTTGAGGTATTAATATTTAGTAATTGTGGAGATTAATCTATTTAATTTGTCATAATTTTCAATTCAGAATGAAGTTCAAACAATTTATTGAAAGAAGGATAAGTTTTTTTCTTCTTTTTTTCAGATTTTTAATTCCTAGTATTTGATTTCACTTGGTTTCGATTGTTGACGTTGCTGAAGAGGTAGTTAAAGTTAGCTGAATGTCATCAAATGCTTGTATCTCATCTCACAAAATGGCAATATCAGTTCGTTTCTTTGTAGGTGCAGCCGTCACGAATTGAAAGTAACATCCACCATCGAAAATTAATTTTAAGAACTTTTTTTACTTCAAATCTTAGAGAAGAAACACCAACCAGATTAGATTAGAGATACATAAATTCAGTGCCAATTTAAAATGTGTCTATGATTTCTTAAGAAAGAACAAGAAGTGATCTAAAGAGTGAAAATAGGGTTATATAAAACTTGCATGCGGGCATACCATATGTTACTCTTAATCTTTCGTTGCTGAAAATTAAGTGCCAATTTAAAATGTTGGAAGTTTATGGTAGACACGACAGTTTGCATCAATCAAACTTATTTATTAATACTCTTCATCTTTATAGTTAATGGCTTAGCAAATGCACGAATACGGGTCGACCAAAATGAAGCACTTTCTCTCGTATCAAGCTTTATTAGTCGTTGAAGTCAACAAATTTTTGAAACAAACTAAAACAGTTCCAAGTCGAAATCCGTAGAGTATAATTTGGTTGCTATAAATATTTCTAAATTCCAGTCTAATTTAATATTTAACAGTAATTTGGTTACTATAAATATTTCTAAATTTCAGTCTAATTTAAGTTCATCCCTTCTTTCATGTTAATACTAATAAATTTTAACCTTATTTTGTGTTGATGCACAATCTAACTTAACGAAAATAATAATTAAATTGTCACACAATGGTTTTTTTCCTTTAAAAAAAAAAAAGAAAACATATGTGGCAGTTAATTTTTCTTCCTCTTTATTGCAGGACTAGCTCCATACCCCACTTTTTTGTCGTTATTCTATCCAGCCATTGGATTTTAATTACGCTGATCTAATGGTTGGGATTTGTAAATGAATAACGAAGTTGCGCATCGAATTGATTTTGTGATTTTTTTTTTTTTTTTTGGTGCTTTCTTCTCTGTAAAGCTTAACTAGTTCTGGGAATATCAACCGCCATCGACAGCAAATCTGAAGCATGCGTTATATTTTAGATGCGGGCAAATGTCACTATGAACAAAAAATAACCGTGCTAGTATTTGGATTTACGAATACATTCATTCAAATATTAAATGCACGCAGAAGAAAGCAAATTGTGACAATGACAAGATAGCAAAAATTGCAAATGGTCATTCCCAACACAACAAACGCCTGTGGTTCTTTTCCTTATAATTTTCTTCCTTCAATTTTCCTTTGATTAATCATTAGAAAAAAAAATTCCTTTTTTTCTAAATCATGTGTTTTTAATATCTACATGGTTAATGCCATCGAAATCAGATGGTTGTTATTTACGAAAACAGAGCTGTAATCCCATTGCAACAATATATTGCTATAAGTTGAATTGTTTCCTGCAACAATTTTACCAAAATCTCAATAAGTTAATAGCTCTAGGACAATGAAAAAATATATTAAATGTAACAAATATTGATTAATCTATAAATTAATAACTTATTAATTTATGAAAAGATTTGGTATTTTAGAAAAATATGATCATATTTATCGTATTAATTTACCTTGAGTTAGTGTCTATTCTGTTTTATTTGAATATTATTTTTTAAGGAGATTTTTTAATAGTTAGCTGCTTTATATTATAGTAATAAGATTATGGTATGGTTTTATTTTCCCGTGTTAAAGTTGATAATTCCACTATATAAATAGTTTCAAACAAAGAAATAGATGATATTAATGTTGAATAATTTTCTGTTACAAGTCTTTTCAAATTGCAGTAGTCAAAGACGAAATTAAGTTTTTTTTTTAAAAAATAATGATGAGAAAATATTTTACGCAAACATAGACATATCATATGGATTTTTTGTTTAATGCTAGCTAATTATCAATTTATATAATAATATATTTCCTTCAAAATATACTACTTGAATTTGAAATATTTTTTAAAAATTTTAATATCAAATAAAATTGGTTTGAGTTTTTTTTCTTTAAAAAGAAAAAAAGTTGGGAACATAGACAAATAATGAAGGCACAAGTTAAGCGGCGCCAATAAACTGGGGAAAGTGAATTTCGTACTGTCCCTGAGCACTCAACTCTCTAATAATCTCAAATTTCAAAGTACATTTTTGTAAATTCATTTCACATTTTTGTAAATTCATTTCATATACTAAAGTCTTTTGGGTTTTGTTGCATCAACCCTTTGCTGCTTATCTTGTTTTATTATTTTATGATGCAAGAGTCGTGGTAGCGATATATTTGGAATAAAACGATTTAAGTTATTTTTCGTTGTTATTAACAAAAATTATACATTATTAATTGATCAACCCTGGAAAATTGGTTTCATTTGTAACAACTAGCTTATTGCTTTTAATACATTTTTGTACATTTCGCTATGAAATCAAGAAGAACTTATATATAAGAACGTAGACGTTAGTATGCTGTGATGTGATAATTTTAATTCGAACGTAAATTAAGAGATGATTTTTATATAGGCACATACCGAATAAAAATATTTAAATATAAGCATTCAATTTTATGATATACCTTACAGTCATTGGCATATCGGTATTAAAAGAAGTGAATAGAATAGATATAAAAATTCAGAAAAATGAACGAGTGCACATGATGAGTCCAAATACCTCTCAACCAACGAGGTTCTACACGAATAACAACTACAGAAAAACAAATATAAATCCTAATATGAATAATTTAAAGTTGATGAGTCCAAATATCCAGTAACTGATAAATTGTGTTAAGAAATAAAAACATTAACAGTGATGACACAAAGGAAGTCCCCTGTTTCGAGTTTGACTCAAAATAATATGAATAATTTAAAATAATCCCTCAGGCCAAATTCCTTAGAACATGAACTGAATTGGGAAGGCAGAGCTGCCTATGTCTTGGTGAGAGAATAAATTTGCTGTAGTACTAAGAATTGACTTCAATTGGGAACTCGGGCCAACCGAAGGAGCTCCCCTGTTTTGGACTGAAACATAGTCCGAACAATTTATAATTAAATAAATCATTCAAAATCTCCTTCAATTATGAGCTCAAACAATTAATAGTATGCAAAATGCATGATAGAATCCTAAGCTCACCGGCCGTTAGTTCAGAATGACAATTCTTATTAGTCCAAGAATCAAATTGATTTTTTGTTGTATATAAATAGAGCACTAGATCAACCAATAGTTGAAGACTTGCTTGGCTATTGAACCATCAAATGGCAATTCGTGGACTGCAACCTACCTCTGGCATCCAAAGTAAGCAACTCAAGATTCCAAAGACTGCCAAACCACCAAGACTATACCAAGATACAAGATCAATAACAATGACATCAATAGTAAATTCTAGGGAAATGGTGGTAGGTGAAGTAGAGAAACATATGGGTTAGACTGGACTTTATCGCAGTATGTGGATAGTTCTTTATAAGTCTTTGTAATATATACACTTTTTTTTTTCTATTAGAGTGGATCGTATAATTTTTATTCGGTATCAATTTTATAAGTTCGAAACTCGTTACACGTTAATGCAAGGAAAATTGGACACATTAGTAAATACACCGTGTGTGTAGAAATTTTATATTTTATCCTGGTGAAAAATTGGGATAAAATCGAACACGATTCCGAGTCAGTTAGTTAGAAAATTGTTATTACGAAAACCGTATTCATTTAATCGGTATGTTATTATTATTATATCAAATAGTTGATTAATAAAATAATATTATTTTTATTATTTGTGTAAGTAAAGCCGAGAGAAAGAGAAGGAGAGAGAGAAAGAGAGAGAGAGAAAGAGAAAGAGAGACCCGACCCGGATCCGACCCACGACCCGCGAATTGACCCGGAAGGATCTCTCAATTCCGACCACCGTTTCCGACGATCTTGGTATTGATTTGAAGCTCTTGAGACGCTGGTCGTATCCTTGCCATTTTCACCGCCGGAAAACGACCCAGAACGCTGCCGTTAAAGCTCGAAAGTTTCGGCCAAAACACCCGTTCTTGCTGCCGTCGATTCAGCCGGAGTTTGGCCACGCCACCAGCTGGGTTCCATTGCTCTCACCTCTAGCTTCCATTTCCGACCGGTCTCGTCATCTGAATCGGCCGGATTGCCGGTGAACGGCAACTTGCAACCCGCGGCCTTAGGAAGCTCGATCCGGCTCCGTTACCGCGCGTTGAAGGTCACCGCCAGTACCGTTGGACTCATCGAGGCTGGAACTACAAGATCTAAACTTTCCGTCACTGTTGACTGAAGTCCGGTCACCGTTGACCGATGAGGGGCAATTCGATAAAGATTGATAATTTTGGGGTTAACTCTGTAATATCTAAAAGTTATGGGTAATTTGATAATTATGGATAAGGATAGTTAGGTAATTTAAGATTTCGATGGTAAATCGGTAATTTAAGTGATTGGAGGTAATTTGATAATTTTACACCTCAAAGATTATTTTATAATTTCTAAAATGTGGGTATTTTAGTAATTGATTAAATTGAGGATAAGTGATAAATCTATGATCTTGAGGTTAAATTGAGTAATTGTGATTTTTTGAAATATTTCGATAATTTTGAATTCAAGGCATTTCGGTAATTTTAAAGGATTTGAGGATATTTCAGAAATTGAGAATTTTATGGATAAATTAATAAATATATTATTGGGGATAATTAAATAAAGTTTGATATCGAGATCATTAGTAATTTTTGGAAATAAGGAAAATTTAATAATTTTAAATATTCGGGAGTCATATTATGAGAATTCGGGTTTTATTAACTATAATTAGTTGTAGTTTAAGTAATTAATAATTATTATGCGATTTATTTGATTAGGAGGACCCGTGAACGAGAACCAACCCACGGACATCGACGATACCGGATTTGATTGTCGTCACTGTGAGTGGAATATACAAAATTTATTTTTTCTGTGGATTATTATGATTTTTGATTATGATAAGTATAATTGCAAATGAATTTTTAAATGCCCAATTTAATGATTTTGTGGAAAATAGATTTTATCGGCATAATATTGTTTATTATCGGAATTGCGTATGATAAATGATTTTATCTTTGATTTTGAATATATGCGTATAAATAATATTTTTAAAGAAAAAGAAAATAAATTTTAAATGTTGTTGAGAATAAAAGAGAATGTGATTTCGGATATTATCGAATGTTTATGTATATGTGTATTTTCGATTATTTTCAAGTCATTAGACAGTACCCTTCCCTGTACATTGTGATGTGATGATATGAGATATAGGCCTTTGGGGCCCGTCGGAGTACACATAGAGGCTTTGGGCCGTGTGCTTGGGCGCTTTTGTCCTTTGGGGATTATGCATGGATAATTATGATGATGAGATATGTCAAGATGAGATGACATATGAGATATTATTTCCCCGTCTATCTGTGTAGCTCCGGGGTATGATGGTTTCTTGATTGCCCGTCTGTTGAGATCCGGATTATCCGTGTAGCTCCAAGGCATGATGGTTGCTTGATTACTCGTCCGTTGAGGTCCGGATAGGATGAGATTATTTCCCCGGTTACTCGTTTGGTAAAAGTTTCCAGTATTCGAATTGATAATATATGTTGCGAATTTTCATCGGTTTTACGCATTAATTTATGATGATTTTAGATTGAGTATTTATACAATGTTATGACATATACTTCCTTGGTTATTTCACATGTTATTATATATGTTTTCGAAGTTAGTGATTTGATTATAAATGTGAAGTGATTTATTAATATTTCTCGTTTATGATTTGATAAAATAGTGTATTTAAAAGTGATACGATTATTTTAAGAATAAAGTTATTTTTCGAAAAACTATTATCCACTCACTGACCTTCACTGAGTTTTATACTCACCCCCATTCTTTTTCGTTTTATTATATTTTCCCCCCCACAGGAGACTTGCAGGTACAACAGTTGACTCAGCAACGCCAGTTATGTGTATTTGGCCACGTATTTGTCTTAGGATTTGTGAAGTTCTATGTAGAATATTTCAGATTGTATAATATTACAATTTAGAATAACTTACTGTGTTTGGTATTAAAGTAATTCGGATGATAATTGGTATTTTATTGGGATATTGATTAACGGAGTTGGTTGTATTTGAAAATTATTTTGGGAGTGTTATCTTATTAATTGCAGGATTGGAAATTTCAAAATTTTAGTGAAATTCTATTGGAAATTTTAGTAGAAATATTATTGTAATTAATATTAGAATAGTTATTAGTCGAATTTCGAGGATCAGTCGCGATTCGTCCCAGGGTTCGGGACGGGTCGTGACAGTCTTCGTGAAAGAATTTGGGAGAAAAATTACAGTTATTAGATTGTATCTACGAGTAGGGACAAGAAGAACCATTCTGGAGAAATTTGAAATGTTCTGTTTGAGTGCGAAACCTGGGTTGGAGCTCAGTAGAAATGTTACTTAAAATAAATAGCTTGAATTAATTATAAACCAATTACTCATTGTAAAGCATTGGAATAGTTGATTAAATAGGTTCATAAACATGAATTTGCATCTATGCTTCATGCAAGGTATATGGGTAAGCAAGTATCGCTATTGCCCTCCATTCTCCGTGTGTCTTTCTTCTATTAAGGGACAACCCGACATCTCCAATCGTAAAAGAAAGGTACGCAGGTCTTTCTCCGGAAAGTATTTGATCTTGGGACAATTACAGATCTTCAATTTAGTGAGGTGTTGATGATCAACAATTGAAGAAGATAGGCGTTCCAGATTGGGTAAATCAATAATCACCAGATATATTACAGTGGCAGGAAAAGGAAGAGTGGTTCCTAATCCTAATCTTGATTTAGAACAGATTAGTTAACATGTGGCATTCCACACTCTTACAATGCCATTTCATGTTATGGAAGCAGCGTTCTTCATCATGGCGTTACAATCAAATGCTTTGATTTGAAGACTTGCTTGGCTAAGAAAAATAAGGAGAGCAAACGTAATTAATCTTGGTATGATGAATATTTTTATGGGTGTATTAAGAAAAATAAAGATAATAGAAGGAATGTTATTGAGGAGTATTTTGATATTTACAAAAGTATTCAAAGAAAAAAGTGATGTTTTGAAATCTATTTCCTGGAAGACATAATAAAAGAGCATTTTGAGTAAATTTAAAACTACAAATAGTCTCCTTTTTTGATAATATTCGTCAATTAATTCTGTTTACTTCAAAATATATATATATATATATATATATATATATATATATATATATATATATAATTGTCTCTTATTACTTTCTAACTAGTCATATTAGTGTATTAATAGTTATGAATAACCAATGTACTTTATATGAAAGAAGCGTTTTAGCACATTATCCCGAATTTAGCTAATGCGTGTGCCTAATATAGGGAAATCAACATTCAGCTCATTAGAGTGCCATTATATATATTGGAAAAAAATATTAATACAAAAAACTGAAAATTAATTGGCACTGGATCATGTTGGATTGTTAGTTGTTAATTTTGATTATTGAAGAATAAAGTTGCTTGATTGAGTAGATACCATGCCGTATGTTGCCCGAAAGTGCAATAACATTGAACATTCAGCTAGCTAGCGAGCTTATACTAATTAATGAATGAATATGACTATTAGTGCTTTATGATCAATTAAAAGAGAAAATATTAAGCAATCACGAAAACAGCGGCACTTCACTCCTGTAAGTAACATAACAACTACATGTTCTATACTGCAATTCTTTATATAATTTTAATGAAAAAAAGAGAATACCAAGGACAAATTATATGTAATTGAATGTTCTCTTTGATAATTAGACAAAATAACACCAATCTATCTAACTCATCCAATCATTATACTGATCCGATTTTCATTATTTAATTTTGTCCAATCATCCTAATTTAATAAAGAGCACTGAACACTTGATTATTTATGTGGTCAACATCTTTGGCCGAGTTTGAAAAATATTAGAGCTGCATTTATGCTTTGTGTCATTACTTAGGACATGGTCATATTATGTTGCATTTGTCAGAGAACTGAATATTACGGGGGGAAAAAAAAATCTTAAAAGAGATGTGACGAAGGCAAAATGAGAGCATAATGGACACACACGACGGCAATGCGTCATCCATTTTGAATCTATGTGTACAAAATGCATGATAGAACACACAACTCATATTTTAGCAATAATCCTCAGTTCATTGACAGGTTAGATCAGAATGACAATTCTTATTAGACAAAGAATCAAAATGATTTTTAGTTTTATACTAGATCAACAAATAATTGAGACTTGCTTGGCTATTGAACCATACGATGGTAATTCGAAGATTAAAGCTTAGCTCTGCCATTCGAAGTAAGCAACTCAGCTGCCCAAAGACTGAGACAATACCAAGATACAACATCAAGAATCAATTTGAACATTCAGCTAGCTAGCTCATACTAACTAATTTGTAGGGTCGTTAGTTCCTTATGATTGACTAAAAGAGAAAAATTTGACAATCACCAAAACAACAACTCACTCCCATAAACAACAAAATAAATTTATAGTTTATATTGCAAGTCTTTTTATTATTTTAATCAGAAGATAAAATACGAAGGACATATTATATATAATTGAATGTTCGTCTTGATAGTCTGAAAAAATAGCACCAATCTAGCGAACTAATCCAATCATAATGATACTTTGATTTTCATTATTTAATTATGTCCAATCATGCTAATTTACCAAGGAACACTGAAGACTGAATATTTGAGTATTTGTATGTTCAAAGACTTTGGTTAATGAAGACACTAGTTAAGCACAGCAGATAATAGAGGAGAATGAATTACGTACTATCCTTGGGAACTATAGTCTTTAATTCGGGCTTTGTTGTATCTATTTTTTGGGTCAACTCATCAGAAATAAGAGTGAAATTCCTATCTTAAAATTCGGGTCAGAAATAATTTAGATTAAAAAAAAAATCCATCCTATTTCAATCCAAATATAAAATCTTATCTGATCCGATTGGAAATAGTTTGGATCGTATGGATATTTTGGATAAATTCGAATTTGGATCGGTTCGGATTGAGTTCGGATTTGGGTGAGTTGACTAGTTTGGGTGATGGTTTCGGATCCTACTTCTGAAACCTACAAGCACCGGCGTCTCGACTGTTACCTCCATCAACAAAAGCATGGTACATCAACAAGAATGAAAGTGCAACCACAACCCATTCTAAGAAAAAGATCAAAACAGAGAGAATACAAGTAAGTTTTAGAATGACAGTGCCGTTAGGAGAGCACCGTGACAGAGACGGAGCTCTGGAAGATGCCGGTGAGGACCGTGGCGACCATGTCGGCAGCGTAGTGCTTGTTGGTGGAGAGGTAGCGATGGAGAGGAGGTGGTGGAGAATGAGGGAGAAGCAGTCCGGGGAGGCAAAGACATTAATACAAGTAAATGAGCCTATCATCATTTGATTTGATAATTGGCTGCTGGTGATTTCGGTAACGTTTTGTCACGACCCGTCCCGAATCCTGGGACGAATCGCGACTGATCCTCGAAATCCGACTAATAACTATTCTAATAGTAATTACAATAATATTTCTACTAAAATTTCGACAGAATTTCTCTATATTTTTGAAATTCTCAATCCTGCAATTAATAAGATAACACTCCCAAAATTATTTCCAAATGCAACCAACTCCGTCAATCAACATCCCAATAAAATACCAATTATCATCCGAATTATTTTAATACCAAACACAATAAGTTATTCTAAATTGTAATATTATACAATCCGAAATATTCTACATAGAACTTCACAAATTCTAGGACAAACACGTACTAAATACACATAACTAGCGTTCTTGAGTCAACTTGTTGTTGACTGCAAGTCTTGGGGGGAAAAATATAATAAAACGAAAAAGAATGGGGTGAGTATAAAACTCGGTGAAGGTCAAATGAGTGGATAATAGTTTTTCGAAAAATAACTTTATTCTTAAAATAATCGTATCACTTTTAAATATACCATTTTATCAAATCATAAACGAGAAATATTAATAAATCACTTCACATTTATAATTAAATCACTAACTTCAAAACATATATAATAACATGTGAAATAACCAAGGAAGATATGTCATAACATCGTATAAATACTTAATGTGAAATCATCACCAAATCGCGTAGAATCAAGAAAATTCGCAACATATAATATCAATTTCGAATACTAATAACTTTCACCAAACAAGTACCTTAAATAATCTCATCCTATCCGGACCTCAACGGGGCGTAATCAAGCAACCATCACGCCCCTGAGCCTACACTGATAATCCGGACCTCAACAGACGGGCAATCAAGAAAAACCATCATACCCCTGGAGCCTACACAGATAGATTTTAAATAATATCTCATATTGCCATCTCATATCGACATATCTCATCATCATAATTACGCATGCATAGTCCCCTAAAGCGACAAAAGCGCTAAAGACACGCCTAAAGCCTCATACAGATCTCGACGCCCCAGCGCCTATATCTCATATCATCACATCACAAACAGAATGGGAATGTGATCGTCTAACGACTAAAATAATCGAAAATACACACGTATACAAACATCTCGATAATATCCGAAATCACATTCTCTTTTATTCTCAACAACATTTAAAATCCATTTTCTTTTCTTTAAAAATATTATTAATACGCATATATTCAAAATCAGAAATAAAATCATTTATCATATACAATTCCGATAATAAATATCATTAAGCAGATAAAATCTATTCATCATAAAATCATTTAAATCGTGATTTAAAAATTCATTGTAATCATTCTTTATCATAATTAAAAATCATAATAATCCGGAGAAAATAGATTTTGATATTCCACTCACAATGATTTGACGATCAAATCCGATATCGCCGACGTCCGTGGACGGCTCGTTTCGGATCTCCTAATCAAATAAATCGCATAATTATTACTAATCACATAAAAAGATAAATTAATTATACTTAATAAAACCCGAATTCACATAATATAACTAGAATAATTAAAATTACTAATTTATCCTTATGTCTAAAATTACCAAATTATCCTTATTTTCGAAAAATTACCAAAAATGCCTCGATATCAAAATTTACTTAATTGCCCTCAATAATATATTTAATAACTTATCCTAATATTCTTAATTTCCGAAATATCCACGAATCCTTTAAAATTACCGAAATGTCCTTGAATTCAAAATTATCGAAATATACCAAAAATCATAATTTACCAATTTAATCCTCAAGATCATAAATTACCAACCAATCCTCAATTTTATCAATTAATAAAATATCCACATATTAGAAATTATTAAATTATCTCTGAGGTGTAAAATTATCGAATTACCTCCAATCACTTAAATTACCGATTTACCATCAAAATCTTAAATTACCTAACTATCCTTATCCATAATTATCAAATTACCCACAACTTTCAAAAACTACAAAATTAACCCCAAAATTCTCAAGCTTTGTCAAAATGCCCCTCACCGGTCAACAATGACCGGACTTCGGTCAACGGTGACGGAAAGCTCAGGTCTTGTAGTTTCGGCCTTGGTGAGTCCAACGGTACCGGCGGTGTCCTCCCACGCGCGGTGACGGAGCCGGATCGAGCTTCCTAAGGCCGCGGGTTGAAAGCTGCCGTTCATCGGCAATCCGGCCGATTCAGATGACGGGACCGGTCGGAAATGGAAGCTGGAGGTGAGAGCAATGGAACCCAGCCGGTGGCGTGGCCAAACTCCGGCTGAATCGACGGCGGCAAGAACGGGTGTTTTGGCCGAAACTTTCGAGCTTTACCGGCGGCGTTCTGGTTGTTTTCCGGCAGTGAGAATGGCAAGGATACGACCAGCGTCTCGAGAGCTTCAAATCGGTACCAAGATCGTCAAAAACGGTGGCCGGAATTGAGAGATCCGGCCGGGTCTATTCGTGGGTCGCGGCTCGGGTCGGATCCGGGTATCTCTCTCTCTCTTTCTCTTTCTCTTTCTTTCTTTCTCTCTCTCGACTTCTCTCTCTTTATTAAAATATAAATATATATATATATATATACGTAAATATTACACGTTTTCAAAGAAAACATGGAACAAATGTCAAAAATAAAAATAAGTAATTTCAGTCGATGCAAGAAATGAGCAAGCCTGGCACATGCGTGCGTGTGTCTGACTAACAGGACATCGCTTGGAGCATAGATCAAATGAGAAAGCCACTACAAGTTAAGCAGATCAAATTAACAGAACAGAGGAAATAGCTGATCAATTTAATTCTTTGCGCAATGGCCACAGTAACAGCGAAAATATGTCTACATGACTACACCAATCCGATTGGCGTGCATGGTACTATCAACATGCAGCATTACATCAACATTTGATCATCTATCAATTTTCATGATATGAGATTAGAAGTATTGAGTTCATAATCGTATGTAATTTCATACACTAGATATATATAATTGATTTGACTTAGTTTAACATATAAAGAAAGAGTAGGGGGGAATGATATTGATGTGGCATGTGATGAGTAATGATAGACAACAAATATTGATAATGTTATAATGAAATGTGTATTTACTCAAAAGTATTTGGCAATAAAATGATGCTATAAGAATTTAATATTAGTTGAAAAAATGACAATTAAAATTAATAGATATAGATGCAATGCTTCGAGTTTATTTTATCACTTCACTAATCATTTTGAAACAACAGATAAATTAGAACTTCAATTAATTTTGAACAAAGACTCTAGAGAAGGTGGAAAAGAGATTTGATTTTTGTATACCGAAAAAATATTAGAGATGAGATAAGTCAAAATCAATTACAAGAACAATAATAAGGACATATTCCGCAAAAGTTATAAGTAGATACAATATAAACTTAGTTTTAAATTAGGTAATTATTAATTTATATGATAAGAGAGTCTTATAGAAAAGGAGGAATTTTTTTAAAAAGAGATTTGTTTTAGGAACAATTTTTGTTTGGTTTAGTTTTTGAAGGCTTAAGTATCTGAAAGGAACGCAATCAATTGAAATACAAATTTATGATTTTGACAAAGTAATCGGTAAAATATTTGTTAAGTTTGAGACGTAAAAAAAGGTGGGAAAATAGACAAATAATAAAGACCTCACAAATTGGGCGGAGTAAGTAAACAAAGGGAAACAGGGCAAATATTTCCATTATATATAGGGTTTGGTTACGTTAGAACAATTCTAAGATAAAATACTTTTTTATAACTATATAGTCAAATTTATAATAAGTTTTTTTATTATTTATTACTTTGCGTGTGTTGTTGAAATTCATGTTCTATCATAGAACAACTCCATCATAATCAATAAAAAATGATTGTTGCCAATTCCTTTCTTTTCCTTTCCAAAAAAATAGCACAATCTACCATTACTACTATAGAATGTTAGCTATTATATATAACCATGTGTCAAATTACTAAATAAATCACACTTTAACAAAGAATAAAAGCTAATTTCATGGTTACCGCCTATTGTACTTTTTTTATTTTATTTTTACCTTGCAAACTGCTGCAAGCTAATTACAAAATCTCCTCTTACTCTAAGATCTTTTTGAATGATCCTAAAATTTGTATTCCTTTCTGTGGGATTGTTTTTTCTTTAAACAAAATTTCAGCGATAAGAAACCTTACCCATTGAATACCAACTTTAAATTTATTATTATTCAAACTTAAAAAATTACAGAAGCAAAATGCCTTCATAGCACCCGTTAAACTATGTCTAGCTGCCATGCTGGTTCTATTTTTACTTTATTAAATATATACAAAATTAAATCATCAAAGCCTCTAATTTCACTAGTTTTCAACTTTAAATTAAAACGCATGATCGATCAATAAATTACAGATTATTTTTTTATTTCATTCAACCATTGAACTTAGGCCAAATCAATTTGTATTAAAATAAAAAAAATATTTATACTTTTTCTTGTCACATCCTCATTTGATTTGTAGACATATGGATTGAAATTAGATTGAATTTCATTTAGTGGATTAGATTAAATTGAAAATTTTAATCTACAAAATTATAAATTAAATATGAATTGATGTCGAATCTACAAAATCTTATCCATAAACTCCCAATAATTTTATATACCTAATCTTCTCATGTCTCATCAATTTGTACACATTTTTTTATATAAGGTGATTGTGGTTCTATATATATTTTAGGTGTGTATATGAGTGTGTGTTATAGTACAATCATAAATCTATTAATTTTATCTTTTAACTTATTTGAAAAAAAAAATGTTATAACAATTATGACATAGATAATAACAAAAAAAATTCAAAATTTATAATTTACTAAAACGACGTCGTTGCCTTTTTATATAATATGCATTTTTTTTTTAAGTGCAAGGCGGCAAAAAAAGCGCGGCTCTCCCGTCTCAACGTCACCGTAGAAGACAGGAATGACAAAATGAAAAATTGAAAAACAGAGTCCCTATTCTTCATTGCCAGGTATGAGTTCTTTTTCAGTTCTCCAGAAGTGCAAAGCCAATATCCGCCAAATCCAAACCCAAATCCACTAGCACGCAGCCCGTCCAAGCATTCATCGCAATCGGAGGGGCAATACCGGATTCCAGACGATATGCATCTCATTTCGGATCGGTAATTCGATGGGCTCGGAGCATCTCGAAGAAAACTCGTTTTGCAGCTACATGGCCATGTGTTAAATGGGATCCAAACCCAATGGAGACGACCCGAAACAGGGGAATGCAACTATGACTGTAGCAGTAAGGCCGCGTCACCGGTATGGCAATTCCGTTGATGGGACGACGTCATCTTCTACGATTTTGGAGTCAATTGAGGCCAAGAAAACTATAGATCCTTGTTACCGTAGCCGTGTCATGGACTGTTCATCCCAAACGAGCCAAAAGGTTGGATTTCCTCTACTCCTCCACACATTCCCCCCCCCCCTCCCCCCCGGCACCCAAAAAAAAAAAAAAAGCAATATGTGGCACATTTATTTTATTATTGCTTTTAGTGTATTGTGGGGATATAAGGAAATCAGAGAATTAGAGTCGTTATGGCGGTTATTAATAGTCTCTTGATTTCTATAGTGCCTCCTTATAGTTGATAGCAAATGCTTATTTTGAATCACTCATGGGTCGCCAGCTATTAGATTTCCCAGCTGTAGAAGATTGAGTTTTACTTGTAACTTAATGCTTATAATTTGGTTATTATCACTTCATGGATGCCTGGCTATTAGATTCCTAGCTGTGGAAGCTTGGGTTTTTTCAATTATGACTTCGCGCTTATTTTTCTGCTTCTAAAACAATTATTTTCCGAAGTGCAGGATTTAGCTATTTATCGAAGCATGCAATCAGCTCTAGATAATGTTGTCAGTGCAGTTTTTGATGGGTCAAATCAATTTGGTTGAAGTACCTCTGATGTTCACCTTGTGCTGTGTAGAATATTTGAAGGTTTCTTTGTGATTTTTGTGGATCTAATAAAAACCTTTTGACTTTTATTTTTCTGGTTCTGCTGAAAATATTTTGGCAGCTCTGATTTGAAGGTCTTCTTCAACAACTTTTTCCTCTGAAATGGACTGATCCAAGCCCTTGTATTAGCCCATAAGATTTGCTAGCTTTTGAAGATGCTTTAACAAAGGCAGGTAGTCGTAATAAAGAAAAGCAACATATGAGGGGCTGGCTTATATGAGGTACTGGGAACAATTTGAATCTGAATTTTCCTTTTGATCTTTTTTGCCGCCTTGTCTATATTTTCACTCCTTTTCTGTTCTTTCTTTTAAGCAACATCATTTTACTTCTCTGCACTGGAACAGAGTGATCAGAGATGTCTAATTTTTCTTGACTTGAAATGGCCTCAAAATGTATTTGAATGTGCAAGTGTTAATTATATAAGATACATATTATTATATTAGGTCATGAAAGGAATTTTGTTTGAAACTTGACGTAATAATTTCCTTTCAAACACCAACATTCACGTATAAGAAACTGCATATGCTTTATTCAACATTTGTGATATTCTGCTTGCTTTAGGTGTTTTGGAGAGGTTTTTCTCCATTCTCTTTAGTTTAATTAAATAATAATAATAATAATGCTATTTGTACTTGAAATTACAACAAGCATAGCTCATTAGTTGTATTATATTTGTATTAGACATTTACAGTATTTATTAGGATTCGAGATGATGAAGCAACTGTTTAAGTCAAACTCTTTGGTGATAATTACAGGTGCTTTTATGGATTCAATTTGCTACACATGTGAAAATGGAGAGACAATTGTAATTAATTGAAAAGTAAATGTGATTCGCAAGTTCCGCATGATAATTTAGTTGGAAAAGGGAGAGAACATTAGAAGAGCAAAACTATTGATGAATGACTATTTACCTTAAGCTATTTTTTAATCCATTTACTCATTTAAGGGGCAATATTCTCATTTAGTTTATCCTGAATGTGGACACAGCACTAGAAAGAGTGCAGTATTGATAAATTTCTTGGTTACACTCAGTTACTATGAGAGAGTCCCAAGTAAATTATGGATTTGAATGTGAGGCTAATTACTGCAATATCATATTAATATACTTTAGAGTTCAAGTTTATATATCGACAACTTGTTCGACTATCTTTATGAATAGATTGAGAGCAATTCATTATAGTTTTCCACGTTGGTGAAAACTGCTACAAATACCTATCAAATTCATTTGATGAGCTTTATGTTTCAAATGATATAATGCTGATTTCTTAGTAGCTTGGTATCAATCGAATTATACTTTTGCAGGCAAAGGAGGCTGGAAGTACATGATTTTGTATGGGTGCTGCATGGAGAGATGCTATAGGGAGGAAACCCAATTTCAACCCGGTACTTGAATATGTGAAAGATATATAATACGCTTGGTTTATTGTAGCGAAATTAATGCGCTTGGTTTATTGTTAATAAAAATAAAAAGGAAAAGGTCTTTTTCTTTGGCATATTATATTATGCATTTGAAGGAAAATAAAAAAAAAGAAATTATCATACTCCAATTCATAAAGATTCCTCTTCTGTCCTATGAATGTGTTAATATGAAGGTCTATTGGAATTATAACAGTTTTGATGAAGGGTCATTCTATGATGTCGTGATTAAAATTACTGCATTAATACCGTAATTAAACATAAATTATGTAATTGAAACATAAATTATGTAATTGAAACATAAAACTTATAAATTTAACATCAAACTTGTAAATCAACATTTACTGTAAAATAAAACATAAATTTTAGAAATTAAATATAAAACTTGTAAATAAACAGTAAAATGACTAAATTAATATAGAATTAGTAAATTAATGTATTATTAGTAAATAAAACAAGAACTTGTAAATATAACATAAAACTCATAAATCAACATTAAGTGCAAAATAAAATATAATTTTTAGAAATTAAACATAAGATTTGTAAAAGGAAGACAAAATAAGTAAATTAATATAAAACTAGTAAATTGATGTATTACTAGTAAACAAAATAAAAACTTGTAAATTCAACATAAAACTTATAAATCAACATTAAGTGCAAAATAAAACATAATTTTTAGAAAGTAAACATAAAATTTGTAAATAGAAAATAAAATAAGTAAATTGATATAAAACTAGTAAATTGATGCATTATTAGTAAATAAAACAAAAACTTGAGATTTAACATAAAACTTGTAAATGAACATTAACTATAAAATAAAATATAAATTTTAGAAATTAAACATAAGAATTGTAAATAGAAGGTAAAAAGACTAAATTAATATAAAATTAGTAAATTGATGTATTATTAGTAAATAAAACAAGAACTTACAAATATAAAATAAAACTCATAAATCAACATTAAGTACAAAATAAAACATAATTTTTAGAAATTAAACATAAGATTTGTAAATGGAAGATAAAATAAGTACATTAATATAAAACTAGTAAATTAATGTATTACTACTAGTAAAAAAATAAAAACTTATAAATTTAACATAAAACTTATAAATCGACATTAAGTGCAAAATAAAACATAATTTTTAGAAATCAAACATAAAATTTGTAAATAGAAAATAAAACAAGTAAATTGATATAAAACTATTAAATTAATGTATTATTAGTAAATAAAATAAAAACTTGTAGATTTAACTTAAAACTTATAAATCAACATTAATTGTAAAATAAAACATAAATTTTAGAAATTAAATATAAGACTTATAAATAGAAGGTAAAAAGAGTAAATTAATGTATTATTAGTAAATAAAACAAGAATTTGCAAATATAATATAAAACTTATAAATCAACATTAAGTGCAAAATAAAACATAAATTTTGAAAATAGAACATAAGCCTTGTAAATAGAAGATAAAACAAGTAAATTAATATATTACTAGTAAACAAAAAAAACTTGTAAATATAATATAAAACTAGTAAATCAACACTAACTGTAACATAAAATATTAAGTTTAGAAATGAAATATAGGACTTATAAAAGAAAGCTAAAATAAGTAAATTATTATAAAACTAGTAAATTGATATATTACTGATAAATGAAATGCAAACTTATAAATATAATATGAAATAAGTAAATCAACATTAAGTATAAAATAAAACATAAAATTTGTAAATTATGCCTAAAACTTATAAATAAAAGCTAAAATAAGTAAATTAATATAATAGTTACTACAAAAAAAAGTTTACAATTATAAAATAAAAATTTGTTATAATAATTATTACTTTATATATTTATTGATTCTTTATTTAAATTGAACAATATTAGTTTTGCATCTATGTAATACATGTGATGTTTTATTAAAGAGGAAATTTATGTTCAAAATCATATTTTTAAAGAAAAATATTATCTTAATATCTTTCATAGTTGTTATAAGATGAGGTTATATTACATCTTTCTATACTTCTTTTCAACCCTAAAAAGTCTTAAAATACAAGTGAAAGGTTTAAAACTACATAAAGTATGTGTATGACTCAAAATTAAATCTAATTTTATTAATATATTATATATATGTCTAATAATATAAGCTTTTTATTTTATTTTTACTTGATCCACATCAAGATAAATAATTACGTGTAATTAATATATATAATAAATAGATATCATTATATAAAATCGGGAAAAAAGAGTATACAAATGTCCTAGAATAAATATAGAATTTATGATAACCAATTTAATAAATTTTCTTTTACTTTTTTTAGTATAATATTTTTTGTTTAATTAAAAAAATATTTTTTGTAAGCAAAGAAAATATATTTCATTAAAATTCTATAAGAAACAATGTTAATTTTTTAAATAATTAATAATCTTGTATTAATTTACTAGTTTTACTTTATATTTACTAATTTTATGTATAATTTATAATATTTATGTGTATCACGGTATTAATGCCGTATTTTTCATACGGCATTATATAATTTTCCTTTGAGTTCAAATATTAAAAATCACTGATAAATTGTATTTATAAATATTAATAGCGATGGCATATAAAAAATTAATTCAAGAACTCGACCATAGTGCATCAATTTAAAGAGTATAAATAGCGCATTAATTTAATCCAGCCCTTACGTGTTTAATTAGCAATTGAAAACTACCTTACTGTACAACACCATTAAGAGAACATTATAACAATGTTTCTGAGGAGGCAGCTGGTAGTTCTTCTGGTGAAGGCATTAATGCCATTAAAGTTGAAATATAATCAGAGAAATATAATGTGTTTGCTTAGTTTGCTTTTTGTTTTTGATATTTGTTTGGCTAATGCTTTGCTTGGTTGTTTTTTGTTTTTGATATTTTATTGGCGTTGTGGGGCATTTGTTTTCTCTTTTGATTTTCTGATTTTGTTGTTATGAGATTTGCTGATGGTGTACATGTACCAAAATTATGTGATAAAGTGCTTTTAATAAATTATAGTCGGTTTACTATTAATTAATGAAATTTAATTTACTCAAAATAATTTCAATTCCATGACATATTCACAGACTTACACATACAAAATGTAAATAACTCTCAAATATAAAATATTTAAAATAATCACCATACCAACTATTAACATTAGATTATAGATAGATAAAATAACGTTAATATAGCGAATCCAGTCGTAATAATTTGATTTTCATTTATATTAGTTATGTCCAATCACGCCATTTTAATTAAAAAATGCTCGAGAATATTTGCCAAAGTGTGAGAGAACACACTCACACACGCGCGCGCGCGCGCGCGCACACACAAGGCACTTATAGATAACCGCACAGTAGAGGGAAAGATAAAATCAATAGCTGAATAATGCAGACTCATTTTTTTAATTAAAAAAATTCAAAAATCCATTATATACATGATAAAGACTCAACGACACCGAAGTCATATTGATTTAAAATAGTTGTCAATTGAGATTTGGAATTACATACACATACGCCCAATTAAAAAAATACTGATAATAAAATATTTCAGTCATCAAAAACCCATTTAACATCTATTTGATATTTAATAATCACCAAATTAACAATTTGCAAGTTAGATTATACATATATAAATAAATGATGCTAATCTAGCAAGTCCAATCATACTAGTTTGATTTTCATTTATATTAAACATGTCCAAACATGTTATAATTGCTGTTACAAAAGCATCTAATTGAAAAAAAAAGGGAAATTATAATTCATATACCCTAAATTTATATTTTTATCAGAAATACTATAATATTTATAAAGTGTATCAATTGTCCACCCTAAGTTGATAAAATATATTTGCCTTCCACCAAACTGTTAGTTGCTGTTTGAAAGCCAACGGAACTATAGTGAATTAACAATTTTACTTTTGAAAATGATCACTTGTATACTCTTAAAATATTTTATTATCATTTATATACCCTTAAATTATCACTTGTATCATATGAAAAGACTAAATTACCCCTCTGACATCATCATGCTTAAATAATAACTAACGGTTTGGTGAATGACAAATACATTTTATCAACTTAGATTGGACGACTGATACACCCTGAAAATATTATAGTAAATTTAATAATAGAGTAAACTAAGTGTTTTCAATTGATAATTTCCCAAAAATATATATATAGTTCAGTCATCCTCTGTTCTGTTCAGTCATCAAAAACCCATGCACCGTCTATAAAAACAGAAGGCATGTGGGTTGTTAATAAGTCCCAATATTGTCCTCCATCCTTTCTGCACTTCTCTTTCATCAACGGACAACCAGAGATATTTAATCGCAAAAGTGAGGAAGGCAGGCCCTTCTCCGGAAAGTATCTGAGCTTGGGACAATCACCGAATAGCAATGAAGTGAGATTTTGAAGATCAACAATTGAAGAAGATAGGCGCTCTAGATTAGGAAAATTATCAATCCGCAGAGATGTCAAAGAGGCAGGAAGAAGAGGAAGCGTGGTCCCCAATCTTAAGTCCTCTGGTGGAAATGAGACCATGTCACCATCACATCCATCGATTGCAAGTGCTCGCAGAGAGGAGAATCTGTGAAATCCCCGGCCACACTCAATCCTTGACTTCCAAAGCTTCTGCGCTTTTCTCTCTATTTCCTTGTTTTTACTGGAATACAGTTTAATGTTGTGATGACATTTAAGGTTGTTCTGCTTCAACTTGTGAACATTTGTAGGAGCCTGTTCATAATCCTGTTATTTTTACAATCTATGCTCGTTTTGACTGTTAAGAAATTGATTCGCTCTTGTTTAACATTTATGTTCCAAACCAATGGCAGGTGAATGAAGCTGCAATGGCTGCCTTGGAAGATAAACTGACCTCAAGCAAGAGCTCCTCAGATGTGACTCCATTTACCAGCAAGTTAACTCATTTTGAGCAAGCACTAAGTAAAATCTCGCCATCTGTCTCAGAATTGGTATGATTGAGTTTACTTATGAAATGCACTGATATCTGACCCATCCAATTCAATTAACTCCTTTTTCTCTTCTGGAAAGCAGCAAATACAGAGGTACAAGACTCTGTCAGTGAAGGTTAACTGTTTTGTGATTCAAGTAGGCATTGAATAGTGAATATTCACGGACAGGTTAACTATTTGATCTTTTCTTTACATTTATCTATCTAGTGATTCTGGTGTGGTGGAGAATCCATAGCACCCATTCAGTAACAGATGCCATATCCTACTGGATAATGGAGGGACCACAAGAGCACCCTTAGTGCATGTTTCTGTTATCCCATGCTTGTGGGTGCTTCGATGTCGTTCTACACTTCCACTTGTGCATTGTTAATTTTTCAGGGAGCAAGCATTACCCAGTACAAAAAATTGAGCATGGCGTTAGTAAATATTTTGTTGCAACCTCGGTGCACTTGCTCGAGCATAAACAACTGTTGAAAGTTGAAATTCAGATAACTTTTTACTTTAAATGCAGAAGACAACTATTCAGAAAGGAAGCTGCTGGCTGCAGAGTGCAGGGACGGATTTAGATGAGTCAATTTTTTAAAAAAATTTTTCACTTTTTTTGGTTGGGTAATTCAGTAGCTGATGAAGTACTGTCTGCTCATGTGATAAAACAGTAGTGAAAATCAGAGCTGGTATCCATAAATATGCAAAAACACTTTCTGCATTCTGCAATGCAGGGAGGGCAGCGGCAAAGACAAACTTCACTGATTTCCATTTTATGTGTTTTCTTACACGCAATTCTTTAATTTGTCTTTGTTTGATTCTTGTGTATTTTCAGCAGAGATCGGTGTAATGTTAGTACTATCTTCAATGCACGTAAATTTTGCTGAAAAATTATCGCGACCGAATTAATAGCAAGAATGATGAAAAGAAAATGAAACAGGTTGATGGCGTGGCCCAACAAAGACCTCACCACACGCCTTGTGATTGGCTCACAAAAGTGCTTTTTCGAGTTGCACAAATTACCACAGATGGTGGAATTTGCATGTTGCTGAAATGCTTTAATTAATTGATTCAATTATTTATTTATTTTTTCTTCTTTTTTACCCCCTCTACAAAGAAATCTGGATAAATTATAAAGTGAAAAATTTTGTAGTCCTAGGATTACATATTTAGAAGACAAGGTGAAATTTTTATTTTCGGATGTCTATGCTCGATGGGATAAAAATCTAATCCCACTTATTATTTGAGAATTTACTCACAATGAAATGAAACTACTTCGGATGGAGGTGAAATCTATTCTCATTTTAGACATTTATTCTCGAATGTCGAGGGAGACAAATTACCCCTCATGAGATATAATTCTACCTCATCATAGAAAGTAGAAAATTTATTATTGATTTGATGAGAGTGAAATTACATTCTAGAGTAAATATTTTTTACCAATTGAGAAATTTATTCTCAATGAGAATAAAATCAACCAATAATTCTCGAGTTCAAATTTTGAAAAAGTAGGAAAATGAAAAAATTGATTTAAATTTTATCTACCACCATCTTTTATAGATAATAATGAAAGATTCTAAAATCTCAAAATTTAGACGGATAGATTATATGTAATGTTTTTTCTCCTCTCTTTTCTCTTTTTTATGAGTTTATGTCAAGTGAAATAGGTGTAAACACTAACAAAAAAAAAAAAAAATTGTATCAAAGTAATTAAGTAAAAGTGAAAGGAAGAATAAATGAAAAAAAAAGGTAGTGGAGACCCCAAAAGAAAAACAATAACAAGTACGTAAAAGCTTGAATGTTGTACAGGGAATAGTTGATAAAAATCTCTTTATGATTTCTTATTTGTTTGTTTGGTTTTCAAACAAAATGACACAATCAACTACATGTTAAGCTTGATGACGATATGTGTTTAGAATAGGGGAGGGAAAAAAAATAAAGGAATATCTTACCACTGTATAACTCAGACAAATCATATTAACAGAAGATGGTAATTGGTATATTCTTCTGAAAAAGGTTAGGGCATACAACAGGTTTTTCATTGGCAATCCAAGACACTAGAACATGATTCTTGTTGACATTTTCTTTTTTCATATATAAATAATTTTTACATAAAATAAATTTATGTATATTTCATTTAGTATTAACCTTAATTGTAGATCAAAGATGCTAGTATAGGACTGAAAAACGGTTGAAATTAATGTTTGTGTGTACAAATTAGAATTGAGTGGTCAAATTGAATCAAGCCAAATGTTAATAAAATAAATTTTGTGGCTAATTGTTAATAAATAGTTAGAGGTTTGTCGGACATGCTCAGATTAGGCCTATCATGAATCAGTTCATATATTTAAGTTCATGATAAAATAGATGAAAATGTATATGTTTAGAAATCATGAACGATCTATCATCACTCATATTTTTTATTACAAAAAAATTCATAAATCAATTTACTGATAGGGACAATTAAATATAAGTAAATAGGACAATAAAACTTTTGACATTCATCTAGCCCCTCACATCCAGGTATAATTAACAAATAAGTGGTCTTTTATCTAATATTATATTTAACAAATTTGCAAAACACAGACTCCATGATTCTAATTTCTTTGCCTTAGATTTCAATTTTTGAACTTTTAACTTCTCTGGAAGGGGGTTTTACAGGAATAAACATTAAATTTTAATTTTTTGCACATACGTGGGCTGCATATATACGCAAATTACTGCACTACGAACACGTAGAAGCAATCTCGACCGTCCGATTTTTTTATTTTAATGAATATAAATTTTATATGTTGGGCAACTATGAAAAATAAATTAGCAAAATGATATTATTAACAAATAAGGAGAGAGCAAACGCAATTGCTCCCGGTGTGATGAAAGTTGCTGAGTCCAAATATCCAATTAATTGTGTTAGGGAATAGAAATATTGTTAGCCCGAAGTCCTGAAGGGATGGATTGGACGATTTCAGTGCATCATATTTTGAAATTAAAACTAACCTTAGTTTTTCACTATAATACAATAGCCTGTGTTTTTCGCTATAATACAAAATGGCAAGTTGAGCCAATTCAAGGAACTCTCCTGTTTCTGATTGAAACATACATAATCCAAACAATTTATAATTAGACAAATCATTTGAAGTCCACTTATTAGATTACCATTTCTTGTGGCAGCAGCATTCTTGATCGTGGCATCACAAGAAAATGCTTTTGATTTGCCTAGTTTGCTTTCTGTTTCGGATATTTTCGTGGCATTGCGAGATGTTGTTTCTCTTTTGATTTTCTGTTGCTGTTGTGATGGGATTTGGAAATTGAGTACATGTATAAAGACGATGTAGTAAAGTGCTTTCGGTTAATTCTCTCGGTTTGTTTGCTTCACTAATAATTAATGAGCAAATTCTCCCAATGACCCTCAAAACTATTGTACACAATTAAAGTAATTTCAATTTTTTTTATCTACAATAGTAAATAACTCTCAAAGATATTATTTGATAATGACAAAAACAACAGTTTCCTACAATAACTCAAAACAAAGTACATGATCTATGTTCTAAGTCTTTTTAGGACGAATTAGAGTTGCTTGATTGAATAGCTTCAGATTTTACATCACAGAAACTCAATTTTCATTGTCCTATGTAGCTCAAAAGTGCATGAACATTGAACATTCAGCTAACTTATACTAATTAATTAACACAACTATCGGTCTTACTTCTTGGTACCCAGCAACATCCTTCCATAAGTGTGAAACCCTCATTGTTTTCATATGTGCAAAATAAATAACTTACAAAGACAATGTTTGACGATCACAACAAAAACACCAATTCTCTTCAGTAAGCATCATAACAAATGCATGGTCTATATTGCTAGTCTTATTACGATTTTAATTAGAAGAGAAAATATGAAGGACGTGTTACATATAAATGAATGTTATGTTTGATAATTAGACAAAATAAAACTAATGTAGCTAACTAATCCAATCATCATAATAATCTGATTATCTTTATTTAATTATGTCCATTGATGCTAATTTAATAAAGAACACTGAATATTTGAGTATCTTTATGTTCAACAACTTCGGCTATGTTTGCAAAGATCTATTAATTAGTAACATAAATAAATAAGCCCACTAGGTGCATATTACATGTATTTGTAGTTGCAATAAATACATATGTAATAAAGATCATAAAGCTCAGGGCCATTAATTCAACATTACCAAACCAATATCCCAATAATGGTTTGATTACTAATCTTAGCATTAAAAGATCTATGAACTTTATTTGGCCAAAACAAATGGTTCCTTGTTGCCTCCTTGATCTTGCCATGCCTGGTGATTCCTGAATGTTCTTCTCATTCTGATATGCTGAGTCGTTTGCTGATTATAAATGCGAATCACCTTAAATTTTTTTAATCTTGTTCTTCATGTAAAATTCTACCTAATGGCTATCCTTTTAGCTGGTTTAAATTTTTCTTCCTTCTTTGAATTGTTGATTTATTATGTTCCTCTCATTCACACATGCGGCATCTGCAGCCTTGCAATGCCATTTCTTGATATGGCAGCAGCTTCTTGGTCATGGCATCACAAGCAAATGTTTTTGAATTGCTTTGTTTGGTTTTTGTTTCTGATATTTTTTTGGCATTGTGGGATATTGTTTCTCTTTTGATTTTCTGTTTTTGTTGTTATGGGATTCAGGGATAGTATACATTAGTACACGTATGTAGATGATGTAATAAAGTGCTTTTGATAAATTGCCTGCACAGTTTAGTTCACAAACCAACCATTAATGAGCAAATCCTTCTGATGACCCTTGTACACCCAAAATAAATTCAATTTTATATGTACACAAAAACAAATAACTCTCAAGTATATTATTTGATAATCATAAAAACAACAATTCACTCTAATAAGTCTCATAACAAACACATGGTCTATATTGCAAGTCTTTATAGAGAAAATACGAAGGACATACAATTGAATTTTTCCTATGATAGAGAACTCTAAACAAATTCATCTGCGTATTTCAGTACCCCTTACAAATTCATTTGTTTCTTCTTTTCTTTTGATCAGGTGCTAATTACAGCCTTGATATTTCATTTGGTTTTAGTTAATTTTCTGTTGGGTTGTGTTTGTATGAAACTATTTACAAAACCATCTCTAACAAAGTCTTATGAAAATATCATATTATAGCTACAAAGTTGGACTTCCTGATCGAGCAACTATTCTTCAGATTGTACTATGTTACCATTGAGCTCTTATGTCAATTATGACCAGACGGTTCCTTGGCTAACTGTGAGTTATATGCAAACATAAGAGCTGTGAATGAGCTATGTACTATTTTTATGTGACAGATTATGTAGTCTGTTTTTATGGTTTTTCTCTTTGTCGTTCTCTCTGTATTTTTTTATTTAATACATTGATATTACAATCAGATGCCTACTGATATTTACAATCAAAAACCTATCGAGACATTTTGTCTTTTGGTGCAGTTGTAGGGCACAACCCAAATATTCTTTCCTCACTTGATATTGGAGAAATACCAACTCCCAAGTGGTTCCGTCTGCAGTTGTTGGACCAACTGTAGTGTGAATTCCTAGATAATGGGTATGATAGTCCTGGTAATTAGTTTGGGATTGTTGATATAGATATGATGTTTAGTCTCCAAAATTCAGATGATGATAATCTTGTGAGTAGTTGCGTCATATTTTCTTTTGTGTTGGTGTTGGGATCTTAATTTTGTACCCAATGTTAAGGACAATATGAACCTATTTTAAGTAACATGATGCAAGTTCATGTTCAAGAATCCATTTAATGAAACATTCCAGTGTTAAAGAATGAGTAATTGATTTGAGATTAGTACCAATTGAAGTCAAAGATAACAGGATACTGAGAGTAAGTGGGGAGAGGAAGAGTGATGATTATTATAAGGAGGTAGTTGAAGGAGAGAAATGGCACAGAGCTGAGATAACATTTGGCAAGTTTTGGATTAGTTTAGGATGCCAATGAGTGCTGATTTGGAACATGTTAAGGCTCATTTGGAAAATGGGATTCTGAGTATCACAATGCCAAAGCATGCTGTGGAAAAGAAGAGTAGCCTCAGGATATTAACATGTATTATTGCTGATGACGCAGCTGGTAATTCTTATGGTAAAGATATTAAGGCCAGCAAGCTCCAGATGCAATTGATTTAAAGAGAGCAGTGTGCTTGTGGCTGATGTGCTATTTGTTTCTGGTAGTTCTTGGTTTAGTTGTGGGATGCTTCTCTTTGAATGTTATGTTTATGGCTCTTATGGATTTTGAGTATGGCTCCCATGTATTAACGACAATGAACTGCATTTTTAGAAATCATGGTCCTACAATAGCAAAAGAAATTAGTATGCATGGTTTTTTGTTAACAAAAATAGAAAAAAGTCTTTTTATTTGGCTTTTATTATGCATTTTAAGGAGGGGAAAAAAAAAAATTTGTCCCACTCCTAATTTATCCTCTTCTGTGATATTAATGTGTTAATGCGAGTATCTATTGTAATTACACCAATTTGACGAGTCCAGACCTTAAATAGCTGGTTAATTATATTTGTAAATATTAATAGCGCTGGCACTGAAACAAGTAATTCAAGAACTTGCTTAAAGTGCATCAGATTACAGTGTAAATAATTTTGTACTGCAGTCCAGCCATTAAGTGCTTTGTCAGCAATCAAAAATCAATTTACAAAACCATTAAAAGAACATTTTAACATTATTGCTGATGACGCAGCCGGTAATTCTTCTAGCGAAGATATGGAGGCTGCCAAACGTTAAAGTTAATTTAGCCTACCTGAGCTTAAAAGTAATTCTGGTGGCAATGATACTGTTGCTTAGTTTGTTTTTGATATTTTATTGGCGCTTGATTTTATGTTTTTGTTGTTATTGGCTGGTGTGTGCATGTACGAGGATTATTAAGTGCTTTTGATAAATCATGGTCGGAATGAACCTCAAATTACTATTTTATTGCAGCCGGTCGAAACAATTTTCAATCTCGTTATATATAACCGTACACCAAAATGAAGTTAATTCCAACAGCTGAAAAAGAGATAACTGTTATACATTATGCAGTCACACTCAATAAGAAACCAATTCATTAATATAGCTATTAGTAAGCTTGGTTTATTGTTAATTAAAAAAAAGCCTTTTTCTTTGGCATTTATTATGCATTTTAAGAAGGAAAAAATGTTGATCCTACTCCAATTCATAAAAATATTCCCTTTTCTGTCATATTGATGTGTTAATATGAAGAACCGTTGCAATTATAACAGTTTTGATGAATTCAGATATTGGGGAACTGATAAAATTGTATTTTATCGATTAATATTAATAGCGATGGCTCAAAAACAATTAAATTAAAGACTGCAAATAATTTCGTAACGCGGCTCAGCCCTCATGTGTTTAATTAGCACTCAAGAAGCCACTTTGCTAAGCAACATCATCAAAAGAACATTATAACATAATTCTTGATGAGGCAGATTGTTCTAGAAAAGATTTTAAGATAAAGTCGCTAAAGCCGAAATGCAATTAGAGAAGTATAATGTTTGGCGTTACAATGTTCTTTTCATTTTTGACATTATGGGATTTCATGTCGATGTACACGTACGAAGATTATTTAATGAAGTGCTTTTGATAAATCATGGTCGGTTTAATATTAATTAACCAAATTTAAGTAACTAAGAAGAACTCTAACTTATCGCGGAAGGAAAAAAATAATAATAATAATAAAAGAAGCTGAAATATGATTTCCATTTATATTAATTATTTCCAATCGTTGACCAAGAAATGGCAATATTATAAGGAGGGAGTTGAAGGAGAGAAATGGCACAGAGCTGAGAAAACATTTGGTTTGATGAAATCTTGATTCTTATGTTATCTATCTGTTCATTCAACTTGACCATGGAATGTGTTGTTGCTGTGAGTTACGCTGCACGTGCTTGTTATTCATCTAGTCTTTTTATGTAAACATACTCATATATATACTGGACTTCAGATATTTGCCCCTGACCCACTTATTGACGTACATGTAAACTGAAGAACTTTTTGAGATCTGGAATGGACCAAGACCTGCAATTTTTATTTCTGTAGATTTTCCCCTCTCCGGTCCCATTATAAAATACAGTTTTTGAATGCTGCATGAATAAACTAGCCAAACTTAAAGAAGTTTTAGTTGCTTCTTTCTCTTCTTTTGTATACGAGTGAAAAAATCCACATTCCTAACTTTCCTTCTCCACTTTTTTCTCAAGAATATTGTTGCCTTTCCTTCAAGAGCTGTGGCCATTCAGAATGCCTTTCGATTATTTTCACCTCGCCTTGCGATTGTTGACGAATATCTAACCAGATACTTACTAAAGCAATGGTTAACAAGTTTGGCAATCAAGGTATGATTTGTTCCTAATTTATATTTGTGTTATTTTTTACATAGTTGAAAATGTCATTTTTTGGCTGATTTTTCTTCGCCATTCTCGAAACAAATAGTAGTTCTTATTGCCTTGCTTGCACATATACTAGTCTACACACACCACATAATTTTTTGGATGATGAAATATTTGATATGAACTTATCACATTGTTATACTGTTGCCTTTATTCCTCAAGTGACAGTAAAAGCTAGTAATGGCAGTAGACGATATATTTAACGAAAATGACTGGGCAGCCAGACTTTTATGTGGACATTGAAAGGACAGATGGACAAAGGTAGGAGTATAATGAGTGCTGACTTGGATCACGTTAAAGCTCATTTGGAAAATGGGGTTCTGAGGATTACAGTACCAAAGCTTGCTGAGGAGAAGAAGAGGCAGCCTAAGGTTGTTAACATTGATGAAGAATCTGGTAATTCTTCCGGTGAAGATATTAAGGCCACTAAGACTCAAATGTAATTGAATAAATAAAAAAGTGTTAACATATACATGTTTTGGCAATTAATTTTGATGATAACAAACAATGAATTTTAAGTTGATAAATGTGTTTTTAAGACTTACAAATGTTTCAAGTATTCTTTTAAGAATCAAAACTAGGTAGTATTTAACATTTCTTTGAAGAACTAGAACAATTTATAAGTTAAATGAAATTCTGAGTATAAACGGCTAACCGATTATATTAAACGGTTAACCGTTAGTGAAGTTGCCTTAAGATTGTGAAAGGTTAACAGCTTAAGCCTTAACCGATAGACATTTTGTGAGATACTGGAAGTAATCGGCGAACCGTCAACATAAAATGGCTAACCGATATCGTGAACTCTTTAAAGTTAAAAGGTTAACAGCTTAAGTCTTAACCGATAGGCATTTTGTGAGATACTGGAAGTAATCGGCAAACCGTTAACACATAACGGTTAATCGATAAATCTCAGAATTGACATTCTTTGTTAACTCTTAACCGTTTAGAGAAAACAGATCAAGTGTTTTTGTTATGCAGGTTTCTGGAAGTTAACGGCGAAAGGGTAATGCTTAACGGTCAATCGGTTATTTGAAATCATGTTCAACGGTAACATTGACCAAAGAAAAACGGCTAACCGTTAACAGCTAACGGCAAATCGTTTTCTGTCAGATGGAAGAGTAACGGCTAGTTTTTAGCCCCAACTATAAATGTGCTCATCCAATTCAAATCAATGACTGACGACAACACAACTACTGAGCTTATATACGAGTTTACCAACTATAGAAAGCTGAAAATAGATTTGTACTTCATTCATTCACACATTGTACTTTAACTTGTAACTCTGAAAGATTGTGTGAGAGATAAATCAATTTGTATTTCTTTGTCTTGAGTGACTGCAAGTGTGGGGATACATTTGGGTTAGGAGATTGGGAATAATCTCTTGTTGTAAAGGTTCATTGACACTTGGGAAGTCAATTGTAAGTTGTTGAAGCCTTTAAGACTTGCATAGTGGAATCCTCAAGGCTGGAGTGCTTGGAGGCGTGGACGTAGGCGAGGATAGCCGAACCACGTAAAAATTACTGTGTTTGCTTTTTTTCCCTATCTCTTAATTTATTTATCACTGTCTATTTATTTATTCAATTATTTCGAATTTGTTAAAGAGTAATTGAGCGATTTATTTTCATAGTTATTAAAAACCCAATTCACCCCCCCTCTTGGGTAGTCTAGTTAGAATTTCAATTGGTATCAAAGCTTGGTTCTCTTAGCAAGACTTAATCGTCCAGAGTAAAAGATCCATGGCTACCCAGTATGAATCCATATTTAGAGAAGGACAATCCACAACTCGTCCACCATTTTTTTATGGTAATGATTATCCTTATTGAAAAACTAGGATGAGAATCTATTTGCAAGCCTTAGATTATGAAATCTGGGAAACTGTGTGTGATAGACCAATTACGCCAATGATAAAAAACAAATTAGAAGATGATATTCCTAAACCCTCAAGGGAGTGGAATGATTTGGAAAAGAGAAAAGTTTCTCTGAATTCCAAAGCTATGAATGCTTTATTCTGTGCATTAGATAAGAAGGAATTCCATAGAGTCTCTAGTTGTGAAAGTGCTTATAAAATCTGACATAAACTAGAAGTTGTCTATGAACGAACTAATCAGGTAAAAGAGTCTAAAATTAGCAGATTTACTAGATAATATGAATTATTTCAAATAGAACAAAATGAAAGTGTTTATTCTATGTATACAAGATTTACGGATATAATAAACACTTTAGGAGCTCTAGAAAAAACTTTCTCTAACAGTGAGAAAGTTAAGAAAATTATTAGATCTTTGCCTAAGGAATGGAAACCAAACAAAACTGCCATTGAGGAGGCCAAAGACCTAAATACATTGCCTATTGATGATTTAATTGGTTCTATTATTTCTTATGAAGAAGATTTAGCAGCTGAAAGAGGAAATGAAGAAAAGAAGAAAAACATTGCTCTCAAAGTTTCAAAACTTGAGAGTGATGAACAAAGTGAGCCAGATGATGAAGAATTAGTTATGCTGGCAAGAAGATTCAGAAAATTCTTCAAGAAAACCAATGATAGAAGAAAATTCAGAGATTTCAACAATCAAAAGGAGAAAAAAGAAGCAATCAAATGCTATGAGTGCAAGAAGTCAGGACATATAAGATCAGAATGCCCACTTCTCAGTAAGCTTAAGAAGAAAGCCATGGTGGCTACTTGGGATGACAGTGAAGAAGAATCAAGTGATGAAGAGGAATCCCAGGAATTGTCAAATTTGGCACTTATGGCTATTGGAGATGAATCTGACAATGAAATTGATGAAGTAAGTGATCTCACTTATGATGAGTTGTATGATGCATTTAAAGAATTACATGATGAATTGATGAAAATTGGTAAAAAGAATGTTTGCTTTAAAAAGAAGATGGTAGAAACTTCAAAAGAAAATGATGCATTACAAAAATATAATGAATCATTAAATATAAAGATAACATGTCTAGAATCAGAAAATAAAACATTACAAGATAGGATTGCATCTTCAAATGAGAAACCCAATAATTCATATGAACATGATAAATGTTATGTTGATAAATTGTTGAGAGAAAATGAAGTGCTGAAGAAAAAGAGTATTGAACTCAATGAAATTGTTTTGAAATTCACAATGGTCAAAATAATTTAGAGAAATTGCTGAGCACTCAAAAATGTGTATTTGACAAAAGTGGAATAGGTTATAAACCTAGTATTAAGCAAAAATATTATAAGAACTATTTTGTTAAATCTACCAATACAAACAATCATAAGATTGTATGTCATTATTGTAATCAAGATGGTCATATAAAAAATAGATGCCATGTTAGAAGAAATGCATATCATGGAGCTAAATGTGTTTGGGTTCCAAAAGGGACCATTACTAACACTCAAAGACCCAAAAAGGTTTGGGTACCTAAGACTTGAGATTTTTTTTACAGAGCTTAAAGAAGAAGAAGAATAAATGGTACTTGGACAGTGGTTGTTCAAGGCACATGACTGGAAATTATTTTTAGTTCTCAAGTTTCACCAAAATTGAAAATGGCAGAGATGTTTCTTTTGGAGACAATTCAAAAGGAAAGATTCTAGGAATTTGTAATGTTGGTAAGAGTTCATCAACCTTAATTGAAAATGTCTGCTTGGTTGAAAATTTAAAACACAATCTAATTAGTATTAGTCAATTGTGTGACAAAGGTTATAGAGTAATTTTTGACAATTTTAGATGTATTGTTGAATATGCTTGTGATAGAAAAATCTTATTCATTGGAAGTAGAAGTGGTAATGTGTATACAATTGACATAGAAGTTGTATCTACTCATATTAAATGTTTTTCTGCATTACATGATGATTGCTGGCTGTGGCATAGAAGATTAGGACATGCAAGCATGGACTTAATATCAAAAATATCGAAAAAGGACTTAGTCAAAGGTCTCCCAAAAATTAGTTTTCAAAAGGATAAAATTTGTGAAGCCTGTCAATTTGGCAAACAAATTAAAACTTCATTAAAAAAGAAAAATGATGTTTCTACTTCAAAGCCATTACAGCTACTTCATATGGACTTATTTGGACCTTCTAGACATGCTAGCTTAAGTGAAAAATATTATGCATTTGTAATTGTAGATGATTATTCTAGATATACTTGGGTACTGTTTCTAGCTAATAAAGATGATGCATTTGAAGTCTTTAAAGTTTTCTGCAAAAAGGCTCAAAATGAAAAAGGTTACTCTATTACTTACATTAGAAGTGATCACGATAGAGAATTTGAAAATCATGCATTTGAAAATTTCTGCAATAATTTAGGCATTGAGCATCAATTCTCATCACTGAGGACTCCTCAACAAAATGGAGTTGTTGAAAGAAAGAATAAATTTATTCAAGAAATGGCTAGGACCATGTTGAATGAAAATGCATTACCTAAATATTTTTGAGCCGAAGCTGTCAACACTGCTTGTTACGTTTTAAATCGGGTGTTAATTAGACCTCTCCTTGATAAGACTCCATATGAGCTTTGGAAAGGTAGAAAACCCAACATTGGTTATTTTAAAGTCTTTGGTTGTAAATGTTTTATTTTAAACATAAAAGATAATATAGGAAAATTTAATTCAAAATCTGATGTTGGCATTTTTCTTGGATACGCTTCATCAAGCAAAGCCTATAGAGTTTACAATAAAAGAACCTTAGTCGTGGAAGAATCTATGCATGTTTCTTTTGATGAATCTAACCCCTTGTCTGCGAAGAAAAGAATTATTGATGATAATGCAGATGAAGAATTACAAGAAGGAATGTCACAAGGAAATAAAGAAAATACAACAAAAGAAAATCAAGTGCATCGACATAAAGAAATAAGTGCAGAACGAAATTAAGGTACTTCTCAAGTACTTCCAAGAGAATGGAGGTATGTTTCTTCTCATCCAAAGGATGTCATTTTAGGAGATCCATCTAGAGGTATTATAACTAGATCATCACTTAGGAATACATGTGAGCATGCTGCATTTATTTCTCAAATTGAACCAAAATCCTTTGGGGATGCAGAAAATGATGAATCTTAGATTATGGCAATGCAAGAGGAGTTAAATCAATTTGAGAGAAATAAAGTGTGGGAATTAGTTCCTAAACCAGAACATCAATCCATCATAGGAACTAAATGGGTATTTAGAAATAAGATGGATGAATCCGGTGTAGTTGTAAGAAATAAAGCTAGATCAATAGCTCAAGGATACAATCAAGAAGAAGGAATTGATTTTGATGAGACATTTGCTCCTGTAGCTAGATTAGAATCTATTAGAATGCTGCTAGCATATGCATGTTATAAGAATTTTATTTTATTTCAAATAGATATTAAAAGTGCCTTTTTAAATAGATATATTATAGAGGAAGTTTCTGTGAAACAACCCCCTGGTTTTGAAAATGAAAAATTTTCAAATCATGTTTATAAGTTATCAAAGGTATTGTATGGATTAAAACAAGCACCTAGAGCATGGTATGATAGGCTTAAAAATTTCTTGCTTGACAATGAATTTTTAATGGGAAAAGTCGATACTACACTCTTTGTTAAGCATAAGAACCAAGACATACTTGTTGTTCAGATTTATGTTGATGACATTATTTTTGGTTCTACTAATAAATCCTTGTGCAAAGAATTTTCTACATGTATGAGCAAAGAGTTTGAAATGAGTATGATAGGAGAGCTAAAATATTTCCTTGGACTGCAAATAAAACAAAATAATGAGGGAATATTCATAAATCAAGCTAAGTACATAAGAGATCTGCTCAAACGCTTTGGAATTGAGAACTCAAAGACCAAATGCACACCAATGAGCCCAACAATCAAGCTAGACAAAGATGAAAAAGGCAAAGAGGTTGATATCAAGATGTATCGAGGTATGATTGGTTCTCTACTATATTTAACTGCAAGTAGACCTGATATCATGTTTAGTGTATGTTTATGTGCAAGATTTCAATCAAATCCCAAGGAATCTCATTTGCTTGCTGTGAAAAAAATTTTTCGTTATTTAAATGGAACAATAGATCTTGGTCTTTGGTATCCTAGGGAAACTCATATAGACTTAACGTGCTTTTTGGATGCTGATTTCGCTGGTCATAAGGTTGATAGGAAAAGTACCAGTGGTACTTGCCATTTTCTAGGTCATGCACTTGTTTCATGGTTTAGTAAAAAGCAAAACTCAGTGGCACTTTCAACCACTGAAGCTGAATATATTGCAGCAGGTATTTATTGTGCTCAAGCCCTTTGGATGAAACAAATACTTAGAGACTATAGCATCAAGCTTGAACAAATTCCTATCAAATGTGATAATACTAGTGCTATTAATCTTTCAAAAAATCCCATTCAGCACTCTAGAACCAAGCATATAGAAATTAGGCATCACTTCTTAAGAGATCATGCTCAAAAGGGGGATATAGTGTTAGAGTTTATTTCTACAGAAGAGCAACTCGCTGATATTTTCACAAAACCCCTTTGTGAAGAATAATTTTTGAAGATCAGACATGAACTTGGGATGATGATGATATCTTCACATTAACATCATTAATCATGTTATTGGAATTATAGATATTTAATGTTTTGATGATATACTGTAATTGTGTGTATATGCCTTAGTTGATTGGTGCAGTTGTTAAATGGATTATGAAATGTCGTGTAATAAACGGATAACCATTTTCATGAAAACGGTTCACCGTTTATTTCCGAAAACTAAAACTTTGTTTAGTTTGTACTCTATCCTCTCACCGTTCCAATTAAATGGTCAGCCGTTGTCGTATAATAAATGGATAACCATTTTTCGCGTAAGCGGTTCACCGTTTATTCCCAGAAACTAAAACATTGTTTAATTTGCACTCTATCCTCTCACCGTTTAAATTAAACGGTCAGCCGTTCCAAGACAGAAAAGCTCTCAAACGTTAACCTCTCACCGTTTTCAGAAAACGGTTAATCGATTTTGCAAAGTATATAACTGGTCACGGTTTTATTTTCTACTCCTTACTTGCCCTCTCACCATTTCAGCCATTGTTACGAAACCTAAGCTCTTTTATCTCAATTTTCTCTCAGATTCTCTTCCTTTTGCATCAAATTAGATCGATAGAAATCTTTCCCATCACTTTTTGAGTAATTTCATCGATTAAAACCATCAAATCGTGATCAAAATAAAAAATTCCCAATTTGAAACCCTAAGAGCAGCAAATTGAAACTTGAGAAATTTGTTCAAATTCTTCACACATCCTTGACACCTTGTTACATAATATCTTCTCCTCTACTTCTCCTTAACAACATACTCGGTCTATTTCTTTCCATACTCATCTCAAAAATCTTCTTGCTCTTATTCAATGGCTGAGTCTTCTCGGAGACTTAGGAGAAAACATACTCCTGCTGTCAACCCAACAAGATCACGAGAAACTTCTGAATTTGAAAGGCTGCACTTCCCAATACCTGCATTGCGAAAACGATTCGAGGATCGCTTTATGGGTAGACAGACTTGGAGCTCGTCCTCAGCCCCCTCCTTGCCGTGTTCCTCAGCCATCAGTTCCCTCTGAGATGGATTCTACTCCTCCTTCAGCCTCTATAGTTCCTCCCATTAGAGAGCAGCCTTCAGCTCCCGCACATCCTTCAGCTCCAGTTTAGCCACCTATCACTGACATCCTGCATCAGTTGGTTGTTGATGTTCGCCGAATTTCTGACACTCAGCAGACAATTCTTGATCGCTTAGATGCTATTTGTCAGGATCAGCTGTAGATCTGAACTCAGCTTCAGACTCTTCAAGAGGTGAGCTTCGACCATCAATATGAAATCATTGCTGGACATAGACAACTTCTGGGTTATTTTGGCTATGAACCTGGAAGCACCTCTGCAGCTACTTCTCCTCCGTGAACTACTTCCTCTCGTCCTGCTCAACCATCCACTACGAGATCTTCTTCACGGCGACCCTCTTCTGCTCGACCTTTCGTTTCACGACGCGGCTCGTAGTTTCTATTATTTAGCCATTATTCATATCGTCTGAGTTGTTCCATATGTTGTGCTTGATGACTGTAATGACAGTTAACTTTAATCTTTTGTGTTTTGTTGATTCATATTGCTAGTTATAATTTGTTTTTCCTGTGTTCTATTTGCTTGTGTTGCTATTTTTGGATTATATTGGAATTTGGGAGTGTGTTGGTATCTGAATAGTTTGGAAGTATCTTGGCGAATGGGCAGTTTGGAAGTGAGTTGGCATATAAATTCTTTGGGAGTGTCTTTTCTTCTTATTGTAACTATGGATTTCCTGCATTTTACGGGAAACCTTTGCCCGTTTTCGGTTAACCCTTCTTTGATGATGAAAGGGGAGAGATGAATTAGAGCATATACTTAGGGGGAGCAAAGTTCTAAAAGTGTTTGTCATCATCAAAAAGGGGGAGAATGTTAACATATACATGTTTTGGCAATTGATTTTGATGATAACAAACAATGAATTTTAAGTTGATAAATGTGTTTTTAAGACTTATAAATGTTTCAAGTATTCTTTTAAGAATCAAAACTAGGTAGTATTTAATATTTCTTTGAAGAACTAGAACAATTTGTAAGTTAAATGAAATTCTGAGTATAAACGGCTAACCGATTATATTAAACAGTTAATCGTTAGTGAAGTTACCTTAAGACTGTGAAAGGTTAACAGCTTAAGCCTTAACCGATAGACATTTTGTGAGATACTGGAAGTAATCGGCGAACCGTCAACATAAAACGGCTAACCGATATCGTGAACTCTTTAAAGTTAAAAGGTTAACAGCTTAAGTCTTAACCGATAGGCATTTTCTGAGATACTGAAAGTAATCGGCAAACCGTTAACACATAACGGTTAACCGATAAATCTCAGAATTGACATTCTTTGTTAACCCTTAATCGTTTAGAGAAAACAGATCAAGTGTTTTTGTTATGCAGGTTTCTGGAAGTTAACGGCAAAAAGGTAATGCTTAACGGTGAACCGATTATTTGAAATCATGCTCAACGGTAACATTGACCAAAGAAAAACGGCTAACCGTTAACAGTTAACGACAAATCATTTTCTGTCAGATGGAAGAGTAACGGCTAGTTTTCAGCCCCAACTATAAATGTGCTCATCCAATTCAAATCAAGGACTGACGACAACACAACTACTGAGCTTATATACGAGTTTACCAACTACAGAAAGCTGAAAATAGATTTGTACTTCATTCATTCAGACATTGTACTTTAACTTGTAACTCTGAAAGATTGTGTGAGAGATAAATCAATTTGTATTTTTTTGTCTTGAGTGACTGCAAGTGTGGGGATACATTTGGGTTAAGAGATTGGGAATAATCTCTTGTTGTAAAGGTTCATTGACACCTGGGAAGTCAATTATAAGTTGTTGAAGCCTTTAAGGCTTGCATAGTGGAATCCTCAAGGCCAGAGTGCTTGGAGGCGTGGACGTAGGCGAGGATAGCCGAACCACGTAAAAATCATTGTGTTTGCTTTCTTTCCCTATCTCTTAATTTATTTATCACTGTCTATTTATTTATTCAATTATTTCGAATTTGTTAAAGACTAATTGAGCGATTTATTTTTATAATTATTAAAAACCCAATTCACCCTCCCCTCTTGGGTAGTCTAGTTAGAATTTCAAAAAGTACTTGCTCTGCTTTGTGTGCTATTTATTTATGATCTTTTCTTGGTTTTGTTGTGAGATGTTTCCGTTTGGATGCTCTATTTAATGTAGTTTTGATAGGTTTTTAGGGATGACTCGTAGGTATTGACAACAGTAAAGTGCTTTTTATAAATCTGGTCTTAAATTTCTAATCATGCCAATCATGCTATTTTAATAAAAAAACGCTCGAGAATATTTGTTAGAGAATATTCTAATAACACACACACAACGCACACATTATATGTAATGTACATGATATACTCAATTTCTTTTAATTAAAAAATTTGAAAATCCATTATATGTAATGTACATGATATAGACTCATCGAGAACAAAGTCATGTTAATTTAAAATAGTTTTCAACTGAGATTTGAAATTACATACACATATGCTTAGTTTTTAAAAAAATATTAATAATAAAATATTTCGGTCATCAAAGTCCCATTTAATATCTATTTGATTAAAATGTCAACATATAATATTTAATAATCACCAAATTAACAGCTGAGAATGAGATAGGCGTGGCAAATTAGTCCATTAATTAATTAATCAATACAGTCCCCCGCCTCTAAACATTTCTGTTTTTGTTGTTACAATATAAAAACATTTTTCATATTGATGTGTTAATATGAAGATTCATTGTAATTAAAACAATTTTAATGAATCTAAATATTCAATGACTGATATATAATTATATTTATAAATATGAATAGCAATGGCACAGAAAAAATTGAATTAAATTAAACAATTTTGTTATATAGTCCGCCCCTGTTGCATTAATATTATTGCTTGTGAGACAGCCGGTAATCCCTTTGATGTAAATAAATTGACTTCCATATACACAATACTTAAAATAATCACCAAGCAATAACTCGCCAGCTAGATTACACGTAGACGAAATAACGCTAATCTAGCAAATCCAATCATAATATGTTGATTTTCATTTATATTAATAATTTCCAATCATGCTATTTTTCAACAACTCTAGTGTTTAAATATCCAATAGGTAAAATTTCAAAATAATTTTTACCAAAGTCTGATGAAGAAAAATATTATATATATGTAACCATAAAATACAGCAGAATGGAAAAAATAAAAGAAAATGAAGTGTTAAAAATTGTTTTGAAATTTTGTTACACAACAAACGAAGAACACAAACATGTTAATTAATTACTAAGAAGAACATTAACAATTTTGGTTAACTGTCCAGCGGAAGGGGGAAAAAAATAAAAGGAAGTCAAGTTTCAATAGCTGAGAATGAGAGAGGCGTGAAACATTTTTCTTTTTATTTCCAAGACCGCTTTACCCGATAAAAACTCACCGACACCGACCTATATTAATTTAAAATAGTTTTTAAATAAGATTTGAAATTACATTCACAACCGCGTTCGAGTGAAAGTAAAATAAAATATTTTGTCTAGTCGTCCATTTGCTCCGCCACTAAAAGCCAATTAACTGTTATTCTATTTTAACACAAGGTATGTGGGTTAACAAGTCCCAATATTGTCCTCCCTCCTTTCAACTAGATTTGAAGTACTTTTAAACTGAGATTTGAATTTTAAAATTGCACACACAAACACACTCCAATTTTTTAAAAAATAATAATACTAACAGTAAAATATTTCGGACTTCCTCTACTCAGTCGTCAAAAACCCATACACCGTGCATAAAAACACAAGGTATATGGGTTTACAAGCCCCAATATTGTCCTCCATCCTTTCTGCGCTTCTTTTTCATCAACGGACATCTCTCGATGAGGAAACAACAATTCACAAGTCAGGTTAGACATAAGACGAAAGGGTTATTTTTATATATGTTCCCTGAGGTATCACATAATTACAATTTAATAGAAAGTATGCTAGTATTTTTCACATCCCTCCCCTGCAGTTAGTATAAAGTTATGTATAATATCAGTATACAAGGCTAAAACCGTAAAAGAACATTTAAAATTCAAAAAAACTTAAAAAGTTAACTGTACTTGTATTGGTGAGCGCGAAAAACCTACTGCAGCATTTTATTACCTAGTCCAATTCATTATCCAAAAAATAATGGCTTGACAAAAGTTAAATTTGTTTGTAAAAGCTTTACACTTGCACAATTTACTTTTCGAAAAAATCTATCCCGTAGCATAAATGTGAAAACAAGTATTATCAAACTTGGGAAATCAAGATTCATCATAACTTTAAACTTTACCATGAATAAGATAAATTTGGATGATGATAAAAGACTACCGATAAGCGAAGAGGTTAGTTTTTTTTTTAAAAGAAAAAACTATTGTAGTAAATTATGCCTTTGATTTTTTTCATTTTATATAAGTTGGAAAGATTGGTGCTGCTGTGTTGTGTTGCTGTGTCGTGAATGTTTCAGTTTCGATTTATGTTGAATTTAGAAAACTCATGTTAGTTTGATTACCAGTTCATCATGTTCATGTGATACATCAAATTTGGAGTGATTTCGGGTCGGGTTAGAAGGAAAAATGAGGATAATAAGTCAACAAAAGTGCGGGAGGAAGGAAAAAATGGTGGGAAGAAGATGCTGTAGGAGTTAAGGGAAGAACGATAGAAGAGGGAGAAAATGGAGAAAGGGAGAGAACGGGCATTGACTATGAAGAAGAGTCAGAGAGATGGTTGTTTTCAAAGAGTAGTGGGTTTACCCGAAGGTGAATTGATGAAACTGTAGTTGCTCTCATTTCTTATATTGCTGTTTTTATACTTGTTAGAATTTTGTTGGGCTATATGTTTGTTATCTGGAATTGGCTTTTTCCTGGAATTGATCACTTCACTTCTGTCATTCTTGTAATTTTAAGATTGTAAACCTTAATGGGTTAACTCTGTAATTTTTTATGCTTATGAAATTATGCTTGATGAGGGTTTAAACATATCGAGGTATGGTTGTGCTTCCACAATGGGTTAGCTCAATATAAACTAACTATTTTCTTAGAATTCTACCGTATCCCATTTCAGTTGACCTTATATGTTGATTTGCTTGTGTATTTATGGTAGTTAGAGAGGACAGCTTTTATTTTCGACCTAAGTCTTAAAGCTGAATAATACTGCGAGCAGGACCAGGAACCCCAGTGGCCTGGTATTTTTGTTTTGAACTTTTTTTTTTCAGTTAATTAGATTTCAGCTTAATATTTATTATCAGTCAGTTTTTTATAATGTTGTAGTCAATTTTTTGTTTGGTATTGATTAGCTTTCGCCTATAGTTTAATTGAATCCTTCATACCTATTAACTCAGTGGTGGTGGTTCTTGAAGTTTTTTCTTATGCAGGAGATATAATTTCCCGTTTATTGCCTTTTTCTCTAGGATTTGACTATTTGTTTATTACCTTCTTCTATTACTTTCTCGATTTTGCCTTCCCCTGTAATCATACTTTTTTTCAATTCAACGTAGGGCAGTGCATCTTCCACCATTATATCATGATGTGCTTCATGAAGATTTTTTCCTAATTTGCATTACTGGAAAAAAATTTAAAAAAATAAAAGGTTGTTGACTTGTATGTACATACAATATCAAAAATTGAGCAGATAAAAATATTTCATTCTAACTTACAACTATCTTGTAATTTTATAGTAGTAAAATTTATTATAGAAAATTCAGACATAACATGAAGCAGAATTAAGTGGAGTGTCAATTGGTATTTAATATGTTCATGCACTCATACTTTTAATTAGCACATTAAAATGTCACAAATTGTAAGTTGCAGCCACTGTTCTATGTAATGGCATATTCTATTTCTCTGACTAGTTGGTGAAGTTGATAAGGGATTTTAGGATAACAATGATGGCTGTTTGTTCGTTTATTTTATAGTGCTTGACTGTAGAAGTGTGAATTTTCTCGATTTGTCATCTATTTCATAAGGTTTAGCTGCTGCAGTTGTTAGTCATAAAAGATAGTTTTTGTCAGTATGCAGCTACTGATTTAATGGTTTAAGGTTTGTAATATATATGATGTTTGTAAATTCATTATTGAATATATCTGCTTGCATCGATTGCGTAGTTAGTGATAGGTGGGGTTGTTGGAGGTGACAGTGCAGTTAATGCATAAGTTGTTGTAATGTTCAGTTTTAGTCTTCTATGCGATATAAGCTGTGTAATATCATAAATGTACCTATGATCTCAGTAAATGTAATTGTTTTAAATATTTGTTTTGACTGTTTTAATTGTTAATCAATGTTTATGTAAATTTTTTTTCTAGCTCCGTGTACATGGATATAGAGGCTGTTGTAGGAGGTGACTTGCTCACTGTTGCATCAGTGATACCAAAGCAGTACAACTTAAAGAAGTTATGGGCTGATATTAGGGATTTATGCTTTGACCGGCCTATTAAGCATGCAACTGAAGTCAGATTTCAAGTTATGTCACCTTGGGAGACGAGTTATGCCACTTTGAAGATAGAATCTGATTTGCAAGATGCATTCAACAAGTTAAGGGAGAAGAAATATAGTTGGGCTATTTTTATTATCAAAACTGAATTAGATGAGTTGAAAAAAAATGGAGGCAACTTAGCTTTGCCTAAAGATAGAAATGATGAAGATGAAAGCCTAGATGCACAGTTCAAGGTTCTATTGGCTCTTGAACTAGATATGGAGTGGGTTGACTTTACTAAGGAGAAGGAGTTTGCTCTGCTTGATTTAAATCATGAAAGTAACATTGTTGATTTCGCTGCTACAACTCTTGTAATGCAAGATTCATATGAAAGCATGGCAGCAGTGGGGCTTGGTGACAACACATATGTTGAAGAGATTAAACCTGAAAAAAATATAGATAATATGGATGTTGGCAGTGAAAAAGACCTAAATTAGTTTGAAGTTGATGAGCTTGATGATGCCTTAGATGACTATTAATCTGGAGATGATAGTGGTACTGAATCAGATCATAATGATAGTGAGGATGCTCAAAATGCTTGCTGTAAATACGAGCAAAACTCAGGGGGTTCGAGTTTGCAGCTGACGGTGAGAAAATTATACTTAAGCCTGGTCAACTGTTTAAGAATGTGGATGAATTCAGGAATATTATCAAGGTATTTGCGATCAAGAATGGCTTCAAACTTCAAAGAGTAAAGAATTAAAAGTCAAGAGTGACACTTTGTTATGCTATTGAGGGCTGTACATAAAGGATACATGCAAGTCCAAACTGGAATATGAGGCATTTTTAGATTAAGACACACTGTTCAGAATACACCTGTGTAAGAAATAGTGAAAATTATGAGGCAACCTCAACCTAGATAGGTATTACCTTTCTTCATTTATTTAGAGTTAATACTGAGCTGCCAATTGATGTGTTTAGAACAGAGTTATTTAGAAAATATGGGATAACCTGTTGTAATCAAAGGCTGTATAGAGCCAAGAACTAGGCTTTAGGGCTTTTGGACCAAGACCATAAAGCAAGCTATATGAAATTATTTAGGTATATGCATGCAATTATTGCTTCAAATCCTGGGTCGACAATAACTTTAGATAAAGATTGGATGGGGGGTGGGGTTAGTCCTCATTTTAAGAAATTTTTTGTGTTCTTTGATGCTAATAAAAGGGGTTTCTTTGAGGGTTGTAGGCAGTTTGTAAGATTAGATAGTTGTTTTTTAAAAAGGTTGTATAAATGAGTACTATTATCTACAGTTAACATTGATGCCAATTATGGCATTTATCCTTTGGCTGTTTGTGTAGTAGAGAATGAGAATACCAAGTCTTGGGTGTACTTTATGGAGAGATTATATGAGCAAATAAGCTGCAATGATGGAGAGGACTTATGTTTTATGAGTGATAGACAAAAAGGAATATTAAATGCATTAGAAAGAGTGTTCTCACAAGCTTTGAAGAGATATTGTTGTAGGCACATCTATGTTAATTTTAAACAAAAGTTTCCAGGTGTTTTGCTTAGGAAAGAGTTTTGGCTAGCCTGTAGAAGTGCAAATGCTACTCAGTTTAAGTGCCATATGGCTGAACTGTATAAAATCAGCCCTGCTGCCCATGACTAATTGATGGAAATTTTGGTGGTTTGTTGGGCTAAATTATTTCCCACACACACTAAGTGCAGTCACATCACTAACAACATGACTGAGTCATTCAACAATTGGATCACAAATTTTAGAGCAATACCAATCTTGAGAATGCTTGAGGAGATAAGAAGAAAAATGATGACATTAATCCATAAAAGACAACAACAAGTACTGTCTTGGAAGGATGAACTGCCTCTAATTATAAACAGAAGGATTATGGTAGTTAGAGAGGAGTCTAGGTCATTACAAGTGATCTTTGGGCACAATCAAACTTTTGAGGTGATGGAAGATGTTTCTAAGAGAACTACAGTTGATTTGTTGGGTAAACACTGTGATTGTAGGGAGTGGGATGTGTTAGGATTGCCTTGCAAGCATTTAATATGCTGTATTGATGCCATGAGGTTCAATATGGATAATTATGTTCACCTTTTACTCAAGAAGACTTCATTCAAAAATACATACACTCACCAACTTTATCTGGTACCTGATGAAAGTAATTAGCCATTGCTATTACATGACAATCTTCTACCCCCAGTGATTATCAGAGCTGCTGGCTGTTGAGTGTTAGAAAGTGTATATTTATAAAGGAGAAAATCGTCATTTTACACTTTAAATCTCACTAGCATTGCTACTTTTATTTATTTAATTATTTTATTATTTAATTATATGTGTTTTATTATAACTATGTATTTTATGTGTTTTAGGGGCATTACGATCGTTTCACAATGAACGAGTGATCAGACAGCAAAACAGACGTCATATTTGAACTCAGGACGGTCGAAAACCTTAAGAGGAGCATTAAAGAAAAAAGTCATTGTTCACATATATGGTGACTTTCATACGCAGTGCATCGTTTCATAAGATCGTTTCATTCACGACACTGTTCATGTATACGGACCGATGATGTGGCAACTACCTATGACGTGGCAGTATCTGATTGGATGAATTATGTGGATTGACTGCTTATGTGGCGTTGACCGATGACGTGGCGTTGACCGATGATGTGTCACGATCTTATTGGACTAAATTTCTTATGTACTGTAGATCGATGACGTGGCAGCATCTCAGTGGAGCAAAAATCTTATGTACAGTACATGCGCTTACATGAGATTATTTACTATTCAAGCGGCATTACTGTACAAATGTTAACTGTTGACTGTTGACTGTTGATTGATGACGTGGCGCAATCCTGAGCATCCGAATTATTTTTAATCCGATGGTCACGATTCACTCAATGTATCTATAAAAAGGGGGCTCTCCCCCCCTAATTTGGCACCCCTGAATTCATTTCTAAGCTTAGATTTCTGAAATTCCTTCTCCTTCTTGTAGTTTCTTTGTATTTTAATAAAATTTTCTTTTTTATCCTTAGTTAAAATATGAGTAGCTAATTTCTTTTGAGCTTGGGTTGAAGGTGAAGTCTCAACATGTTCCATAGGCTTAATTTGGTAAATTTACTTTCTCTTCCCCTCTAATATTTGTGGTTGTTTTGACTTTTCGTCGACAAATAATAATAGTCTTGTCTAGTTACAGCCCTGGTTAAACCGGCACCCTAGTACAAGATTATTATTATTTGGCACGATAAGCCCTTGGCACCATACTTATTGGAGAGTGGTTCATGAGGTGTGGAATCCCCCCTTATGATTTAATTGGTATTAATATGGAATATTTAGCCCATGGAGCATGTTGATGCGGATCCGGATACCCAAGTGCTTTATTATAACAGTTATATTTTTAATTATTCCCGCCATTTTAATTCAACAATTTAGGATAAAAATACCATAATTTAATTGTTCCCATTAAAAAGAAAATTAATTCGGCATATAATTAAAATCAACCTCCTCGTGGGATCGACACTCGTCACCATTAATCTATTCTACAATAAATTCGTGCGCTTGCGAGTTCATTAAAATTTGCACAACACTGGCAGACCTCAAACCAAGAGAAGGAAGGAAGCTGGTGAAGCGAAGACCTTTAAAAAGAGTTCAAGTGTGAAATGCCCTCGATGCGATCAATGAGGCCACAACAAGAGGGGTTGCAAAGAGCCTATAAGGTCTTTAAATATCAACAAATTTTAAATGAAGAGAAGATCGTCCGAGGTCAGCATTTATGTTGTTTTATAAATTTATTTTATCATAATCAAATTGTTATGTACATAATACAACCTAATTATCTATATGTGTGCATGTGTATGGGTGTAGAAAAACAAGGAATGTCTAGCTCGGTGTATTGTGATGATAGATCTGCTTCAAGGGCTGCATTTACTGAGAATATAAGCTTAACTCAGTCTAGTGTTCTTAGGCCTGGTATTTTCTTTAACTTTTCTTTATTTTTTAGAATAATTTATCAAATAGTCGTAAATAAGATGAAAATAAAGGTCTTATTGGGTTCTTTACTTGATGAAGGACAAGTTATTCTAGAGTAAGTAGTATGAAGTTAATGCATTCAGCAACATGTCAAGATTATATATATATGTATATATATTTGCAAGAGGATAGCAGCACCAAAGCTAATCCCGTACAACATATTTTTTTAAGAGATTAGATGATACTATATCTCTTTCACTGTAAGGTTTGCTACCAAGATGTTGTATTGTCTTTTGTTACTCAACCTTGTACATAGGATTGAATTTTTGTATATTTTGTAGAATTGTCATACCGATAAACTCACAATACATTGACAAGAGCAAGCATATTTTGTAACTCGTCTGATTATGGCACACTAATAAAATAGTTGTTTTTTTTTTTTTTGTAAATATGGGTTGCTGCTAGTTGTAGAAGATGATGAAATGCAGCCTTTTGTAATTGTCACAAACTATTATTGCTGAAATGCATATAATTAATTACTATAGTTCAATCTCTCGTGAGTTTTATTTTAATTTATTACAGTACTAGTTCTAACTGTGGTTTTATATTTGATTATGCTGGTTTGATGTTGATTTCACCTAGTACTTAAATTTAATCTTGTTGTTGTTTTAGTTTTCAATGAGACATATAGTATATAAATAAGCTTTTTGGTTTTTTCTTTGAGTTATGAACTATTATTTATGGTTGACCTTGTTGGGTTAGTGTTGATTTCATGTATTGTTTTTAAAGCTGAGCTTGCTGGTTTAGTATTCATTTCATGTATACTATTTAAGGCTTTATTGTTGTTTTATCTCTTTCATGAACATTGATATGCTGCTGACTGACACCCCTTTAAAGTTCAGTTTATTAGCTTAATGTTCAACTGATATGAAGAGGATATTTGTAGGATGTTTGTTCATTTATTTAATGATCTTCTTGTTTGTTTTTTTGCTGTTTTATATGCATTAGAAATTGACTACTTAAATTTTTATTACTCTATTACTAAATCGGTGTACAAGTAGCTAGATTCTACAACTTTAGGCATTATACATCCTAAACATCATAACATTTACTGCTAGCAAAACTACATTACAATATACCATTATTTTCAATAAATCTTTATAGTGTCTAGGTTTCAATAACTTCTTCACAATGCTCATCACCTCTTTTACATTAGTATCAATTGTATTTATGACATGAGAATCACCATGGCAACTGCATTCCCTTCAAAAACAGCTCCATTGTTGAAGTCAGTTCTGTCTGGTACCCACCACTTGAAGTAGCCGCATTTTGGTTTGTTCATGCATGTGCAATAAATCTTGTGAGGATTATCATCAGATTCTAATATCTTTACTTCAGCTCTGGTTTGGCATTTGCATATACAATTTGAGAATCTGATTAGCCTGCCATTAACCCAATTTCTCCATGCTGGTTCATATTCTACTTGCATGTTTGATCTATATGATGTGCTTGAGCTTTCGGAGTCCATGGGTTTATTGCTGTGTTTTCTATTTTTGACTTCTATATTAGCATAATATAATGTTTCACAAGAATGTATAGCATGACCTTCCTAAGTTCATGCAATGACTTTTTTTCTTCAAAATAAATATCAACTGGTCATGGGAGCTAAGCATTGTGATATTGAAGTATTTTTAGGCAAAGTTATTGCCAATCTTACCGTTGGAATCAACGGTAATATTACTATTTTTAAAATTTTTTTTACTCCAAATCTCCAACTTCTAAGCAACGTAAAACTTATGTTTGATGTGGATATTTTAAATTTCTAAATATGCTTACACTGTCAAATCTATCAAATATTAACTTGGAAATTGTACCTGTCAGTTTGAAAGGGAATTTTCATCATTTTGTTGGTCCACAAACAGTCAACTAACGGAAATACTAACTGTAGGGAGGGATGTGAAAATACTAATATATTTTTTATTAAACTGTAATTATGTGATACCTTAAAGAAGGTATGTAAAAATAACCCTAAGACGAAATAATGCTAATCTAGCAAGTCCCATCACAATAATTTGATTTTCATTTATATTAAAGATTTCCAATCTATGCTATTTTTCATTTATATATGTCCAACACGTAAAGTTTTCAAAATAATTTCTGCCAAAGTCTGATGAAGAGAAATATATATATATATATATATATATATATATAACCATACGTACAGTAGGAGAAACAAAATAAAGTTTCAATACCTGAGAATGAGAACGAGATAGGCAAAAGAAATTAATTTATTAATGAATTACTACGGTCTCCGCCGCTAAACACTTTTCTTTTTTACTTCGAAAACCAATTTACATGATAAAAACTCATCGACACAGAATCATCTGAATTTAAAATAATTCTCAATTGAGATTTAAATTTTAAAATTACATTCACAAGCGCACTCGATTGAAAATAAAATAACAATAACAATAATATATTTCAGTCGAATCGTCCTCTATTCTGTTCAGTCATCAAAAACACATTTCCAACCTATTACAACAAGAGGTATATGGGTTAACAAGTCCCAATATTGTCCTCCATCCTTTCTGCACTTCTCTTTCATCAACGGACAGCGATGGATATCTAATCGCAAAAGTGAGGAAGGCAGGCCCTCCTCCGGAAAGTATTTGAGCTTGGGACAATTCCCGAGTAGCAATTGAGTGAGGTTTCGAAGATCAACAATTGAAGAAGATAGGCGTTCCAGATTTGGAAAATTTGAAATCCACAGAGATGTCAGAGAGGCAGGAAGAAGAGGAAGCGTGGTCCCCAATCTTTTGTCCTCCGCCTCTGGTGGAAATGACACCATGTCGTCATCACATCCGTCGATTCTAAGTCGTTGCAGAGAGGAGAATCTGTGAAATCCCTGGCCCCACTCAACCATTGACTTCCAAAGCTTCGTATTATTAGAAATCTCAAGAGAATGAAGGTCGGTGGGAAGGCCATCTTCTTCTTCAAGGCTTGGAAGCTCATTGTCTCCTATGCTTAATTCTTGAAGAGAGGTCAGATTGTGCAATCCCTTGGGTAAGGCCTCTAGTCTCTTACAATCAATTATACTCAGCCTCGTGAGTTTCGCACAAGGCAATCCCCCTTCGGGAAAGGACTCCAGATTTCCACAACTCGAAACGGTAATCTCTTGAAGCTGGCGGAGATTATGTACACCCCTCGGTAAAATTTTGAGATTCTCACAACCATGAATGATGATTGTTTCAAGAGGTGCGTTGTCGTCCAACCTTTCTGCTATTGACTCCAGCTTTGAACAATACCAAACACGAGGGGACTTAAGAGACAGAGGTAGATTGCCAACTTCAAGGGACTCAAGCGTGGCAGGTAACTCGTTTTTTGAAAATATACATCTCAGAGATGGACAACTGTCAATATACAAGTCCTCAAGAAGAGATGAGCAGGTGTACCTTCTGCTGCTGCTGCTGCTACTGCTACTCTGGACGCCCTCTTCCATTGTCAACGTCCTTATATTACCACAATGCTCGATGTACAACCGCTTAAGGCTGGGTGGTAGCCGGACTTGAGAAACATATGTCAAGGAACGGCAATGCCCAATCCTCAACATCTCGAGAGATGAATTGGTGTCGCACATCCATGCCTCTGGTAACGATTTCAGTGAATCACAACCGTAAATCGTAATTTCCCTCAACTTGGAAGGCAGAGCAACCTCGGGAAAGGAAACAAGGGAACTGCACCTGTAGATTTCTATCGCTCTCAAGGAACTAAGGCTGAGCGATGGTTGTGGCAGCTTCACAAGGCCTTTGCAATCTTCCAATTGTAGGTATTCAAGTCTGCATGACAACTCGCAGAGCTGCTGCTGTTGGTCTTTCTCTTCCTCCGCCACCAAGGATTGAAGTTTGGGACATCTTGTAATCTTCAGTCTTTTGAGAGAGCAAATGTCTTGCAGTAATCTGTTATGACTCTTCCATATATATGTTTTATTTTTAATATTATTTATCCCCAATTTTTCCAATTTTGGTAGTCGCGGCTTCAATGGCCCTGTGAGAAACACTTGATCTGATGCATCTCTACAAACCACTGAATTATGTGACCCAAGCTGATCAACTGAACTTCTCCACACAATCTTTTTACATCCACCAATTTCAAATCTGCAGAGAGCTGGAAAACTCGTAACTGAAACTGACAATTCTTCACATTCTTGAACAACAAGCATCTCCAATGCAGGAAGGTGCTCTGGAAACATTCCTTGCAGTTTAGAACATCCTAAAATGTGAAGCTCTCTCAATTTAGGAAAACCTTCAACTCCCTGACTAGATCCATGAGGCCTCCACTTCTCCCATTCTTGCAAGTCTTGCAAGTTTTCAAAACGAAGAGTCTCCAAGCATTGAAAAGGAATTAGAGAATCATTCCCATAGAACTCTGGACCCAATCTCTTTACTCTACTCATCCCACGCACTGCAAGTTGCTTTAGACAGGGCAGTTGCCCGACTGATGGCAAGGTAGTACACATACTACATTCTTCAAATTTCAGGGTCACTAAATTTGAGAATGATGAATCTCCTAACCAAGTTGGAAATTTTGTGCCTCCGTAGCCTTTGATGCAAAATTGTTCCAGATTTTTATGGGGTTTTAGCATGTGCAGCACGCCCTCTTCAGCTTTTGCCTCCCTCGAAGATGAACCATTAGTACTGCGAGTCCATCGAAGCTGTAATTCTTTGAGACTTTCCTTTCCATCCAACTGAGCCTCCTTTGCATCGCCAATGTCTTTTACATTCTCTAATTTTGAAATGTCAAGTGTCCCGCGAAGATGCGTCAACAACTTTAGCTCTTCTAGCCCAGCACCATTGTCTTTTCCCACAGCAAAATTACACAACGTCTGAAGACAAGTCAGCTTTCCAATTCCTAGTGGCATTTCCTCCAACGAATCTGCATATGAATTATTGAGATGATGCAATTTGATGAGGTTTCCCATGGCTGCACACAACTTCTTCAGTCGCCAACAGCCTTTTAACAGTAGTGCGTGCAAATTGTAAAGCCTGTTGACCGATTCGGGCAGAATTCTAATCTCAGTTCCAGATAAGTTGAGGTACCTTAAGTACCTCAAATCAGCAATTGAATCTGGCATCTCGGAGATGCAATATCCACGCAAAGAGAAGACCCTCAGGCGTTGGAGTTTGAACAACTTCGGAAGAATGCTATAAGCCAAGTATCCACGCGAACTGTTTGACAACATTACTGGCAAAAAAGTTCGCAGACGTTGCATATCATACAATTTCTCAAACCTATGAACGCCATCGTATTCTCCACGAATGTACGACAGATAACGAAGATCTCTTGAAAAGCTTTGTTGCTTGTTAACCTCGGAGGTGTACTCCATTCTGAAGAACATTTTCCCAGCAGCCCATTGAGCGAGGTCATTGACGAGATCGTGCATCACAAATCGTGATGCATCATTGCTTGATTGCTGGAAAAAAGATCTTGCACGTAGCTCTTGAAAGAACTTTCGACCTAGATCTTCACTAGGATTACCGCTATCTCCGTGATCCAAGAAACCCACAGCACTCCATAATAGAATTATCTCCTCCTCTTCAAATTCATAATCCTTTGGAAACAATGAGCAGTACGCAAAGCACTGTTTCAAAGGTGCCGAGAGATAGTAGTAGCTCACTCTAAGCGCCGGCATAATGTCACTTCTCCCTTCCGGTAATTCCCATATCTTGCAACGGAGCACGCCTTCCCAATCCCTTCGGTCACATTTACCACGTAAGAGTCCACCAAGAGTTTTCGCAGCCAAGGGCAAGCCGTTGCATTTGACCACTATCTTCTTGCCAATTTCCTCCAATGACTTATTTGAACTGAAATCTCTTGTCCCCAAAGAGTGTTGAGCGAACACGGACGAACAATCATCAATTGACAACTTTTCCAATTGATAAGCTGGAGCAGTCCCCATGATGGCTGCAACCTCTTGATTACGGGTTGTGACAATAATCTTACTTCCCGGTGCGCCAGCCTCAAACGGACAGCTCATGTCAACCCAATGATTGTAATTCTCATTCCAAACGTCATCTAAAACAAGCAAAAATTTCTTTCCAAATAGTTGTTTCTTCAATTTCTCTTGAAGCTTATTCAAGTCGTCATTATCCACATTCTTGTCACTAGCAATTGAAAGTAGGATTGATTTTGTAAGCCCGATAACATCAAAATCATCAGAGACACAAGTCCACGCCTTGAGATCAAAATGACTCTGCACTCGATCTTCGTTATAGACAAGCTGAACAAGAGTGGTTTTGCCCAGCCCGCCCATACCTATAATAGGAATAACAGAGAACTCACCATCTTCTCTTAAATCATCCCTCAACAACAATTCAACAATTTCCTTCTTTTCTGTTTCCCTCCCATATACCTTGGCTTCATTGACCAAAGATGTCGTGGGTAGTCTTTGCCTGTCTTTTTTGGACCACCCAGCTGAACTTACGTTCAAACCCAGCGAGTCCTTCTGTGTTGCAATATCTTGAAATCTGTCGTTGATCTCTTTGATTTTGGACATCATGGCGTAATCGAACCGAATCGTTTGTGGAGTAAAAGTGGAGCAACAAGTAGGAATGAGCTTCCGAAACTTACTTGTTCTTGTGCGACTGCTACTGGGTTGATTATGAGCCGCAGATGGATCTCTATTTTTAAGCAGCAACTTCCTCTGGAAAGCCTCCGTTTGAAACTCATCCAACAGGTCTTCAACATCATAAGCCAAGTTATGAAGCTTGCCAAGCCACAACTTCACAGACTGATCAGTCATGTGCTTCTCCTCAGCATCAGCAAGCACCGCCCTGATCATCACCAACATACTCTCCCACTTCTTTAGGTCGTCTTGGATCTTCTCTTGGCGTGCAAACAACCGAATCCCCTCTGAAACTAACTTGTTGACCAGCAAATCAACGGACGCCGTAAGGCTTGCCTCTCCAATGATTGACATTCTTTTTCTTTTTCTTTTTTTCTTTTGGGATTTTTGGACCAAGAAAGAAACAGAATTATGAGTTTATGGAAAGCAAAATGAGAAAATTGAACAGTAAGTGTTAAGGGTCAAGCAAAATGCATGTAACAAGTCTTCCACTTGTTGTTTATTCCAGGAAAGTGAAAAAAAAAAAAAAACAGAGCCCACCACCCATTAATAATTTAGCAATTCACCGATCACCAGTCACGTCACCACCACTTGTTACCAAATTCCCTGAATATAAAATCGTGTGTTGATATTCGTAGGGTCAACCGGTCAAGCAACATTAATCCGGCGTCCACTTTTACTAATATGAAGACTTAAAAGCACACTAAAATTAATTTCCATGCTAAAATGAAGACTTAAAAGCACACTAAAATTTTTTATAATCACAGTGGTAATTTGGCAAATCAACGGACGCCGTAAGGATTGCCTCTCCGATGATTGACATTTTTTTTTTTTTTTTTCGGGCAAAGAAAGAAAGGAGCAGAATTATGGGCTTTGGAAAGCAGAATGAGGAAAGTAAACGATGAGGAAAGTGACTGGTCCAGCAAGCCTAGTGGAAGTTGCGCGTTTATACTTTATGGACTGCTAATTTGGCATTGCACCCATCACCACGCCTCGGTAACCAAAATGAAAAAGCTCGGAAAGTGAAAGTGACTCAGTGAGAAGGGTTTATTTAATGATTATAAATTTATATTTAATTAAATAAATTTTTATTATAATAATTATTATTATTTAATTATTTTTTAAGTAGAATTTTTAAATTTAAATAAATTATTTTATTTTTATTAAATTTTAAATTTTTAAGAATAAAATTTAAATTTTTTTAAATATTAAAATATTTATTTAATAAATTTATTTTATTCTTTATATAATATTATTTTAAAAAAATTTATTCTTTAAAATAATTTTATAAATTTTTAATAAAAATTTTTATGAATAATTAAATAATAAAAATTTTATTTATAAAAATTTTATTTAAATAAATTCTATTCAAAAAATTAGGGTCAGGCAAAATATAGCGGAAAATGTGGAGTCTCCATTTATTATCCTTTGCAATTAAGAAACAAAAAAAAAAGAAAAAACTGACTTACCGTCCATTAATAATTTAATAATTCCCTGATCACCACCACTTGTTATGAAATTCTTTCCATTAGATATTCGTTAAGCGTACAATACATAATTATACTTAAATTCTCACACACTAAATTTTTTAATTTAAATTAAAGAGATTAATTTTATAAACTAAAATCAAATCTATAAATGTTAATATTAATTTAATTTTTAGACAACCCATAAATTCATTAATAATATTTTATTAATTTTATATTTTGCAATTCCACCACCAATCCACCACTCATAAAAGATCTTTAGACATCTTTTATTTTGATTGTTTACATAGAAAAAAACTTTTTCAATAATATAATAATAAAATTATAATACAATGTAGCAGTATATAAAAATATATAAAAAATAATCGTAAATATATACTGAAGTATTATAAATCTTTTAAATTTATATCTTTATTATTTTTAAACTTTTTTATATTATCGTTGAATAAACCCCAGTCTCTGCGGTGAGCCACCACTATCAATAATTTTAGAAGCTTAACACGATTGTAAACGCCGGCTTAAATGTCAACACGCCAAGATAGTTAATAGTAGGTAAATTGAAATTGAAATTAAAAAAAAGGGTAATAGAACCGTTGAAGGAGAAATTTTTTGGTTAGGTGCAAGATGAAATTTAAAAAAAAAAGGTCGTAGGCATTTTTTTCATAGACAGTCATGATCGTTTCTTATGTGGGCCGCCAACTCACCAATAAATAATCCATGGTTGAATTAGAGTGTTTAAAAAGAAAATTAATAAATAATAATTTATATTTTTAATTATCTAAATATTATAAGTGAAAAAGGTTTTTTTTCTGTTAATTAGATTAATGCTCATGATTAAGTGATTCAGAGCTGTATTTTTACATTGAGTATCAATTGTTCTCCCATACTTGAGAAGCTATAAGATGACAATTATTATTAGTTATTTCATCTATAAGAGAACACTCAAATTTATTAAAAGGAAAAATCATAAAATTTTCTTTATGAGCGAAAATGTTTCTGATAAGTTTTTTTTTACTTAAAAATTTCAAATATAAAATCTTATTAATAAATAATATAGTATACATAAAATAATACTCATGAATGATCTTATACTAAAATTATAATTTACCTACACAGGTAAATTTTATGATCTTCACTTTAAAAGTAAGTAGTTGAACGCGTCAATTAATATTAAGGGCAATGATTCAATTTCCATGTGTGAAATGTTGCAATTTTTAAGTATCACTAAAAATTTTATCCCGTCAACAGCTGCAGGAAATTTTTATATATATTCTGTCAGGCACTTACATATGTTGCAATTTTCAATGACCAACTCCACAAGTACGGCTTAAGCAAGGATAAATTTTTTATAATTGGCTCAAGGTGATATCGATAACGTCATCAAAGAAAATATAGAACAAAGATAAAAAAAGATAAGTAATTTGATCAGTCGATGCACAAAACGAGCAAGTTCCACATATGCATGAATGTGTCTGACTAACAGGACACGGCCTGGAGCAAGGATCAGTGGACAAGTATGAGGCTTATGATATACTGGGAAAATAGAGAAATGAGAAAGCCACTACAAGTCAAGCAGATCAAATAAACGGAGGAAATAACTGATCAATTTAATTCTTTGTGCAATGGCCACAGCAACAAAGAAATATCATCTTGACTACATTAATCGTTCAGGCATGGATGGTACTAGCACCATGCAACATTACCACAACATTTGATCATCTATCAATTTTCATGATATGAGATTAGAAACATTGAGTTCATAATTTTATGTAATTTCATTTACTGGATATATATAATTGATTTGAGTTAGTTGAACATATAAAGAAAGAGTAATGAGATATGGTATCGATGTGGCATGTGATGAGTAATGGTAGACACAAATATTGATCATGAAATAATAAAATATATTTTTACTGAAAAATATTTAATAATAAAATGACGCTAAAAATTTAATATTAGTTGCAAGAAAATAATTTGACAATTAAAATAAAAAGATATAAATGCAATGCTTTGGGCTTTATTTTATCACTTCTCTAACAATTTTGTAACTACATATTAATTAAAAATTTAATTAATTTTGATTAACGACTCTAGAGAATGTGGAGAAGAGATTTGATTTCTATATGCAAAAAGAAAAAAATAGAAAAGAAAAGAAATAAGACAGAATCAATTGCAAGAACAACAATAACAGCATATTTTATAAAAGCCGCAAACACATAATATAAATTAAGTTTTGAATTACCTAATTGTTAATATATATATATTGTAAGAAGGTCTTATAGAAAAATAGAAATTTCTCAAAAGAGATTTGCTAAAGGAAAAACTTTAGTTTGGTTTAGTTTGATAAAGCTCAAGTAATTGAAAGTAATGGCAGTGAAGAAAACATAAACTTCTAATTTTTACCAGCGAATCACTAAAATATTTGACAAGTTTGAGATTTTAAAAAGGCTGGGAAAATCACCCTATAGGTTAGCGGGGCAAATAAACAGAGAACAATAGAATATATTTACCATTATACATAAAATTTTTTATTTGTTTTCCATAAAAGAATGTTACGACCCTCCCGGGGAAAAGAAGCGTTAGTTACTAAATAGAGTAATTTGGTACTATATAGCGTTATTAGTACTATATAGCGCTAGTTTCTAAATATAAGCACGTGTCTAATTATCAAATAAATTCCACTTTAACAAAGAATAAAAGTTAATTTCATTGATGGCACTTGTTGTGCTTTCTTTTAATATTATTTTTTACTTTTAGTTATTGAAGTTACTTTGCAAACTACTCCAAGCTAATTACAAAATTTCCACTTACTCTAGAATCATTGCAATATATTTACAGTTTGTATTCCTTTTAGTAAGATTGATTTTTTTATTTTTCATCAAACAAAATTTTGGAATGAAAAATACCAACTTTAAATTTTATTATTATTCAAACTTAGAGAGCTGCAAAAACAAAGTACATTATGCTATTTATAAGAGGAGATATGTATTTTGTCTAATTTAATTAATAATAGATTTTATTTCTTTTTTAGATAGGGCTCATATATATTACAAGTATCAAGATTTAATTAAAGTTCACATATTTACATATATCTAGTTTTAATTGAGAGGTAAACTAATCATTAATAGTCAGGTTTTTCTAAATTATTGAATAATGATATCAATTATAGATATTTACAAAATTTCTAAGTGATAACTAATTGAGAGATAAACTAATCATTAATAATCAGTTTTTCTCCTCTGACTAGTGTTTTCAAGTTCATTTCAAAAATACGAAAAGAGTTTCTCAGTCCTTCTACGAAAAGAGTCCATTGAGGTCTTGGATCTTAGGTTAGGCTTGGGATTTTTTTGTTTTAAAAAATTTTTAAATTATTGTAAATTTAAAATGGATTAAAAATTAACAAGTTATTATAATCAATAATAAATTAAAAAATAAATATTTCAAAGCAAAACAATAAATAAAGCAAATAAAAACTTTAAATTTTAATTTTTTTAAAATTGAATTCTCTAATTTAAATACTGTGTTAATTAATTAACACATAAGAAAGATTTTAATATTATAAGTTTAACTCTTTTGAATCATTATTCATTTATAAATTAAGAATTTAAGTTTTTTGATATTATTTTTTAATTTTAATTATATTATTTTAATTTATAAATTTATTTTTATAAAATAATGGGTCTGGACTTGGGTCGAATTTTTTTGAGCCTTTGTCCAGGCCCTTATGTATGAGGGTTGGGTTGAAGTTCGTTAAGTCTGCTGGCTAGGACCGGGGCGAGCCGCCTCAAATTTTTTTACCCACCCTCAAAAAAATCATTAGAATTTGAAAATCTTCCCACTCGAGCTTAAACTTCTAAAATTTAAAATGCTAAAGTTTGGCCCACAAACCACCACACCGATTTTGGCCCTCAAAACAATCTTTGCAGTTGCCAGTTGCAGAGTGAAAGGCGCTCATGATCGCATTCCTAATATTAACAAACATGTATACACATAACTTATACATTTGTCTGCATGTACTTAATTCCTTTAGATTTGTATTGCTCTAAAGGAGGGGTGTGAAAATCATGTTTGACTTCAGTTTTCAATGGAAAAATTTAATTCATAAGTAGATTGTAAAATTGAGCTCTCTCTCTCTCTCTCTAAAAATGATTTAAACATGAAAAAAATTTATATGATGTCTAAATAATATGTATTTCAACTATAACTTACATAATGATTTATGTAATAAGAGAGAGAGCGTGTTTATACTTAGATTTATGTAATAACTGTCTGGTAACTCATTAAAAACTTTTCCCATAAAAATTCATTCATAGTAAAAGCCCTAGTGGGCTCTGTATTTCTATTGCATCTCAAAGTATGAACGCAGAGACAGAGAAGAGAGATTATATGCATGCCTATTTATGTGTGTAATAAGAGAGATGTCTAGCAGATTAGAACCTATGTGAGGTGTTGTCTTGTAATATGTTTTAGTGGTTTAAGCAAAACCTACAAGTGAAAATAAAAAATAGAGCCCACCACAAATATAAAATCAGCGGAGGTTACGTTCATGTGTTTGCTTAACATGATTAATTAGACACTACTTCATAAAATTAGCATCGAATAAATCTACATTACAGCAACAAACCCTTTTGTTAATCTTAAATGTCAGGAATACAGTTAGCTTGGAATAAAGCTACATCCTTCTACTTTTACCGTCTCTTCAGGATCGTTTCAAAAGTTTGAAAAGAGTTTATCAAGTCTTCTACAATAAGAAAATCAATATTCTTGCTTTCTTTAAATGTTGAATAAAGAAAAACGAATTGTTGAATAAAGAGGAAACTGGAATATATCTACCTTCGCTAAGCTAAAATAAAAAAATTTTAATCTCTCATTTATTACTAAAGTACACTATATTTTTTGTAATTATAATGACAGTGACAGTCTGTATATATCATTGATTATATTCTTGTTGTGTCGAAATAAGATATAAAAAATTTTGGATCAAGAGGAATTCGACTCATTTGTTAAAAATGCATATTTAATAAACTAGTAACAAAATTAACACAACACTATTATTATTTATTGCAAAGTTTTTTTTTTTTTTGGCTTTCTTCTTTGTAAGGAAATATCGACCGCCATCAACAGCAAAACTGAAGCATCTGTTATATTTTAGTTGTGGGCAAATGTCATTATCAACACAAAATAAGTATCCACCACCAAACTAGTGCATGGATTTACGAACACATTCATTCAAATAGTGAATGCACGGAGAAGAAAGCAAATTGTGAAGAGATAGCAAAAATCGCAAAATGGTCATTCCCAACACAAATGATTTTTTTTTTCTTCCTTCAAATTTTCCTTTGATTAATCATTAGAAACACTTCCTTTTTTTTTTTAATTCTAAATCATGTGTTTTTAACATCTATATAGTTAATGCCATCGAAATCAAATGGTTGTTATTTATAAAAACAGTGTTGTAATTCCATTGCAACAATATATCGTTATAACTTGAATTGTTTCCTGCAACAAATATAACAAAATCTCAATAAATTAAGAGCCCTCGGACCATGAAAAATTTATTAAATTTTTACAAATATCGATTAATAAATTGTTCATTTATGAAAAAAGTGATTTACTAACCTATAAATTAATAACGTTTTAATTTACGAAAATATTTATATTTTTGGGAAAAATACGGTCGTGTTTATAGTATTGATTTACCTTGAGCTAGCGTCTATTATGTTTTATTTGAATAATATTTTTTATAGAGATTTTTCAATAGTTAGCTACTTATATTAATAGTAGTAAGATTATTGTATGGTTTTATTTTTCCCTGTTAAAGACGATAATTTTACGATAATTTTGGATAAAGAAGTACCGATATTGATGTTGAATAATTTTCTGTCGCAAATCTTTTCAAATTACAAAGGTCAAAGATGAGATCCAAGTTGAAATTAATTTTTTTATAAAAAAAAGCAAAAATGATGAAAACATATTTTGCACAAACCATAGGCATATCACATGGATTTTGTTTAATGCTAGGTAATTATTAATTCATACAATAATTTATTACGTTCAAAATATGCTACTTGAATTTGACATAATTTTTTAAAAATTTTAATATCAAATAAAATTGGTTTGAGTTTTTTTTCTTAAAGAAAATAGTTGAGAAAATAGACAAATAATGAAGGCACTAGTTAAAAGTTCCGTATTGTCCTTGAGCACTCAATTCTCTAATAATCCAAATTTCGATGTACATTTTTGTAAATTCATTTCATATACTAGAGTCTTTTGGGTTTTGTTGCATCAAGTGTTGGTTGCTTATCTTGTTTTCTTATTTTATGATGCAAGAGTCATGGTAGCGATACATTTGGAATAAAACGATTTAAGTTATTTTTCGTTGTTATTAACAAAAAGTATAGATTATTAATTGATCAACCCACCGAGACAACTGGCTCATTGCTTAATACATTTTTGTACATCTCGCTGTGAAATCAAGAAGAACCTGTAAATAAGAATGTAGACATTTTAATTCAAACTTAATTAAGAGATGACTCTTATATAGGCATACACTGAATAAAGATATTTAAATATAAGCATTCAATTTCATGACATACCTTATAGTCATTGGCTTATTGGTATTAAAAGAAGTGAATAGAATAGAAGTAAAAAGTCAGAAAAATGAACAAGTGCACATGATGAGTCCAAATATAAAACCTGATACCGTAAAGGAGATGCTCTTCATAACAGTTTTTTAAAGTTGATGAGTTCAAATATCCAGTAACTGATAAATTGTGTTAAGAAAAAAAACAATATTAATAGTGATGACATAAAGGAAGTTCCCTGTTTCGAGGTTGGCTAAAATAATATGAATAATTTAAAATAATCTCTCAGGTTAAATTCCTTAGGAGATGAACTTGATTGGGAAGGTCTCTGTTTTTAGTTGTAGTACTAAGAATTGACTTCAACTGGGAAGTCACCCTAACAGAAGGAGCTCCCCTGTTTTGGACTGAAACATAGTCTGAACAATTTATAATTAAATAAATCATTCAATATCTCCTTCAATTTTTTCTGTAGAGTTATGTTGTATGTAAAAGTTTCGTTAAATGGAATCGGTAGGTGAAGAGAATTCTTAAAAGCATACATCAAAGTAATGATCAAAGTGACAAAATCAATATAGATATTTTCTCAAGTTAGATTATACAAAGATGATATAGCATTATTTCAACTGATGAAATTAATTACTTAACAATCTTTGGCAAAGTCTAATGAAAAGATTATATTATAAGTACAAAGCTGGGCTTCCCAATCAAGCAACTATCCAGCAAATTGTGCATTGTGTTACTGTTGACTCTTATGTCGATTATGGCCAGACAGTGCTTTGGCAAACGGATATATGCGAATAAGCCATGTGCTGTCTTTATGCAACAAGCTATGTACTCTATTTTTATGGTGTTTCTCCGCATAAATGTTAGACAAACTGTAATGTGAATTTCTATCTAACGTGTATCGTAATCCTTATTTCTATTGCCTGATGATGAGACCCGTTACAACTTAGTTGTCGTAAATAAATTGAAAAGCAAATTGAAGTGGTTTTTACCAGAGAGCGACAATTGTGATGTTTAAGATCATAATATATATATAAACAAATGATTTGAGTTAGTTTAGCATATAAAGAAAGAGTAAGGAGGAATGATGTTGATGTGGCGTGCGTGTGGATGGATATCACAGGTTCTGACAGATAAAGCTGAACATCAATCCCAAATCTAAAGTGAAACAAAATGCGTATTTGACGTCTTTATTTATAAGCTCGAACAATCAATAGTATACAAATTGCATCATAGAATCCTGAGCTCACTGGCCGTTAGTTCGGAATGAACCAGTCGGTGGCAATTCGTGGACTACAGCCTACCTCTGACATTCGAAGTAAGCAACTCAGGATCCCAAAGACTGCTAAGCCATCAAGATCAATAATAATGACATCAAGAATCACATATAGGCCGTTGCATTTTACACCCACCGCAGCAATAAGTTAATCAATACGGTTCTAGCTCCCTTGTTTTGAAAGAAATTTACAAACCCATGCAGTGGGAATAATTAATTAATTCAAAGAGTTCAGTACTCATTCCACTGTTTCAAATCCAAATCCACTGCTTTACCAGTTATCATGACGCAATGTATATGGGTAAGGGACAACTCGAGATCTCTATTAAGGTACGCAGGCCCTTCTCCGAAAAGTATTTGAGCTCGCGACAATCACGGATCTTCATCATGGGTAACACATGGCATTCCATATCCTTACAATCCAATGCTTTGATTTGAAGACTTGCTTGGCTTAGAAAAATAAGGATAGCAGAGGTAATTAGTCTTGGTGTGATGAATATTTTTATAGGTGTACTAAGAAAAATAAAGATAATAGAAGGAATGTTATTGAAGAGTATTTTGATATTTACGAATGTGTTCAAAGAAAAAAGTGATTTTTTGAAATCTATTTCCTGGAGGACATAATAAAAGAGCATTCTGAGTAAATTTAAAACTACAAATATTCTTCAATTAATTCTGTTTATGTCAAAATTAAAAAAAAAAATCCTTCTCTTTATTACTTTCTATCTAGTCATATTGATGTGTTAATAGTTATAAAGAACCACTGTAATTTATATGATATAAGAAGCCCTTAAGCACATTAACCCGAATTTAGCTAATGCATGTGGCTAATATAGCGAAATCAACATTCAGCTATTAGGGTGCCATTATATATATTATAAAAGAAATTAATACAAAAAATTGAAAATCAATTGACACTGGATCATATTGGATTTTTAGTCGTTAATTTTGATTATCATCTAGTTGGTGCATGTACACTTTCATTTGTGTGTATCATCGAAGAGCAAAGTTGCTTGATTGAGTAGTATCATATCACAGGAACTCCAAACTCAATTTTATTGCCCAAGCATGCCATGCCATATGTCGCTCAAAAGTGCAATAACACTGAACATTCGCTAGCTTGCTTATACTAATTCATTAATATGACTATTCGTTCTTTATGACGAATTAAAAGCAAAAATATTAAACAACCACGAAAACAGCAACACTTCACTCCTATAAACAAATAACAAATACATGTTCTATATTGCAAGTCTTTTTATAATTTTAATCAAAAAAGAAAATACAAAGGACATATTATATATAATTGAATGTTCTCCTTGATAATAGACAAAATAACACCAATCTAGCTTGCTTATCCAATCATTATAATAATCCGTTTTTCATTATTTAATCATGTCCAATCATGCTAATTTAATAAAGAGCACTGAACACTTGATTATTTATATGTTCAACAACTTTGGCCGAGTTTGAAAAATATTAAAGCTGCATTTATGCTTTGTGTTATTAATTAGAACACGATCATGTTATGTTGCATTTGTCAGAGAACTGAAAATTACGAGGTAAAAAAAAATCTTAAAAGAGATGTAACGAAGGCAAAATGAGAGAATAGTGCACACACATTCTGGCAATGCGTCATTCTTAAATCAACACTTCATATACAAATTTGTATCCGATGGTTTACATTTGATTAGTCTAACAACTATAACATGTGTACTGTCAAGCGCTACCACCGCCATCTTTGTTTGTTCTCGTTGCATCCCTGATCTCATATCATCCTGGAGATTCTTGAATGTTCTTCTCATTCTCATGTGCTGAGTCGCTTGCGGAGATGATGAATACTCGAAGGTCCTTTCCTTGAGACATTTCAGCAAACGCCTTATTCATTCTATCAAACATCTGCATCACTAATCGCTAAATGATATAAAATAGTTCTGTTTTGAAAAATCGATATAAATCAATCACCTTAGTTTTTCTTAGTCTCAGAGCACAATGAGCGATGATTTGATGAGAAATATTAATATGCATGCGTCCCCTGCATTAGTTAGAGTTGCTTGTCATTTTCTTCTTTCTTTTGGGTACCGTTTTAAATTTTTAATCTGTCAAATTCAGCTACATGTTTGCTTTTAGTCCAAACCGAAATCAGATATTGAGTATTTCTGCTAGAATGGACGCAGCCAAAAATCTATGATATTAAGTATTTTTACTAGAATGGACGCAACCAAAAATCTATGGGGTCCGTAGTTCTTGCAGAAGCGGCAGAATGCTTCCAGTAATTCAGGCAACTATTCATCATATTGTATGTTGAGTTACCGTTGAGCTCTCACGTCAATTATGGCCAGACCGCGCTTAGGCTAACAGTGAGACATGCGCGGACATGTGACGGGCTGTCTTCTGTTTTCATGGTCTTTCTTTCCTGTGGCTGTTGGGCAAACTGTAACAAGAATTTCTATCTAATGGGCATCCTTATCCTTTAGGTTAGGTTGGGATCGTCGATTGATATATGATGTTTAGTATCCAAAATTCAGATGATGATAATCTTGGCAGTAGTTTTGTCATGTTTTCTTTTGTGTTGTGTTGGTATTTTAAATTAATTTTGAACGTACTCACTATTAAGGTCAATAGGAACCAAATTTAAAAAAATGTTATAATTTTACAAACATAGATGCAAATTCATGTTTAAGAACCTACTTAATAAACTATTCCAGTGTTTTACAATGAGTAATTGGTTTATTATTCATACAAACTACTTTAAGTAACATTTCTACTGTGCTCTAACTCAGGTTTCTGACTCAAACAGAACATTTCAAATTTCTCCAGAACGGTTCTTCTTGTCTCTACTCGTAGATACAATCCAATATCTGTAATTTTTCTCCCAATTTATTTTACGAAGACTTATAAAGAACTATCCAAATACGGCGATAAAGTCCAATCTAACCCATATGTTTCTCTACTTCACCTCCGACCATTTCCCTAGAAAATTAACGAACACTTTGCTTCAAAACACACTCAAAAAAGCAAGCTAGGTGCCCGGATGGCACATTCAAGAATTCTTGCAATGGCTATGCCATTTTTGGCCTATGCTTGATGTGCTATTTGTTTCAGGTGATTCTTGATTTAGTTGCGGAATGTTCCTCTTTGGATATTCTGTTTATGTTTTTTTGGGGTTTTTAAGGGTGACTTATCTATATTAAGGAAAATAAACTCCATTTTAAAAATCCTGGTCCTACAATAGTAAAAGAAATAAGTACACTTGGTTTATTGTTAATAAAAATTAAAAAAAGGTCTTTTTACTTGGCATTTGTTATGCATTTTAAGGGGGAAAAAATTATTTATGCCACTCCTATTTCATCCTCTTATGTGATATTAATGTGTTAATGCAAAGATTCCTTGTAATTACAACAATTTTGACGAATCCAAACCTTTAATGACCGGTAAATTACATTTGTAAATATTAATGGTGATGGTGCAGAAGCTATTAATTCAGGAACTTGCTTAAAGTGCATTAAATCGGAGAGTATAAATAAATTTTTAACACAGTTGAACCTTTATGCACTTAACTAGCAATCAAAAAATCGCTTCTACAAAACCATTAAAAGAACATTTTAACGTTATCCCGGATGACGCAGCTGGTAATTCTTCTAGTAATGATAGTTTTGCTTAGTTTTCTTTTTGGTTTCGATACACACACACATATATGGCAAGCTTCACATACTTCAACTTGTCTGCTTGACGAACTGGACGTGGGCTGACCAAGCATCATTGAATAACTGGGGAAAGGAAAATCGGTGTCCAGCAAAAGAATCCATCTTGATATGTTTCTTCCTATTAAGTACATGCATATATGCGCACATCTATACGGCATTTGAAAAGTGGAAGTAGATTTTAGAACTCACTTTTCAGACGTAAGTAGAGTTTTGTTACGTAATTAGTAAGTGTATTAGTCGGCTCAAGTAATGTAATGAAGAAATTGCATGTCATCACACAAAGATTGTGTATTCTACTAGCTATCAAATTATTCTAACCCTAATTTATGCAAACATCATTTAAGAGAATTTGGACTAAAAATTAAAATAAAATAAATAACAAAAAATTAAATAAAGATACAAGCAATTATGAATATAACAAAGAGATTAAGACAATAAGACTTCCATCTTCACCATAACCACTATAGTTTTATTCTCTATTTATGCTATTAAAGATTCTTACTCATGTTACTGTTGAATAAGGCTGTTTGGAATTACTTCGGAAGGCTAGAAATTAATTTTGGTATTTGGTAAATATTTTAAAAAATTCTTTTTGACAGAATTATCCTATTCTAAAGTATATTTTAAAAATTATGAAAGGAGTAACTTTTTAAAATTTGATTTTGAGAATCAATTGTGTGTATATATATAAAGCAAAAATCTAAAATTATCCTTATTAATTAGGAAATAAAATTATTAACTCTAAAGAGATTATTATTATTACTAATTATATTTAGATAGTAAAATAAAAAATAAAATTTAAGAATATAAAATCTTTTTTCGTTATTCATTATTGTATGTACACAATAAAAAATAGTTCATATATATGTTTGTAGACGAATAAATAAATATTATTCAACATTAGCTCTAATTTAGTCATTTTCAATCATATAAAAGTTTAGCAGCAAGTTTTAATTCAATGTTTAAAACATAGGGGCATGTCTCCATAAAATAATTCTTTTTCTCTTTTCCTTTTTTTTTCAAACGCCAAGGTGGAAAAAATCAGCCACTAAATTTTCACGGTACTTGATAGTAAAGCAAAAGTATACGTTAATCCATTTGATAGTTGGTTATTGAATGACATGCGCTCCAATAAATAGTTTTATTTGCTGCCAATAATTACAAGAGACAAACTTAACGAAGAGAGAAAATTTTTCCTTCAAAATATACTATTCGAATTTCAAATAATTTTTCTTAAAAAATTAATATCACAGTAATAGTCGTGATTCAATTGGTTTGATTTTTAAAAAAAAAAAAGAAAAAAGTTGGGAAAATAGACAAATCATAAAGAAACAGAGGAAAGTGGATTGCGTATTATCGTTGAGCACTCAATTTTCTGTGTACATTTTTGTAAATTCATACCATATGCTTGAGTCTTTTGGGTTTTGTTGCACAGTTCCTTGGTGTTTATCTTGTTTTAGGATTTTTTTAATTTATTTTTATTGTTGTTAGCAAAATATATAAATTAATGAACCGAGATATTAGTTTCATTTGTAAACAACTAGGCAATTGCTTAATACATTCGTACTTCTTGCTGTGAAAACACAAAGGACTTGTAAATAAGATCGTAGATGTGATACGTTTGTATACATAATCTGATCAAATACAAGCCACCATGTAGCTACTTATATACATATATCCCCTGTTTCTGGAATCAGCTGTTTGTTATAACAATTTTTAACTAAGTGAGGGCCCACCTGTGCCAACTTAGCCCGCCGCCTCCATAAATACTTAACAGAATAAAACTAAGAAGCTTCACAATACTGAGTAGTGTACATAAGAAAAGAATTCTATGATGTATTGGTTTAGAGTTCAGATTGAAGGGAGTGAATAGAAGAAATAGATGTACAAAGTCAAAAAGATGAATGCATGCACATGATGATTTAAAAATCAAACGTATATGTTGTTAATAAGGGACATTATTCACATTCTAAAACTTATTTTAAAGGAGGCTCTATGTTACAGCTTGCTGTAACGTTTGCTCCACAAAGCTACAGTATTGTGTGGGCATCATAATACTCTAGCTGTGTAGAGCACACTATACAGTAATGATAACGTAGAGTTTGCCTTATTTTAAATACTCAATTTACTACTGAGGACAATTAAATTTAAATACATAGAACAATAATACTTTTGACACCCATCTAGAGTGCATACGCACCCACGTAAAATTATTAAACCTTAAACAATAAAAGTGTTCTACCTCAACATCGAAAGTAATTTTATTATTTCAAAGTGTATTTAACAAATTTGAACAACACAGACTCTATGATTCTAATTTTTTCGACTTGATTTTAATTTTTATTGAACATGTATCTATTCCATATAAAGAATTAATGGATTTTTCACTTCTTTGCCAAGGAGATTCTCCACGAACAAACAGCTACAGAAACACAAATATAAAACATAATAGGGGTGTAGAAGTTCCTCATTAAATTTTAATTTTATATACAAACTTAAGTTGCGTATATACAAAAATAAGTGTTTTGTGGATGTCAGGAAGCAATGTCAACCATCGAATTTTGTTTTCGAATTTTAATGAACATAGATTTGTACATTGAACAGCTATGACAAAAAAAATTAGGAAAATGATATTGTTAACAAATAACGAGAGCAAAGGTAATTAATCTTGGTGTGACTAGTATTTTCATGGACATAATAACCCCGAGAGAGAGAGAGAGAGAGAGAGAGAGAGAGAGAGAGAAATAACAGAATGAATGTTATCGAGGAATATTTTGGTATTTACAAAAGCGTTCAAAGCAAAAAGGGATTTCTCAAAATCCATTAGCTATATGCACATAACAAAAGGGCATTCATAGTAAATTATAGACTATAAATACGTCCAACTTTTTGTTAGGAAATATGTCTAATTTTTCAGTAAGAATTTTTCATGATATTTTCTTCTTTAATAAGATTCTTATTTAGGGAATAAGTAATTTACATAAATTCTTCTATTGTGCACTAGGCCTTTGCCCCGATGGTTAGGGCTGCTGCCCTCTAACTTGGAGGGCAGCAGTTTGAACCCCCACAAACGCATTGCAGTGGTAATTTTCTTTCTCAATTATAATGTATAATTGAGTGAAGGTAGTCTTTCTTTTACTAAATGTGAGTAGAATAGATATCTCGTAGAGTAGACATCCCTCGAATATTAGAGAAGTTGGAGGGAGTTATAATTGAGTAAAGGTAGTCTCTCTCTTACTAAATGTGAGTAGAGTAGACATCTCATATAGTAGACATCCCTTGAATATTAGAGAGGTTGGAGGGCAGCAGCCATAACCCCCACGTGAAAGTAGTCTCTCTCTTACTAAATGTGAGTAGAGTAAACATCTCTCAAATATTATAAAGGTTAGAGGGCAGCAACCCTAACCCCCACAAACGCATTGTAGGGGTAATTTCCTTTCCTTCCTCAATTATAATAAATATCCCTTGAATATTAGAGAGTGTTAAAATCTGGGCAATACTTCATAATATTTGATATAAAATCCCAGTATCAATTTGATTTATATATATCAATTATATTTTCATGTAATATGAGTTGTGAATCTAAGTATTAGTCTCATGTAAAATAAAAAAAATTCTTATATTATGTAATTAGTATTATTTGTTTGATATTCTCTATTTTCTTCAAAATATGAGTTTTTCATGTAAATTCTTATGTTATGTGAATAGTTTTATTCTCCATCTACTTTCTATATATTATTTGTTTGATATTTTTTCTTATAAGACCTTGGGTGGGATTAAAATTTCTTAACAAGTAATATCAAAGTTAAGGTTGCAATGCAAAGTAAATATATAAACAATGAGATTTTCAAATCCAAAATAGAAATAGAGAAGTTTGATGGAACGATCAAACTTGGCTTGCATTGTGTTCAAGTCAAGAATATGCTAATTCAATCTAGCTAACATAATAGAATAAATGTGATGTAAATCTTATTTCTGTTAGTGAAAATCCTCAAAGGTGTATATACAATCAAGGCACCTTAGAGAAGATTATTAAAATAGACCAAGTTCAGCAAATAGTTCTAAATCAGTAGATGATAAAATTGATAATGTCAGTTAGTGGTATGCTTTTCTTTTCTCTATAAGAGACTAGTTTATTCTTTTTGGCATGTCACAGAAGAGAATGTGCTACTACTAGCTAGTCTGTAAGATTTTGCACGTAAGGCATGATTTAGCATTTATGCAAGGAGAGTGGGAGAATTTTTTTTTTTTTTTGGGGTCAATGGTTAAAAACTCTCAATGGAGTAAAATATGAGAGTGGATATTTTTAGCGAGGTGATCGATATGAAATTCTACCTAGCGGCTGTCCTTTTGATTGGTTTAAATTCTTTTTTTTCTTTGAATTGTTGATTTATACTGTCTTGTATGAAAATTAAATTCAGAATTTTGGATGATGATAATCTTGATTTAGAACAAATTAGCTAACATGTGGCGTTCTACATTCTTGCGACACCATTTCTTGTTATGGCAGCAGCATTTTTTTATCGTTGTTTGTGTGGAATAATTTGCCGAATTCAAAACTTGGGGTGCTAAAACGGCATCGTTTTACATATTAATATGTTTCAAATTGTCACGGGCTGGACATGTGACTCACTAAATGATATCTCAAAACGGCAAGGCATGAACGCGTTGTGGCCATGGTTTAAGTTCCGCATGTGACGAAGCAAGTGAGAGGAGAATCAAGATGTAGGGAGCTTTATAAGCTGATATACAAGCTGATCATTGAGCAGTTTGGGGACGATGTAGAGAGGTTTCTAGAGAGAATCAAGAGAGAGAGAGAGAGAGAGAGAAAGAGTGCTGTCTTGTTCCTTGTTAGTTTCTGAGTAAAGCTCTGTAAAATCACTTTGAATCATCAATGAAACTCATTCTGCTAGCTTCTCCCGTGCATGTAAGTCGTGTTTCATTGCACAGCTGAACCACGTAAACAGTGCTGGTTTCTGCTCGTGATTGTTTCTTAATCTTCCTTATTTCTCCTTTCTTAATTGCTGACATCTTGCTTTAAGGTCTTAAGTCATCAATTGAGTTCATCATGGACATTTAATTGTTCTTATGCAACTTGTTTGATCTTGAACGATGTCTCGGGCGGTGATTTCATAGATTGATTAGTGGCTATCTTGACTCTAAAATTTGTGTCAGAGTTAGGTCTTGAGGCCAAGATCCAACTATGGCTAATTAGACCAAGATCCAATTATGGCTACACCAAAGGTCGATCTTGAGAATTTCAATGGAAAGAATGACTCTAATATGTGGAAGGTTAAGGGAAGCATGGCTGGTTACGCAGGTTCTTGGTTATGCTATTGATAGGCTTCCTTCCTGAAGTCCAATGAGCATTTTGTTGATGTCTTGATGCATACATACATACATACATATATATATATATATATATATATGCAAATCCTAAATTTCATTTTATTTTGTAGTTAAGTCTTTCTATTTTTTCATTTGTGTCTATCACCGAAAAGTAGAGTATTTGCTTGATTGAATAGTGTCATATTGCATCACAGAAACCCCCTCAATTTTCATTGCCACATGCAGCTCAAAAGTGCATGAACATTGAACATTCACCTAACTTACACTAACTAATTAATACGGCCATCAGTTCTTAGTAACCAGCAACATCCATCCATAGGAGAGAGACTCCCATTGATTTCGTATATACAAAAGAAAGATCATATGTAACTTTGAAAATGAAGTTTCAGCAGCTGAGTACTAAGTATAATTTGCAATAAAGTGAGATTTTGATGGCCAATTATATATAGCTGTATGGTACTTTCGCATTATATATACCCCTAATTGATGAAGATGAAGCAAGTACATAATACTACTACTGTGACATAATTTTCATAATTGCCAACTGCCAATACCAGCTGCCTCTTATACGTGCCTTAGTGAGCGTGAAAACACCTTATATTACAATTTCCGTCCACCCATAGAAGAAGTTCAGGGCCATTAATTCAACAATTACCAAACCAATGTCCCAGCAATGGTTGGATTACTAATCTTAGCATCAAATAAATGCTTCCTTATTGCCTCGTTGATCTTATCCTGCCTAACGATTCCTGAACGTTCTTCTCATTCTTATATGCTGAGTTGTTTGCTGATTATAAATGCAAATCACCTAAATTAAATTTTCTTCTTGTTCTTCATGTGAAATCCGACCTGACGGCTATCCTTTTAGATGGTTTAAATTCTTCTCTTTTATTTGAATTATTGATTTTTAATTTCTTGTGTGCAAAGTCCAGAATTTCGGATGATGATAATCTTGATTTAGAGCAGATTAAGTAACAGATGGCATTCTGCATTCTTGCATTGCCATTTCTTGTTATGACAGCAACATTCTTGATCACGGCATCACAATCAAATGCTTTTGATGTGCTGAGTTTGCTTTTTGTTTCTGATATTTTCTTGGCATTTTGGGATATTGTTTCTCTCTTGATTTTCTGTTTTTGTTGTTATGGGAATTCGAGACAGTGTACATGTTTGAAGAAGATGTAATCAAGTGCTTTTAATAAATTCCCCTGGTCGGTTTAGTTCACTAACCATTAATGAGTAAATCCTGCCAGTGGTCCTCAAGCTCTTGTGCACAATTATGATTATAATTTCAATTTTATATATGCAAAAATAGACGATTCTCAAATATCTTATTTGATAATCACAAAAACAACAATTCTCTCCAGTAAATCTCATTACAAATGCATGGTCTATTTTGCAAGTCTTTTTAGGATTAATTCAAAGAGAAAATACGAAGGACACATAATTGAATTTTATCTGTGATAAATAGCTGTAAACAAATTCATACAGGTATTGCAGTACCCATTACAAATTTATTTGTTTCTTCTTTTCCTCTGGTCAACAGCTAATTACAGCCTTGATATTCCATTTGGTTTTAGTTAAGTTTCTGTAGAGTTGTGTTGTGTGTAAAAGTTTTGTCACATGAAATCGGTAGATGAAGAGAATTTTTAAAAGCATTCATCAAAGTAATTATCAAACGGACAAAAACAATATAAATATTGGTTGTCTCAAGTTTCGTCCAATCATGCAATTTTAATAAAGAACGCTCGAGCATGTACGTATACTCAACTTATGAAATTAATTACAGAATGATCTTTGACAAAGTCTGATGAAAAGAGCATATTATAAGACCAAAGTTAGGCTTCCTGATCAAGCAACTATCCATCAAATTGTGCATTGTGTTATAATTGAGCTCTTAGGAAGATTTAGCTGCTAAGGAGAAGATATAATTTGTTTTTATATGAGAAGCTATGTACTCTGTTTTTTTGGCCTTACTTTTGTGGTTGTTGGAGAAACTGTAATGTGAATTTTTATCTAATGGATATCCTAATCCTATTAGTTAGTTTCGAATTGTTGATTGATATATGATGTTTGATATTTGAAATTTATCCATTAGTTAGTTTGGGATTGTTGATTGATATATGATGTTTGATATCTGAAATTCAGATGATGATAATCTTAGCAGTACTTCTTTCAAATTTTCTTTTGTGTCGGCGTTGCTTTTGAAAAAATATCACGAAAGTGCAAAATACAGTGAAATTAACATGAGGTTGCCATTCGATATATTGAAAAGGAAATTAATACAAGAAACTAAAAAATTAGTTGTTAATTATGATGGGAATATAGTCTTGGTATTTTAATTATCATCTAGCTAACGCATGTGCACTAGTGTCATATGTACAGAAACTCACTCATAAGTGCATGAACATTGAACATTGAGCTAATTTATGCCAGTTAATCAATATGACTAACAAGTGAAGTTGAGTCTTGTCTTTTCTTAGATATATCTGATACCTTTGAGCCCTGCAGCCACCCAGATTCCAACTGGGTCCCAAAATATCTTGCCGGAAATGTTCTTCCTTCACATGAAGCAGTTATTGTGGCCTCGTTAAAAATCAGGCGATTGTTTTTCATTATACCGGCCACTGGACTCAATCGTTCTGGTTGGTTATCTGTTAGCTTTTTGTTTTTAAGAACTCCTTGTTTGTGGAAGCCGAATTCTTCTTTCCAGGTTTATTCAGGTTTAGAAGTAGCTTTTGTCATCTCAGAAGAAGAGGCCATTTTTGAGGCCTTGGCTAAGACTGTGGAAGTACTGGAAGGGGCTACTGTACTGATTAGTCAAAACTACTATGGTTGTCTTTTTCATGAGCTTCTGGCTTTCCAGCTTGCTGGGCGACGTGCACATGAAGAGGTTATCCTTCTCTCATTTTGCTTTGTTTTCGTATCATAAAATCCATTTTCGAATATATGTGTTTTGGTGTACACACATATGAATACGCATGTTTTTATGAGTATATTTAAGTATATCCAATGTTGATTAATTCTTCGATTTGAACATGGCAGTAATTAATCAGACAGTTGATATTTATGTTAAAAAAATTGGAAGCAACATAAGCAATTCAGAATCAGGCAAGGACGTGGGTTTTTTTTGTAGTTCACTTGGCATATGTTTATCCAACCTCTGGGTTTTTTTTTTTTAATATTTCTCAGTAGTTCATTTCACGGCACTCTTAGCCGCTACGTTGGCGTTTTCTGCCATTTGTTATTGTTCATTGAAGCAAGTTAGCTTATGAAATTGCTTTGTCGTAAATGTTATTCAGAGGGATTGTGAAAAGGCCAAATCAACTGAGATGATAGGGTTTTCTAGATCAGCCATCTTCGTCCCCAACGGTGCTGAACCGTAAATTACTGAGACACCAAACTGTGACCTGATTGATATGGATGTAGACCTAAGCTTCTTGCCATACCATCTCTGGTCAATGCTGCTATCTTTGAAAGTTTCACAGGACAAAACATGTCAGAGTCTGCAATTGACGTCACCCCTAGCCTAAAACATTATATCAGGAGCAATTTTGGTTTCCGAGTCGATACAGATACAGAATTCATATATGCAGGTTTCTCTCAATCTCTGTTTAATAAGCTAGTCCTCTGCTGTATCCTAGAAGGCGGAACCCGGATTGCAATTCAACTGCGAGGGTTGAGGAGGCTGGAATCTGGAAGAATGTTTGTCAAAGCTGTATCCGTCTCTCTCGATGTCTCTGCTTGGGGGGCTGTCTCCGAAGATGCTTACTGGAGCCCCCACATTTGGATATCTGATTCTAAACCAACGTCATTTAGTTGACGCATTTAGTAGCTTTCCGGGATTAAGAATTTATTTTTTGCTATTAAGAATATATTTTTGATAAATTAACATCAATTCTAATTGGGTAAAAAAGGTGCATTCACAACTAATGAAACTGTGTCTAGCTATATATATGATGTTAATTTCTTTGAATTGATTTCGATTTTTGTTGAGTTTTGTTGAGTTAATGCATTTTTCACTTCTCTGCCAAGGAGGTCCTGGAGGAACTAACAACCGCAGAAAAACAAATAAAAAAAAAAATCTGATACAGGTGTAGAAGATACACAGGTAAGTGTATTTTGAGTTGTGCATAGACACAAATAAGGTTACGCGGATATGCACAGGTAAGTGTATTTGGAGTTCGACTAAAATAATCTAAATAATTTAAAACAATGCAGCCGCCCAAAGTCCTTAAGATATGAACTCGATTTCAGTGCATTACACTCCGAAATTGAAATTAAGCATAGTTGGCAAGGCAGAGCAGCCTCTGTTTTTTTTTTTTTTTTTCAATTGTACAAAATGTGAGGTGAAGCCTATTCAAGTGGTTCCCTTATTTTTGACTGAAACGTACATAATCCAAACAATTTATAATTAAATAGATCATTCAAAATCTCCTTTATTCGAAACCCCAACTTCTATGGTTTAATAAAATACCAGAAAGTGCCTAATGCAGTGAAATTAACGGTTTAATTGACCCCCCCGACTTTTCTACCAGTTCTTAGAACCTCGCAACATTCTTCCATAAGGGTGAAAATCCCAGTGATTTCTTATACACAAAATAAAGATCATGTGTCCTTTGAAAATAAAGTTTCAGCAGCTGAGAAAGCTAGCCATTACTTACATATGTACCCACCCACCCCTACATGAAATCCATTAATCTTCGGTTAATTTGACACAGGAAATAATTTTGCAATTTCCAATTACATATAGCGGTATGGTATTTCCGTATTATATATACTCCTAATGAAAATGAAGCAAATACGTAACACTACTACCATGACATGATTTTCATGATTTTTGTTTTTTTAAAAAAATCATGTGTTATTAGCATTTGCACGGTTTATGTCATCCAAATCAAATGGCTGTTACTTATGAAAAGAGAACTGCTTGAAATTTTGTTAATGTACCAACGCCACAATATATTGTTATAAATTGCATTGTTTCCCATCTAAGAAATATAATAAATTCTCGATAAATTTATAGCTATGGAACCGTGAAATAATTTATTAAAATTTAACGAATATCAATTAACTGATAAATTAATAAATAATTAATTCATGAAAATATTAGTTATTTTAAAAAAATATGATTACGTTTACAGTATTGATTTACCTTGAGTTGGAATCTATTATGTTTTATTTTAGTAAGAAGACCTTTTAATACTTAATTACTTTATAATATTAAGATTATTGTGCGGTTTTTATTTTTCCATGTTAAAGATGATAATTCCACTACACAAACCGTTTCAAACAACGAAGTAGATGACATTGAATTTGAATAATTTTCTGTCGTAGAATGACAGTACCAAATTACAAAATGTAAAAAATGAGATCTGAGTCGAAATCAATTTAAAAAAGAAGCAAAACAATGCCAAGAACTTATTTTACGCAAGCCATATAAACATATCGTATGGATTTTGTTTTTGTACTAGGTAATCATTAACGTATATCATAATGTATTTCCTTCAAAATTTAGTATTTGAATTTGAAACTATTTTTAAAAAATCTATTATTACAATAATAATCATGACTCTATTGGTTTCAGCTTTATGAAAGAAAAAAAATTGGGAAAGTAGACATACAATCAAGGCACAAGTTAAGTAGAGCCAATAAACAGGGGGAAAGTGAATGACTGCCCTTGAGCACATTAATAATCTCAGTTTTCTGCGTACATTTTTGTAAATTCACGTCATACAACTATTGTCTTTTGGGTTTTGTTAAATCAATTCTTTGGTGTTTATATTGCTTTATTATTTTATGACGCAAGAATTCTGGAGTAAAAAGATTTAATTTATTTTTCTCTGTTATTAGCAAAAATTATTGTTAATTATTCAAACCATCGAGAGATATGTTGGTTCATTTGTAACAACTAGCTAATTGCTTAATACATTTTTGTACTTTTGCCATGAAATCACGAAGTGCTTGTAAATTAGATCATAGACGTGGTATGTTGTGATGTGATAAATTTAATTCGAATCTTAATTACATTTTGATGTGATAACTTTAGTTCATATCCAAATTAAGAGATGATTCATGTACACGCACATTCTGAATAAAGTTATTTGAACACAAGCATTTAATTTTATGATATACCTAAAAATCAAAGGTTCAATGCTCAGGTTAAAGGGAGTGAATAGAAATAAATGTAAAAATAAAAAATAAAAAATGAACAACTGTGCATGGTGATTTATAAAATAAAATAATTAAATATATAACTTTTTCAATTACTGTGAGATTATTTATAATTTAAACTTTATTTGGGATACTCATATTTTTCATCAAAAAAAAAATCGTAAATGATAAGGACAATTAAATAAAGTAAATAGGACAATAATACTTTTGACATTCATCTAGCACGCACACACTCATGTAAAATTACTAAACCTTAAGTCGTAGAACATTCTTCATCAAAACTCATCCTTTATCTAATATCATATTTAACAAATTTGCAAAATACAGCCTCCATGTTTCTAATTGGCTTAGGTTTCAATTTTTGTTGAATATATGTCTATTCCATATAAAGAGTTCTGAATTTTTCACTTCTTTGCCAAGGGGGCTCTAAAGAAATAAACAACTGCAGAAAAACAAATTAAAAAAACCCGATACAAGTGTAGAATATAATCATTAAATTTTAATTTTTTGCACAAACATGGGCTGCATATATACACAAATAACTGCTCTACGAATTCGTGGAAGCAATCTCAACCGTCCAACTTTTTTTTCAAATTTTAACGAATATAAATTTTATATGTTGGATAATTATGGAAAATAAGATTAGGAAAATGATATTATCAACAAATTGGGAGAGGAAAGGCAGTTAATATTGGTGTGATGAATATTTTTGTGGGTGTACTAAGAAAGATAAAGATAATAAAAGGAATGCCATTGATAATATCAATAACATTCTTTCGTAAGATGCCCAAAATTATCTTTATCACCTATTTCATATAAATACTCATAAATTTCACCTAAATTATCAAAAAAAAATATTATAGTTAATTTTTCTTCTTCTTTCTCCATTATTCAATGGGAGTATAATAAATTAGGAGAAAGGAGAAAATTAGGGTGATTGTTGCAATTATTAGAACCCAGGCAAGTGCTTATTTAAGATACATGTGTGGCATTCATTAATTTGACCAAAAATAAACGAATTTATTTGTATTTTAATCAAAATCGAGGGACTTCAGCACAAGTTTTCCGCTCTAGATATTTATCATTTTCTCGTTAAAAAAAAATTGCATAAAATTAAGACACCAGGAGTCACCGAACGGGAGAAACAGAGTAAGGAAAGTTCAAATTTCAAAAGATAGAACCCGAAGAAGAAACCCTAGCTACAATCCCAGAAGAAGAAGAAGATGATGATGATGGCGACACGGCCATACCCAACGTTAAGCACAAGCCTAAAGCAAAAACAAAAGACAACTCTTCGGACTCGAGCGATCCCTCTGACTCCGACTAGAATTCTGACTCAGAAGATGAAGCAAAACAGAACATGGAGCTTCAAACCCTAGAGTATCAGCTATACAATGAACCTTCCAATTACGATACCCATGTGCAAGTAACTTCAATGCACCTATTTGCTTGTTCTTTCTTGGGTTGTGATAAAAATGGCTTTTTTTGTTCCTTCAGTATATGCAGGTTTTGTTCCTTTTTCCATTGACTCTTGCTATGTGGCAAGAATGGCCAAGATATGAGGCCTATATTTCAACTGGGTATCTGTCACTCCCTTTTATAGTGGTTTTTTATTTTGTGAACAAATATTTTTTTGGCTTAGAGATATAGATGTTTATGATCGTTATTTGCTAATGTGAAAAGGAACAAAACCTGCTTATTGAAGAAGAAAATGCTTATAGTGGGAGTTCTATTCTTTATGGTTTAATTGATGGGAGAAGAAACAGCTTATATGTTTATAGAATTAGACATTTGATCTCTGGGTTAGTTGAGAAAGATATTTAATCACAATGTCTGATGTTGTTTCTGTTGGCCTCAGCTAATTTTTAAGATTTCATATTTTCATCGAACAATGCAATAGACTTTGGTTGGGTCCACCTTAGTTGGATGTTCAGAGGAACCAATGAGTGTCTTGAGAAAACTTGGGTGGAGTACTGAACATTTTCAGGATTCAGTTTCCAAGAAAATAGAAATGAAGTCATAGTAGTAGTTTAAATTAATTTATGTTTTTGTCTTTTCTCGTGAGCCCAGTGAGCTTTTATTTTCACTTTGTTCTCTTTTGTTTCTTTCCTTTCTTTTCTTACTCTTTCTTGACTATCAAACAGATCAGGATTAAGCATTTACTGTTGGTGTAATTATTCACTCTAACTTGAATAATACTTAGGTTTAGTGCTAACAAAATAGGAAGTGAATTTATATCTGAATCTAACTTAGTAGTGGAATGTATGGTACCAAAAATATGCTATGTGGTAGATAGAATTTTCCTTTTAGGTAAGACTAAAATAATTACAACTGTTAATTTATTTCAATAAGTTCATACATTGTTCGATAATAAGTCCAAAATTTTATGGTTTTTTTTTCCTAAAAATTTGTCATCAGTGCATGAACAAGGTTCAATGGATGAACTTCTCTTAGTTAATTCGAGTTCAATGTTAGAGTTCCTCATATTAACAGTATGAAACGCTAATCCTGCTCTGTACTTGGTAGCATTTTAATAATTGATGCTAAATCCTTAGCCATTTTATTCATCTTGTGCATATATTATGCAATCAATAAGCCAACTCAACTTTCATCTTTATTTAGTGAAAAATTTGCATAGCCAATAGGAGGTTTTTGTATGTCTCATGCTAACATGATTGCCATGGATTCACTATGTAAATTATCCCTACTGAAATTCATTATCCCCCCTATACCACTCATGAAGCTGCTTCTGCGGCTTTAAAAGCACCAAATTTCAGTTTTATCCTTTCTAGATTGTTATCCTGTCCACATTTGCATCATTATCTTTCTTCTCATACGAAAGTTTCATTTATCATCTTCCCAACATAAACATCCATAGGTCATTGTTGGCTTTTTTCCCTTTAGATTCATGCCACGTTATGATTGCTGGATTTTCTGCTTTGACACTCTATTGTTTCTAAGTATAGGCTACCAAGGGAGAGAAAGATTGACATTGATGGTCGTCCCAGCATTTTTATCCCAGATGACTGGTAATTTACTTTCCATGACGGACTAAATAGACATCCAGACTCTATTTTGAAGGACAAAGTGCTGAGCTTGGTGGTCGTAATGGATGGATAACCATTGCCATAGCTGTGAAGTGGTTGCCTTCAAAGGTTTATTGGTTTGTCGTTCTTATGCCATGTTGAGGCTTTTGTTTCCTTCCTCACGAGTGCCTTCAAGGGCTCCATCGTGATCTCTGTCATCATTTTCTATCTCCTTGTTTTTGCAAGGCCATTTAATATTTATAAGTAACATCGTTGGCCCCAAGTTATGGTGTTTTAACGAACTCCTAATTGGAAAAATTACATATCAATGAACATCTGAATTATTAACTCTGTCCTTGTCCAAAAGTCTTTGGTGGAGTATGTTGAAAATATGACCTCGTAGCAGTTCTTTTATGCTGTCTAAATATCTTTTTGCAGGTCTATGGCCTTGATATTGATCCCAGAGCAATAAAGATCTCTTGGATAAATTTGTACTTAAATTCATTAGATGAAAAAGCTCAGCCCATCTATGATGTGGAGAACAAAACTCTACTGGATAGGGTGGAGTTCCATGAATCTGATCTTCTAGCCTATTGCAGAGATCATAACATTCAACTTGAACAAATTGTGGGATGCATACCGCAGGTACTACCACTATCCGCAGCTCTTGATATTTCTTGGGGATTAAATTTTGGTGAAGTTCGTTTTTCCAACATCAAGTTCGAATTTTAGTGTGCCGACATGGATTATTTTTAATTCCTAGTTTAACTTATTCCGTTTGCTCCATGCATATTCTTAACCCCAATTCCGATGCAATGTCCAAAATAATCAGAGAAAATGCAAGCGAGGAATTTCTGTGTCTATTAGGTAAGTATTGTGCACTGTAGGTTGGAAGATATTCTAAATAATTTAATTGTAATGCGCAATTGCAAATTGCCTAGAAGTTAGCAATTAATTTGACAGGCTTCTTCTGGTTTCGCATATTTCTAAGCATACTTGTTTTAAAAGAGCATTCTTTTTTCCTATATAAGCCACCAACTAGGAGCAAAAGATTCAGGATTCTGATTGCTGACTTCATGAAAAAGTACCACCATATTGCGCTAAATGCTGATATGAGAAAACCTTCACCACTCATCTATTTTTGTACTTCTCTGGACAATTAATTTTTGCATTTCCTGTCCCAGGCTCTGTTTTCCTAGATGCATTATTTCAATTTCTTTGCAAGTGAAGTCCTAGGTTCTGTTTCCCCCGATGTATTGTTTCAATTTCTTTGTGTGTGAACTTGGAGCATTCATATTAGTTTAGGGGTGAATCTATTGGTCATTTACTTGTTTGTAACAAATATGCATGAAAAATCTTGTTTTGCTTTTTGTTCTATTATGTAGAGCTCCATGGACCAATTGCTTGTCTTCTATTATCCTTATTAGAATTTCTTCAGGCTACTTTCACTCCATGCTGTTTGTGATAAGTTGTATTGTCTTTGTGGTCTTTCTTATGTTTGCTGGGCAAATATTGTTACATGAAATTTTGTCTAATGGTGTCCTTTATTCCTTTTGCATCCTGTCCCCTCTAGCAGTTAAATGTATTTTTGGATTTGTCAATTTATTTGGTTTGATGAAATCTTGATTCTTATGTTATCTATCTGTTCATTCAACTTGACCATGGAATGTGTTGATGCTGTGAGTTATGCTGCACGTGCTTGTTAGTCGTCTAGTCTTTTAATGTAAACATACTCATATTTATACTGGACTTGAGATATTTGCACCTGACCCACTTATTGCCGTACATGTAAACTGAAGAACTTTTTGAGATCTGGAATGGATCAAGACCTGCAATTTTTATTTCTGTAGATTTTCCACTCTCCGGTCCCATTATAAAATACAGTTTTTGAATGATGCATGAATAAACTAGCCAAACTTAAAGAAGTTTTAGTTGCTTCTTTCTCTTCTTTTGTATACGAGTAAAACAATCCACATTCCTAACTTTCCTTTTCCACTTTTTTCTCAAGAATGTTGTTGTCTTTCCTTCAAGAGCTGTGGCCATTGAGAATGCCTTTCGATTATTTTCACCTCGCCTTGCGGTTGTTGATGAACATCTAACCAGACACTTACCAAAGCAATGGTTAACAAGTTTAGCAATCAAGGTATGATCTGTCTCTGATTTATTTTTGTGTTATTTTTTACATAGTTGAAAATGTCATTTTTTGGCTGATTTTCTTCGTCATTCTTGAAACAAATAGTAGTTCTTATTGCCTTGCTTGCACATATACTAGTCTAGACACACCACATAATTTTTTGGATGATGAAATATCTTATATGAACTTATCACATTGTTATACTGTTGCCTTTATTCCTCTGAGTGACAGTAAAAGCTAGTAATTGCAGTAGATGATATATTTAATGAAAATGACTGGGCAGCCAGACTTTTATGTGGACATTGAAAGGGCAGATGGACAAAGGTAGGAGTATAATGAGTGCTGACTTGGATCATGTTAAAGCTCATTTCAAAAATGGGGTTCTGAGGATTACAGTACCAAAGCTTGCTGAGGAGAAGAAAAGGCAGCCTAAGGTTATTAACATTGATGAAGAATCTGGTAATTCTTCCGGTGAAGATATTAAGGCCACCAAGGCTCAAATGTAATTGAATAAATAAAAAAGTGCTTGCTCTGCTTTGTGTGCTATTTGTTTATGATCTTTTGTTGGTTTTGTTGTGAGATGTTTCCATTTGGATGCTCTGTTTAATATATTTTTGATAGGTTTTTAAGGATGGCTCGTAGGTATTGACAACAGTAAAGTGCTTTTTATAAATCTGGTCTTAAATTTCTAAGCGAAATTAATACTGTCGGTTTATTGTTAATAAAAAGAAAAAAGAAAAAGTCTTTTTTTTTTGCATATTGTATTATACATTTGAAGGAAAAAAAAAGAAAGAAATTATCATACTCTAACTCATATCATATGAATATGTTAATACAAAGGTCTATTGAAATTGTAATAGTTTTGATGAACTCAAATATTATATAATTGATAAATTATATTTATAAATATTAATAGCGGTTGCACATAAATAATTAATTTAAGAACTCGATAACGGTGCATTAATGTAAGGAGTATAAATAATATTACAATATAGATCAGTTCTTAACGTGTTTAATTAGCCATTGAAAATTACTTTATTTTACAACACCATTAAAAGAACAATATAACACTGTTGTTGAGGAGGTAGCTGGTAATTCTACTGATATTTATATTAAAGCTATTAAAGTTGAAATATAATCAGAGAAACATAAGGCGTTTGCGTAGTTTGTTTTTTGTTTTTAATATCTTATTGGCATTAATCGTGAGATATTTGTTCTCTCTTTTGATTTTCTATTTTTATTGTTATGGGATTTGATGATGATGTGCATGTACCAAAAATTACGTAATAAAGTATTTTTAATAAATTATGGTCGGTTTACTATTAATTAATTAAATTTAATTTACTCAAAATAATTTCAATTCCATGACATATATACACACACGCACAGAAACAAAATGTGAATAACTTTCAAATATAAAATATTTAAAATGATCACCATGCTAACAATTCACAAAATCAAATTATACATGGGCTAAATAAAGCTAATCTAGCAAATCCAGTCATAATGATTTAATTTTTATCTATATTAATTATGTCCAATCATGCCATTTTAATAAAAAAATGTTCGAGAATATTTGTTAGAGAATATTTTAATCACACACACACACAACGCACACATTATATGTAATGTACATGATATAGACTCATTTTTTTTTAATTAAAAAATTTGAAAATCCATTATATGTAATGTACATGATGTAGACCCATCGAGAACAAAGACATGTTAATTTAAAATACTTTTCAACTGAGATTTGAAATTACATACACATATGCCCAGTTTTAAAAAAATATTAATAATAAAATATTTCGGTCATCAAAGTCCCATTTAATATCTATTTGATTAAAATGTCAATATATAATATTTAATAATCACCAAATTAACAGCTGAGAATGAGATAGGCGTGAAAAATTAGTCCATTAATTAATTAATCGATACAGTCCCCCGCCGCTGAACATTTATGTTTTTGTTGTTACAATATAAAAACTTTTTTCATATTGATGTGTTAATGCGAAGATTCATTGTAATTAAAATAGTTTTAATGAATCTAAATATTCAATAACTGATAAATAATTATATTTATAAATATTAATAGCAATGGCGCAGAAAGAATTGAAATAAATTAAACAATTTTATTATATAGTCTGCCCCTGTTGCATTAATATTGTTGCTTGTGAGACAGCCGGTAATTCCTTTGGTGTAAATATATTGACTTCCATATACACAATATTTAAAAAAATCACCAAGCAACAACTCGCCAGCTAGATTACATGTAGACGAAATAACGCTAATCTAGCAAATCCAATCATAATATTTTGATTTTCATCTATATTAATGATTTCCAATCATGCTATTTTTCAAAGTAGAAAACTTTAGTGTTTAAATATCCGACAGGTAAAATTTCAAAATAATTTTTACCAAAGTCTGATGAAGAAAAATATTATATATATGCAACCATACGATATAGCAGAATGGAAAAAATAAAAGAAAATGAAGTGTTAAAAATTGTTTTGAAATTTTGTTACGCAACAAACGAGGAACACAAACATGTTAACAATTTTGGTTAACTGTCCAGCGGAAGCGGAAAAAAATAAAAGGAAGTCAAGTTTCAACGGCTGAGAATGAGAGAGGCGTGAAACATTTTTCTTTTTATTTCGAAGACCGATTTACCTGATAAAAACTTACTGACTCCGACCTATATTAATTTAAAATAGTTTTTAAATAAGATTTGAAATTACATTCACAACCGCGTTCGAGTGAAAGTAAAATAAAATATTTTTATCTAGTCGTCCGCTGCTCCGCCACTAAAAACCAATTAACTGTTATTCTATTTTAACACAAGGTATGTGGGTTGACAAGTTCCAATATTATCCTCCCTCCTTTATATTAATGATTTCCAATAATTTGATTTTCATTTATCTTAATGATTTCCAATCTATGCTATTTTTCATTTATATGTCCAACACGTAAAGTTTTCAAAACACTTTCTGCCAAAGTCTGATGAAGAGAAATATTATATATATATTTATGTAACCATACGTACAGCAGAAGGGTAAACAAAATGAAGTTTCAATAGCTGAGAATTACAAGGAGATAGGCATCAGAAATTAATTCATTAATGAATTACTACAGTCCCCGCCGCTAAACATTTTTTTTTTATTTTGAAAATCGATTTACATGATAAAAACTCACCGACACGAAACCGTATTAATTTAAAATAATTTTAAAATTTTAAAATTACATTCACAAACGCACTCCATTGAAAATAAAATAAAATAACAATAACAATAAAATATTTCAGCCTAGGCATCCTCTGTTCTGTTCAGTCATCAAAAACCCATACATTGTCTATAAAAACAAAAGGTATGTGGGTTAACAAGTCCCAATATTGTCCTCCATCCTTTCTGCACTTCTCTTTCATCATCGGACAACCAGAGATATATAATTGCAAAAGTGAGGAAGGCAGGCCCTTCTCCGGAAAGTATTTGAGCTTGGGACAATCACCGAGTAGCAATGAAGTGAGGTTTTGAAGATCAACAATTGAAGAAGATAGGCGTTCCAGATTTGGAAAATGGTCAATCCACAGAGATGTTAGAGAGGCTGGAAGAAGAGGAAGCGTGGTTCCCAATCTTACGTCCTCTGCCTCTGGTGGAAACGACACCATGTCGTCAGCACATCCTTCGATTGTGAGTCGTCGCAGAGAGGAGAATCTGTGAAATCCCCGGCCCCACTCGATCACTGACTTCCAAAGCTTCGTATTATAAGAAATCCTAAGAGAAAGAAGGTCGGTGGGAAGGCCATCTTCTTCTTCAAGGCTCGGAAGCTCAGCGTCTCCCCGTATTCTTAATTCTTGAAGAGAGGTCAGATAGTGCAATCCCTTGGGTAAGGCCTCTAGTCTCTTACAATCAATTATAGTCAGCCTCGTGAGTTTCGCACAAGGCAATCCCCCTTCGGGAAAGGACTCCAGATTTCCACACCCCCTAATACTAATCTCTTCAAGCTGGCGGAGATTATGTAAACCCCTCGGTAAAATTTTCATGTTTTCACATGAATAAATACTGATTGTTTCGAGAGATGCGTTGTCGTTGATCTCTTTGATTTTGGACATCATGGCGTAATCGAACCGAATCGATTGTGGAGTAAGAGTGGTGCAGCAGGTAGGAATCAGCTTCTGAAACTTACTTGTTCTTGAACGACTGCTACTGGGTTGATCATGAGCCGCAGCTGGATCTCCATTTCCAAGCAGCAACTGCCTCCGCAAAGCCTCAGTTTGAAACTCATCCAACAGGTCCTCAACATCAAGAGCCAAGTTCTGAAGCTCGCCAAGCCACAAATTCACAGACGGAGCCGTCCTCTTCTTCTCCTCAGCATCAGCAAGCACCGCCTTCATCACTCCCAACATATTCTCCCACTTCTTTAGATCGGCTTGGATTTGCTCTTGGCGTGCAAAAAACAGAATCCCCTCTGAAGCTAACTTATTGACCAGCAACTCAACAGACGCCGTCAGGATTGCCTCTCCGATGATCGACATTTTTTCGTCTTTTTTTTTTTTAATGCAAAGGAAGAAACAGAACTTTTTAGTTTTGGAAAGCAAAATGAGAAAATTGAACAGTAAGTGTGAAGGGTCAAAATAAAATGAACGTAACAAGTCTTCCACTTGTTGTTTATTCAACAGTCGAGTGAAAATAAAAACAGAGCCCACCGACCATTATTCCAGTGTCCGGGTAAATGCTGAATAAAGAGGAAAATGGAATGTTCCTACTGCGAACCTTCGCTTTACAAATCAAAAACGTTTCTTTTCTCTCTCTGTGCCACATAATTACTTTATTTATTTGAATTAATTTTCACGCTAAAACGAAGACTTAAAACTAATAAAACCATCATATTATATTACTCTCGTGTCAAAATAAATTATAATAAAATTTTAGCTGAACATAAGTTCGACTCGTTTATTAAAATATATATACTTAATAAAATAACAAAACAATTAAATAAACATATGCTTAATAAATTTGTCTCATTTATTAAATATATATTCTCAAAGATATAGACACGACTGAAATTGCTCTAATGTCAAAACAAAAGAAAGTCACGCCACTAATAATTTAGCAAACAAAGTAAAAGTAAAGGAAACTTCACTTGCTCGATTTGTCTGCTTGACGAACTGGACAGGATTGACCAAGCATCATTGAATAACTAGCGGGAGAAAAAGAAAAAAATCAGTGTCCGGCAAAGAGAAGCTTTTTTACTTGAAATATTTGGGAAGTAAAATTAACTTGAATAGATTAGAGATATAAATAAATTCAGTATCAGTTTAAAACGCGAGTAAAATTAATTTGATAAAAGAGAATAAGAATTGAGCATCATCCAGAAGAAAGAAAAGTAGATTATATAAATTTGTATGCAAGTATATTTTATGTTAATCTTAATTTTTTATTACCGAAAATTAATTAATTAATTAATCAATTGATCTCACTATTTCTTTTTTTTTTTTTGTCTTGTATGACACTGGCTACTTCTGAATTACACTATATATATGTTAATTCAAAGAAATAAAATTTTCATATCAATTAAACTTTATTTAATACTCTTTATCGTTATGGTTAATGGCTTAGAAAATGTGGGAATATGGTCAGTAAAAATGAAGTACTTTATTAGTTGTTGAAGTCAATAAACTTTTAAAGCAAGTCAATTAGTCACTTTTACACTACCACCATTAAATAATTTGAACGAAATGATAATTTTATTTTTAAATAAATTAAAATTTATTTTATATTATAACAAATTTAAAAAAATTATAATTGTAAATATATCTCAAAATTTAATAAAAATCTCAAAATTAGAATTTTTATTTTTAATAAAATTTGTAATTATAAAAATAATTCAAAATTTTTGGATTTAATAAAAATCTCTTAAATTATTAAAATTTTGGGATTTATTTTTGGTAAATAAATTCAATTATTTTAATAAAATTTTACAAAATTATAAATTTTAACAAACAAACAAATTCAGTCATTTTTAATTAAAATTTTACAAAATTTAAATTTAATAAAAATCAACTAAGCAGCTCTCTTTGTGATTAGTTTTTTATTAAATTTAAGGGTATTTTTATAATTATAATATTTTATTTTTCAATGCTATTATAAGATAAAATAGTTTTTTAATTTAGTTATGGATATAATCATCAATTTATTTAAATTATTTAATTATATTAATATAAAAGTAATTAATTGATATAAATTTAAAAAAAAGTGGTATAAAAAATATGTTAAAATTTATAATAATTAAATGAACATAAAACAAAATATAAGTGGTGCAATGATAATTTTTTTATATTTTATTTATCTATTAATTTTTTTTTAGAAAAATTACATGTAGCAAGCCTTCCACTTGTTGTTTACTCCAGGAAAGTGAAAACAAAAACAGAGCCCACCACCCATTAATAATTTAGCAATTCACCAATCACCAGTCACCTCGCCACCACTTGTTTCCAGGTTCCATGAATATAAAATCCCACGTTGATATTTGTAGGGTCAAGCAACATTAATCGAGTGTGCGGGTAAATGCTGAATGAAGAGGAAAATGGAATGCATTTACTACGCACCTTCGCTTTACAAGCCTTAAAAACTCATTAAACCGAGCTAAATCATAACCTCTCTCTCTCTCTCTCTCTCTCTACTATATATTTTCCATGCTAAAACGAAGACTTAAAAGATTACTGTGGTATCAAAATAAATTATAACAATTTTTTAGCTGAGCCTAAATTGGACTCATTTATTCTTAATATATATTGTTAATAAAATAACAAGACGATTAATATGTTATCAGTGACATAGACACATCAGTAATTTAGCAAACTTTACTTTATTACACGAAAGTGAAAGTGAAAGCGAAAGCCAGGCAACGCCCACCACCATCAATAATTTATCAAGCTTCACGCGCTTGCGCTTGTCTGCTTGACAAACTGGACATGGGTGGACTGCATATCATTGAATAATTGGAAAAAATGAAAAATAAAAGTCAGCGTCCAGCAAAGAGACTCCGTCTTTGTGTGTTGCTTCCTATTCAGTACATGCATAGATATTGTACGTCGACCTAGCATTTGAAAAATGGAAGTAGAAATTGAAACTTACTTTTTTAGACCGGAATTCTACTCTTTGCCCCTTGGACAGCTAGCGAACGTACTTCCTTACTGGATAAGATAAGAAAAGGTCTCTTGCTTAAGCTGCTTACTCCTTCTGCCTGTCTTCCTGACCCCGGCCCAGGCATAGTCTTAGCTTTTCCTTGCTCTAGCCTCTTTACATGTATTCATAGCACAATATTTTACTACTCAAACTGTATTATATACTCATTACTCATATATCGCGGGATTCATCATGATAGGTATAAGACTATTTAATATCTCATTTTACCCTATTTGTTGCCACGGAAGAAAATAAATTTAGTTTTAATTTATTTATTATTTATTAATTTTTTTATTCTATCATTAAAACAATATAGTCATAATTTAAAGTGAAAATTTTAAGTAAAAGCTCATTATATCTCAATTTTAAATTTTAAATAAAAAGTTGTTGATTTTATGATACATATCATTGATGACATGTCTTAATTCAATATATAAATTTATTTATTATAAGAATATAACAGTAATAATAAACTAAAAGTAAATTTATTATTAAAATAAATAAAATTTATTAATAAAAATAAGGGTTATGCATCTTTTTTGTAATATTCAAAAACTTTTATTTCTTTTCTTTATGTGCTTTTCCAAAGGTTAGGATTGAATTTTTATTTTCCATTAATCAGAACCGATCACAAAAGTGAGAAGAAAGAACAAAGCCCACTACAAATATAAAATCAAACGAGCTCATAATTATGCCTTTACTTTGCACACTAAATTATATGACAGTCGAACCAAGATTTTTGCCTTTTCTTAACATGCTTGATTAGGTACTATTTTAGAAAGAACACGAAAGCAATGAACCTTATTGTTAATGTTAAATGTCAGGAATATAATTAGCTTGGAAGAAAACTATATTCTTCTCCTCTCACCGTCTCTTCAGGTTCATTTAAAAAATTTGAAGAGAGTTTATCAATCCTTCTACACTTCAAAATATCAATGTTCTTGATTTCTTCAAATATTAAATAAAGGAAAAAAATGTTGAATGTAGAAGGAAAATGGAATGCATCTACCGTCGCTTTCGAAGTCTTCATCTTATCAAAAGCAAGCTAAATTAAAAGATTTAATCTCTCTTTTTTATTACTACAAGTGCGCTGCATTTTATTTATTTATTTATTTAATAATATTATTATTATAATCAACAATGCCGATTTATAATATAATGAAATATTCTTATTCCCATCACGTTGAGATAAGGTAAAATGAAAGTTTAAATAACACAACTTCAACTCATTGGTTAGAGGTATATATTCAATAAGCTAATAATATAATTAAGATAACATGATTATTACACTAAATGAAATAAAATACAGTACCCGTCACCAATAATTAGCAAGATTTCGCATGCTCATGTTTCAAGAACTGGACATTGGTGAATTAACCAAGGATCCACGAAACAATTTCAAAAAACATGATGGATACTATGCATTTTTTTTATTTGTATAGAAAATGGGACTAATTTTAAAAAATTTTCAAACTCACTTATTTACAAAAACAATACATAATGATTTACTTTTATTTTGAAACATTATACGGAATCAAATAATAATGATACAAAGAGAAAAACAGTAATTCTCTGATTGTAATTTTCCCTTTTTTTTAAAAGGAGATGGTGGGGTTTAGTTGTTTGCAAAATTATTGGTGTGGGAGTATATTTGTTTTTATTTTCACTTTATTAATTAATTAGGGAATCAAACGTGTAATAATTTGTTTTCACTTTTTTAAGCTCATATCTAAGCTCACTTTAAGATAAGCATGAGTACTTGAACTAGACTCCGACTGCGTCTATTGCGGGCTTAGATCTTAAACTAGACTTGAGATTTTATTTATATTTAAAATTTTTTTTAATTATTGTAAATTTAAAATAAATTAATAATAAAAAATAATTATAATCAATAATAAATTAAAAAAATTAATATTTTAAAATAAATAAATAAATATTTTAAATTTTAATTCTTTTTTAATATAAAATTCTCTAATTCAATTATTTTATTAATTAATTAACACAAAATAAAAATTTAGTATTATAATTTTAACTTTTTTATATCATTATTGATTTGTAAATTAAAAATTTAAGTTTTTTTTAATTTAATATTATTTTTTAATTTTAGTTATATTATTTTAATTTATAAATTTTTTTTTGAAAAATAATAGACCAAATTTTTTTCTTAAACCTTTATTCGTGCCCTTACGTGTGAGAATTGGGCCAAAGTTCGTGAAGTCTACGGGCTGGGACCGGGCCGGGACACCCCAAACTTTGTTACCCACTTTCAAAATAATCAGTAGAATTTGTAAATCTAGAGCTAGGACTTCTCAAATATAAAAATCTAAACTTCGGTCCGCAAAACACCACACCGAGAGAATTGATGACATGTATTCGAAACTTAAAGAACAAGACTTGCAAATTCCGTAAATTCACTACCCGCCGACCAACCCAAAACCTCTCCGATCACAGCCGTAGCTGCTTTCGGCTAGCCACTGCCGTTGACTCCCATCCACCAAAGTCTGGTCTCTTTTGCTGCCGTCATCTCCTGTCATCTCCCGTGCCCTAAAGCTGGAAATCCACTGCCATTTCTAATGACTTTGTGCCGTCGCCGGTAACAAATCCACTGCCTTCATCAACCTTGGGCCATAACAGCTTCTAGACATCATCAATACTCAGCCGTTCATAACCGGTATAACTTCTCAGCCTCGGTCTAGCCGCCGCCATCGCTGCCGTACTGCCGCAATCTCTGCCATCGCTACCGTACTGCCTCAATCTCTGTTCAAGGTAAGCACAATCTCATGACTGCCTCGATCTCTGCCTTTTTTTTTTTCACTGGTCTTCTTCTCGTGCTTTGCTTAATTTTTAATTCACTGCAATTAAAAAATTATTAAGATTTATTTAAATAATTTTGTTATAATTATTATTTGGACGAGATCAAATTTGTTTTGAAACATTTACAAAGAAACTCTATTTTTCTTTCGATTACTCCAATTTATTACTTATACATGTGATGGGATTGAATTTACTTACCGCCGCATTGACTATGTAGCAGAATTATTGTTGCAATGAGTGTTTGGTTATTGACATGTTATTGATCTTAAATTAAAAAATGGGCTTAGTTGAAAATGGCATGATGGGCAAATAAATGTCATAAACAAAAAAGTGAGGTGAGGTAGAAGAGAGGCAGTAGCATTAGGCATTTGACAGCAATAAAGGCAAGTAGGCGGAGATGATCATGGTGGGTATTGTGATGTAATAAAGAAAAAAGGAGGTGACTGGTGACTGAGTTGCAGTTGCCAGTTGCAGAGTGAGAGGCGCTCATGATCCCATTTGTAATATTAACAAACATGTATACACATAAGCTATAAACTTGTCTGCATCTACTTAATTCATGTAGATTTGGATTGCTATAGAGGGGGGTGGGAAAATTATGTTTGATTTCAGTTTTCAATGGAAAAATTTAATTCATAGGTAGATTGTAAAATTGAGCTCTCTCTCTCTTTCCCTCTCTAAATATGATTTAAACATGAAAAAAATATATATGATGTCTATACGATACGTATTTCAACTATAACTTACATAATGATTTATGTAATGAGTGTGTGTGTGGATTTATGTAATAACTGTCTGGTAACTTTAAAACACAACTCATTAAAAATTTTTCACATAAAAATTCATTCATAGTAAAACCCCAACGGCTCTGCATCTCTATTGTATCTCAAAGTATGAACACACACACAGAAGACAGATTATGTGCATGCCTGTTTATGTGTGTAATAAGAGAGATGTCTAGAAGATTAGGACCTGTGTGAGGTGCTGTCTAGTAATATTTTTTAGTAGTGCAAGCAAAATATAAAATCGGAGGAGCTCATGTTCGTGCCTTTGCTTTACATATTAAATAGAATAAAAGAGAAACCAAGAGCCTTGTTTGTGCTTAACACGATTAATTAGGCACTACTTCATAGAAGTAGAGTGGAATAAAGCTACACGACGAACGATTTTGTTAATCTTGAATGTGAGGAATACAGTTAGCTTGGAATAAAGTTACATCCTTCTCCTTTCATCGTCTCTTCAGGCTCGTTTCAAAGCTTGAAGAGAGTTTATCAAGTCTTCCACAATAAGAAAATCAACATTCTTGCTTCCTTCAAATGTTGAATAAAGAAAAATTAATTGTTTAATAAAGAGGAAACTGGAATATATCTGCCTTTGCTAAGCTAAAATTAAAAATTTTAATCTCTCTTTTATTACTAAAGTACACCATGTTTTTTTTTTTTATTTATATTGATTATATTCTCGTTGTGTTGAAATAAGATATAAAAAATGTTGGATCAAGAGGAACTCGACTCATTTGTTAAAGGTACATTTTAATAAACTAATAACAAGATTAACATAACACTATTATTACACTAAAGTGAAATGAAAGCCAGTGCCCACCGGTACACCAACAGTAATTTAGCAAACTTCGCATTCTCGTGTTTGAGGAAATGGACATTGGCGAATTAACCAAAAGATCAATGAAAGAATTTTAAATAACAAAATGGAACCTGTAGCTGCTCTACCCCCCCCCCCCCCTCTCTCCCCAACACTAACCATATATAATTGTTCTGGAAATGGAACTAACTTTGAGACATTTTCAAATAAACTAATTTTCAAAAGCATTAAAGCTATACAAAATGATTTAAATGATTTCCTGGTTGTTTGTTCTTGGCGAGGGGGGTTTATCTGTTTTGTTTTAACTTTATTAATTAATTAGCGAGACAAACAGGTAATGATTTGTAAAAGGATCACTAGCATCAAATTATTGGGAGGTGTTATGGGGAAGTTACGTTCGGTATTTACAATTCATGTAAGATGAATTTGTAAGGCTTATTAATTTCGATGAAAATGTGGCCTTATTAAGTTATTAATTCATTAATTAAGTTAACTTGAGGTATTAATATTTAGTCATTGTGAATATTAATTTATTTAATTTGAAGTTCAAACAATTTATTGAAAGAAGGATACGTTTTTTTTCTTCTTTTTTTTTCAGATTTTTAATTCCTAGTATTTGATTTCACTTGCTTTCAATTGTTGACGTTGCTGAAGAGGTAGTTAAAGTTAGCTGAATGTCATCAAATGCTTGTATCTCATCTCACAAAATGGCAATATCAGTTCGTTTCTCTGTAGGCGCGGCCGTCACGAATTGAAAGTAACATCCACCATTGAAAATTAATTTTAAGAACTTTTTTTACTTGAAATCTTAGAAAAGAAACACTAACCAGATTAGATTAGAGATGCATAAATTCAGTGCCAATTTAGAATGTGCCTATGATTTATTAAGAAAGAACAAGAAGTGATCTAAAGAGTGAAAATGGGGTTATGTAAAACTTGCATGCAGGCATACCATATGTTAATCTTTCGTTGCTGAAAATTAAGTGCCAATTTAAAATGTTTGAAGTTTACGGTAGGCGCGACAGTTTGCATCAATCAAACTTACTTTATTAAACTCTTCATCTTTATAGTTAATGGCTTAGCAAATGCAGGAGTATGAGTCAGCCAAAATAAAGCACTTTCTCTCGTATCAAAGCTTTATTAGTCGTTGAAGTCAACAAATTTTTGAAACAAACTAAAACAGTTCCAAGTCGAAATTCATAGGGTGTAATTTGGTTGTTATAAATATTTTTAAATTTCAATCTAATTTAATATTTAACAGTAATTTGATTATTATAAATATTTCTAAATTTCAGTCTAATTTAAGTTCATCCCTTCTTTCATGTTAATGCTAATAAATTTTAACCTCATTTTGTGTTGATGCACAATCTAACTTAACGAAAATAATATTTAAATTGTCTCACAATTTTTTTTCTTAAAAAAGCAAAAGAGAAATCATATGCGGCAGTTAATTTTTCTTCCTCTTTATTGCAGGACTAGCTTCATACGCCAAAATTTTGTCGTTATTCTACCTAGCCATTGGATTTTAATTACGCTGATCTCATTGTTGGGGTTTGTAAATGAATAACGAAGTTGTGCATCGAATTGATTTTGTGATTTTTTTTTTTTGGGTGCTTTCTTCTCTGTAAAGCTTAACTAGTTCTGAGAATATCAACCGCCATCGACAGCAAATCTGAAGCATGCGTTGTATTTTAGGTGCGGGCAAGTGTCACAATGAACACAAAATAACCGTACTAGTATTTGGATTTACGAATACGTTCATTCAAATATTAAATGCACGCAGAAGAAAGCAAATTGTGACAATGACAAGATAGCAAAAATTGCAAATGGTCATTCCCAACACAACAAACACCTGTGGCTCTTTTCCTTATAATTTTCTTCCTTCAATTTTCCTTTGATTAATCATTAGAAAAAAATTCTTTTTTTCTAAATCATGCGTTTTTAACATCTACATGGTTAATGCCATTGAAATCAAATGGTTGTTATTAACGAAAACAGAGTTGTAATCCCATTGCAACAATATATTGTTATAAGTTGAATTGTTTCCTGCAACAATTTTACCAGAATCTCAATAAATTAATAGCTCTAGAACAATGAAAAAATTTATTAAATGTTACAAATATTGATTAATCTATAAGTTAATAAATTATTAATTTATGAAAATATTTGGTATTTTAGAAAAATATGATCATATTTATCATTTTAATTTACCTTGACTTAGTGTCTATTATGTTTTATTTGAATATTATTTTTTAAGGAGATTTTTTAATAGTTAGCTGCTTTATATTATAGTAATAAGATTATGGTATGGTTTTATTTTCCCATGTTAAAGTTGATAATTCCACTATATAAATAGTTTCAAACAAAGAAATAGATAATATTAATGTTGAATAATTTTTTGTTACAAGTCTTTTCAAATTACAACAGACAAAGACGAAATTTAAGTTTTTTTTTTTTTAAAACAAAGAGCAAATAATGATGAGAAAATGTTTTACGTGAACCATATAGGCATATCATATGGATTTTTTGTTTAATGCTAGCTAATTATCAATTTATATAATAATATATTTCCTTCAAAATATACTACTTGAATTTAAAATATTTTTTAAAAAATTTTAATATCAAATAAAATTGGTTTGAGTTTTTTTCTTTAAAAAGAAAAAAACTTGGGAACATAGACAAATGATGAAGGCACAAGTTAAGCGGGGAAAGTGAGTTCCGTACTATCGCTGAGCACTCAACTCTCTAATAATCTCAAATTTCAATGTACATTTTTGTAAATTAATTTCATATACTAAAGTCTTTTGGGTTTTGTTGCATTAATTCTTTGCTGCTTATCTTGTTTTATTATTTTATGATGCAAGAGTCATGGTAGCGATACATTTGGAATAAAACGATTTAAGTTATTTTTTGTTGTTATTAACAAAAATTATACATCACTAATTGATCAACCCCTCAAGAAATTGGTTTCATTTGTAACAACTAGCTTATTGCTTTTACCACACTTTTGTACATCTCGCTATGAAATCAAGAAGAACTTGTAAATATAAACGTAGATATTAGTATGCTGTGATGTGATAATTTTAATTCAAATGTAAATTAAGAGATGATTCTTATATAGACAAATACCGAATAAAAATATTTAAATATAAGCATTCAAATTTATGATATACCTTACATTCATTGGCTTATTGGTATTAAAGGAAGTGAATAGAATAGACATAAAAAGTCAGAAAAATGAACGAGTGCACATGATGAGTCCAGATGCCTCTCTACCAACGAGGTTCTACACGAATAAAGAACTGCAGAAAAACAAATATAAATCCTAATACAGTATAGAAGATGCTCTTCATAACAGTTTTTTAAAGTTGATGAGTCCAAATATCCAGTAAATCATTCAAAATCTCCTTCAATTATGAGCTCAAACAATTAATAGTATGCAAAATGCATGATAGAATCCTAAGCTCACCGACCGTTAGTTCAGAATGACAATTCTTATTAGTCCAAGAATCAAATTGATTTTTTGTTGTATATAAATAGAGCACTAGATCAACAAATAGTTGAAGACTTGCTTGGCTATTGAAGATCCCAAAGACTGCCAAACCACCAAGACTATACCAAGATACCAGATATAACAATGATGTCGAGAATCACATAGAGGCCGTTACATTTTACACTCACTGCGGCAACAAGTTAATTAATACGGTTCTAGCTCCCTTGTTTTAAAAGAAATTTACAAACACATGCAGTAGGAATAATTAATTAATTTCTAGTGTTCAGTACTCATTCTCCGTGTGCCTTTCTTCTATTAAGGGACAACCCGAGATCTCTAATCATAAAAGAAAGGTACGCAGGCCCTTCTCCGGAAAGTATTTGAGCTTGGGACAATTACAGATCTTCAAGGCCATTTAGTGAGGTGTTGATGATCAACAATTGAAGAAGGCAGGCGTTCAAGATTTGGTAAATCAACAATCACCGGATATATTACAGTGGCAGGAAGAGGAAGAGGAAGAGTGGTTCCTAATCCTAATCTCGATTTAGAACAGATTAGTTAACATATGGCATTCCACACTCTTACAATGCCATTTCATGTTATGGAAGCAGCGTTCTTCATCACGGCGTTACAATCAAATGCTTTGATTTGAAGACTTGCTTGGCTAAGAAAAACAAGGAGAGCAAAGGTAATTAATCTTGGTATGATGAATATTTTTATGGGTGTACTAAGAGAAATAAAGATAACAAAAGGAATGCTATTGAGGAGTATTTTGATATTTACAAAAGTATTCAAAGAAAAAAGTGATGTTTTGAAATCTATTTCCTGGAAGACATAATAAAAGAGCATTTTGAGTAAATTTAAAACTACAAATAGTCTCCTCTTTTGATAATATTCATCAATTAATTCTGTTTACTTCAAAATATAAAAAAAAAAAAATTGTCTCTTTATTACTTCCTAACTAGTCATACTAGTGTATTAATAATTATGAAGAACCAATGTAATTTATATGATATAAGAAGCGCTTTAGCACATTATCCCAAATTTAGCTAATGCATGTGCCTAATATAGGGAAATCAACATTCAGCTTATTAGAGTGCCATTATATATTTTGGAAAAGAAATTAATACAAAAGACTGAAAATTAATTGACACTGGATCATGTTGGATTGTTAGTTGTTAATTTTGATTATTGAAGAATAAAGTTGCTTGATTGAGTAGTATCGTATCACAGGAACTCCAAGCTCAATTTCATTGCCCAAGCATACCATGCCATATGTTGCCCGAAAGTGCAATAGCATTGAACATTTAGTTAGCTAGCTTATACTAATTAATGAATGAATATGACTATTAGTTCTTTATGATTAATTAAAAGAGAAAATATTAGACAATCACGAAAACAGCAGCACTTCACTTCTGTAAATAACATAACAACTACATGTTCTATATTGCAATTCTTTTTATAATTTTAATGAACAAAAGAAAAGACCAAGGACAAATTATATGTAATTGAATGTTCTCTTTGATAATTAGACAAAATAATACCAATCTAGCTAACTCATCCAATCATTATAATGATCCGATTTTCATTATTTAATTTTGTCCAATCATGCTAATTTAATAAAGAGCACTGAACCCTGGATTATTTATGTGTTCAACATCTTTGGCCGAGTTTGAAAAGTATTAGAGCTGCATTTATGCTTTGTGTTATTACTTAGGACATGGTCATATTATGTTGCATTTGTCAGAGAACTGAATATTACGGGGGAAAAAAAAATCTTAAAGAGATGTGACGAAGGCAAAATGAGAGCATAATGCACACACACGACGGCAATGCGTCATCCATTTTGAATCTATGTATACAAAATGCATGATAGAACACACAACTCATATTTTAGCAATAATCCTCAGCTCGTTCGCCGTAAGATCAGAATGACAATTCTTATTAGACAAAGAATCAAAATGATTTTTAGTTTTATATGAGTGGAGCGCTAGATCAACAAATAATTGAGACTTGCTTGGCTATTGAACCATACGATGGCAATTCGAAGATTACAGCTTAGCTCTGCCATTCGAAGTATGCAACTCAGCTGCCCAAAGACTGAGACAATACCAAGATACAACATCAAGAATCAATTCGAACATTCAGCTAGCTAGCTCATACTAACTAATTTGTAGGGTCGTTAGTTCTTTATGATTGACTAAAAGAGAAAATTTTGACAATCACCAAAACAACAACAACTCACTCCCATAAACAACAAAATAAATTCATAGTTTATATTGCAAGTCTTTTTATGATTTTAATCAGAAGATAAAATACGAAGGACATATTATATATAATTGAATGTTCTTCTTGATAGTTTGACAAAATAGCACCAGTCTAGCGAACTAATCCAATCATAATAATACTTTGATTTTCATTATTTAATTATGTCCAATCATGCTAATTTACCAAGGAACACTGAAGACTGAACATTTGAGTATTTGTACGTTCAAAGACTTTGGTTAATGGAGACACTAGTTAAGGACAGCAGATAAAAGAGGAGAATGAATTACGTACAATCCTTGAGAACTATAGTCTTTAATTCGGGCTTTGTTGTATCTATTTTTTGGGTCAACTTATCATAAATAAGAGTGAAATTCCGATCTTAAAATTCGGGTCAGAAATAATTTAGATTGAAAAAAAAAATCCATCCTATTTCAATCCAAATATAAAATCTTATCTGATCCGATTCGAAATAGTTTGGATCAAATGGATATTTTGGATAAATTTGATTTGGATCGGTTCGGATTGAGTTCGGATTTGGTTGAGGTTGACTAGTTTGGGTGATGCTTTCGGATCCTACTTCTGAAACCTACAGGCACCGGCGTCTCGACTGTTACCTCCATCAACAAAAGCATGGTACATCAGCAAGAATGAAAGTGCAACCACAACCCATTCTAAGAAAAAGATCAAAACAGAGAGAATACAAGTAAGTTTTAGAATGACAGTGCCGTTAGGAGAGCACCGTGACAGAGATGGAGCTCTGGAAGATGCCGGTGAGGACCGTGGCGACCATGTCGGCAGCGTAGTGCTTGTTGGTGGAGAGGTAGCGACGGAGAGGAGGTGGTGGAGAATGAGGGAGAAGCAGTCGAGGGAGGCAAAGACATTAATACAAGTAAAATGAGCCTACCATCATTTGATTTGATAATTGGCTGCTGGTGATTTCGATAACGATTTCAAAGAAAACATGGAACAAAGGTCAAAAATAAAAATAAGTAACTTCAGTCGATGCAAGAAATGAGCAAGCCTCGCACATGCGTGCGTGTGTCTGTCTAACGGGACATGGCTTGGAGCATAGATCAAATGAGAAAGCCACTCCAAGTTAAGCAGATCGAATAAACAGAAGAGAGGAAGTAACTGATCAATTTAATTCTTTGTGCAATGGCTACAGTAACAGCAAAAATATGTCTACACAACTAGACGAATCCGACTGGCATGGATGGTACCATCAACATGCAGCATTACATCGACATTTGATCATCTATCAATTTTCATGACATGGGATTAGAAATATTGAGTTCATAATTGTATGTAATTTCATGGACTAGATATATAAAATTGATTTGACTTAGTTTAACATGTAAAGAAAGAGTAGTGGAAAATGATATCGATGCGATATGTGATGAATAATGATAGACAACAAATATTTATAATGTTATAATGAAATGTGTGATGCGATATGTGATGAATAATGATAGACAACAAATATTTATAATGTTATAATGAAATGTGTATTTACTGAAAAGTATTTGGCAATAAAATGATGCTATAAGAATTTAATATTAGTTGAAAAGAATGACAACTAAAATTAATAGATATAGATGCAATGCTTTGAGTTTATTTTATCACTTCGCTAATCATTTTGAAACAATAGATAAATTAGAAGTTCAATTAATTTTGAACAAAGACTCTAGAGAAGCTCAAAAAGAGACTTGATTTTTGTATGCCAAAAAATATTAGAGAAAAGATAAGTCAAAATCAATTACAAGAATAATAATAAGGACATATTCCGCAAAAGTTATAAATAGATACAATATAAACTTAGTTTTAAATTAGGTAATTATTAATTTATATGATAAGAGAGTCTTATAGAAAATGAGGAATTTTCTTTTAAAAGAGATTTGTTTTAGGAACAATTTTTGTTTGGTTTAGTTTGTGAAGGCTCAAGTATTTGAGAGCAACACAATCGATTGAAAAACAAATTTATGATTTTGACAAAGTAATCGGTAGAATATTTGTTAAGTTTGAGACATTAAAAAAGGTGGGAAAATAGACAAATAATGAAGAACTCACAAATTGGGCAGAGTAAGTAAACAAAGGGAAACGGAGTAAATATTTCCCTTATATATAGGGTTTGGTTACGTTAGAACAATTTTAAGATAGAATATTCTTTTATAACTATATGATCAAAGTTATAATGAATTTTTTATTATTTATTACTTTGTGTGTATTGCTGAGATTCATGTTCTATCATAGAACAACTCCATCATAATCAATATGAAAATGATTGTTGCCAATTCCTTTCTTTTTCTTTCCAAAAAATTAGCACAATCTACCATTACTACTATAGAATCTTAACTATTATATATAAGCATGTGTCAAATTACTAAATAAATCACACTTTAACAAAGAATAAAAGCTAATTTCATGGTTACCGCCTATTGTACTTTATTTTATTTTATTTTTACCTTGCAAACTGCTGCAAGCTAATTACAAGCTAATTACAAAATCTTCTCTTACTCTAAGATCTTTTTGAATGATCTTGAAATTTGTATTCCTTTATGTGGGATTGGTTTTTTCTTTAAACAAAATTTCAGCGATAAGAAACCTTACCCATTGAATACCAACTTTAAATTTATTATTATTCAAACTCAAAAAATTACAAAAGCAAAATGCCTTCACAGCAACCGTTAAATTATGTCTAGCCACCATGCTGGTTTTATTTTTACTTTATTAAATATATACAAAATTAAATCATCAAAGCCTCTAATTTCACTAGTTTTCAACTTTAAATTAAAACACATGATCTATCAATAAATTACAGATTATTTTTTTATTTCATTCAACCATTGAACTTAGACCAAATCAATTTGTAAAAAAATAAAAAATATATATTTATACTTTTCCTTGTCACATCCTCATTTGATTTGTAGACATATGGATTGAAATTGGATTGAATTTCATTTAGTGGATTAGGTTAGACTGAAAATTTTAATCTACAAAATTATAAATTAAATATGAATTGATGTCGAATCTACAAAATCTTATCCATAAACACCCAATAGTTTTATATACCTAATCTTCTCATGTCTCATCAATTTGTACACATTTTTTTATATAAGGTGATTGTGGTTCTATATATATTTTAGGTGTGTATATGAGTGTGTTATAATAAAATCATAAATCTATCAATTTTATCTTTTAACTTATTTTAAAGAAATGTTATAACAATTATGACATAGATAACAACAAAAAAAATTCAAAATTTATAATTTACTAAAACGACGTCGTTGCCTTTTTATATAATATGCATTTTTTTTTAAGGGCAAGGCGGTAAAAAAAGCACGGCTCTCCCGTCTCAACGTCACCGTAGAAGACAGGAATGACAAAATGAAAAATTGAAAAACAGAGTCCCTATTCTTCATTGCCAAGTATGAATTCTTTTTCAGTTATCCAGAGGTGCAAAGCCAATATCCGCCAAATCCAAACCCAAATCCACTAGCACGTAGCCCGTCCAAGCATTCATCGCAATCGGAGGGGCAATACCGGATTCCAGACGAAATGCATCTCATTTCGGATCGGTAATTCGATGGGCTCGGAGCATCTCGAAGAAAACTTGTTTTGCAGCTACATGGCCAGGTGTTAAATGGGATCTAAACCCAACGGAGACGACCCGAAACAGGGGAATGCAACTATGACTGTAGCAGTAAGGCCGCGTCACCGGTATGGCAATTCCGTTGATGGGACGACGTCATCTTCTACGATTTTGGAGTCAATTGAGGCCAAGAAAACTATAGATCCTTGTTCCCGTAGCCGTGTCATGAACTGTTCATCCCAAACGAGCCACAAGGTTGGATTTCCTCTACTCCTCCACACCTCCCCTTACAAAAAAAAAAAAAAAATGTGGCACATTTATTTTATTATTGCTTTTAGTGTATTGTGGGGATACAAGGAAATCAGAGAATTAGAGTCGTTATGGCTGTCATTAATAGTCTCTTGATTTCTATAGTGCCTCCTTATAGTTGATAGCAAATGCTTATTTTGAATCACTCATGGGTCGCCAGCTATTAGATTTCCCAGCTGTAGAAGATTGAGTTTTACTTGTAACTTAATGCTTATAATTTAGTTATTATCACGTCATGGATGCCTGGCTATTAGATTCCTAGCTGTGGAAGCTTGGGTTTTTTCAATTATAACTTCGTGCTTATTTTTCTGCTTCTAAAACAATTATTTTCCGAAGTGCAGGATTTAGCTATTTATCGAAGCATGCAATCAGCTCTAGATAATGTTGTCAATGCAGTTTTTGATGGGTCAAATCAATTTGGTTGAAGTACTTCTGATGTTCACCTTGTGCTGTGCAGAATATTTGAAGGTTTCTTTGTGATTTTTGTGGATCTGATAAAAACCTTTTGACTTTTATTTTTCTGGTTCTGCTGAAAATATTTTGGCAGCTCTGATTTGAAGGTTTTCTTCAACAACTTTTTCCTCTGAAATGGACTGAGCCAAGCCCTTGTATTAGCCCATAAGATTTGCTAGCTTTTGAAGATGCTTTAACAAAGGCAGGTAGTCATAATGAAGAAAAGCAACATATGAGGGGCTTGCTTATATGAGGTACTGGGAACAATTTGAATCTGAATTTTCCTTTTGGTCTTTTTTGCCTTCTTGTCTATATTTTCACTCCTTTTCTGTTCTTTCTTTTAAGCAACATCATTTTACTTCTCTGCACTGGAACAGAATGATCAGAGATGTCTAATATTTCTTGACTTGAAATGGCCTTAAAATGTATGTGAATTTGCAAGTGTTAAGTATATAAGATACATATTATTATATTAGGCTCATGAAAGGAATTTTGTTTGAAACTTGACGTAATAATTTCCTTTCAGACACCAACATTCACGTATAAGAAACTGCATATGCTTTATTCAAAATTTGTGATATTCTGCTTGGTTTAGGTGTTTTGGAGAGGTTTTTCTCCATTCTCTTTAGTTTAATTAAAAAATAATAATAATAATGCTATTTGCACTTGAAATTACAACAAGCATAGCTCATTAGTTGTATTATATTTGTATTAGACATTTGCAGTATTTATTAGGATTCGAGATGATGAAGCAACTGTTTAAGTCAAACTCTTTGGTGATAATTACAGGTGCTTTTATGGATTCAATTTGTAACCGTTTTTTGTCATCATTATTTTCATTATAAATAAACATCTTGCACTGATTCCTCTTACTTGTATTTTGGATTCAGGAACTACAAGAATTTCACTCAGCTATGGAAGAAGCAAAAGCTGATATACTTGGCATTTGGCTGCTGAAGTTTCCAATTAGCAAAGTAAGAAAGAAATGTTATATTCTCTTAAAATTCACTGTGAATTGTTATCCAAGATACTGTTGATTGTTGATTCTTTAATGGCATATTCTCTCAAAATACATTGAGTAAATATTCTATAGTTCGAGTATGCTTTGCAGTGTGTTAGAGCAACAATACAGAAAAGAGGGGTTGGAAAATTATGGAGCTTTGAAAGTAACTATTGATACTAGCCTTGACATATGCTACACATGTGAAAATGGAGAGACAATTGTAATTAATTGAAAAGTAAACGTGATTCGCAAGTTCCGCATGATAATTTAGTTGGAAAAGGGAGAGAACATTAGAAGAGCAAAACTATTGATGAGTGACTATTTACCTTAAGCTATTTTTTAATCCATTTGCTCATTTAAGGGGCAATTTTCTCATTTAGTTTATCCTGAATGCGGACACAGCACTAGAAAGAGTGCAGTATTGATAAATTTCTTGGTTACACTCAGTTACTATGAGAGAGTCCCAAGTAAATTATGGATTTGAATGTGAGGCTAATTACTGCAATATCATATTAATATACTTTAGAGTTCAAGTTTATATATCGACAACTTGTTTGACTATCTTTATGAACAGATTGAGAGCAATTCATTATAGTTTTCCACGTTGGTGAAAACTGCTTCGAATACCTATCAAATTCGTTTGATGAGCTTTATGTTTCAAATGATATAATGCTGATTTCTTAGTAGCTTGGTATCAATCGAGTTATACTTTTGCAGGCAAAGAAGGCTGGAAGTACATTATTTTGTATGGGTGCTGCATGGAGAGATGCTATGGGGAGGAAACCCAATTTCAATCCGGTACTTGAATATGTGAAAGATATATAATACGCTTGGTTTATTGTAGCGATATTAATACGCTTGGTTTATTGTTAATAAAAATAAAAAGGAAAAGGTCTTTTTCTTTGGCATATTATATTATGTATTTGAAGGAAAAATTAAAAAAAAAAAGAAATTATCATACTCCAATTCATAAAGATATTCCTCTTCTGTCCTATGAATGTGTTAATATGAAGGTCTATTAGAATTATAACAGTTTTGATGAATTCAAAATTAAATCACTGATAAATTGAATTTATAAATATTAATAGTGATGGCATATAAAAAATTAATTCAAGAACTCGACCATAGTGCATCAATTTAAAGAGTATAAATAGCGCATTAATTTAATGCCGTCCTTACGTGTTTAATTAGCAATTGAAAACTACTTTATTATACAACACCATTAAAAGAACATTATAACACTTTTTCTGAGAAGGCAGCTGGTAGTTCTTCTGGTGAAGGTATTAATGCCATTAAAGTTGAAATATAATCAGAGAAATATAATGCGTTTGCTTAGTTTGCTTTTTGTTTTTGATATTTTTTTGGCTAATGCTTTGCTTGGTTGTTTTTTGTTTCTGATATTTTATTGGCGTTGTGGGGTATTTGTTTTCTTTTTTGATTTTCTGGTTTTGTTGTTTTGAGATTTGCTGATGGTGTACCAAAATTATGTGATAAAGTACTTTTAATAAATTATAGTCGGTTTACTATTAATTAGTGAAATTTAATTTACTCAAAATAATTTCAATTCCATGACATATTTACACACGCACACATACAAAATGTAAATAACTCTCAAATATAAAATATTTAAAATAATCACCATACTATTAACATTAGATTATACATAGATGAAATAACGTTAATCTAGCGAATCCAGTCGTAATAATTTGATTTCCATTTATATTAATTATGTCCAATCGCACCATTTTAATTAAAAAAATGCTCGAGAATATTTGCCAAAGTGTGATGAAGAGAACATACACGCACACACAAGGCACTTATAGATAACCGCACAGTATAGGGAAAGATAAAATCAATAGCTGAATAATGCAGACTCACTTCTTTTTTAATTAAAAAAATTCAAAAATCCATTATATACATGATAAAGACTCACCGACACCGAAGTCATATTAATTTAAAATAGTTGTCAATTGAGATTTGGAATTACATACACATACGCCCAATTAAAAAAATACTGATAATAAAATATTTCAGTCATCAAAATCCCATTTAACATCTATTTGATATTTAATAATCACCAAATTAACAATTTGCAAGTTAGATTATACATATATAAATAAATGATGCTAATCTAGCAAGTCCAATCATACTAGTTTGATTTTCATTTATATTAAACATGTCCAAACATGTTAAAATTGCTGTTACAAAAACATCTAATTGAAAAAAAAAGGGAAATTATAATTCATATACTCTAAATTTATATTTTTATCATAAATATTACAACATTTTTAGAATATATCAATTACCCACCCTAAGTTAACAAAATATATTTGTTATCCACCAAACTGTTAATTGCTGTTTGAAAGTCAACAGAACTATAGTGAATTAATAATTTTATTTTTGAAAATTATCATTCGTATACCCTTAAAATATCTTATTATCATTTATACACTCTTAAATTATCGCTTGTATCATATGAAAAGACTAAATTACCCCTATGACGTCGTCATGCTTAAACGATAACTAACGGTTTAGTGGATGATAGATATATTTTATCAACTTAGATTGGACTACTAATACACCCTGAAAATATTATAGTAAATTTAATAATAGAGTAAACTAAGGGTATTCAATTGATAATTTTCTAAAAATATATATATAGTTCAGTCATCCTCTGTTCTGTTCAGTCATCAAAAACCCATGCACCGTCTATAAAAACAGAAGGCATGTGGGTTAATAAGTCCCAATATTATCCTTCATCCTTTCTGCACTTCTCTTTCATCAATGGACAACCAGAGATATATAATCGCAAAAGTGAGGAAGGCAGGCCCTTCTCCGGAAAGTATTTGAGCTTGGGACAATCACCGAGTAGCAATGAAGTGAGGTTTTGAAGATCAACAATTGAAGAAGATAGGCGCTCTAGATTTGGAAAATTATCAATCCGCAGAGATGTCAGAGAGGCAGGAAGAAGAGGAAGCGTGGTCCCCAATCTTATGTCCTCTGCCTCTGGTGGAAATGACACCATGTTCTCGTCACATCCACTGATTTTAAGTTCTTGCAGAGAGGAGAATCCGTGAAATCCCCGGCCACACTCAATCATTGACTTCCAAAGCTTCTGCGCTTTTCTCTCTATTTCCTTGTTTTTACTGGAATACAGTTTAATGTTATGATGACATTTAAGGTTGTTCTGCTTCAGCTTGTGAACATTTGTATGCACCTGTTCATAATCCTGTTATTTTTACAATCTATGCTCATTTTGACTGTTAAGAAATTGATTTCACTCTTGTTTAACATTTATGTTCCAAACCAATGGCAGGTGAATGAAGCTGCAATGGCTGCCTTGGAAGATAAACCGACATCAAGCAAGAGCTCCTCGGATGTGACTCCATTTACAATCAAGTTAACTCATTTTGAGCAAGCACTAAGTAAAATCTCACCATCTGTCTCAGAATTGGTATGATTCAGTTTACTTACGAAATGCACTGATATCTGACCCATCCAATTCAATTAACTCCTTTTTCTCTTCTGGAAAGCACCAAATACAGAGGTACAAGACTCTGTCAGAGACCTCCAAAGCAGCATGAGAAGCCGCATAAATTATTTCCCGAAGGCTTTTGAGTGAGCTTAACTGCCAAATTATTTAAAGAATCACATGGCTTATGTGAGAATAAAGAGCGAGTGGCTTCACTGTGTTCCCCTTGTATCTTTATTTCATCATGGGGAAAAAAAAATTTGTCAGTGAATGTTAACTGTTTTGTGATTCAAGTAGGCATTGAATAATGAATTATTCATGGACAGGTTAACTGTTTGATCTTTTCTTTACATTTATCTATCTAGTGATTCTGGTGTAGTGGAGAATCCATGGCACCCATTTAGTAACAGATGCCATATCCTCCTGGATAATGTAGGGACCACAAGAGCACCCTTAGTGCTTGTTTCTGTTTTCTCATGCTTGTGGGTGTTTCGATGTCGTTCTACACTTCCACTTGTGCATTGTTAATTTTTGAGGGAGCAAGCATTACCCAGTACAAAAAATTGAGCATGGCGTTAGCAAATATTTTGTTGCAACCTCGATGCACTTGCTCAAACATACATAACTGTTGAAAGTTGAAATTCAGATAACTTTTTTATTTCAAATGCAGAAGACAACTATTCAGAAAGGGAGCTGCTGGCTGCAAAGTGCAGGGACGGATTTAGATGAGTCAATTTAAAAAAAAAAAAATTCACTTTTTTTTGGTTGGGTAATTCAGTAGCTGATGAAGTACTGTCTGTTCATGTGATAAAACAGTAGTGAAAATCAGAGCTGGTATCCATAAATATGCAAAAACACTTTCTGCATTCTGCAATGCAGGGAGGGTAGCGGCAATGACAAAATTCACTGATTTCCATTTTATGTGTTTTCTTTAATTTGTCTTTGTTTGATTCTTGTGAATTTTCAGCAGAGATCGGTGTAATGTTAGTACTAACTTCAATGCACGTAAATTTTGCTGAAAAATTATCACGACCGAATTAATAACAAGAATGATGAAAAGAAAATGAAACAGGTTGATGGCGTGGCCCAACAAAGACCTCACCACACGCCTTGTGATTGGCTCACAAAAGCGCTTTTTCGAGTTGCACAAATTACCACAGACGGTGGAACTTGCATGTTGCTGAAATGCTTTAATTAATTGATTCAATTATTTATTTATTTTTTCTTCTTTTTTACCCCCTCTACAAAGAAATCTGGACAAATTATTAAGTGAGAAATTTTGTAGTCCTAGGATTACATATTTAGAAGACAAGGTGAAATTTTTATTTTCGGATGTCTACGCTCGATGGGATAAAAATCTAATCCCACTTAGTGTTTGAGAATTTACTCACAATGCAAATGAAACTACTTCGGATGAAAGTGAAATCTGTTCTTATTTTAGACGTTTATTCTCGAATATCGAGTTTTAATGGGAGACAAATTACCCCTCATGAGATATAATTCTACCTCATAATAGGAAGTAGAAAATTTATTATTGATTTGATGAGAGTGAAATTACATTCTAGAGTAAATATTTTTTACCAATTGAGAAATTTATTCTCAATGAGAATAAATGAGAATAAAATCTACCAATAATTCTCGAGTTCAAATTTTGAAAAAGTAGGAAAATGAAAAAATTGATTTAAATTTTATCTACCACTATCTTTTATAGATAATAATGAAATATTCTAAAATCTCAAAATTTAGACAGAGAGATTATATGTAATGTTTTTTTCTCCTCTCTTTTCTCTTTTTTACGAGTTTATGTCACGTGAAATAGGTGTAAACATTAAACAAAAAAAATTAATTAATCGTATCAAAGTAATTAAGTAAAAGTGAAGGAAGAATAAATGAAGAAAAAAAGGTAGTGGAGACCCCAAAAGAAAAACAATAACAAGTACGTAAAAGCTTGAATGTTGTACAGAGAATAGTTGATAAAAATCTCTTTATGATTTCTTAATTGTTTGTTTGGTTTTCAAACAAAATGACACAATCAACTACATGTTAAGCTTGATGACGATATGTGTTTAGAATAGGGGAGGGAAAAAAAAAAGGAATATCTTACCAGTGTATAACTCAGACAAATCACATTAACAGAAGATGGAAATTGGTATATTCTTCTGAAAAGGGTTAGGGCATATAACAGGTTTTTCATTGGCAATCCAAGAGACTAGAACATGATTCTTGTTGACATTTTCTTTTTCCATATATAAATAATTTTTACATAAAATAAATTTATGTATATTTCATTTAGTACTAACCTTAATTGTAGATCAAACATGCTAGTATAGTACTGAAAAACGGTTGAAATTAATGCTTGTGTGTACAAACTAGAATTAAATGGTTAAATTGAATCAAGCCAAATGACCAAAGTACAAGATCTTTACTCAAGTAGAAACCATACGAATGGACAATAATTAATATAGGACTAATAATATCTCTTCGATATGCCATTTCTTTGATTGGTATGTACCCAACACAAAGTTAGATCTTATCTTTAAAACTTTAAATTAGCTTTGTAAGGTCTAAGGCACTCAAATTAAGAAAAATCCAAAAATACAGAGAAATTGGGCTGGCAGTGATTGAGATAGATGGTATACATGTTTCCTCTCCAAAGGAGAGACAAAATTTTGGCTCTGATCATTCTTCAGAATTGTGATCAAGGTCATGTCATCAAACCTATTTAATTAAGCATTGCTGCACGGCTCAACATCCTTCTTCTCCCTCTCCTCTCTTTCAAATTGAAACCATAATATAGAGACTAATTATGAGAAAGAGGATGAAAATAGATGACATTTGTATCGTATCTCGAAATAATATATTATTATATGTTTTTTTTTGGGTTAATTATTAATAAATGGTTAGAGATTTGTCGGATATGCTCAGATTAGACCTACCATGACTCGGTTCATATATTTAAGTTCAAAATAAAATAGATGAATATATAAATATGTGCTAGACACTGCCCAAATTAGTCGAGAAAGAACTAGATCTGCGTCCAAGTATTGTAATAAGAAATCAAGAACGATTTTCAATCTATGTATAGAAACCATGAACGATCTGTCATCACTCATATTTTTTGTTACAAAAATAAAAGTTCATAAATCAATTTACTGATAAGGACAATTAAATATAAATAAATAGGACAGTAATATTTTTGACATTCATCTAGCCCACTCACTTCCACGTAAAATTACTAAACCTTAAACCGTAGAACGATCTTCATCAGAAGTGGTCTTGTATCTAATATTATATTTAACAAATTTGCAAAACACAGACTCCTTGGTTCTAATTTATTTGCCTTAGATTTTAATTTTTGAACTTTTAACGTCTCTGGCAAGGGGGTTTTACAGGAATAAACATTAAATTTTAATTTTTTGCACATACGCGGGCTGCATATATACACAAATAACTGCACTACGAATACGTAGAAGCAATCTCAACCGTCCAGTTTTTTTATTTTAATGAATATAAATTTTATATGTCGGGCAACTATGAAAAATAAATTAGCAAAATGACAATATTAACAAATAAGGAGAGAGCAAACGCAATTGCTCCCGGTGTGATGAAAGTTGCTGAGTCCAAATATCCAATTAATTGTGTTAAGGAATAGAAGTATTATCAGCCCAAAGTCCTGAAGGGATGGATTGGAGGATTTCAGTGCATCACTCAACGTCGTTGCAGGCCATCGGTCGCTCAAGCGCTGCCATTCCCTCTTAATTATCCGCTTGAATTAGGGCTCTGATATTTGGGGATTACTTGTTAATTGTGGAAATATGAAGTAATGACGACGATGATGGAGATTTGGTGGTTGACGATGGCAATGGCAACGTTGAATATTGAGGCACTGGAGAAAAAAGCATTGGGTATGTATCTCGGTCGATTTGCCTTGAATTCATCGCTAAACATGGGGATATCGTGGGCCAAGCTTCAACGCAGTCGCAAATTTCGTTTGGGTAACTGACTTTTTTTTTTTTTGGTTTAATTTGTTTAGAGTTCAATTGTTGAGATCTGGGCTTAATTTTGATAATCATTTTTATGATTAAATGGCGTGAGTATGCTTAAATTTTATTCTTCTTTAAATTTATCTTCTGATGATATATTTTGTTAGCAAAAAGATAGAAATAATAGAAATGTGAGAATTATTGTTACGAAGGTGTTGTTTTCGTTTGATATTGGGAAAAATATCATTATACATATTGCCATCATATTCATGGGAGACCAAAATGAGAATGAAGGCGGACTGTGCATTCTTCACAACTAATTCAAAGCTCACTATTTCTATTTTTTGTGTTTTAGTAATTTTGGGGGCATTCCAACTATAATTAATAAGCTATAAACTTGTTTAGGAATTACTAATCAACTTGCTAGAAAGAGTTGCAAACTAATTAGCTATCTCTTATAACTTTTACAGATCATCTGTGGAGAAGAACTGCAAGGAGTTGAAAACTTTGGATCCTTAACTCCATATCTTGATTTATGAGTGCAATGGGGATAAGTCCGAATTACGGGCTACAGATGGTATGGTTACTCTCTCTGCTCTTAGTGTTTTTTTTTTTCTCCTAAGTCATTTTTTGTTCTTTACTCCATTGTATATTTGTATTCAAAAGTATTTTTGTTCTTTGTTTTAAGCTTTTAAATTTATGGAGATGATCTTATTATGTGTTAAATAAGTAGTTGTAGAGCTTTACTAAAACTACGTACAATCTTATTGAGATTTAGGTGTGATTTGGAAGATTGTTAAAAGTTTCATACTTTGTACTTGTTTTATATTTTTCTAGTCAAATTTCTTGCTTGTGGAAGATAAAACAAAAGTCCAATTTCATGTTGTAAAAATTTTTTTTTTTACTCCCTTTTTTCTTCCCTTATAATCTGGCTCTGGCTTTGGTGCAGTTTATGGTTTCAATACAGGGAACCAATTTCATCAGAATCATCATAAAGGTTAAAGTGGCTTCATTTTGTAACTGGGTAAGTCACTGTTACTTCCGGAATTCAATTTGGAGTTCTTTCGGAATAGATTTCCTTCCCTTACATCACTTAGCTTCTAGTTGCGTCTTTTTGGCTTTCTCTAGCTGACTTTTTTATTGGCAAATTCCTTTGTTTCTAATGTTTTCAAATGCTAGTGCTGGACTTGGAGGTATGAATTGTGTAGTACGGTAATATAGTTGTTTCTATAGCTAGTACAAAATATTTCTTTAACTTCTTACTTTTTGCTTTAATGGGTTTGACATATGATAGGAGAGCTCTATCACCATTTGATGTGGGACGGGAAATAGGGGACAGATGGGATTAGAAAAGTAATAAACATGACCAAAATAAAAGTCTAATCTACACATATAATCAATTCAACAAATAAGTGTATCCCATACTTAAGTGAATAACATTCCATCATTTCTAGCAATCCAAGTAAAATTATAAGATTCTTTAAATAAGACTCATAAGCCTGTTGGGTGTTTTATATTGAATCATCTAAGTTGAATAATCTTTTGGGTTGAATTTGTTAATTTCTTATTCCATATGTTTCAGTCTCTGTTAATTTCTTATTCCATTTGTTTCAGTCTCTCAATAGTTGAATTAGCAATGAAAAATTTGAAAATGGAAAATCTCAAAGCAATTATTTTAGGTGCTTATTATAGATAAGAATTTCACTTTTTGCACTTTATTTTCTGTTGTCAAATTGAATAAGTATGAATCTGCTTTAGCTTGTTCTCTCGAAGATTTATAAATAAGTGCTATTTGACTTAGATATAAGAAAATTTAAAAGCAGAGTTGCCTGATTGAATAGCTTCAGATTTTACATCACAGAAACTCAATTTTCATTGCCCTATGTAGCTCAAAAGTGCATGAACATTGAACATTCAGCTAACTTATACTAATTAATTAACACAACTATCGGTCTTACTTCTTGGTACCCAGCAACATCCTTCCATAAGTGTGAAACCCTCATTGATTTCATATGTGCAAAATAAATAACTTACAAAGACAATGTTTGACGATCACAACAAAAACACCAATTCTCTTCAATAAGCAACATAACAAATGCATGGTCTATATTGCTAGTCTTATTACGATTTTAATTAAAAGAGAAAATATGAAGGACATGTTACATATAATTGAATGTTATTTTTGATAATTAGACAAAATAACACCAATGTAGCTAACTAATCCAATCATCATAATAATCTGATTATCTTTATTTAATTATGTCCATTGATGCTAATTTAATAAAGAACACTGAATATTTGAGTATCTTTATGTTCAACAACTTCGGCTATGTTTGCAAAGATCTATTAATTAGTAACATAAATAAATAAGCCCACTAGGTGCATGTTACATGTATTTGTAGTTGCAATAAATATGTAATAAAGATCATAAAGCTCAGGGCCATTAATTCAACATTACCAAACCAATCTCCCAATAATGGTTTGGTTACTAATCTTAGCATTAAAAGATCTATAAACTTTATTTGGCCAAAACAAATGCTTCCTTGTTGCCTCCTTGATCTTGTCCTGCCTGTTGATTCCTGAATGTTCTTCTCATTCTGATATGCTGAGTCGTTTGCTGATTATAAATGCGAATCACCTTAAATTTTCTTAATCTTGTTCTTCATGTGAAATTCTACCTAATGGCTATCCTTTTAGCTGGTTTAAATTTTTCTTCTTTCTTTGAATTGTTGATTTATTATGTTCTTCTCATTCACACATGCGGCATTCTGCAGCCTTGCAATGCCATTTCTTGATATGGCAGCAGCTTCTTGGTCATGGCATCACAAGCAAATGTTTTTGAATTGCTTTGTTTGGTTTTTGTTTCTGATATTTTTTTGGCATTGTGGGATATTGTTTCTCTTTTGATTTTCTGTTTTTTTTTGTTATGGGATTCAGGGATAGTATACGTTAGTACACGTATGTAGATGATGTAATAAAGTGCTTTTGATAAATTGCCTGCACAGTTTAGTTCACAAACCAACCATTAATGAGCAAATCCTTTTAATGACCCTTGTACACCCTAAAATAAATTCAATTTTATATATACACAAAAACAAATAACTCTCAAGTATATTATTTGATAATCATGAAAACAACAATTCACTCTAATAAGTCTCATAACAAACACATGGTCTATATCGCAAGTCTTTGAAGAGAAAATACGAAGGACATACAGTTGAATTTTTCCTATGATAGAGAACTCTAAACAAATTCATCTGCGTATTTCAGTACCCTTTACAAATTCATTTGTTTCTTCTTTTCCTTTGATCAGGTGCTAATTACAGCCTTGATATTTCATTTGGTTTTAGTTAATTTTCTGTTGGGTTGTGTTTGTATGAAACTAATTACAAAACAATCTTTAACAAAGTCTTGTGAAAATATCATATTATAGCTACAAAGTTGGACTTCCTGATCGAGCAACTATTCTTCAGATTGTACTATGTTACCATTGAGCTCTTATGTCAATTATGACCAGACGGTTCCTTGGCTAACTGTTAGTTATATGCAAACATAAGAGCTGTGAATGAGCTATGTACTATTTTTATGTGACAGGTTATGTAGTCTGTTTTTATGGTTTTTCTCTTTGTAGTTCTCTCTGTATTTTTTTTATTTAATACATTGATATTACAATCAGAAGCCTACTGATATGTACAATCAAAAACCTATCGAGACATTTTGTCTTTTGATGCAGTTGTAGGGCTCAACCCAAATATTCTTTCCTCACTGGATATTGGAGAAATACCAACTCCCAAGTGGTTCCGTTTGCAGTTGTTGGACCAACTGTAGTGTGAATTTCTAGATAATGGGTATGATAGTCCTGGTAATTAGTTTGGGATTGTTGATATAGATATGATGTTTAGTCTCCAAAATTCAGATGATGATAATCTTGTGAGTAGTTGTGTCATATTTTCTTTTGTGTTGGTGTTGGGATCTTAATTTTGTAGCCAATGTTAAGGACAATATGAACCTATTTTAAGTAACATGATGCAAGTTCATGTTCAAGAATCCATTTAATGAAACATTCCAGTGTTAAAGAATGAGTAATTGATTTGAGATTAATACCAATTGAAGTCAAAGATAACAGGATACTGAGAGTAAGTGGGGAGAGGAAGAGTGATGATTATTATAAGGAGGGAGTTGAAGGAGAGCAATAGCACAGAGCTGAGATAACATTTGGCAAGTTTTGGAGTAGTTTAGGATGCCAATGAGTGCTGATTTGGAACATGTTAAGGCTCATTTGGAAAATGGGATTCTGAGTATCACAATGCCACAGCATGCTGTGGAAAAGAAGAGTAGCCTCAGGATATTAACATGTATTATTGCTGATGACGCAGCTGGTAATTCTTATGGTAAAGATATTAAGGCCAGCAAACCTCAGATGCAATTGATTTAAAGAGAGCAGTGTTTGCTTGTGGTTGATGTGCTATTTGTTTCTCTTTGAATGTTCTGTTCTGGCTTTTATGGGTTTTGAGTATGGCTCCCATGTATTAACGACAATGAACTGCATTTTTAGAAATCATGGTCCTACAATAGCAAAAGAAATTAGTATGCTTGGTTTGTTGTTAACAAAAATAGAAAAAAAAAGTCTTTTTATTTGGCTTTTATTATGCATTTTAAGGGGGGAAAAAATTTGTCTCGCTCCTAATTTATCCTCTTCTGTGATATTAATGTGTTAATGCGAGTCCAGACCTTCAATAGCTGGTTAATTATATTTGTAAATATTAATAGCGCTGGCACTGAAACAAGTAATTCAAGAACTTGCTTAAAGTGCATCAGATTACAGTGTAAATAATTTTGTACTGCAGTCTAGCCTTTAAGTGCTTAATCAGCAATCAAAAATCAATTTACAAAACCATTAAAAGAACATTTTAACATTATTGCTGATGACGCAGCCGGTAATTCTTCTAGCGAAGATATAGAGGCTGCCAAACGTTAAAGTTAATTTAGCCTACCTGAGCTTAAAAGTAATTCTGGTGGCAATGACACTGTTGCTTAGTTTGTTTTTGATATTTTATTGGCGCTTGATTTTATGTTTTTGTTGTTATTGGCTGGTGTGTGCATGCACGAGGATTATTAAGTGCTCTTGATAAATCATGGTCGGAATGAACCTCAAATTACTATTTTATTGTAGCCGGTCGAAACAATTTTCAATCTCGTTATGTATAACCGTACACCAAAATGAAGTTGATTTCAACAGCTGAAAAAGAGATAACTATTATACATTATGCAGTCACACTCAATAAGAAACCAATTCATTAATATAGCTATTAGTAAGCTTGGTTTATTGTTAATAAAAAAAGGCCTTTTTCTTTAGCATTTGTTATGCATTTTAAGACAGAAAAAAAATGTTGATCCCACTCCAATTCATAAAAATATTCCCTTTTCTGTCATATTGATGTGTTAATATGAAGAACCGTTGTAATTATAACAGTTTTGATGAATTCAGATATTGGGTAACTGATAAAATTGTATTTTATCGATTCATAAAATGCAATTAGAGAGAGATAATGTTTGGCGTTACAATGTTCTTTTCATTTTTGATATTATGGGATTTCATGTCGATGTTCGCGTACGAAGATTATTTAATGAAGTGTTTTGATAAATCATGGTCGGTTTAGTATTAATTAACCAAATTTAATTAACTAAGAAGAACTCTAACATATCGCGGAAGGAAAAAAAATAATAATAATAAAAGAAGCTGAAGTATGATTTCCATTTGTATTAATTATTTCCAATCGTTGACCAAGAAATGGCAATATTATAAGGAGGGCATTGAAGGAGAGAAATGGCACAGAGCTGAGAAAACATTTGGTTTGATGAAATCTTGATTCTTATGTTATCCATCTGTTCATTCAACTTGACCGGGGAATGTATCGTTGCTGTGTGTTACGCTGCGCGTGCTTGTTATTCGTCTAGTCTTTTTATGTAAACATACTCATATATATACTGGACTTGAGATATTTGCCCCTGACCCACTTATTGACGTACATGTAAACTGAAAAACTTTTTTGAGATCTGGAATGGATCAAGACCTGCAATTTTTATTTCTGTAGATTTTCCACTCTCTGGTCCCATTATAAAATATAGTTTTTGAATGTTGCATGAATAAACTAGCCAAACTTAAGGAAGTTTTAGTTGCTTCTTTCTCTTCTTTTGTATACGAGTAAAACCATCCACATTCCTAACTTTCCTTCTCCACTTTTTTCTCAAGAATGTTGTTGCCTTTCCTTCAAGAGCTGTGGCCATTGAGAATGCCTTTCGATTATTTTCACCTCACCTTGCGATTGTTGATGAACATCTAACCAAATACTTACTAAAGCAATGGTTAACAAGTTTGGCAATCAAGGTATGATTTGTTTCTAATTTATTTTTGTGTTATTTTTTTACATAGTTGAAAATGTCATTTTTTGGCTGATTTTCTTCGCCATTCTTGAAACAAATAGTAGTTCTTATTGCCTTGCTTGCACATATACTAGTCTACACACACCACATAATTTTTTGGATGATGAAATATCTTATATGAACTTATCACATTGTTATACTGTTGCCTTTATTCCTCAAGTGACAGTAAAAGCTAGTAATGGCAGTAGATGATATATTTAATGAAAATGACTCGGCAGCCAGACTTTTATGTGGACATTGAAAGGGCAGATGGACAAAGGTAGGAGTATAATGAGTGCTGACTTGGATCATGTTAAAGCTCATTTGGAAAATGGGGTTCTGAGGATTACAGTACCAAAGCTTGCTGAGGAGAAGAAGAGGCAGCCTAAGGTTATTAACATTGATGAAGAATCTGGTAATTTTTCCGGTGAAGATATTAAGGCCACCAAGGCTCAAATGTAATTGAATAAATAAAAAAGTGCTTGCTCTGCTTTGTGTGCTGTTTGTTTATGATTTTTCCTTGGTTTTGTCGTGTGATGTTTCTCTTTGAACGTTTTGTTTATTGTATTTTGATGTGTTTTTAAAGATGGTTTGTAGGGATTAACAATAATAAACTGTTTTTTTTTTTTAATTCGGGTCTTAAATTTCTAAACGAAATTAATACTTTCGGTTTATTGTTAATAAAAATAAAAAGGAAAAAGTTCTTTTCTTTGGCATATTATATTATGCATTTGAAGGAAAAAAAGAAAAAAATTATCATACTCTAATTCATATCATATAAATATGTTAATACCAAGGTCTATTAAAATTGTAATAGTTTTGATGAACTCAAATATTATATAACTGATAAATTATATGTATAAATATTAATAGCGGTTGCACATAAATAATTAATTTAAGAACTCGATAACAGTGTATTAATTTAAAGAGTATAAATAACTTTACAATATAGACCGGATCTTACATATTTAATTAGCAATTGAAAACTACTTTCTTGTACAATACCATTAAAAGAACAATATAACACTGTTATTGACGAGACAGCTGGTAATTCTTCCGTTGAAAATGTTAAAGCCATTAACATAATAATTTGATTTTTAAAATATTTAAAATAATACGATGATTCGTTGCAATTGTAACAGTTTAAATGAATCTAAATATTCAATAGCTGATAAATAACTATATTTATGAATATTAATAACAATGGCACAGAAGCAATTAAATTAAATTAAATAATTTTGTAATACAATCCGGCCCTCAGGCATTAATGTTGTTGCTGATGAGGCAGCAGATAATTCCTTTGTTGTAAATAATTAAACTTTCATATACACAACATTTGAAATATTCACCAAACAACAATTCCCAATTCAGATTACACATAGGTGAAATAATGCTAATCTAGCAAATTCCATCATAATAATTTGATTTTCATTTATATTAATTATTTCCAATCATACTAGTATTTATATATCCAGCAGGTAAAATTTCAAGATAATTTTTGCCGAAGTCTGATGAAGAGAAATATTATATACATACATACATATATAATATATATATATATAAAATCATACGTACAGTAGAAGAAGAGAAAAGATGAAGTTTCAATAGCTGAAAATGAGAATGAGATAGGCATAAAAAATGAATTCATTATTTAATTAATGGAGTCCTCCTCTGTCAAAATAATGCACATACACGCTCAGTTTCAAAAATGAAAAATGTTAATAATAAAATATTTCAGTCATAAAAAGCGCCGCACACGATTCTTGTTATACAACAAAAGAAGCAAAATAACATGATAATTAATTACTAAGAAGAATATTAACAATTTTTTGCATACATAATCGTACAATGGAGGGAAAAAATAAAAGAAACTCAATTTTGTTTCAAAAGTTGAGAATGAGATTAATTCATTAATTAATTACTATAGTCTCCCGGCCCTAAACGTTTTTCTTTTTATTTCGAAAATCGATTTATGTGATAAAAACTCACTGATATCATCGAACCCTATTAATTTAAAATTGTCGTCAACTGAGATTTGAATTTTAAAATTACATTCACAAACGCATCTAAATGAAAATAATAATAAAAAAAAATATTTCAGTCGTCCTCTGCTCGGCCTTCAAAAACTCATTTATAAGCTATTCGAGCATAAGATATGCAGGTTAACAAGTCCCAATATTTATATATGCAAACAGGTAAAATTCAAAAACTTATTAAATACATGATAAAAACTCACCGACACTGAACCATATTGATTTAAAATAATTTTTAATTAAGATTTAAATTTTAAAGTTACATTCACAAGTGCACTCGATTGAAAATAAAATAAAATAATAATAAAATATTTTAGTAGTCATCTGTTCAGCCACCAAAAACCTATTTAAAATCTATATACCAAAAACCTATTTAAAATCTATATACCAACAACGCAAGGTACATGGGTGAAGTGTATGGGTTAAAAAGTCCCAATATACCTATTTGTCCAACGGGTAAAATTTTAAAATAATTTTTGCCAAAATCCTCCTCGGCTAAATTAATTAATGCATTAATACAGTCTTCCTCTACTGAATAATGCAAAACCCGTTATTCTACTATTTCTTTTTAAAGCATTCCACCATTTAATAATAAAAAACAAATCAAAAACCCATTATATACAATATGAAAAGCTCACCGATACCGAACCATATTAATTTGAAACACTTTTCAACTGATATTTGAATTTTAAAATTACATGCACAAACACACCCCGATTTAATAATAATAATAATAATAATAATAATCCTAACAATAAAATATTTCGGACTTCCTCTGTTCAGTCGTAAAAACCCATTTGCCATCCATTCCAACACGAGGTATAAGGGTCAACGGACAATCACTTTCATCCAAAGCTTCGTATTATTAGCAATCCCAAGAGAATGAAGGTCGGTGGGAAGGCCATCTTCTTCTTCAAGGCTTGGAAGCTCACCGTCTCCCCTTATTGTTAATTCTTGAAGAGAGGTCAGATTGTGCAATCCCTTGGGTAAGGCCTCTAGTCTCTTACAATAAGATATCTCCAGCCTCGTGAGTTTCGCACAAGGCAATCCCCCTTCGGGAAAGGACTCCAGATTTCCACAATTGCAGACTCTAATCTCTTGAAGCTGGCGGAGATTATGTAAACCACTCGGTAAAATTTTCAGATTTTCACAATCAGAAATGTCGATTGTTTCGAGAGATGCCTTGTTATCCAACCTTTCTGCTATTGACTCCAGCTTTGAACAAAAAGAAACACGAAGGGACTTAAGAGACTGAGGTAGATTGCCAACTTCAAGGGACTCAAGCGTGGCAGGTAACTCGTTTTTTGAAAATATACATCTCAGAGATGGACAACTGTCAATATACAAGTCCTCAAGAAGAGATGAGGAGGTGTACCTTCTCCTGCTACTGCTGCTACTCTGGATGCCCTCTTCCACTGTCAACGTCCTTATATTATCACAATCCCAGATGTCCAGACTCTTAAGGCTTGCCGGTAGCTGGACTCCACCAATATATGTCAAGGAACGGCAACCCCAAATATTCAACAGCTCGAGAGATGAATTGGTGTCGCACATCCATGCCTCTGGTAACGATTTCAGTGCATCACAGCCGTCAATCGTAATTTTCCTCAACTTGGAAGGCAGAGCAACCTCAGGAAAGGCAACAAGGGAACTGCAGCTGCGGATTTCTATCTCTCTCAAGGAACTAAGGCTGAGCGATGGTTGTGGCAGCTTCACAAGGCCTTCGCAATCTTCCAATTGTAGGTATTCAAGTCTGCATGACGAGTCGCAGAGCCGCTGCTGTTGGTCTCTCTCTTCCTCCGCCACCAAGGATTGAAGTTTGGGACATCTCGTAATCTTCAGTCTTTTGAGAGAGCAAATGTCTTGCAGTAATCCGTTATGAGTCTTCCATATATATGTTTCATTTTTAATATTATTTATCTCCAATTCTTCCAATTTTGGTAGTCGCGGCTTCAATGGCCCTGCGAGAAACACTTGATTTGATGCATTTCTACAAACCACTGAATGATGTGACCCAAGATGATCAACTGGACTTCTCCACACAACCTTTTTACATCCACTAATTTCCAATTTGCAAAGAGCTGGAAGAGTAGTAACTGAAACTGACAGTTCTTCACATCCTCGTATAACAAGCATCTCCAATGCAGGAAGGTGCTCTCGAAATGTCCCTTGCAGTTTAGAGCATTGAGAAATACAAAGCTCTCTCAATTTAGGAAAACCTTCAACTTCCTGACAAGATCCATGAGGCCTCCACTTTTCCCATTCTTGCAAGTCTTGCAAGTTTTCCAAACGAAGAGTCTCCAAGCACTGAAAAGGAATTAGAGAATCATTCCCATAGAACTCTGGACCCAATCTCTTTACTCTACACATCCCACGCACTGCAAGATGCTTTAGAGAGGGCAGTTGCCCGACCGATGGCAAGTTAGTACACACACCACATTCTTCAAATTTTAGGGTCACTAAATTTGAGAATGAGGAATCTCCTAACCAAGTTGGAAATTTTGTACCTCCATAGCCATTGATGCAAAATTGTTCCAGATTTTTGTGGGGTTTTAGCATGTGAAGCATGTCCTCTTCAGCTTTTGCCTCCCTCGAAGATGAACCATTGGTACTGTGAGTCCATCGAAGCTGTAATTCTTTAAGACTTTCCTTTCCATCCAACTGAGCCTCCTTTGCATCGCCAATGTCTTTTACATTCTCTAATTTTGAAATGTTAAGTGTCGCCCGAAGATGCGTCAACAACTTTAGCTCTCCTAGCCCAGCACCACTGTCTTTTCCCACAGGAAAATTACACAACGTCTGAAGACAAGTCAGCTTTCCAATTCCTAGTGGCATTTCCTCCAACGAATCTGCATTTGAATTATTGAGATGATGCAATTTGATGAGGTTTCCCATGGCTGCACACAACTTCTTCAGTCGCCAACAGTCTTTTAACAGTAGTGTGTGCAAATTGTAAAGCCTGTTGACCGATTTGGGCAGAATTCTAATCTCAGTTCCAGATAGGTTGAGGTACCTTAAATACCTCAAATCACCAATTGAATCTGGCAGCTCGGAGATGCGATATCCACGCAAAGAGAAGACCCTCAGGCGTTGGAGTTTGAACACCTTAGGAAGAATGCTATGAGCCAAGAATCCATACCGCAAACTATTTGACAACACTACTGGCAAAAAAGTTCGCAGACGTTGGATCTCATACAATTTCTCAAACCTTTGAACGCCATCATATTCTTCACGGATGTACGACAGATGACGAAGGTCTCTTGAAAAACTTTGTTGCTTGTTAACCTCGGAGGTATACCCCATTCTGAAGAACATTTCCCCAGCAGCCCATTGAGCGAGGTCATTGACGAGATCGTGCATCACAAATCGTGATATAGTGTTGCTTGTTTGCTGGAAAAATGATCTTGCACGTAGCTCTTGAAAGAACTTTCGACCTAGATCTTCACTAGGATTCCCGCTATCTCCGTGATCCAAGAAACCCACAGCACTCCATAATAGAATTGTCTCCTCCTCTTCAAATTCATAATCCTTTGGAAACAATGAGCAGTACGCGAAGCACTGTTTCAAAGGTGCCGAGAGATAGTAGTAGCTCACTCTAAGAGCCGGCATAATGTCGCATCTCTCTTCTGGCAATTCCCATATCTTGCAACTAAGCACGCCTTCCCAATCACTTCGATCACATTTACCACGTAAGAGTCCACCAAGAGATTTCACAGCCAAGGGCAAGCCGTTGCATTTGACCACTATCTTCTTGCCAATTTCCTCTAATGACTTATTTGAACTGAAATCTCTTGTCCCCAAAGAGTGTTGAGCGAACACGGACAAACAATCATCATCTGACAACTTCTTCAATTGATAAGCTGGAGCAGTCCCCATGATGGCTGCAACCTCTTGATTACGGGTTGTGACAATAATCTTACTTCCCGGTGCGCCAGCCTCAAACGGACGGCTCATGTCAACCCAATGATTGTAATTCTCATTCCAAACGTCATCTAAAACAAGCAAAAATTTCTTTCCAAATAGTTGTTTCTTTAATTTCTCTTGAAGCTTATTCAAGTCGTCATTATCCACATTCTGGTCACTAGCAATTGAAAGTAGGATTGATTTTGTAAGCCTGATAACATCAAAATCATCAGAGACACAAGTCCATGCCTTGAGAGCAAAATGACCCTGCACTCGATCTTCATTATAGACAAGCTGAGCAAGAGTGGTTTTGCCCAGCCCGCCCATACCTATGATCGAAATAACAGAGAATTCACCATCATTTCTTAAATCATCCCTCAACAACAATTCAACAATTTCCTTCTTTTCTGTTTCCCTCCCATATACCTTGGCTTCATTCACCAAAGAACTTGTGGGTAGTCTTTGCCTGTCCTTTATGGTCCTCCCAGCTGAACATACGTTCAAACCCAGCGAGTCTTTCTGTGTTACAACATCCTGAAATCTGTCGTTGATGTCTTTGATTTTGGACATCATGGCGTAATCGAACCGAATCGATTGTGGAGTAAGAGTGGTGCAGCAAGTAGGAATCAGCTTCCGAAACTTACTTGTTCTTGAACGACTGCTACTGGGTTGATCATGAGCCGCTGCTGGATCTCTATTTCTAAGCAGCAACTTCCTCTGGAAAGCCTCCGTTTGAAACTCATCCAAAAAGTCTTCAACATCAAAAGCCAGGTTCTGAAGCTCGCCGAGCCACAACTTCACAGACTGATCAGTCGTCTTCTTCTCCTCAGCATCAGCAAGCACCGCCTTGATCATCACCAACATATTCTTCCACTTCTTTAGATCGGCCTGGATTTGCTCTTGGCGTGCAAACAACCGAATCCCCTCTGAAGCTAACTTATTGACCAGCAAATCAACGGACGCCGTGAGGATTGCCTCTCCGATGATTGACATTCTTTTTTTTTTTTTTTTTTTTGGGGGCAAAGAAAGAAAGGAGCAGAATTATGGGCTTTGGAAAGCAGAATGAGGAAAGTAAACAATGAGGAAAGTAAAGGGTCTGGTCCAGCAAGCCTAGTGGAAGTTGCGCGTTTATACTTCATGGACTGCTAATTTGGCAATGCACCCATCGCCGCGCCTCGGTTATTTAATTAAATAAATTTTTATTATAATTTAATTATTTTTAAGTAAAATTTTTAAATTTAAATAAGTTATTTTATTTTTATTAATAAAAATTTAAATTTTAAATTTTAAGAATAGAATTTAAAATTTTTTTAAAATATTAAAATATTTAAAATATTTATTTATTTAATAAATTTATTTTATTCTTTATATAATATTATTTAAAAAAATTTTATTCTTTAAAATAATTTTTATAAATTTTTAATAAAAATTTTTATGAATAATTAAATAATAAAAATTTTTAATAAAAATTTTTATTTAAATATATTCTATTTAAAAAATTACACCAATTGAAGGATCAAGCAAAATAAAACCGAAAATGTGGGTCTCCACTTGTTGTCTTTTGCAATAAAAAACTGACCCACCGTCCATTAATAATTTAGCAATTCCCCAATCACCACCACTTGTTACAAAATTCCTTCCATTAGATATTCGTTATGTACAATACAATGTTGTATTTAAATTCACACACTTAAATTTTTTAATTTAAATCAAAGAGATAAATTTTATAGACTAAAATTAAATCTATAAATATTAATATTAATTTAATTTTTAGACAACTCACAAATTCATTAATAATATTTTATTAATTTTATATTTTGCAATTCCACCACCAATTCACCACCCATAAAATCTTTTATTTTGATTGTTTACATAGAAATGTTTTTTCAGTAATATTGATAATAAAATTATAATACAATATAGCAGTATATAAAAATATGTAAAAAATAATTGTAAATATATACTGAAGTATTATAAATCTTTTAAATTTATATCTTTATTATTTTAAAAATTTTTTACATTACCGTTGAATAAACCCCAGTCTCTGCGGTGGGCCACCACTTTCAATAATTTTAGAAGCTTCACACGATGGTAAACGCCGACTTAAATGTCAACACGCCAAGACAGTTAATAGTAGGTAAATTGAAATTGAAATTGAAATTAAAAAAAAAAAGGCCGTGGGCTTTTTTTTTCACAGACAGTCATGATTGTTTCTTATTTGGGCTGCCAACTCGCCAATAAATAACCTATGATTGAATTAGAGTATCTAGAAAGAAATCAATAAATAATAATTTATATTTTTAGTTGTCCAAATATTGTAAATGAGAAAGGTTTTTTTTTCTGTTAAATAGATTAATGCTCATGATTAAGTGACACAGAGTTATATTTTAAATTAAGTATCAATTGTTCTCCCATACTTGAAAAGTAATAAGATGACAATTATCGTTAGTTATTTCATCTACAAGAGAACACTCAAATTTATTAAAAGGAGAGAGTCATGAAATTTTTTTTACGAGCGAAAGTGTTTCTGATCAGTTTTTTTTTTTACTTAAAATTTTCAAATATAAAATCTTATTAATAAATGATATAGTATACATAAAATAATATTCATGAATGATTTGTACTAAAACTATAATTTACCTACACAGGTAAGTTCTATGATTTTCACTTCAAAAGTAAGTAGTTAAATGTATTCTTACTTCTGTTTTTTGATATCCGATATATAAATTGAAGCAATCGCGTGACGAGTTGCGAAACAAGTAACGCCTGGAAGGTAATGATCAACGGCTGAAGTTTAATTTAATTGCAGATTAAAAAAAAGTCAATTAATATTAAGGACAAAGATTCAATTTCCATGTGTGAAATGTGGGAGTATACAGTCCATAAAATAATTCTTCTTTTTAAAGAAAACAAAAAACAAAAATCAGTGATGGTGAAAAGCATTACCCACTACATATAAACAAGGCACAGATTTTCCTTCAAAATATATAAACAGTTTGAATATGAAAATTTATTATCACAATGATATTAATCATGATTCAATTAGCATTTAGATCCACTTATAATTTTTTCCTTTTGTCTGATTCCCAATCTTTACACATATATATATATGCACATGCACGTGCCTCGCATCTATCTAAATTTAGAAAACGATATTAAAAACCTTCTTGAATACGAATAGAAATACTCTCTAATACTTCCTAAAATAATTTGCCCTGTATCACCAAACGCCAAATTTTATCAAGCATGCATAAGTATGATAGACAAGTTTGAGTTTTTTTATTTTTTTCTTAAAAAGAAAGAATTTGGAAAAAGAGACAAATAATAAAGACACAAGTTAAACAGAGCAAGTAAATAAAGAAAAATGAATTATGTATTGTCCTTGAGAACTCAATTCTTGAGAACTCAATTTTTTATAAACTCAATTTTTAAGTATATTTTTTAAAAATAAAAATTCCTATCATATACTATAGCTTTTAATTTGGGCTTCGCTGTATCCATTTTTTTGGATTATCTTATTTTATTTTTTTATAATGCAAGATTTTTAATAGAGGTACATCAAGAATAAGAGTAAAATCTCAATCTTAAAATTTGGAAGAAATGAAATGCGATATGTTTTTTTTCATGAATAGAACAATTTAATTTTTTTAATTCTACTACAAAAACTATCAATGTATCAACTCATTAAGATATTAGTTTCATTTATAACTAACAGTCAGTTTTTTTTTTTAATTTTTATTTGTTACCTTTTAAAAGATACTACAATGCTCTGATTATTTCGTAATTCCAAATTAGAAAAATAAGTTATTTCTAGCCAAAGACACTAGAGAATGTCAATAAGAGTTTGATTAATTTTCATATTCACACACAACACAAAATTAAATTACGTGGCATTGTTGATAGCGAGTCATTTTCGGAATCATAAGTTCTCATATGCGTAGACATCTGTTAAGAGTCCCACATTTGTGACCCATCATTAAGTAAAATGTACAAATTAGGAAGAGCCGGCCTCTTTGTTTCTAGTTTCATGCATATGTTGTAATTTTTAAGTATCACAAAAAATTTTACCCCGTCAACAGCTGCGGGAAATTTTTATATATATATTCTGTCAGGCACTTGCATATGTTGCAATTTTCAATGACCAACTCCACATGTACGGCTAAAGCAAGGATTAATTTTTTATAATTGGCTCAGGGTGATATCGATAACGTCATCAAAGAAAATATAGAACAAAGATAAAAAAAAAAAAAAAGAAAGATATGTAATTTGATCAGTCGATGCACAAAATGAGCAAGCTCCACACATACATGAATGTGTCTAACTAACAGGACACGGCCTGGAGCAAGGATCAGTGGAGAAGTTTGAGGCTTATGATATATTGGGAAAATAGAGAAATAAGAAAGCCCCTACAAGTTAAGCAGATCAAATAAACGGAGGAAATAACTGATCAATTTAATCCTTTGTGCAATGGCCACAGCAACAAAGAAATATCAATTTGACTACATTAATCCTTCAGGCATGGATGGTACTAGCACCATGCAGCATTACCACAACTTTTGATCATCTATCAATTTTCATGATATGAGATTAGAAACATTGAGTTCATAATTTTATGTAATTTCATTTAGTGGATATATATAATTGATTTGAGTTAGTTTAACATATAAAGAAAGAGTAATGAGGAATGATATCGATGTGGTATGCGATGAGTAATGGTAGACACAAATATTGATCGTGGAATAATAAAATATATTTTTAATAAAAAATATTTGACAATAAAATGACGCTATAAAAATTTAATATCAGTTGTAAGAAAATAATTTGACAATTAAAATAAGAAGATATAATGCAATGTTTTGGGTTTTATTTTATCACTTCTCTAACAATCTTGTAACTACATATTAATTAAAAATTTAATTAATTTTGATTAACGACTCTAGAGAATGTGGAGAAGAGATTTGATTTCTATATGCAAAAAAAAAAAAAAAAAGAAAAGAAATAAGACAGAATCAATTACAAGAAGAACAATAACAGCCTATTTTATAAAAGCCGCAAACACATAATATAAATTTAGTTTTGAATTATGTAATTATTAATTTATATAGTAAGAAGGTCTTATAGAAAAATAGGAATTTTTTGAAAGAGATTTGCTAAAGGAAAAACTTTAGTTTGGTTTAGTTTGATAAAGCTCAAGTAATTGAAAGTAATGGCAGTAAAAAAAACATAAACTTCTAATTTTTACAAGCTAATCACTAAAATATTTGACAAGTTTAAGATTTTAAAAAGGCTTGGAAAATAGACAAATAATGAAGACCCTATAGGTTAGCGGGGCAAATAAACAGAGAACAATAGGATATATTTACCGTTATACATAAAATTTTTTATTTGTTTTCCAGAAAAGAATGTTACAATCCCCCCCCCAGGGGGAAAAGAAGCACAGTCTATTATTAGTACTATATAGTGTTAGTTACTAAATATAAGCACGTGTCTAATTACCAAATAAATTCCACTTTAACAAAGAATAAAAACTAATTTCATTGATGGCACTTGTTGTACTTTCTTTTATTATTATTTTTTACTTTTAGTTATTGAAGTTACTTTGCAAACTACTCCAAGCTAATTACGAAATTTCCACTTACTCTAGAATCTTTGCAATGTATTTACAATTTGTGTTCCTTTCAGTAAGATTGATTTTTTATTTTTCATCAAACAAAATTTTGGGATGAAAAATACCAACTTTAAATTTTATTATTATTCAAACTTAGAAAGCTACAAAAACAAAGTACATTATGCTATTTATAAGAGAAGATATCTATTTTGTCTGATTTAATCAATAATAGATTTTATTTCTTTTTTAGATTGGGCTCATATATATTGCAAGTATCAAGATTTAATTAGAGTTCACATATTTACATATATCTAGTTTTAATTGAGAGGTAAACTAATTATTAATAATTAGGTTTTTCTAATTATTGAATAATGATACTAATTATAGATATTTACAAAATTTCTAAGAAGTGATAACTAATTGAAAGATAAACTAATCATTAATAATCAGGTTTTTCTCCTTTGACCAGTGTTTTCAGGTTTATTTCAAAAGTACGAAAAGAGTTTCTCAATCCTTTTATGAAAAGAGTCTATTGAGGTTCTGGATCTTAGGTTAGGCTTGGGATTTTTTTGTTTTTAAAAATTTTTAAATTATTGTAAATTTAAAATGGATTAAAAATAAAAAAGTTATTATAATCAATAATAAATTAAAAAATAAATATTTCAAAGCAAAACAATAAATAAAGCAAATAAAAACTTCAAATTTTATTTTTTAAAAATTAAATTCTCTAATTTAAATACTTTGTTAATTAATTAACACATAAGAAAGATTTTAATATTATAATTTTAACTCTTTTGAATCATTATTCATTTATAAATTAAGAATTTAAGTTTTTTGATATTATTTTTTAATTTTAATTATATTATTTTAATTTATAAATTTATTTTTATAAAATAGTGGGCCTGGCCTTGGGTCGAATTTTTTTGAGCCTTTGTTCAGGCCCTTACGTGTGAGGGTTGGGCTAAAGTTCGTTAAGTCTGCTGGCTAGAACCGGGGCGGGCCACCTCAATTTTTTTTTACCCACCCTCAAAAAATCATTAGAATTTGTAAATCTTCCTACTCGAGCTTAAACTTCTAAAATTTAAAATGCTAAAGTTTGGCCCACAAACCACCACACCGATTTTGGCCCTCAAAATAATTTTTGCAGTTGCCGATTGCAGAGCGAGAGGCGCTCATGACCCCATTCCTAATATTAACAAACATGTATGCACTTAACGTATACATTTGTCTGCATGTACTTAATTCCTTTAGATTTGTATTGCTATAAAGGGGGTGTGAAAATCATATTTGACTTCAGTTTCCAATGGAAAAATTTAATTCATAAGTAGATTGTAAAATTGAGCTCTCTCTCTCTCTCTCTCTTTCTCTCTCTAAAAATGATTTAAACATGAAAAAAATTTGTATGATGTCTAAACAATATGTATTTCAACTAAAACTTACATAATGATTTGTGTAATGAGAGAGAGAGTGTGTATATGTATGTGTGTTTAGATTTATATAATAACTGTCTTGTAACTCATTAAAAACTTTTCACATAAAAATTTATTCATAGTAAAAGCCCTAGTCCGCTCTGTATCTCTATTGCATCTCAAAGTATAAATGCAGAGACAGAGAAGAGAGATTATATGCATGCCTATTTATGTGTGTAATAAGAGAGATATCTAACAGATTAGAACCTGTGTGAGGTGCTGTCCTGTAATATGTTTTAGTGGTGTAAGCAAAACCTATAAATGAAAATAAAAAACGGAGCCCACCACAAATATAAAATCGGCGGAGCTCACATTCATGTGTTTGCTTAACATGATTAATTAGGTACTATTTCATAGAATTAGCTTGGAGTAAAGCTACACGATAGCAGCAAAATCTTTTGTTAATCTTAAATGTCAGAAATACAATTAGCTTGGAATAAAGCTCCATCCTTGTACTTTTACCGTCTCGTCAGGATCGTTTCAAAAGTTTGAAAAGAGTTTATCAAGTCTTCTACAATAAGAACATCAACATTCTTGCTTTCTTTAAATGTTGAATAAAGAAAAATGAATTGTTGAATAAAGAGGAAACTGGAATATACCTACCTTCCTAAGCTAAAATAAAAAAATTTTAATCTCTTTTTATTACTAAAGTACACTATATTTTTTGTAATTATAATGATAGTGACAGTCTGTATACATCATTGATTATATTCTTGTTGTGTCGAAATAAGTTATAAAAAGTTTTGGATCAAGAGGAATTCGACTCATTTGTTAAAGATGCATGTTTAATAAACTTGTAACAAAATTAACACAAAACTATTATTATTTATTGCAAATTTTTTTTTTTTTTGGCTTCCTTCTTTGTAAGGAAATATCGACCGCCATCAACAGCGAAACTGAAGCATGTGTTATATTTTAGTTGTGGGCAAATGTCATTATGAACACAAAATAAGTATCCTCCACCAAACTAGTGCATGGATTTACGAATACATTCATTCAAATGTTGAATGCACGGAGCAGAAAGCAAATTGTGACGAGATAGCAAAAATCGCAAATAGTCATTCCCAACACAAATGGTTTTTTTTTCTTCCTTCAAATTTTCCTTTGATTAATCATTAGAAACACTTCTTTTTTTTTTTTTAAATTCTAAATCATGTGTTTTTAACATCTATATAGTTAATGCCATCGAAATCAAATGGTTGTTATTTATGAAAACAGTGTTGTAATTCCATTGCAACAATATATCGTTATAAGTTGAATTGTTTACTGCAACAAATATAACAAAATCTCAATAAATTAAGAGCTCTGGGATCATGAAAAGATTTATTAATCTTTTACAAATATCGATTAATAAATTATTAATTTATGAAAAAAGCAATTTACTAACCTATAAATTAATAAATTTATAATTTATGAAAATGTTTATTTTTTTGGGAAAAATACGGTCACGTTTATAGTATTGATTTACCTTGAGCTAGTGTCTATTATGTTTTATTTAAATATTATTTTTTATGGAGATTTTTTAATATTTAGCTGCTTATATTAATAGTAGTAAGATTATGGTATGGTTTTATTTTCCCCTGTTAAAGATGATAATTTTACCGTACAAATAATTTCAGATAAAGAAGTACCGATATTGATGTTGAATAATTTTCTGTCGCAAATCTTTTCAAATTACCCTGGCTTATTGCTTAATACATTTTTGTACATCTCGCTGTGAAATCAAGAAGAACTTGTAAATGAGAATGTAGACATTTTAATTCAAATGTAATTAAGAGATGACTCTTATTTAGGTACATACTGAATAAAAATATTTAAATATAAGCATTCAATTTTATGATATACCTTATAGTCATTGGCTTATTGGTATTAAAGGAAGTGAATAGAATAGAAGTAAAAAGTCAGAAAAATGAACGCGTGCACGTGATGAGTCCAAATATAAAACCTGATACTGTAAAGGAGATGTTCATCATAACAGTTTTTTAAAGTTAATGAGTTCAAATACCCAGTAACTGATAAATTGTGTTAAGAAAAAAAAACAATATTAATAGTGATGACATAAAGGAAGTCCCCTGTTTCGAGGTTGGCCAAAATAATACAAATAATTTAAAATAATCTCTCAGGTCAAATTCCTTAGGCGATGAACTTGATTGGGAAGGTCTCTGTTTTTAGTTGTAGTACTAAGAATTGACTTCAATTGGGAAGTCACGCTAACGGAAGGAGCTCCCCTGTTTTAGACTGAAACATAGTCTGAACAATTTATAATTAAATAAATCATTCAAAATCTCCTTCAATTTTTCTGTAGAGTTATGTTGTGTGTAAAAGTTTCGTTAAATGGAATCGGCAGGTGAAGAGAATTTTTAAAAGCACACATCAAAGCAATGATCAAAGTGACAAAATTAATATAGATATTGTCTCAAGTTAGATTATACAAAGATGATATAGCATTATTTCAACTGATGAAATTAATTAGTTAACAATCTTTGGCAAAGTCTAATGAAAAGATCATATTATAAGTACAAAGCTGGGCTTCCCAATCAAGCAACTATCCATCAAATTGTGCAGTGTTACTGTTGACCCTTATGTCAATTATGGCCAGACGGTGCTTTGGCAAATGGATATATTGGAATAAGCCATGTGCTGTCTTTATGCAACAAGCTATGTACTCTGTTTTTATGGTGTTTCCCTGCATAAATGTTAGACAAACTGTAATGTGAATTTCTATCTAACGTGTATCGTAATCCTTGTTTCTATTGCCTGATGATGAGACCCGTCACGACTTAGTTGTCGTAAATAAATTGAAAAGCAAATTGAAGTGGTTTTTACCAGAGGGCAACAATTGCGATGTTTAAGATCATAATATACATATAAACAAATGATTTGAGTTAGTTTAGCATATAAAGAAAGAGTAAGGAGGAACGATGTTGAAAGATAAAGCTGAACATCAATCCCAAGTCTAAAGTGAAACAAAATGCATATTTGACGTCTTGAGTTATAAGCTCAAACAATTAATAGTATACAAATTGCATGATAGAATCCTGAGCTCACTGGGCGTTAGTTCAGAATGACAATTCTTATTAGTCCAAGAATCAAATGGACTATTAGTTGTACATAAACAGAGCACTAGATCAACAAATAGTTGAAGACTTACTTGGCTATTGAACCATCCGGTGGCAATTCGGGGACTACAGCCTAGCTCTGACATTCGAAGTAAGCAACTCAGGATCCCAAAGACTGCCAAGCCGTCAAGATCAATAATAATGTCATCAAGAGTCACATATAGGTCGTTACATTTTACACCCACCATAGCAATAAGTTAAGTAATACGGTTCTAGCTCCCTTGTTTTGAAAGAAATTTACAAACCCATGCAGTAGGAATAGTTAATTAATTCAAAGAGTTCAGTACTCATTCCTCCTCTGTTTCAAATCCAAATCCACTGCTTTACAAGTTATTATGACGCAAGGTATATGGGTAAGGGACAACCCGAGATCTCTATTAAGGTACGCAGGCCCTTCTCCGGAAAGTATTTGAGCTTGCGACAATCACAGATCTTCATCATGGGAAACGCATGGCATTCCACATCCTTACTATCCAATGCTTTGATTTGAAGACTTGCTTGGCTTAGAAAAATAAGGATAGCAAAGGTAATTAGTCTCGGTGTGATGAATATTTTTATAGATGTACTAAGAAAAATAAAGATAACAGAAGGAATGTTATTGAAGAGTATTTTGATATTTACAAAAGTGTTCAAAGAAAAAAGTGATTTTTTGAAATCTATTTCCTGGAGGACATAATAAAAGAGCATTCTGAGTAAATTTAAAACTACAAATAGTCTCACTCTTTTGATAATATTCTTCAATTAATTCTGTTTATGTCAAAATAAAAAAAATCCTTCTCTTTATTACTTTGTATCTAGTCATATTGATGTGTTAATAGTTATAAAGAACCACTGTAATTTATATGATATAAGAAGCCCTTAAGCACATTAACCCGAATATCGCTAATGCATGTGTCTAATATAGCGAAATCAACATTCAGCTATTAGAGTGCCATTATATATATTATAAAAGAAATTAATACAAAAAACTGAAAATCAATTGACACTGGATCATGTTGGATTTTTAGTCGTTAATTTTGATTATCATCTAGTTAATGCATGCAAATTTTCATTTGTGTGTATCATCGAAGAGCAAAGTTGCTTGATTGAGTAGTATCATATCACAGGAACTCTAAACTCAATTTTATTGCCCGAGCATGCCATGCCGTATATCGCTCAAAAGTGCAATAACATTGAACATTTGCTAGCTTGCTTATACTAATTCATTAATATGACTATTCGTTCTTTATGACTAAGTAAAAGCGAAAATATTAAACAACCACGAAAACAGCAACACTTCACTCCTGTAAACAAATAACAAATACATGTTCTATATTGCAAGTCTTTTTATAATTTTCATCAAAAAAGAAAATACAAAGGACGTATTATATATAGTTGAATGTTCTCCTTGATAATAGACAAAATAACACCAATCTGGCTTGCTTATCCAATCATTATAATAATCCGATTTTCATTATTTAATCATATCCAATCATGCTAATTTAATAAAGAGCACTGAACACTTGATTATTTATATGTTCAACAACTTTGGCCGAGTTTGAAAAATATTAGAGCTGCATTTATGCTTTGTGTTATTAATTAGAACATGATCATATTATGTTGCATTTATCAGAGAACTAAAAATTACGAGGTAAAAAAAAAAAAATCTTAAAAGAGATGTAACGAAGGCAAAATGAGAGAATAATGCACACACATCCCGGCAATGCGTCATTCTTAAATCAACACTTCATATACAAATTTGTATCCAATGGTTTACATTTGTTTAGTCTAACAACTATAACATGTGTACTGTCAAGCGCTACCACCGCCATCTTCGTTTGTTCTCGTTGCATCCCTGATCTCATATCATCCTGGAGATTCTTGAATGTTCTTTTCTTATGTGCTATGTCGCTTGTTGAGATGATGAATACTAGAAGGTCCTTTCCTTGAGACATTTCAGCAAACGCCTTATTCATTCTATCAAACATCTGCATCACTAATCGCTAAATGATATAAAATAGTTCTGTTTTGAAAAATCGATATAAATCAATCACCTTAGTTTTTCTTAGTCTCAGAGCACAATGAGCGATGATTTGATGAGAAATATTAATATGCATGCATCCCCTGCATTAGTTTGAGCTGCTTGTCATTTTCTTCTTTCTTTTGTGTACCATTTTAAATTTTTAATCTGTCAAATTCAGCTGCATGTTTGCTTTTGGCCCAAACCGAAATCAGATATTGAGTATTTCTGCTAGAATGGACGCAGCCAAAAATCTATGATATTAAGTATTTTTACTAGAATGGACGCAACCAAAAATCTATGGGGTCCGTAGTTCTTGCAGAAGCGGCAGAATGCTTCCAGTAATTCAGGCAACTATTCATCAAATTGTATGTTGAGTTACCGTTGAGCTCTCACGTCAATTATGGCCAGACCGCGCTTAGGCTAACAGTGAGACATGCGCGGACATAAGATCGGCAAGTGAGGAGCTCCACGCGAACGAGGTATGGACTGTTTTTATGTGACAGGCTATGTCTTCTGTTTTCATGGTCTTTCTTTCCTGTGGTTGTTGGACAAACTGTAACCAGAATTTCTATCTAATGGGCATCCTTATCCTTTAGGTTAGGCTGGGATCGTTGATTGATATATGATGTTTAGTATCCAAAATTCAGATGATGATAATCTTGGCAGTAGTTTTGTCATGTTTTCTTTTGTGTTGGTGTTGGTATTTTAAATTAATTTTCAACGTACTCACTATTAAGGTCAATAGGAACCAAATTTAAAAAATGTTATAATTTTACAAACATAGATGCAAGTTCATGTTTAAGAATCTACTTAATAAACTATTCCAGTGTTTTACAATGAGTAATTGGTTTATTATTTATACAAACTATTTTAAGTAACATTTCTACTGAGCTCCAACTCAGGTTTCTGACTCAAACAGAACATTTCAAATTTCTCCAGAACGGTTCTTCTTGTCTCTACTCGTAGATACAATCCAATATCTGTAATTTTTCTCCCAATTTCTTTTACGAAGACTGATAAAGAACTATCCAAATACTGCGATAAAGTCCAATCTAACCCATAGGTTTCTCTACTTCACCTCCTACCATTTCCATAGAAAATCAACGAACACTTTGCTTCAAAACACACTCAAAAAAGCAAGCTAGGTGCTCGGACGGCACATTCAAGAATTCTTGCAATGGCAATGCCATTTTTGGCCTATGCTTGATGTGCTATTTGTTTCAGGTGATTCTTGATTTAGTTGCGGAATGTTCCTCTTTGGATATTCTGTTTATGTTTTTTTGGGGTTTTTAAGGGTGACTGATCTATATTAAGGACAATAAACTCCATTTTAAAAATCCTGGTCTTACAATAGTAAAAGAAATAAGTACACTTGGTTTATTGTTAAAAAAAAATAAAAAAAGGGCTTTTTATTTGGCATTTGTTATGCATTTTAAGGGGGAAAAAATTATTTATGCCACTCCAATTTCGTCCTCTTATGTGATATTAACGTGTTAATGCGAAGATTCCTTGTAATTACAACAATTTTGACGAATCCAAACCTTTAATGACCGGTAAATTACATTTGTAAATATTAATAGTGATGGTGCAGAAGCTATTAATTCAGGAACTTGCTTAAAGTGCATTAAATTAGAGAGTATAAATAATTTTTTAACACTGTTGAACCTTCATGCACTTAACTAGCAATCAAAAAATTGCTTCTACAAAACCATTAAAAGAACATTTTAACATTATCCCGGATGATGCAGCTGGTAATTCTTCTAGTAATGATAGTTTTGCTTAGTTTTCTTTTTGATTTCGATACACACACACATATATGGCAAGCTTCACATGCTTCAACTTGTCTGCTTGACGAATTGGACATGGGCTGACCAAGCATCACTGAATAACTGGGGAAAGGAAAATCGGTGTCCAGCAAAAAGAATCCATCTTGATATGTTTCTTCCTATTAAGTACATGCATATATGCGCACATCTATACAGCATTTGAAAAGTGGAAGTAGATTCTAGAACTCACTTTTCAGATGTAACTAGAGTTTTGTTATGTGATTAGTAAGTGTATTAGTCGGCACAAGTAATGTAATGACGAAATTGCGTGTCATCTCACAAAGATTGTGTATTCTACTAGCTATCAAATTATTCTAACCCTAATTTATGCAAACATCATTTAAGAGAATTTGGACTAAAAATTAAAATAAAATAAATAACAAAAAAATAAATAAAGATACAAGCAATTATGAATATAACAAAGAGATTAAGACAATAAGACTTCCATCTTCACCATAACCACTATAGTTTTATCCTCTATTTATGCTATTAAAGATTCTTACTCATGTTAACTGTTGAATAAGGGCTATTTGGGATTATTTCAGGAGGCTAGAAATTAATTTTGGTATTTGGTAAATATTTTAAAAATTTTTTTGACAGAATTATCCTATTCTACAATATATTTAAAAAATTATGAAAGGAGTAACTTTTTAGAATTTGATTTTGAGAATCAATTGTGTGTGTGTGTGTGTGTGTGTGTGTGTATAAAGTAAAAATCTAAAATTATCCTTATTAATTAGGAAATAAAATTATTAACTCTAAAGAGATTATTATTATTACCAATTATATTTAGATAGTAAAATAAAAAATAAAATTTAAGAATATAAAATCTTTTTTCATTATTCAATATTTTATGTACGCAATAAAAAATATTTCATATATATGTTTGTAGACGAATAAATAAATATTATTCAATATTAGCTCTAATTTAGTCCTTTTCAATCATATAAAAGTTTAACAGCAAGTTTTAATTCAATGTTTAAAACATAGGGGCATGTCTCCATAAAATAATTCTTTTTCTTTTTTCCTTTTTTTTCAAACGCTAGGGTGGAAAAAATCAGCCACTAAATTTTCACGCTACTTGATAGTAAAGCAAAAGTATACGTTAATCAATTTGATAGTTGGTTATTGAATGACGTGCGCTCCAATAAATAGTTTAATTTGCCGCCAATAATTACAAGAGACAGACTTAACGAAGAGAGAAAATTTTTCCTTCAAAATATACTATTTGAATTTCAAATCATTTTTTCTTAAAAAATTAATATCACAGTAATAGTCGTGATTCAATTGGTTTGATTTTTTTTAAAAAAAGGAAAAAAGTTGGGAAAATAGACAAATAATAAAGAAACAAAGGAAAGTGGATTGCGTATTATCATTGAGCACTCCATTTTCTGTGTACATTTTTGTAAATTCATACCATATGCTTGAGTCTTTTGGATTTTGTTGCATCAGTTCCTTGGTGTTTATCTTGTTTTAGGATTTTTTAATTTATTTTTATTGTTGTTAGCAAAATATATAAATTAATGAACCGAGACATTAGTTTCATTTGTAACAACTAGACAATTGCTTAATACATTCGTACTTCTTGCTGTGAAATCACAAAGAACTTGTAAATAAGATCATAGACGTGATACGTTTGTATACATAATTCGATCAAATACAAGCCACCATGTAGCTACTTATATACATATATCCCCTGTTTCTGGAATCAACTGTTTGTTATAACAGTTTTTAACTAACTGAGGGCCCACGTGTGCCAGCTTAGCCCGCCACCTCCGCAAATACTTAATAGAATAAAACTAACAAGCTTCACAATACTGAGTAGAGTACTTAAACATAAGTAAAGAATTCTATGATGTATTGGTTTAGAGTTCAGATTGAAGGGAGTGAATAAAAGAAATAGATGTATAAAGTCAAAAAGATGAATGCATGCACATGATGATTTAAAAATCAAACGTATATGTTGTTAATAAGGGGACATTATTTACATTCTATAATTTATTTTAAAGGAGGCTCTATGTTACAGCTTGCTGTAACGTTCGCTCCATAAACCTACAGTGTTGTGTGGACACCACAATATCTAGCTTGTGGAGTACACTATATAGTAATGGTAATGTAGAGTTTGTCTTATTTTAAATACTCATGTTTTTTTTTTGCGAAAAATATTATAACTCAATTTACTACTGAGGACAATTAAATTTAAATACATAGAACAATAATACTTTTGACACCCATCTAGAGTGCATACGCACCCATGTAAAATTATTAAACCTTAAACAGTAAAAACATTCTACCTCAACATCGAAAGTAATTTTATTATTTCAAAGTGTAGTTAACAAATTTGAACAACAAAGACTCTATGATTCTAATTTCTTCGACTTGATTTTAATTTTTATTGAACATGTATCTGTTCCATATAAAGAATTAATGGATTTTTCACTTCTCTGCCAAGGAGGTTCTCCACGAACAAACAGCTACAGAAATGCAAATATAAAACATAATAGGGGTGTAGAAGTTCCTCATTAAATTTTAATTTTATATACAAACTTGAGTTGCGTATAGACAAAAATAAGTGTTTTGTGGATGTCAGAAAACTATGTCAACCATAGAATTTTGTTTTCGAATTTTAATGAACATAGATTCATACGTTGAACAGCTATGACAAATAAAATTAGGAAAACGATATTGTTAACAAATAACGAGAGCAAAGATAATTAATCTTGGTGTGATGAGTATTTTCATGAACATAATAACCCCAAAAAAAAAAAAAGATAGAGAGAGAGAGAGAAATAACATAGTGAATGTTATCGAGGAGTATTTTGGTATTTACAAAAGCGTTCAAACCAAAAAGGGATTTCTCAAAATCCATTAGCTATATGCACATAACAAAAGGGCATTCATAGTAAATTATAGACTATAAATACGTCCAACTTTTTGTTAGGAAATATGTCTAATTTTTTAATAAGAATTTTTCATGATATTTTCTTCTTTAATAAGATTATTATTTAAGGAATAAGTAATTTATCAGGAGCAATTTTGGTTTCCGAGTCGATACCGATACAGAATTCACGTATGCAGGTTTCTCTCAATCTCTGTTTAATAAGCAATTCATTCCCGGGATTGCAATTCAACTGCGAGGGTTGGTGGCTCGAATCTGGAAGAATGTTTTGTCAAAGCTGTATCCGTCTCTCTCTATGTCTCTGCTGGGAGGGCTGTCTCCGAAGATGCTTACTGGAGCCCTCACATTTGGATTTCTGGTTCTAAACCAACGTCATTTAGTTGACGCATTTAGTAGCTTTCCGGGATTAAGAATTTTTTTTTTGCTATTAAGAATATATTTTCGATAAATTAACATCAATTCTACTCTTTAATTTAGAGAACGTCGAGAAGATATTTCATTCTTGTATAAAAAAAAATTAGAAATGAAATAGGTCAAAATCAATTACAAGAACAACAATTAGAATATATTTTGTACGTACCTTTTTTATTTTTATTTTTTCCAGAAACGACTTATTTTTATTCTTTTGTGTAAGATTGATTTTTTTTTCCTTGAAACAAAATCTTGGGAGATGAGAAATCTCATCACTAAATATAAATTTTAAATTTTATTATTGTTTAAATTGGATAATTGGGTAAAAAAGGCGCATTCACAACTAATGAAACTGTGTCTAGCTATATATCTGATTCTAATTTCTTTGGCTTGATTTCGATTTTTGTTGAACATATATTTCTTCCATGTAACAACCGCAGAAAAACAAATAAAAAAAATCTGATACAGGTGCAGACGATACACAGGTAAGTGTATTTTGAGTTGTGTATATACACAAATAAGGTTATGCGGGTATGTAGAAGCAATCTCAACCACCTTTTTTTTTAATTTTAATGAACATATATTTTAAATGTTGGACGGCTTTGAAAAATAAACTTAGCAATATGATACTATTAACAATTGAGGAGCGCAAAGGTAAATTAATCGTGGTATGAAAATAGAGAGAAAGGTTCTTAAGCATGTAGTTATATTAAAGGAGTATTTGACTCCTCAATATATGTATTACCGGTTTATTTTATTAAGAAATATTTATGCGGATCATGTATTTGGGGCTTGAGTGAGAGAAAATTATTTTTGATAATGCGGTTGTAACAATTTTTCACATAATAAATATTTTTTTCTGATTGTTTTTTAATGATAGTTGTAGTTTTCCTCTATATTTAGAGTTTTCCAGAAAATCTTGGGTTGTGTGATTGGTGGATTCTCCATTTAATTTTTTTTGTTAATTTGTTGCTTGAAAAATCACTTGGAGTGATCTTAGGAGAAAACCTAATTTTTTAACAATGGTATCAGAACCATTGGCCGAAATTTTGGTATTGGGGTACTGTTCACGTGAAGAAGTGGGAGCCAATCCAAATAATCAGTAGCAAAGACCAAAGGTTGATTTGTCAAGCATATATGTCAGTAGTTAATGTTTTTTCAAACTCAGTGGGTTTGATGTTTTTGAAAAAAAAAAATTATAGGAGAATGAATTTTTGGCTTGTGGAGAAGGTAGCGCAGGTTCGGCAAATTGCTTTAGAATTAGTAAAGGAGATACTTATATTATTGTAAATAGTGAGAGTCTTTTCAGTAAAAGACTAGATTAATTTTTTTGCTATATAGATCTCCAAGTTGCGATGAAAGAGAATATGTTACTATTTACAAGATCCATAAGATTTGCACATAAAGCGTGGTTGGCATTGATGTGGGGTGTGTGATGAAATTTATGTCGATGGCTAACGAACTTCTAAGAAAGCCAACATAGAAGTTGTATTATAAATTTCAGTGGAATATTTCGATATGTGTTGATATAAAATTCTTAAAATTGGCAATTAATTCTAAGTGATATACTCTTTATGGTAGAGTATGATAATTTTTTATGTTGAGAATTATTATTGTTGGTGAAGTCAATACTTTATAGCAGTAGCTATAAAATTTTTTTTGTTAATCAAGGTGGAGATTGTTGAAAATTGATTACAAAAAAAGCATAAACATTAACATAGTTTGACCACACAGGTTGAACAGTAAAGTGGTATAAATAGTAATATGGTATGAATAGTAATGCAGTATGAACAGTGCTATCTATTTGGTTATAAATAGGAGAGCTTTTTATAAGTTTTCATAATCCCAATTTTGAGAAGTGCGGGAATGTAAGATAAGCATGCAGGGCTTCTAAAATAAAGAGAAATACTCTTAAGTATATAGTTATATTGAAGGAGCATTTGACTCCTGAATATGAGTATTATGTGTTTGTTTTGTTAAGAAATATTTCTGAGGATCATGTATTTGGGGCTTGGATGAGAGAAAATTATTTTTGAAAGTATGATTGTAACTATTTTTCACATAGTAAATATTTTTTCTAGTTGTCTTTTGACAATATCCGTAGTTTTTCTTCGAATTTGAAGTTTTTCATATAAATCTTATGTTGTGTGATTGATATATTCTCTATTTAATTTTTCTATTAATTTAGTACTTGATAAATTACTTAGAGTAATCTTGGGAAGAAGCTCAATTTCCTAACAATACTCTAACCGCTGCTTAGTCAAAGACGTGGCCTCAAAGTTGCAACATAGCATTACAACAATCAGCTGCCCTGTAGCCGGTTGCCAAGGAGTGTTAGAGCCCGCTTACTGTCGGAATATACTCCCAAAACAAGTGTTTGATAGATGGGGAAACGCTTTGTGCGAGGCTGTGATTCGTGGGGATAAAAGATTTCATTGCCCTTTCAAAGACTGTTCTGCCCTTTTAATTATTGATAATAGAGTATCTAGAAAGGCCATAAAGGAATCAGCATCTCCTCACTCTAATAGAATGTTTTGTGCCCAGTGTAAGATTCCTTGGTATATAGGGATTCAGTGTGCACAGTTTCAGAAGAAGTTGAATATAAATGAACGTAATGACAATAAGTTAATGAAATTAGCGGAGAAAAAGAAATGGAAGAGGTGTCCTAATTGTAGCTACTATGTTTTAATTCCTTGGATTAATCTTTTTCCATTTGTTGGTTCTTACTTTGAATGTGGGTTGTCAAAAATGTTCGTTTTAACAGTGCAAATGATTTTGGGTTTTCTCCGATTAGTTTTGAATTGATAATGACTATGAAATCGCATATAATTTCTTTAAAAAAATAAAAACATTCAATAATGATAATGTAAAAAATAAAAATAAAAATAAAAACTCTAAGTTTCTCTATCAAATTATCACTTTATAGTTGAACAAGAGCATAATATTTTAGGGTTCATTTGATTCAAGCATTGACATTGTCATTTGATTCGAGTACTGTATTTGAGTGGAATGTGGCCTGTGATACACACACACACACACACCCCTTCTCTAGTGTAGTTATCCTTATTTTTTTCACACGGGCACACTGTTAAATTATTTAGTTTAATCAAGTTATGTGCATCATTCATTAATTAGCTTTATTCGTAAAAACATCATTCATTAATTAGCTTTATTCGTAAAAGTAAAATCAATTAATGGATATCGTGCATGTGGTAATAAATAATTGGTCACATAATTGTAATGAAAATTGCAGTATCTCAAGTCCCCACTGATTTATCATGGCATTATCGAAAAGAAGTTACTTTGAAATGCTACAAATTATACAAAGGATTGAATTACTGCAAATTCATATATATGATGGATATGCTGGATTAATTACTGAATGGAATTAATCTGTGCATTCATTTCTCGAAGCTAACTAAGAATAATTAATTCTTTGAACTTTTGTGACATTAATTGTAAAATTGATTGTCCAAAGCAAGGGACTATTTATATTCTAAAAATTATTCTAAACACTCTAATTTTAATAAAAATGCATACCATGGAAACACTCATCATGTGAATTATTTTTAAGGATAATTTATTATAAATCAAATATTATATAATTACTGTAAACACCCACATAGCACACTCATTATTCAATTTACAATTCTCATACCTTAAACTCTAAAACTTTTATTTCTAATATCTTAATTAATATTAGATGAGCAATAAAGAAATCAATTTTGAGAAAATTTTGACTCCAAAGTATGTATGATACCTTTTATTTTTAAAAGATAAATTGAAATAATAATATTGTTTTTACAACCTTTTTTTTTGCGCTTAGCCCTCCTTCATTTTCTAATTCTCTTCGTCTTCTTCTCCTCCTTTCTTTTTTCGGGTAGTATTTAAGGAATATTTTTTTTAACTATCATGTTCTCATTGCAAGCTATTTTAGGTGCAAAATTCAATGTAAAAAAATTTTAATAATTAAAATGATGTCAAATAATTTGTTTATAACTTGATTTAATTATATTGTTTTAAGTATATGTTAAATCTCTTAAAATGACATGCTCAATAGTTTTATTAATTATTAAGTAAATAAGTTTAATTGACTTAAATATTTTAATTAAGGTTATTTTTGAAATTTTAGAGAGTGGACAAATAATATTTTATAACTACTATATGAGTGTTCATAATAATAGAGTGTTCAAAATAATATTTGAAGTGCAAATAGTCACAAGCTTGTGAAAATCAAAACTCGAAATGATATTTTTTTTTCTTCTTTTAAAATTAGATATCGATGGAATAATTTTATCAAAAGTAATTTTTAAAAAAATTTAACAAACATCTGTATTGGATTTTAACTTCCTAAAATCGCTTTTAACTATCTCAACAACAATTGCAAAAAGGCCCTTAGTACGACGTCAATTTTTGAGTTTGCAATCAAAGGGTAAAACTGCAATGACACCTTAAAAGCAAAATTTTCATCCAAAATAAATGGAAAAAAAGTAATGGACGGGTTCTCAATGTATAAAAACATAGGAATCTATGTAATCATATTCATAAAATCATAAGGTTATTTATGTCTATATTTTTTTCCTTAAAATCTAATAATATCGTAATATGTGATGAATTGATAGTTAAGTTTGATGATACTTTTGAACTATTTGTATACACTCTGATGTGCAAATGATTTTCTTCAATTTAAGATTATGCGATAGATTTTTTTTTTTTTTTTGACAAGGGAAACATAAACTTTTCATCAAGGCAGGGATAGTCTGAGCTTGTTCGTTTTTCGATCCAATAGTAAATAAAATTCAGGTTTCATCATTAATTTATGTTAATATATTTTAACTTAATATAAAAAAATTGCTAAATATGTTTAAAGAAAATTAATGCACAACAGAAGTTAGCAACGCAACATCACAACGTACATTCCGAATTGGTGATAAAGGTGATGGGCCTCGATGGTATGAGTCAGAAAGCCTATTCCATGCCCCAAAAATTTCGAAATGGGATCAAATTGTCTAAAAATAAAACTCAGATTGGTCTGAGTTTATTCAATACAAAGCTTAAGGGATTCAATGAAAACTATGTCCTTCCCGCTTGTTTTGAAAATTCAAAACGCCAAATTCGCTTCAAAAAATCCCTAATAAAAAAGGAAGAATCCACATTTTTAGAATCCGAAATAAAACAATAGGTTAACCCGCAAAGCGGATGTCGACACGAATATTTGTAGAAGAATCCAGGCATTCCAAAGCCAAGAGACAGAAACTAACCTTAGTAGAACAATAGCAGCAACAGCGAAAGGATGAGGAAGTGAAAGAGGAGCCGGTCGAACTGGTGACCCAAGTCAAGAAGAAGATCTAGAAAAATGAACTCGACTCCGATCTTTTTTTTGTGGGCTCACCCATCTTTGCTGATGAATCTTTGAAGAGATATCCAGATAGATACATGTACTCCTCAAAGGCTGAATTTTTTTTTCATTTTGGTCCTCTTTTTTTCTACAAGTATTTTTTGGGTTGTGTTTGCTGAACTTTGTTGTTGTATTTTAAGGGTCATAAGAAGAAGAAAGTTGCTGCAAAGGTTTCATCTATTGGTAACTTTTCTCTCACGGGCCTTCAATGATACTTTATTATATTTTTATTTACTTTCTTTTTTGTGAATATTTGAAATTTGACGAGGCTATTCTTTATTGGGTATGTTTGTGAATTGTAACTATTACTTAATTTTAAAAGCATGGCGGCATAATTTTACTTTGCTTAGTTGTTTCTTTTTACTTAGCACCTACTCATTTTATCTAATATCAACTTTGGTTTAAAAGCCGCACAACCTTACTCCTAAATACGCCTATTGTTGGGTAGAATTTAATTGTTTTGTGGGCATAGAGCTTTGAATGAAGAAGAGGAGGTTCAGCAAGCAAGGTGTCATTACACCTAAGCTTTAATAGATGGTTGTTTGTACAATCTTGGTGATGATGCTTATGTCAAAGTAAATTCTTATTTCTCTCTCTTGCCGTGTTTATTCTCTCTTCATTTAACAATTCTTTTCTAATTCATATTTCTATATTTTGTTTCTTTGTTTAAAGGTTTAGGAGGGAGCTGCTGATTACATAGCTAGAATAGTTGAATTGTTTAATATGTAGATGAGGAACTGTACTTTAAGGCTCGATGGTTATACAGGGCTAAAGGCACTGTGAGATTATCCTACAATTACCTAGTAATATCTTCACATATTTTTTTTATAGATAAAACTTGTAATCTTTGGCTTAATTTCAGGTCATTAAGGATCTTGCCTATCTTGTTGACAAGAAAGAGTATTGCCTATCTTGTTTGAATTACATTATGTCTAAAGTGAAATTTACGGAAGTGGCAGCCAATGTATGATCATCATATGCTTGTTTCTTTAGTTAAAGCACCCTTTTTATTGTTAAATAGCTGCTTTTATATAGATATTAACAACCATAATTAGTTCAATTCACATTATAGATGGACTAGAAGACAAAACAAAAAAATATTCCTCCCTGCGATCTATACTAGATATGAAATACACATTGCTTCATCTTACATTTTCAAACATCAACAATGGTAATTTCTGTTGCTCTATTGTAGAAATTTTTCAATGACGAGACAACTTATATTTTGATAAATTTTTTCCTCATGGCATTTAATATATATTTTTTTTCCTTATCACAATCTTCATTTATTGTAATTTTGCTATCTTGGTTTTGTAATTCAGAAAGTAAAAGAAGGGATAGTGATGCACCATCAACTATTTCAAGTGAAACTGGCTCAGACAGTCCAACTGGGGAGCCTAAAATACGTTTAATGAACCTGTATTCTGGCTGTAGAGCCATGTCTGCTTGTCTATGCATTGGCGCATCTTTAGCTGGAGTAAAACTAGTCACTGTAAGTCAAAATCTAAAACTTGATGTTTATTTTCATCAACTTATTAATTAACGTACTTGCATTTATGAAAATATAAAAGGCTTATGTTTTTGCTAATTTGGTTTATGACATATTTTGTTCATGTAGAGGTGGGCTATTGATATAAATCCTCATGCATGTAAAAGTTTGAAATTTAACCACTCTGAAACAAAGGTAAAATATCTTAAAATGGCACTTATATGTTACTATACTGAAGAGTGAAGATTCATTATTGCTTTGATTTTAATGTCTCCAATATATCTCCACTGAATGATGATTCAGTATTTTTCTTTATATGGACTGATAAAGTACCTGAACAAAGTTTGAATTTCATGAGCGAAGAAGAAGAAAGGAAGAAAAAGAAGAAAATAATGACGATTCCAATGTTCTTGATGAAGAATTTGAAGTGGAGAGGTTAATAGCTATCTGCTATGGTGATCCTAACAAAACAAAGAAACATGGACTGTATTTTAAGATATACATATTTGATATGGAAAATGATCAGTCATCTTGGGCATCTTTGTTTTCTTTTTTTATTTTTGCTTGACTTTAGGTTGCATCGTATTCTCGTCATCGTAGGAGTATTGCTTGATTATATGTTTTCTTACTTTTGTGTCATTTGATTGACTCACTCTGCTATCTAATTGGGGAGCATCTCCTTATAATAGGATTTACTAATCAAAATGTTGGTGTTTGTTTGAATAAGGGAGCACTGAAATCAGAATTTTGCTTCTAAAAGTTAGTGCCGAAGCACTACTTAATAGTAGACATGGAATCCATTTTTTCTTTTGATGATGAAAGAGTCTAAGTTTGTAAAATGTCATTGCCAGATTTCAGTAAAGTCTTGGAACTGCTTTTTTGATACATTATTACCTCTTTGCATTTTGCAGTTTGCAGTAAATACTGCACTGAAAATTTAAATTGGTGCTAATAAATTTTCCCACCATGAGTTCTTAAGATAAACTAGGAATAACTTCTTATAATGATGACTTCAGAAGTTCAAAAATTCTTTGAGAGTGTGTATTATAGACCAATTAATGAATGACTTCAGTTATGGTAGAAATTTTACTATCTTGGTGGTGAAACTTGACTAATAGAATGTTTTCATACTAGGTACATGTTCTTTTAGAAGGGAAACTTTTAGGAGGTCTGATTAGGGAATGTGTGGATCCTTTAAGATCTACATGAAAACATAAGATAACGGGTTCTTATGTTGTGTTATGTCTAAAATGAAGATCAACTATAGATTTTAGCTTGTAAGAAAACATACGTATTCTAAGGGTTAATGTACTTATACTATTTGCTCAATTTACAGCATCATTATCTTAATTTGTTATAAAGTTGCTGCACTGTAATGAATTTCATTATTTGATACACGTTCAGGTGCGGTGGAAGAGTTATGGTCCAAGTGAGGACACTTTGGGAGCCGATCGACGGCTTGAGGTACTTTATTTCATTGCAATCATTTTTTCTCCTGTTACATGTCTGCCAAATGATTTGTCTCACCTCATATGTTTGCCAGCAAATGCAAGGATAAACTGAAAGAGTTTGTGACAAAAAGGTATAGATTAAACATATTACCTCTTCCAATAGATCTCTTATAATATATCTCATTATGGCTGCATTTTATATTTTTAAATTTCTTATATATTGCACATCGTCCTTGCTTTTGCAGGGAAATGCTAACTTTATTTGTAGAGGTCCCCATGTCAAGGGGTTAGTGGTTTCAATCGCTTCAGAAACCCACAAATTGCCTTGGAAGGTATTAAGAATCGTCAATTATTGGTGTTTATGGACATTATGGAGTATCTAAAACCAAAACATTTTCTAATGGAGAATGTTGTAGATATTTTGAAATTTTCTAGTGGATTTTTGGCTCGTTATGCCATAGGTCGTCTTGTTTCCATGAATTATCAAAGACGTTTGGGGATCATAGCTGCAGGATTTTATGGTTTACCACAATTTTGTTTATAGGTCTTTTATGGGGTGCCCATCCTTTTAAGGCAAGTACATTTTAGTTTTATCCCAACGAGTGATAATTGGCTATGAGATCTCAATGGTTTTTCCCTTTAACTTTCAGCAATTACGACAGTATCCTTTACCAACTCATGAGGTTGTGGCCAAGGGTGTCATACCTAATGAATTTTATGTATGTGATTTATTGAACCTACGCTTTTGTCAATTGTCACTAACAGAACATATTTAATTAATATCCATCATTCTTTTAGGAAATTACTGTTACATATGTTAAAAATCAGCCTTATCAACTAGAAAAGGGTGTTTTTCTTGGTGATGCAATATTAGATCTCTCACTCGCTTGTGTTCCTCTGAAAATTAATTCATACATTCATCAGGCTTGAAGGTTGCTTAACCTTTCATTTCTTAAAAATATTGTCCTCCTTATCATAGGTCACTAATGATGAAACTGAGGATGAAAGGAAGTATGGGACAGTAGCTTGGACGGTATTTCAAAAGTATATTAGATTCAAAAGGAATGGTGAACTTATAAGAATATACTTTGATCTTTCTATCTCCATTGTTAAAAAGTTTCTTCTGTTTGCATTTATTATTTTTTTGTTCCATTATTATTTCTATATCGGCATAGTTTACTTGCTAATACTGAATTCTTGTTACCTTCATCAAGATAAGATAACTATTATCGGTTGAAACCTTTGGAGAAAGATTTTTATTCTTTAATAAGAATGAACATTAGAAAGATGCTGAAAAAATTGCTTAAATGATTGAATTTTTAAGATTTAGATATATATGTTTATTTATTGATGAAGTTTATGTTATCTAATGCCTGTAATAGGTTTCTCCTTTTTTTTAGATATTATTCTTTTGGAATTCACCAGTATAAATAAGCCAGAAATTTTCTTAAAGTATTTTAATGAGTGTATAAATTTGAAAAATGCATGACCTCAACTATTATGCCCTGTTCATCTACTTTCAACTTGCACAGCGTTCATCAACTATATTCATATATTACAAATGTAACATTAGGTGCATCAGTTATTCAACCTTTGTACCCTTATCTACATAGTATGCAATATGAATTTGGTAAAAGAACAAAGTTATGAATGTTGGAATATGATAATCTTGTGCCTCTTTGTAGATGTGGTTAATCTTTCTACTACACAAATGGCATCACGTCTGTAATATTTGCATATAAATAAATAAATAAATAAATAAATATATATATATATATATATTTTAATATAGGGAGAGAAGTCGAGAGAGAGAAAGAAAGAAAGAGAAAGAGAAAGAGAGAGAGAGAGAGAGAGAGAGAGAGAGAGAGAGAGATACCGTTGACCCGGATTCGAACTCGTAACCCGCGAATTTGACCCGTCTGGATCTCTCAATTTCGGCTACCGTTTCTGACAATCTTGGTACCGATTTGAAGCCCTTGAGACACTGGTCATATCCTTACCGTTTTCACTGTCGGAAAACAACCAGAACGCCGCCGGTGAAGCTCTAAAGTTTCGACCAAAAAACCTGCCGTTGATTCTGCCGGAGTTTGGCCACTCCACCGGTTGGGTTCTACTACTCTCACGTCCAGCTTCCATTTCCGACTGGTCTCGTCACCTGAAACGACCGGATTGCCGGTGAACGGCAACTTGAAATCTGCGGCTTTAGGGAGCTCGATCCGCCACCGTCACCACGCGTGGGGGAACACCACCGGTACCGTTGGACTCACCGAGGCCGGAACTACAAGATCTAAGCTTCCCGTCACTGTTGACAGAAGTCCGGTCATTGTTGACCGGTGAGGGGCAATTTGATAAAGCTTGAGAATTTTGTGGTTAATTCTATAATTTCTAAAAGTTATGGGTAATTTGATAATTATGGACAAGGATAGTTAGGTAAATTGAGATTTTGAGGGTAAATCAGTAATTTAAGTGATCGGAGATAATTCGATAATTTTATATCTCTAGAGTAATTTAATAATTTCTAATATGTGGATATTTTGGTAATTGACAAAATTGAGGATAAGTTGGTAATCTATGATCTTGAGGTTAAATTGATTAATTATGATTTTTGGGATATTTCGATAATTTTGAATTCAAGGCATTTTGGTAATTTTAAAGGATTTGAGGATATTTCAGAAATTGAGAATTTTATGGATAAATTAATAAAATATATTATTGAGTGCAATTAAGTAAATTTTGATATCGAGAGCATTTTGGTAATTTTCGAAAATAAGGATAATTTGGTAATTTTGGACATAAGGATAATTTAGTAATTTTAAATATTTGGGAGTTATATTATGAGTTCGAGTTTTATTAATTATAATTAATTGTACTTTATGTGATTAGTAATAACTATATGATTAATTTGATTAGGGGGACCCGTGAATGAGAAACAATCCACGAACGTGGACGATATCGGATTTGATCGTTGTCACTGTGAGTGGAATATATAAAATCTATTTTCTCTGTGGATTATTATGATTTTTAATTATGATAAAGCATGATTGTAAATGAATTTTTAAATGCTTGATTTAAGGAATTTATGAGAAATGAATTTTATTTGCATAATGGTATTTATTATTGGAATTGTATATGATAAATGATTTTATTTCTGATTTTAAATATATGTGTATTAATAATATTTTTAAAGAAAAGAAAATAGATTTTAAATGTTGTTGAGAATAAAAGAGAATGTGATTTCGGATATTATCGGATGTTTATGTATATGTGTATTTTTTATTATTTTCAAGTCATTAGACAGTATCCTTCCCTGTACACTGTGATGTGATGATATGAGATATAGGCCTTTGGGGCCCATCGGAGTACACATAGAGGCTTTGGGCTGTGTGCTTGGGCGCTTTTGTCCTTTGGGGACTATACATGCATAATTATAATGATGAGATATGTCGAGATGAGACGACATATGAGATGTTATTTCTCCATCTATCTGGATAGTTCCAGGGCATGATGGTTTCCTAATTGCTGCCCGTTGAGGTCTAGATAGGAAGAGATTATTTTCCCGGGTACTCGTTTGGTGAAAGTTTTCAGTGTTTGAATTGATATTATATGTTGTGAATTTTCTTCTGTTTTATACAGTATTTTGTGATGATTTCAGTTTGAGTATTTTTACGATGTTATGACATATTCTTCCTTGGTTATTTCACATGACATCATATATGTTTTCGAAGTTAGTGATTTGATTATAATTGTGAAGTGATTTATTAATATTTCTCGTTTATAATTTGATGGAATTGTGTATTTAAAATTGATACAGTTATTTTAAGAATAGAATTATTTTCAGAAAAACTATTATCCACTCACTGACCTTCACTGAGTTTTATACTCACCCGCATTCTTTTTCGTTTTATTATATTTTTTCCCCCACAGGAGACTTGCAGGTATAATAATTGACTCAGCAACGCTAGTTATGTGTAATTGGCCACGTGTTTGTCCTAGAAATTATAGAGTTCGATGTAGAATATTTTGGATTGTATGATATTAAAATTAAGAATAACTTACTGTGTTTGATATTAAAATATTTCAGATGATAATTGGTATTTATTGGGATGATTGACGGAGTTGATTGTATTTAAAAATTATTTTAGGAGTGTTATCTTATTAATTGCAGGATTAGAAATTTCAAAATTTTAGTGAAATTATATCAGAAATTTTAGTAAAAATATTATTGTGATTAATATTAGAATAATTATTAGTCGAATTTCGAGGATCAGTCGCGATTCGTCCCAGGGTTCGGGACGAATCGTGCAACGTCCCTCTTTATTGAATGATAACTGTCCTTCCAAGTGAACAGTGATGATCACGATCAAGTCAGTTGCATTCCTAAAAAGAAGGTTTTATTTTTTTGTTCGTTTGTAGTCTTTGGCTTATGCTCAAGTGCATATATTTTTATTTTATTTTACATTCTTTTTCTACCTACTTTTGTTTTTTGGGTGTAAATTTTAGGGACCTACTAGGTGTAATGGTTGGTCTAGACAACAAGATATGGTAGGACCCATAAATGAATAGAGTAGTGCTTAAATGTCACGACCCGTCCCGAACCCTAAAATGAATCGTGACTGATTCTCAAAATTCGACTAATAACTATTCTAATATTAATAAAAATAATATTTCTACTAAAATTTCCGATAGAATTTCTCTATATTTTTGAAATTTTCAATCCTGCAATTAATAAGATAACACTCCCAAAATAATTTCCATATACAACCAACTCCGTCAATCAACATCTCAATAAATACCAAATATCATTCGAAATATTTTAATATCAAACACAATAAGTTATTCTTAATTGTAATATCATACAACTCAAAATATTCTACACCGAACTCTATAATTTCTAGGACAAACACGTGGCCAATTACACATAACTAGCGTTGCTGAGTCAACTATTGTACCTGCAATCTTCTGTGGGGGAAAAATATAATAAAACGAAAAAGAATAGGGGTGAGTACAAAATTCAGTGAAGGTCAGTGAGTGGATAATAGTTTTTTTCAAAAGTAATTCTATTCTTAAAATAACTGTATCAATTTTAAATACACAATTCCATCAAATCATAAACGAGAAATATTAATAAATCACTTCACAATTATAATTCAATCACTAACTTCGGAAATATATATAATATCATGTGAAATAACCAAGGAAGAATATGTCATAACATCGCATAAATACTCAATCTGAAATCATTACCAAATACTGCGTAAAACCGAAGAAAATTCACAACATATAATATCAATTTCGAATACTGAAAACTTTCACCAAACGAGTACCCGGGGAAATAATCTCATCCTATCCGGACCTCAACGGACGAGTAATCAAGCAACCATCATGCCCCGGAGCTACACGGATAATCCGAACCTCAACAGACGGGCAATTAAGAAACCATCATACCTCGGAGCTACACAAATAGACGGGGAAATAATATCTCATATGTCATCTCATCTTGACATATCACATCATCATAATTATGCATGCATAGTCTCCAAAGGACAAAAGCGCCCAAGCACACGGCCCAAAGCCTCTATGTGTACTCCAACGGGCCCCAAAGGTCTATATCTCATATCATCACATCACAGTGTACAGGGAAGGGTATTGTCTAATGACTTGAAAATAATCGAAAATACACATATTCATAAACATCCGATAATATCCGAAATCACATTCTCTTTTATTCTCAACAACATTTAAAAATCTATTTTCTTTTCTTTAAAAATATTATTTATACGCATATATTCAAAATTAAAAATAAAATCATTTATCATACGTAATTCCGTTAATAAACAACATTATGCCGATAAAATCCATTTTCCACAAAATCATTAAATTGGACATTTAAAAATTCATTTGCAATCATACTTATCATAATAAAAAATCATAATAATCTACAGAGAAAATAGATTTTGTATATTCCACTCACTGTGACGACGATCAAATCCGATATCACCGACGCCCGTGGGCTGGTTCTCGTTCGCGGGTCCTCCTAATCAAATGAATCGTATAATTATTACTAATCACATAAAGTACAATTAATTATATCTAATAAAACTCGAATTCTCATAATATAACTCCCGAATATTTAAAATTACTAAATTATCCTTATGTCCAAAATTACCAAATTATCCTTATTTTCAAAAATTACCAAAATGCTCTCGATATCAAAATTTACTTAATTGCCCTCAATAATATATTTTATTAATTTATCCATAAAATTCTCAATTTCTGAAATATCCTTAAATCCTTTAAAATTACCGAAATGCCTTGAATTCAAAATTATCGAAATATCCCAAAAATCATAATTAATCAATTTAACCTCAAGATCATAGATTACCAACTTATCCTCAATTTTATCAATTACCAAAATATCCACATATTAGAAATTATTAAATTACTCTAGAAATATAAAATTATCGAATTATCTCCGATCACTTAAATTACTGATTTACCCTCAAAATCTCAATTTACCTAACTTTCGATTACGCGTGGTGACGGTGGCGGATCGAGCTCCCTAAAGCCGCGGATTTCAAGTTGCCGTTCACCGGCAATCCGGCCGTTTTAGGTGACGAGACCGGTCAGAAATGGAAGCTGAACGTGAGAGCAGTAGAACCCAACCGGTGGCGTGACCAAACTCCGGCGAAATCGACGACAGCAAGAAAAGATCTTTTGGCCGAAACTTTCGAGCTTTACCAGCGGTGTTCTGGTCGTTTTCCGACAGTGAGAACGGTAAGGTTATGACCAGCGTCTCAAGGGCTTCAAATCGGTACCAAGATCGTCTCGAACAGTGGCCGGAATTGAGAGATCTGGCCGGGTCAAATTCGCGGGTCACGGGTTCCAATCCGGGTCAACGGGTATCTCTCTCTCTCTCTTTCTCTCTCTCGACTTCTCTCTCTTTATTAAAATATAAATAAATAAATATATATATATATATATATATATATATGCGCAAATATTACATTAAATCTGGGAAGCCATTTGTATTAAATTGCTAAATTGTGGTAGAAACTTTTTTTATTTAACAAAAATTTCATGTTTACATAATAAAGCTACTTATTGATTCAATTATTTGTAAAGGTCCCTGATTACGCCATGAAGTTTGAACATCAATCATCAACCTAGTAAGAGCTAGATATTATAATCTTAAATTTGAAATGTTTTTTACTTGTTATGACTTCATTTCCAAATTATCTTACACATTGATTGAATACAGACTATCTGACACTCTGTGGTGGGATGAAATTGTCAATACAGTAGTGACAAGAGCTCAATCTCATAATCGGGTTAGCATCAACACTATAATGCTATATTCATGTTTGTGTTTACTTTTGTCTCTTTATGTTACCATTTGTTTGCCAGATCCTTTTCATCCTTCATAAATCGAGTACTGACAATTTATGAGAATGCAAATTGCAAGGGTTCCCTGACTACTATCGGGTTTTTGGACCTGTCAATGAGAGGTAAATGAAATTAAATTGGATCTCTCATTAAAATGATCTGTGACTATTTCTAGCATCTTGCTGACTTTCTCATTGAGAGAACATGGGCATTATTGAGGTTTCCTACTTGTGTTGCCATTTATTTGTTCGAAATTAAATTTTGATCTTTGTGATCTTGCTTCTGTCATGTTGTCACCTATTACTGCTTCTATGTTATTTAAAATGACATTTTAAAACCTCAAATCAGTCATCAAGAATAGAATTACTACAAGATCTGGATTGTAATTGGCAAACTATGGAGTCATAACATCTGTGAAGACTTGCTTTTATTTTTGAAGAACAATTAGCAAGTAAAAACCTTGTTTGATATGGTGTTTTTAGAAACCAACTTGCAATCCAACTCAATATTACTATTCTTTTGCAGATACATACAAGTTGGGAATGTCGTAGCCGTTTCAGTTGGTATTGCATTGGGATACATTTTTTGTCGAGCTTGCCAAGGATTAGTTGATGATGATCAGCCATTGATTAAGCTTCATTTCAGGTTTCCCAGTTGTCTTACACAATCATCTTCAACACTTGCAGAAGAAGATTCTGATTGAAATTGTAAGGAAAACACGAATGTGATTCATCAAATTATACTCTTGTTAGTTGTTAGTTTATATCAATTTGATTTTTGGTTGGTTATTGATATACTGACAAGCATGTTCAATGCATTTCTTGTTATTGAAGATGTATCGAGGCAGGAATTAGAATATGTTGCATCTTTTGGTCAGTTTTGGTAGATATATAACTTCTGCATTTTCAGTTTGTAATTCCGTGTGTCAAACTAAAGGTTTAGTTTTAAGGTTATTTTTTTGTATCGATCATAAATGTTTTTATCATTATTGAAAGGCTGTTAAATTAAATGCTGAAAGGATGAAATTTTATTTTTCTTTTTCCTTGAGGGAGAGAGATGTTCATGGAAGTGACACCATCATATGGCATGGTGTCATATTATTAATGTTCTAGTTGAATATTGTTCACCACATATGACATAATTATGCCTTTTATATAAGTGTGTGCATATATAGATGAAATACATACTCTTTCACGCAGTTATGAGATCGAATCATGTCTTATTAAAAGAAAAGTTGCTTCTTCTAATCACATACTACAATCTTTGATAAAGACTTTTTGCCTTTTGCTTTTAAATGGCAACTATATTTGGTTCTTTGCATTCTTTTGTGGCATTGCATGATGAATTGACACATTTTTCCTGACTCGTGCTTAAACCATGCGGTGCTTTCATCGTCATTTTTCCTATTTTCATTCTGCTTTTGGCTTTTAGGAATTAAGGGCAAGTAGATTGCGAACTTCTTTTGTCACCAACCCAAAATGCCAAAACTAAATAAAGAAAGCAACAGTAGGTCCTGCTCTCATTAGATTGGTGTGTTCTCATTTTATTGTTTATGAAAATGACAAAAATATCAAACATTAACTGATTTGATAAAATTTCAAAGGATAATGATGATGAAAAATGACACAGTATTGGAAATTGCACTAGAATCGATGTGGATAAAGAAAAAAATGTTTTCTCTAGGTTTTCAATTCAAAAGAGAGAAATATAAGTTGTATTTTACTAATTCATCAAAATTAAAAAATATTCAAAAGCATTTATCAATAAAGGGGAAAATTATGAAAGATTTAAAACAAATGTCGCTAGTATTTTCTCATATCATGAATGGTTACTACAAATATTATGCAACAACAAGACAGTGCAATTTATTGAAATTTCCAGTTCAATTATTAGTTTTATATTTTTATTTAAGTTCGTTTTAATTTTTTTTGGGTGAATTACATAAGTGGATCACCTGTCTAAAGCTAGGCAGTCAATTACCACCGGCATTGATAAATACTAGTCTTAATCAGATAATTATCTAGTAAAATCAGACATCATATACTGTTTCAATATTAACAATAACAACTAGAAAAATAATAACAACTAGAAAAGGGTCAGCATTCTTCTTAGTGATGCAATATTGGATCTCCCACTCGAATGTGTTCCTCTCAAAATTGATTAATTCATGAATTCATAAACATTGAAGGTTGCATAAGCTTTTATTTTTTAAAAGTTTTTCCCTTATCGCAGGTCACTAACGATGAGAGTGAAGATGAAAGGAATGGTGAGCTTATACGAATGTACTTTGATCGTTCTATCTCGACTCTTAATTAAAAGGTTTCTTGTCTTTGAATTTATTTTTTTCTTTCATTATTATTTCTAAATCAGAATAGATTACTTGTTGATATTGAATTCTTGTGACGTTCACCAAAGTCGAATTGTGAACTGTTATATATAGAAATCTTTGAAGAAAGTTTTGTAAGTCTTCAATGACAATGAATATTCGGAAGATCCTAAAAGGATTGCTTAAGTGATCGAGCTTTTGAGACTCGGATAGATGTGCTTATTAACCAATAAAATTCATGCAAGTTACCTGATACTCTAGTTTCTACCTTTTCTTTCAGATATTATTCCTTGGGAATATATTATTCATAATATATTACAAAATGAATTTTTTTCTTAGATTAAAATATTTATTATTACTAATTATTAGTATTATAATATTTTAAGATTAAATAAATATAATAATATTGTATTTTCAAATAATGGTAGCATATAGTGATATTATTAATTCTCTATGAATTTAATAATATTATTTTTAAATAATTTTTAACTTAGATTAAATAAATTAATATTTGTATCCAAATATAATAATATTGTATTTAAATACATTTAGTACTGTTTTTTTTATAAATATAATATTATTGAATAACATAATAATATTATTTTAACAAATATGATCTTTATTATTATTTAATAATGTAACATTGTTTTATTTTAATAAATATAATTATGTTGTATGTAATAATAGAAGAGTAAGAAAAAAAGAGGTGGGAGTGGAATCTTACCACTCATTCTAAATATGAGGTTCCCACTTCTAAGAAGAATCTACACTTCTCACTCTCATTCAAATAAATAAACACAACATAAATTGCAAAATTATGGTGGATGCATTTTTTATTTTGTTAAAATTTTTGTTTACATAATTAAAGTACTTATTGGTTTAATTATTCGTAAAAGTGCCTGATTACGCCATGAAGTTTGGACGACAATGATCAACGAATCAATGAAGAGGGAGCTACATATTATAATCTTAAATATGAGCTTTTTTTAAAAAAAATTATGACTTCATTTTCTAAATCATCTAATATGTTGATTGAATGTAGACCGTTTAGCCATCTTTGCTAGGATTAAATTGTCAATACAATGGTGACAAGAGCTCAACATCACAATCAAGTTAATTAGCATTAATTCTATTAATACACTGTTATGCTATATATATTCATGTTTATGTTTACTCGTATACTTCTTCATTTCACCATTCCTTTCCCGGATCTTTCTTCATCCTTCACAAGATCAAGTATTGACAATCCATGAGAAGGCCAAGATTGTCCCTGACTGCTACATATTGACTCTTTGAACCTGTCAAGGAAAAGTAAACGAAATTAAATTGGATCTCTTGTTAAAATATACGCTGAGTGCTACTGGAATGCATCCTGCTGATTTTGTCATTGAGAGAACATGAGAGCATTATTAAGGTTTCCTACTTGCATTGCCGGCATATCGTTTCTTCGAAATTTATTTTTGATCTTTCTGATCTTACTCTATATAATTGTTTCTTTGCATTCTTTAGTGGCATTCCATGATGGGTTGACACGTTTTGTGACTTATACTGACAGCATGTGCTGCTTTTGTTATCATTGTTCCCATTTCCATTCTCCTCTAAGCCTTTAGGAATTATCAGGGTATGCAACTGGCAAGCTTCTTTTGTCTCCAACCCAAGAGGCCGAAATCTAATAAAGAAATCAACTCTCCTTTCATTCATGTTTCATCCTCCAGATTGCCGTGCTCTTGTTATTTTCTTAGTTTATGAAAACGACAAAATATAAAACGTTAATTAATTTGACATGATTTCAAAGGACAATTAGGATGAAAAATAACAAAATATGAAACATTTATTAATTTGATTAAATTCCAAAGGATAATGAGAACGAGGGAGCAATGCATTGGAGATTGCACTAGAATTTGAAGTGGATAAAAATAAAAAAAGGGATCTGTCTACGTTATAGATTATGTTAGCAACAGACCGTGAGTAGACAAGATGACGCACGGATGATCGACAAGATGATGTAAACATGTGTTTTTTTATAACATGCATTCCGGTTTGCTTTCGGTGACAATATACAAACCTTCCGGTTGCTGATCGGTAACCTTCCACTCAATTTAGATCGAGGTTTCAAATATCTGCATAATTTTTTATTATTCAGTTCATACTAGAGAAAAAAAAAACACACACACACCCACACGCACGCACAACAACAACAACAACATGAGCGGGGTTCCAGGGTTTCGAATACGTAATTGCACTTTGATATTACAAATGAGCTGATGTTGCATCTCCTGCAAAAGCAAGGTCTCAATATCCACCTCCACTTTATAATCAATCGAAACGGTGTGCGATTCATTTCCTGCTCGGAAGCCGTCTGCTCCCCGTACTCATTTTCCTGGGTATGCGTTTGCTGTCTTCTTTGTACCCTTTGTTTAAAATTGGTAGCAGTCCCTTTTTAGCACCACGGATGAGTCCTTCTCTTTCCTCTGCTACGGATCTCTCTCTTAAGGAACCTTCCGCCCTGTCTTTTTATCCTATCCCGACGGGGGCATAGCACCAGGTCACCAGTTTGAGCCCGGTCATGTCTTGCCTCCCCCCAGTATAGTGACTGGTTCCATCTTTCCTCCGAATTTCAAGATACCAGGTGACCAAGTGAAAGTGAACAACCCTGAGCAAATCTTCTAGAGTGTGCCTGTGGGAGCTCATGTAGTGTACTAGACTTCACTTTCCTGCATGGAATAATCGTTCGGTTCGTTTCGTTAACATTAGTCATTCAAAGCAGTCAACGAAGAAGAGAGTTCTTTCACTCTGATCGCCTACCACGTGACATTTCCCTCACCACATGACTTTGTTATGGCTGACATACCATTACCCATTAACTAATGAAGCCGGTTTCCCACTAATTTGTTTTTTTTTTCTTCTATTTTTTGCCGTTCATCTTCTTGTTCATTCCTCTTCGCATCCTACGTCTGAGATTTTGTTTGCGCTAGTAACGGATTCTGTAACTTAGCCAAGTCCAAATAAAACACGTTTTCTTTGGGTTTTTAATTCAAAAGAGATATATAAGTTACATTTTACTAATTAGTCGAGAAAGAAAAATTTAAAATGCATATATCTATCATGGAAAAAAAAACTTTGAAAAGATTTAAAACAAATTTTACTCTAGTATTTTCTCAAATCAAGAATGATTACTACAAATATTAGGCAACAAAACAAACAATTTCCAATTCAATTATTAGTCTTATAGTTTTATATATATGAGCTCGTCTTGATTTTTTTTAAAATGAATTACATAAGTGGGTCAATTGCCTAAAGCCAGTCAGTCAATAACCACTTATATTGCCATAAACTTCCGTTTTAAAATGTTTAACAACCTAATGTAAAAATATTCTCAAGGGCCCCTAGACTTTATAAAATGTAATATTAATTCTAGTGCTGAGAAATACAACTTATGTCTATTTTGTATTTTTGTTGTTAGAAGTTGATAAAATGTCAATTTAAGATTGTTGCCGTACAGTTGGACTTAATAATAAAATATTATCACGTAGATTTTTTTTGATGTTTGAATTAGGTGAAAAATATATTTAAATTATTTGATTGATACAATTTTTTTTTGACAAATATTGTACAGAAAAGTTGAAAGAGTTTATTTTTGTTATTTCATGACATTCTAACAAAGTATAAGGGGTCACAAAAGGTTGATAGCCCTACTTCCCTTTCTTTTTTCCCCCTCTTTTTTTTTTTTCCCTCATGACATTCAAAAAGATATTCCACGTAGATTAAAAGTGTCCACTCACCACGCACCGCGTGTAAAAATCATGACCTTTCCTCGCTCGGCATTAAAATGTTTTAAAAAATAAATATTAAATAAATAAAGTAATAGCTGCATGCATGTATAAATGTGTACACACGGACGCGCTAAAAATTCCGGGAACGAGAGAGCAGACTTCTACTTTCTTCTTTCAATTTTTCTAGGCTCACGCTATCTCTCTCTCTCTAAAGAAGGAACCGTAAATTGAGTGAACGTACGGAATGACGGGAGCGACGGCGGCGGCGGAGGAGTTCTTGAGAAAATGCGAGGCGTCAGGTGACGAGGCGTACGGTGCGTTTCGGTCCGTGTTGGAGAAGCTGGAGGATCCGAGTAGTCGGACTCAGGCTCGGGTCTTCCTTTCGGATCTTCAGAAACGGGTCGATGACTCGGACGAGTGTCTGAAGTACCATTTCAGGATCCAAGATGTTGTCTTGGACCAATACGAAGGTCCATTATTCTTGTTGCTTTTTTCTTGTTTAATTCGGTTGACTTTTTTTTTCTTTTGAGCTAGTGGTTTGACATTCTTTGAATTAGGGACTAGAAAGTGATTGTTTGTTTTTTTAGTTTTGAGAGTGGTTCTTGGAAGATAATTCGGAGGAAAAAGTGCTTTTGAAATTAAGTGATTTTTGGGAAAGTAGTTTAAGTGCTTATGTGACAGAAGAAGTGCATTGTGGGAAAGCAATTGTGCTTTTTGTATGTTTTTAAAGGATTTTTGAGTAGTTGAGTTTGGCAGTTATCTAGTAGAGGACAAATAGGAGGAATAGTGCTTCTAATTATGTGTTTTTTCAGAATATGATTTATGCTCTTTTTTTTTCCCTTTAAAAGAATTTCAAGTAGTGCGTTTTAGGGAAGTAATTGTCAGGAATTTTTTTTAAATCAGCCCCAAAAGAATTAAAATGCTCTTTTTTTTTTTTGGGGGGTGTTTCAGCCGGAAACTTACTGCAGAACTTATTATTATTTTTTTTTTAAGAAAAATCTGATTTGATTACTTGAAAACACTTACGATTGTGAGTGCTATTAATTATTTGCATTATTTTATGTATTAACTTTCTTAACTTAGGGTGTTTATTTTATCCTGATTATTTTCATTCAACAATGCAATAGACTTTGGTTGGGTCCACCTTAGTTGGATATTTCTGAGCAACCAATGAGTGTCTTGAGAAAACTTGGATGGAGTGCCAATCATTTTCAGGATTCAATTCTCAAGAAAACAAAAACGAAGTCATAATTGTAGTTTAATCTTCTTCTTTTTTTGTCCTTTTGGGTGAGCCCAGTGAGCCTATGTTCCACTTTGTTCTCTTTTGTTTCTTTCCCTTCTTTTCCTACTGTTTCTTGACAATCAAACAGATCAGGATTTGTTTCATTTAAACATTTACTTTTGGCATAATTATTAGCTCTAACTCGATAATACAGAAGTTTAGTGCTAACAAAATAGAAAGGGAATTAATATTTGAAATTGACTTGGGAGTGGAATGTATGTTACTAAAAATATACTATATAGTAGATGGGATTTGCCTTTTAATAACAGCTGTTAATTTATTTCAATAAGTTTGTACATCATTTCATAACAAGTCTTAGATTTTAATGGGTTTGTTTCCTGAAAATTTGTCGTCAGTGCATGAGCAAAGTTCAATGGATGAACTTCTCTTTCAATGTCACAGTTCCTCATATTAACTGTATGAAACACTAATCTTGCTCTGTGCTTTGGAGTTCTTTAGTAGTTGATGCCAATTCCTTAGCCATTTTATTCATCTCGTGCACAAATTATGCAATCAATAAGCCAACTCAACTTTCATCTTTCTTCAGTGAAAAATTTGCAAAGCCACTAGGAGGTCTTTGTACATCTGATGCTAACTCGGTCGTCATGGTTTCACCATGTAAATTTTCCCTATTGGAATTCACGATCCCTCATATGCCACTCATCAAGCTGCTTCTGGGGCTTTAAAAGCTCCAAATTTCAGTTTTATCCTTTTTAGCTTATTAACTTGTCTGCATACACAGTATTATCTTTGTTACCATACGAAAGTTCCATTTATTATCTTCCCAACATAAACATCCATGGGTCGTTGTTCACTTTTTTCCTTTAGATTCATGCCCAATTATGGTTGCTGGATTTTCTGCTCTAATACTATTGTTTCTGAGTATAGGCTACCAAGGGAGAAAAAAATTGACAATGATGGTCATCCCCAACATTTTTATCCCAGAAGACTGGTCGTTTACTTTCTATGAAGGACTGAATAGACATCCTGTCTCTATTTTGAAGGACAAGACTGTTGCTGAGCTTGGTTGTGGAAATGGATGGATAACCATTGCCATAGCTGAGAAGTGGTTGCCTTCAAAGGTTTGTTGGTTTGTCGTCCTTATGCAATGTGCGAGCTTTTGTTTACTTCCTTACCAGTGCCTTCAGGAGCTCTATCATGATTTCACTCCTCACTGTTTTCTATCTCCTTGTTTTGCAAGGCCACTTGATATTTATAAGTAACAGCGTTGGCACCAGATTATGGTGTTTTAGTGCCCCCTTATTCAGAAAAATTACATATCAATGAACATCCGAATTATCAACTCTGTCCTTGTCCAAAGTCTTTGGCCTTGATATTAATCCCAGAGCAATAAAAATCTCTTGCATAAATTTGTACTTAAATGCATTAGATGAAAAAGGTCAGCCCATCTATGATGTGGAGAAGACAACTTTACTGGACAGGGTGGAGTTTCATGAATCTGATCTTCTAGCTTATTGCAGAGATCATGACATTCAACTTGAACGAATAGTGGGATGCATACCTCAGGTACTACCACTATCTGCAACTCTATGATATTTCTTGGGTATTAAATTTTGGTAAAGTTTGTTTTTCCAACATCATGTTTCAATTTTAGTGTGCCCACATGGATTACCTTTAACTCCTAGTTTAACTTATTCTGTTTTATCCTGATGCAATGTCCAAAATAATCACTGAAAATGCAAGCTAGGAGTTTCTGTATTCATTGAGTAACTATTGTGCGCTGCAGGTTAGAAGATATTCTAAATAATTTAATTGTGATACGCAATTGCAAAATGTGGGGAAGTTAGCAATTAAGTTGACAGGTTTCCTCTGCTTTCACATATTTCTAAGTATACATGTTATAATTTTGGTTTGAATCTTGCATACCTTAGGTAAAGTTAACGTCTTTAGTTGTTCAAATCGATTGGGAAATAAAGCAAACCAGTGAAGACCGTGGGAAAAGGATAATATGTGTTTGACAGATGCTGAGGGGAGATAGGGAAACTTGATCTAAATTTTTTTTCTTTTTTCCCTGATTTTAGTTTTTTCTTATTGTGTTACCTGTTCACAATGACATTGATTCCCATAGTTCATGTTTCTAGGTGCACTCAACAACAACTATCTGTTATGTCTTGTGGATGACTGAGAAAGTTTATTCATTTTGACAGATTGCTTTTTGAATAGAGTACAAGTGGATTGACTAATAATGAATATACAGTATCAAGTTGTTGCATTTGAAAAATGTTCATGACCGTGGTCTTTATCGCTTTTATTCTCAAGGTTCATGTTGACTTAAATTTAAAAGCCTAGGACGTTTGGAAAATCTATGGCACTGAGTTTGCGAAACCTTTTAGTGCCTTGAAAGATTGACTGCTTCAATTGTGTTTTCAATATCTTGTTTTTAACATATTTGTATATATTATGAAGGCTAAGCTGTGTAAATGAGAGATAAAACATAAAAGGTCAATACACAGCTGTGTCACCTTTTACTTCTTTTTTTTTTTTAAATTTATTTACTTTCCCTGTATTCAGGGTTTTGTGGAGGATCAGTTTGGCTTAGGTCTAATTGCTAGAGCTGTTGAGGAAGGAATTGTTGTTATCAAACCTTCCGGGATTATGATCTTCAATATGGGTGGTCGTCCAGGACAGGGTGTTTGTAAACGTTTGTTTGAACGCCGTGGTTTCCATGTCGACAAGCTTTGGCAGACTAAAATTCTTCAGGTAAGTGAACTTTTATTTATGGAAATTCATCATCTATCCCAAATACCCACCACTTGAAATGTGATTTTGCAGGCTTCTGACACTGATATTTCAGCTTTAGTTGAAATTGAGAAGAACAGTCCTCATCGTTTTGAGTTCTTCATGGGACTTTCTGGTGACTTACCTATTTGTGCTCAAATAGCATGGGCCTATGGAAAGGTTGTTGGACGTATCTCTCATGCTTTATCAGTTTATAGTTGTCAACTCCGTCAACCAAACCAGGTTTACCTTTCATTTGGGTTTTATTGATAAAGTGGGTAATTGCTCTGAACAGGGAAGTGAGCTAAAATGATATCAACTTATATTTATGGACAGGTTAAGAAAATTTTTGAGTTTCTGAAAAATGGCTTCCATGAGATCAGCAGTTCTTTGGATTTATCTTTTGAAGATGATTCAGTTGCTGATGAGAAGATTCCATTCCTAGCTTGATGCTGATGAGAAGATTCCATTCCTAGCTTATCTTGCCAGTATTCTGAAAGAGCGTTCTTTTTTCCCCTACGAGCCACCAGCTGGAAGCAAAAGATTCAGGAGCCTGATTGCTGACTTCATGAAAAAGTACCACCATATTCCGCTAAATGCCGATGTGAGAAAACCTCAACCACTCATCTATTTTTGTACTTCTCTGGACAAGTAACTTTGCATTGTCTGCCCTAGGTTCTGTTTTCCCTGATGCATTTTTTCAATTTCTTTGCATGTGAACTCCTAGTTTCTGTTTTTCCTGATGCATTATCTCAATTTCTTTGCATGTGAGCTTGGTGCATTCATATTAGTTTAGGAGGGAATCTATTGGTCATTTACTTGTTTTTTATGAATAACATATGAAACAATCTCGTTATTTTTTGTTCTCAATACGTAGAGCTCTATGGTCAAATTGCTTATCTTCTTTTATCCTCATTACAATTTCTTCAGAGTACTTCTACTTCATGCAATTGTGATAATTTGTGTTGGTTTTGTGGTCATTCTTATGTCCATTGGAAAAATACTGTAATGTGAAATTCTGTCTAGGTTTCCCTTATTCCTTTTGCATCCTGTCCCCTCAAGTAGTTAACTGCATTTTTGGATTTGTCGATTTATTTCGTTCCATGAAATCTTGATTCTAATGTTATCTATCTGTTCATTTAATTTGACCGTGGAATGTGTTGTTGCTGTGAGTTATGCTGCATATGCTTGTTATTCGTTCAGTCTTTTTATCTAAACATAGAGGTTTGGATGTACTTCTATATGTACTGGGCCTGAGATTTTTGCACCTGACCTGCTTATTAATGTACATGAAAAACGAAGAACTTTTTGAGATCTGGAATGGATCAAGACCTGCAACTTTCTATTTGTAGATTTTCCACCATCCAGTCCAATTATAAAAAACAGTTTGTGATGCTGCATGCATAAACTAGCCAAGCTTAAAGATGCTGTAGCTGCCTTTTTCTCTTTTTTTGTATACGAGTAAAACAATCCACATTCCTAACTTTTCTTCTCCACTTCTTTCTTAAGAACATTGTTGTCTTTCCTTCAAGAGCTGTGGCAATTGAGGATGCTCTTCGATTATTTTCACCTCGCCTTGCAATTGTTGATGAACGTCTAACCAGACACTTACCAAAGCAATGGTTAACAAGTTTAACACTTAAGGTATGATCTATTTCTGATTTATTTTCTGTTATTTTTGACATAGTTGAAAATATCATTTTTGGGTAGATTTTCTTTGCTATGCTTGGAACAATTAATAGTGCTCATTGCCTTGCTTGAACACATACTAGTTTAGACATACTGCAGAATTTTTTAGATGATAAAATATCAGATATGAACTCAGCACATTGTAGTACTGTTGCCTTTACTCCTCAAGTGACAGTAAAAACTAGTAATTGCAGTAGATGATACATTTAATGAAAATTACTGGGGAGAAAGACTGAAGGAACACAGTGAGCAGGGATAGCTTCGTCTTACATTGTGATGTTTGATTTTCGCAGCCTTGACTAGTGGAGCTAAGAAGTTTATCCAATCCTAATGTACTGAGAACATTTCATCTTTATTTGTAGTTGCTGCGTTTATGGTCCTGGCTAGAATCTTGTTCGAAGACATTTCCCCAATCCACCTTCTTTGAATTTCTTTGTTGTTGGTAGTCATCTTGGGCTGCATAACTACAAAAATATCCTTCTTGTAGGGTACAGATACTGAAAATTCTTCAGAGCATGTACTAACAGTAATTGAAGCACCACGCCAGTCAGATTTGATGGTGGAGCTAATAAAGAAGCTGAAGCCTCAGGTGGTAATTTCTGGGATTGGTGATTTTGAGGCTGTTACCAGTTCAGCTTTTGTGCATCTTCTAGATGTTACAAGAGAAGTTGGATCTCATCTTTTCTTGGATATATCTGATGACTTTGAGCTCTCCAGCCTCCCAAGTTCCAGTGGGGTCCTTAAATATCTTGCTGGAAATGTTCTTCCTTCATGATTTGTTCTCATTGGTTATCTGTTAGCCTTTTGTTTTTATTTATAGAAGCCAAATTCATCTTTCCAGGTTTATTCAGATTTAGAAGTTGCTTTTGTAATCTCAGAAGAAGAGTCCATCTTTAAGGCCTTGTCTAAGACTGTGGAAGTACTAGAAGGGACTACTGCACTGATTAGTCAAAACTACTATGGTTGTCTTTTCACGAGCTTCTGGCTTTCCAGCTTGCTGAGCGACATACGCATAAAGAGGTTATCCTTCTATCTCTTTTTTTTTTTTTTTTTTTATCTTTTCATATCACAGAATCCAGTTTTGAATCCATGTATTTAGGTACACAAGCACATGAATATTCATGCTTTTACGATATTTATAGTTGATACTTATGTTAAAAAATTAGAAGCAACATTAGCAATGCAGTATCATGCAAGAACTATAATAACCTGGATTCTTTTTCCACCTGGATCTTTTTGTTGATTCACTTGGCATATGTTTATCCAACCTGTGATTTTTCTTAATATTTCTCGGTAGTTCATTTCATGGCACTTTTAGCTGCTACGTTGGCATTTTCTGCTATTTGTTTTTATTCATTGAATGAAGTTAGCTCATGAAATTGCTATTTGATAAATGTTGTTCAGAGGGATTGCGAAAAGGCCAAATCAACTGAGATGATTGGGTTTTCTAGATCAGCCATCTCTGTCCTCAACAGTGCTGAACTATCAATTACTGAGATGCCAAACTCTGGCCTGATTCATATGGATGTGGACCAAAGCTTCTTGCCCATGCCATCTCTGGTCAAAGCTGCTACTTTTGAAAGTTTCGCAAGGCAAAACATGTCTGAGTCAGAAATTGATGTCACCCCCAGCATCCAACGGTATATCAAGAGCAATTTTGGTTTTCCAGTTGATATCAATGCAGAATTCATATATGCAGATTGCTCTTAATCTCTGTTTAATAAGCTAGTCCTCTGTTGTATCCTAGAAGGTGGAACATTATGCTTCCCAGCTGGCTCAGATGGGAACTATGTTTCTGCTGCCAAATTTTTGAAAGCAAACATTGTGAATATTCCTACTGAGTCTGAAGTGGGCTTTAAGATGACAGAGAAGACACTTGTGACGGTACTTAAGACCGTGAAGAAGCCGTGGGTGTACATTTCTGGTCCAACAATCAATCCAACTGGCTTGCTTTACAGCAACAAAGAGATAGAGAATATATTAACTGTTTGTGCAAAATATGGGTCTGAGAGAACGAAAAGCAGAAGACTTGATGAATGCTGTTGCAGAACATATAAGAAACTTGGAAAGTAGATCAAAGCGATTAAAAGAAGTACTTCTGTCTGCCGTCTTATAAGAAAATTTGAGTTGACCAATTATATGCATTACATAATCTTTGGATTATATTACTCAGTACTGAATATACATGCTATCATTTTCTCCATGGTGATCTTTCTGCAACAGGCACTTGAGACATGCGGATGGGAAGTGGTTCAATGCTGCTGTGGTGTTTCAATGGTGGCGAAGCCATCTGCCTATCTCAACAAAACCATAAAGATCAGCAAGCATTCATCTAGCAATGGTGAGAAAACAGCTATAGTACAAATCAAGCTTGATGACTTAAATATCAGGGAAGCCACAGTCAAGGCATCTGGTTTATGCATCAACAGTGGTTCATGGACCGGAATTCCTGGTTATTGCCGCTTCACAATTGCAGTGGAAGAAGGCGAATTTGATCGAGCCTTGGATTGCGTAGCTAAATTCAAAAGCATCGCACATATAGTTAACTAAAAAATGCTGTTGTGATTTGTCATGATTTATTTCTATTGCCTGATGATGATACCCATCGCGCCTTTGTTGTGAACAAATCGAAAATCAAAATTGAACCGGCTTTTACCGGTTAGCAACATTGTGACGTTTTGAGATTATAATATATGACAACACTAAGCCTCCCATGTGAATTGGGAAAAAAATTATTTTCCCAATCACGCATTCATTTGAACAATTCCTTTGTAGATATATAAAATAATGATGAAATTGTGCCCTATAATATTAATAATTTACAAGTCCTATAATATTAATAATTTACAAGTAATTAGTTCAATATTAATACACAACTATTTTAGGTTACATGAGGCATGTTCTAATACTAGCAAGCTTCCAACTCAGATTCCCAAAACGAAAGAAACGTTTCAATTTTCTCCAGAACATTCTGCAAACGATTCTTCTAGTCTCCACGCTGTGATAGAATTTTCTAAGTTTCTTTGTAAAGACTTCTAAAAAACCATCCAGGTAGCGAGCTATAATCCAACCTAAGCGTATATGTCTCTCTACTTCACCTCCCTCCATTTCACCAGAAAATCAACAAACACTTTGCCTTGAAACAAACACTCTCAAAAAGATAGCGAGCTACCCAGATGGCGAAATCAAGAATTCTTCCAGGGACAATGGCGTTTCTTGTTATGGCAGCCACATTGATGATCATGGCATCACAAGCAAATGCTCTGTGGCCGTACACGCGATCACCTTCTTTGACATGATGTTCCCAATGACAGAAGATCCTTTCAGGGTTCTTGAACAAACTCCTCTAACAATCCCAAAAGGAGCTGATCATCATCAAACTCTAGCCCTGGCGGGAGTAGACTGGATGGAGACACCAACAGCACACGTGATCACACTCGACATTCCAGGGACGAAGAAAGATGATGTGAAGATTGAAGTTGAAGAGAACAGGGTACTGAGAGTTAGTGGGGAGAGGAAGAGCGATGATTATTATAAGGAGGAAGTTGAAGGAGAGAAATGGCACAGAGCTGAGAGAACATTTGGCAAGTTTTGGAGGCAGTTCAGGATATCGATGAGTGCTGACTTGCAACATGTAGAGGCTCATTTGGAAAATGGTGTTCTGAGGATCACAGTACCAAAGCTTGCTGAGGAGAAGAAGAGGCAGCCTAAGGTTATTAACATCGATGAAGAATTTGGAAATTCTTCCGGTGAAGATATTAAGGCCACCAAAGCTCAAATGTAATTGAATAAATAAAAAAGTGCTTGCTTTGCTTGGTGTGCTGTTTGTTTATGATTTTTCCTTGGTTTTGTCGTGTGATGTTTCTCTTTGAACGTTCTGTTTATTGTATTTTGATGGATTTTTAAAGATGGATTTTAGGTATTGACAATAATAATGTGTTTTTTTTTATAAATTCAGGTCTTAAATTTGTAAAAGAAATTAATACGGACGGTTTATTGTTAATAAAAAGAAAAAAGAAAAAGTCTTTTTTTTTGCATATTATATTATGCATTTGAAGGAAAAAAAAAAAAGAAATTATCATATTCTAATTTATATCATATGAATGTGTTAATACAAAGGTTTATTAAAATTGTAATAGTTTTGATGAACTCAAATATTATATAATTGATAAATTGTATTTATAAATATTAATAGTGGTTGCACATAAATAATTAATTTAAAAAGTCAATCACAATACATTAATTTAAGAAGTGCAAATAGCTTTACAACATGGTTTGGTTTTTACGTGTTTAATTAGTAATTGAAAATTATTTTACTGTACAACACTATTAAAAGAACATTATAACACTGTTGACGAGGAGGTAGTTGGTAATTCTTTCGATGAAGACGTTAAAGCCATTAAATCTGAAACATAATCAGGGAAACATAGAGTGTTTTTGCTTAGTTTGTTTTTTGCTTTTGATATTTTATTGGCTTTAGTCGTGAAATATTTGTTCTCTCTTTTAATTTTCTATTTTTATTGTTATGGGATTTGGTAATGGTGTACCTGTACCAAAATTATGTAATAAAGTATTTTTAATAAATTATGGTTAATTTACTGTTAATTAATCAAATTTAATTTACTCAAAATAATTTCAATTACATGACATATATACACGCGTACAGATACAAAATGTGAATAACTTTCAAATATAAAATATTTAAAATAATCACCATACTAATAATTTACAAAATTAAATTGTACATAGACTAAACAAAGTTAATCTAGCAAATCCAATACATAATAATTTGATTTTCATTATATTAACCGTGTCCAATCATGCCATTTTAATAAGGAGCACTTGAATATTTAATTGTCCAGCGGGTAAAATTTCAAAATAATTTTTGCCAAAGTCCTCCTCGGCTAAATTAATTCATACGTTAATACAGTCTTCCTCTGCTGAATAATGCAAAATCTGTTACGTTATTTTACCATTTCTTTTTAAAGCATTCCACCATTCAATATGAAAAGCTCACTGATAACCGAACTATATTAATTTAAAATACTTTTCAACTGAGATTTAAATTTTAAAATTACACGCACAAACACTCCCCGATTTAAATAATGCTAATCTAGCAAGTCTCATCACAATAATTTAATTTTTATTTATATTAATGATTTCTAATCTATGCTATTTTTCATTTATATGTCCAACATATATATATATATATATTTATGTAACCATACGTACAGCAGATGGGGAAACAAAATGAAGTTTCAATAGCTGAGAATGAGAACGAGACAGGCATAAGAAATTAATTCATTAATGAATTACTACAATCCCAGCAGCTAAACATTTTTCTTTTTTTATTTCGAAAATCGATTTACATGATAAAAACTCACTGACACCAAACCGTATTAATTTAAAATAATTTTTAATTGAAATTTAAATTTTAAAATTACATTCACAAGCGCACTCCATTAAAAATAAAATAAAATAAAATAACAATAACAATAATATATTTCATCCTAGGCGCCCTCTGTTCTGTTCAGTCATAAAAAACCCATTGCTAAATTATTTGAACAGAAGGTATGTCGGTTAACAAGTTCCAATATTGTCCTCCATTCTTTCTGCACTTCTCTTTCATCAACGGACAGCGATAGATACCTAATCGCAAAAGTGAGGAAGGTAGGCCCTCCTGCGGAAAGTATTTGAGCTTGGGACAATCTTGGAGAACAAAGTCAGTGAGGTTTTGAAGATCAACAATTGAAAAAGATAGGCGTTCCAGATTTGGAAAATTATCAATCCACAGATATGTCAGAGAGGCAGGAAGAAGAGGAAGTGTGGTCCCCAATCTTACGTCCTCTGCCTCTGGTGGAAACGACACCATGTCGTCATCATATCCTTCGATTGTGAGTTCTCGCAGAGAGGAGAATCTGTGAAATCCCCGGCCCCACTCAATCATTGACTTCCAAAGCTCACTGTCTCCTGTTATTTTTAATTTTTGAAGAGAGGTCAGATTGTGCAATCCCTTGGGTAAGGCCTGTAATCTCGTACACTCACAGATACTAAACTTAATGAGTTTCGCACAAGGCAATCCCCCTTCGGGAAAGGACTCCAGATTTCCACAATCCTCTATACTAATCTCTTGAAGCTGGCGGAGATTATGTAAACCCCTCGGTAAAATTTTCATGTTTTCACAATTAGAAATGTTGATTTCTTCAAGAGATGCGTTGTCGTCCAACCTTTATGCTATTGACTCCAGCTTTGAACAACGCATAACACCAAGGGACTTAAGAGACCGAGGTAGATTGCCAACTTCAAGGGACTCAAGCGTGGCAGGTAACTCGTTTTTTGAAAATATACATCTCAGGGATGGACAACCGTTAATAAGCAAGTCCTCAAGAAGAGATGAGGAGGTGTACCTTCTGCTGCTGCTGCTGCTACTCTGGATGCCCTCTTCCACTGTCAACGTCCTTATATTATCACAATTCTGGATGTCCAACCGCTTAATGCTCGGTGGTAGCCGGACTTCAGAAACATATGTCAGGGAACGGCAATCCCAAATTCTCAACGTCTCGAGAGATGAATTGGTGTCGCACATCCATGCCTCTGGTAACGATTTCAGTGCATCACAATCCCAAATCTCAATTTCCTTCAACTTGGAAGGCAGAGCAACCTCAGGAAAGGCAACAAGGGGACTGCAGCTGCGGATTTCAATCTCTCTCAAGGAACTGAGGCTCAGCAATGATTGTGGCAGCTTCACGAGGCCTTCGCAATCTTTCAATTGTAGGTATTCAAGTCTGCATAAAGAGTCGCAGGGCCGCTGCTGTTGGTCTTTCTCTTCCTCCGCCACCAAGGATTGAAGTTTGGGACATCTTGTAATCTTCAGTCTTTTGAGAGAGCAAATGTCTTGCAGTAATCCGTTGTGACTCTTCCATATATATGTTTCATTTTCAATATTATTTATCCCCAATTTTTCCAATTTTGGTAGTCGCGGCTTCAATGGCCCTGTGAGAAACACTTGATCTGATGCATCTCTACAAACCACTGAATGATGTGACGCAAGATGATCAACTGAACTTCTCCACACAACCTTTTTACATCCACCAATTTCAAATCTGCAGAGAGCTGGAAGAGCCGTAACTGAAACTGACAGTTCTTCACATTCTTGAATAACAAGCGTCTCCAATGCAGGAAGGTGCTCTGGAAATGTCCCTTGCAGCTTAGAACATCTTAAAATTTGAAGCTCTCTCAAGTTAGGAAAACCTTCAACTCCCTGACTAGATCCATGAGGAATCCAGTCTTCCCACTCTTCCATGTTTTCAAAACAAAGAGTCTCCAAGCATTGAAAAGGAATTGGAGAATCATCCCCATAGAACTCTGGACCCAATCTCTTTACTCTACTCATCCCACGCACTGCGAGATGCTTTAGAGCGGGCAGTTGCCCGACTGATGGCAAGGTAGTACACATACTACATTCTTCAAATTTTAGGGTCACTAAATTTGAGAATGAGGAATCTCCTAACCAAGTTGGAAATTTTGTGCCTCCGTAGCCTTTGATACAAAATTGCTTTAGATTTTTATGGGGTTTTAGCATGTGAAGCACGCCCTCTTCAACTTTTGCCTCCCTCGAAGATGAACCATTAGTACTGCGAGTCCATCGAAGTTGTAATTCTTTAATACTTTCCTTTCCATCCAACTAAGCCTCCTTTGCATCGCCAATGTCTTTTACATTCTCTAATTTTGAAATGTTAAGTGTCCCGCGAAGATGCGTCAACAACTTTAGCTCTCCTAGCCCAGCACCACTGTCTTTTCCCACAGCAAAATTACACAACGTCTGAAGACAAGTCAGCTTTCCAATTCCTAGTGGCATTTCCTCCAACGAATCTGCATATGAATTATTGAGATGATGCAATTTGATGAGGTTTCCCATGGCTGCACACAACTTCTTCAGTCGCCGACAGCCCTTCAACAGTAGTGTGTACAAATTGTAAAGCCTGTTGACTGATTCGGGCAGAATTCTAATCCCAGTTCCAGATAGGTTGAGGTACCTTAAATGCCCCAAATCAGCAATTGAATCTGGCAGCTCGGAGATGTGGTATCCACGCAAAGAGAAGACCCTCAGGCGTTGGAGTTTTAACAACTTAGGAAGAATGCTATGAGCCAAGCATCCGCGCGAATGGTTTGACAACATTACTGGCAAAAAAGTTCGCAGGCGTTGCATATCATACAATTTCTCGAACCTTTGAACGCCATCATTTGTTGCACAAATGTACGACAGATGACGGAGATCTGTTGAAAAACTTTGTTGCTTGTTAACCTCTGAGGTATACTCCATTCTGAAGTACATTTCCCCAGCGGCCCACTGAGCAAGGTCATTGATGAGATCGTGCATCACAAATCGTGATTTACTGTTGCTTGATTGCTGGAAAAAAGATCTTGCTCGTAGCTCCTTAAAGAAATCACGACCTAAATCTTCACTAGGAATCTCACTCTCTTTGTGATCCAGGAAACCCGAAGCACACCATAATAAAATTACCTCCTCCTCTTCAAATTCATAATCCTTTGGAAACAAAGAGCAGTATGCAAAGCATTGCCTCAAAGTTGGAGGAAGATAATCATAGCTCACTGCAAGGGCTGGTATAATGCCACATCTCTCTTCTGGCAATTCCCATATCCTGCTATTGAGCACACGTTCCCACTCACGTCTGTCATGTTCTCCACGTAAAAGTCCTCCAAGTGTTTGTGCTGCCAAGGGCAAGCCATCGCATTTGGTCACTATCTTCTTGCCAATGTCCTCCAATGGCTTATGTGAACTTAAATCTGTTGTCCCCAAAGAGTGCTGAGCGAATATAGACAGACAATCGTTATCTGACAACTTTTCTAGTTGATAAGCTGTAACAGTACCCATGATTTTAGCAACCTCTTGATTGCGAGTAGTGACAATAATTTTACTTCCTGGTGCGCCAACTTCAAATGGACGTCTGAGTCGATCCCAATCATTGTAATTCCGGTTCCACACGTCATCTAAAACAAGCAAAAATTTCTTTCCGGACAACTGCTTCTTTAGCTCCTCTTGAAGCAAATTTAAATCACTATTACCAACTGTCTACTTAGTAATGAATCCTAGAATTGTTCTTGTTAGCCTGATAACATCAAAATCATCAGAGACACAAGTCCATGCCTTGAGATCAAAATGACCCCGCACTCGATCTTCATTATAGACAAGCTGAGCAAGAGTGGTTTTGCCCAGCCCGCCCATGCCTATAATAGGAATAACAGAGAAACCACCTTCATCGCTTAAATCATCCCTCAACAACAATTCAACAATTGTCTTCTTTTCTGTTTCCCTGCCATATGCTTTGGCTTCGGTCACCAAAGAGGTTGTGGGTAGTCTTTGCCTGTCTTTTGTTGACCTCCCAGCTGAACTTTCTTTCAAATCCAGCAAGTCTTTCTGTGTCACAATTTCTTGAAATCTGAGGTTGATCTTTTCGATTTTGGACATCAAGGCATAATCGAACCGAATCGATTGTGAAGTGCAAGTGGTGCAACAAGTAGGAATGAGCTTCCGAAACTTACTTGTTCTTGTACGACCGCTACTGGGTTGATCATGAGCGGCAACTGGATCTCCATTTCCAAGCAGCAACTGCCTCCGGAAAGCCTCAGTTTGAAACTCATCCAAGAGGTCCTCAACATCAAGAGCCAAGTTCTGAAGCTCGCCAAGCCACAAATTCACAGACGGAGCCGTCCTCTTCTTCTCCTCAGCATCAGCAAGCACTGCCTTGATCATCCCCAACATTTTCTCCCACTTCTTTAGATCGGCTTGGATTTGCTCTTGGCGTGCAAAAAGCAGAATCCCCTTTGAAGCTAACTTATTGACCAGCAACTCAACAGAAGCCGTCAGGATTGCCTCTCCGATGATCGACATTTTTTCGTCTTTTTTTTTTTTTTAATGCAAAGGAAGAAACAGAACTTTTTAGTTTTAGAAAGCAAAATGAGAAAATTGAACAGTAAGTTGAATGGTCAAGCAAAATTCATGTAACCAAGTATTCCACTTGTTGTTTATTCAACAGTTGAGTGAAAATAAAAAGAGAGCCCACCGCCCATTATTCCAGTGTCCGGTTAAATGCTGAATAAAGAGGAAAATGGAATGTACCTACTACGAACCTTCGCTTCACAAATCAAAAACTTTTCTTTCTCTCTCTGTGCCACATAATTACTTTATTTATTTGAATTAATTTTCATGCTAAAACCAAGACTTAAAAATGCGCTACAATTTTTTATAATCACAACGGTAATGCGGACCATCATATTATATTACTGTCATGCCAAAAAGAATTACAATAAAATATTAGCTGAACATAAGTTCGACTCATTTATTAAAATATATATACTTAATAAAATAACAAAACAATTAAATATACATATGCTTAATAAATGTCTCATTTATTAAATATATATTCTCAAGGATATAGACACGACTGAAATTACTCTAATGTGAAAACAAAAAAAGTCCCGCCACTAATTAGTATATATAGTTAACCGCACTAATTAGTATATATAGTTAATCTCACTACTTCTTTTTTTTTTTTGTCTTTTAATTTTTGTTCAATAAGACACTGGCTACATTTGAATTACGCTGTATATTTGTTAATTCAAAAAAATAAAACTTTTGTATCAAATAAACTTTATTTAATACTCTTCATCATTATGGTTAATGGCTTAGCAAATTTGGGAATACTGTCAGAAAAAATGAAGCACTTTATTAGTTGTTGAAGTCAAGAAACTTTTCAAACAAGTGAATTAGGCACTTTTGTAATAACAACATTAAATAATTTGAACGAAATGATAATTTTATTCTTAAATAAATTAAAAAGATTTTATTTTACAAAAAATTTAAAAAATTAGAATTGTAAAAATATCTCTAAATTTAATAAAAATCTCAAAATTAAAATTTTTATTTTTAATAAAAATTGTAATTATAAAAATAATTGAAAATTTTGGGATTTAATAAAAATCTTCTAAATTATTAAAATTTTGGGATTTATTTTTGATAAATAAATTCATTTATTTTAATAAAATTTTACAAAATTATAATTTTTAACAAACAAATAAATTCATTAATTTTAATTAAAATTTTGCAAAATTTAAATTTAATAAAAATCAACTAAGCACCTCTCTTTGTTATTTATGTTTATTAAATTTAGGAGTATTTTTACAATTATAATATTTTATTTTTTAATATTTTTATAAGATAAAATGATCTTTTAATTTATTTATGAGTATAACTATCAATTTATTTAAATTATTTAACGATGTTAGCATAAAGTGATTAATTGATATAATTTTTTTTTTAAAAAAGGATGGTACAAAGAATATGTTAAAATTTTACAATAATTGGATGAACATAAGACAAAACTTAAGTGGTGCAATGATAATTTCTCCATGTTTTATTTGTCTATTAGTTTTCTCTTGGGAAGATTTTTTAAGAGGTCTTTCTTCTGGTTTTTAACATCAGATATATAAATTGAAGCAATCGCGCGACAATTAGCAAAACAAATAATGCACGGAAGATAATGATCAACGGCTGAAGTTTAATTTAATTGCTGATAAAAAGTCAATTAAGATTAGTACAAACCACGAGCTTTTACTTCATTGACCAACAACTACTAATTTGGCAATTCACCAATCACCATCATTGGTTAAGCCCACCACCCATTCATAATTTAGCAATTCACACATTCGTTGGTGTGAATCAAAATTTTTTTTTCTCTCTCTATTTCTTTTTTTAAACTCCTAAAACGTTGTTTTTAGAAATATTTTACTGTATTCATCTAACATGCTATCTAAAAAATAGACAGAATTGAAATCACTCTAAACAGAAAACAAAAAAAAAAATTATTCCAACTACCAGTAATTTAGATTAAGGGCAATGACTCAATTCCATGGGTGAAACGTGGGAACACGCAGTCCATAAAATAAATTTTCTTTTAAAAAAAAAACAAAAATCAGTGATTTTGAGAAGCATTACCCACTACATACTGGCACTATCTTACATTATTATTACTTTATATTATTATTACATTATTATTGGGGTGAACATTTTATAAAAACAATGCCGTATGAAACTAAATTATTAATTCATTTGGTAGTTGGTTATCAAATGACATGTGACCACAATAAATAGCTAAATTTGATAGGCAACAACAATTACAAGATGAACTTAAAGCAGCGCAGATGTTTTTCTTAAAAATACATAAACAGTTTGATATTTGAAATCCTAATACACAATAATATTGATCGTGATTTGGTTAGCAATTAGATCCACTTACAATTTTATTTTATTTATGATTTCCAATCTTTGCCAAAAGAAAAATATTTAGTGATCCTTTTTATCAATATTGGGAACATAGACAAATAAGAATGCCGCCACAAGTTAAGCAGACCAAATAAACAGAGGAAATAATTGACCAATTTAATTCTTTGTGCAATGGCCACAGCAACAGCAGGAAAAATGTCTTCATTACTGCATTAATTCGACTGGCGTTGTATTATCACCATGCAGCATTACATTACCATTTGTTCATCAATCAATTTTGACGGTATGACATTAGAAGCATTGATTTCATAACATAATTTTATGTAATAAATAAGAAAGATATAATTGATTTAAGTTAGTTTAATGCATAACGAAAGAGTAATGGGAAATGATGTCAATGTGGCATGTGATGAGTAATGAAAGACAACAAACATTGATCATGTAATAATGAAATATGTATTTATTGAAAAATAGTTGGCAATAAAACGATGTTATAAAATTTAATATTAGTTGTAAGAAAATAAATTGATAATTAAAATTAATAGATATATATCTAATGCTTCGAATTTACTTAATCACTACGCTAACCACTTTGTAATTACATGTTAATTAGAAGTTCAATTGTTGAATATCAACAACTTTAAATTTTATTAAAATTCAATCTTAGAAAGCACTTGAGGAACAACGTGCATAGTCGGTTAAACTATGTCTAGCGACAATGCAAGTTTCACTTTTACAGCTGCTTGGGAAGTGAATATATCCAATGGGGACTATGTTTCTGCTGCCAAATTTCTGGTCCAACAATCAAGCTGACTCGCTTACTTTACAGCAACAAGTGATAGAGAATATATTAACTGTTTGTGCAAAATATGGGGCAAGAGCTTATTTAGTGTTCGCTTCAAAATAAATATAACAAAGTTTTAGCTGAATATAAATCGACTTAGTTATTAATATATATATATATAATAAAATAATATTATGATTAATATGTTACCAAACAAATAAACACAATTGAAATAACCGTAATATGAAAATAAAACAACTCAATTGTTTTTATGTTTTTTGTAAATTCATGTCATTTAGAGTCTTTTGGGCTTTACTGCATTAATTTTTTAGTGTTTATCTTATTTTATTCTTTTACGATGCAAGATTCTTGCCTTGGTAGTGATACAATTTGGAGAAATGAAATGCAATATGGTATTTCGTTGAAAAAAAAAGATTTAATTTATTATTTCTACCAGCAAAAACTAGTAATTCATCAACCCATCAAGATTTTTTTACTTTTTTTTTTCCGTTTTTGAATTCAACCGATCAATTTTTGGTTTGTAACTACCAGACCGTCAGTTTCTTAAGGCCCACGCAGTGCAAGGGTAGTGTATCGATTTCTTTCTAATTGAAATGGGAACTGGATGCTGACGCCTTGATACTTTCTAGTCAAAAAGTTGCACCACTATTTTAAGAGCAAGTTGGAGTTAAAAAAATTCAAAGCATCCAGTCCCAAACCAGAGAATCTTGACGTTGGCCGGCAGGATTAATATTATTTTAAGGACAATCGAAGCCAATTGGGAATTTATTAAGAGGTTAATTAGTTGAAGTGTAAAAAAAAGATTAGTACGATTGGCACCCGACCAAATAATCAAAGCTTAATTTACAGAATGATGTTGTTTGGTTACCGAGAAAGTTGAAAGGAAAATATTGACTTGAGAAAGGAATTTGATGAGCTCATGATATTTTTCGTTATGTTGAATCTGATTTTTACAAGCCTATTTATATTGATATCCAGATCTCTCTACACACGCAAATTGTATGTGCTTGGATTAAGCTGGATTAAACAAATTGACTAACAGATGCAAAATACTGCTCTGCTTAGTTAACATTCTGAGGTGACATTCAGCCGATGCTAATACTGGGCTAACTCTATCACTTCTTTCATATTAATACTCATAAATTTCAACCTTATTTTATATTGATGCATGATCTAACTTAACAAAAATAATATTCAAATTGTCACAAAATGTATTTTTCCTTTAAAAAAATTCATATACCGTAATTAATTTTTCTTCTTTGTTCCAGGATCCAACTCTGTACCCTACTTTTTTGTCATTATTCTGACCAGTCCAGCTGTTAGATTTTAATTATGTTAATCTAACAGTTGGATTTGTAAATAAATAACGAAGTGGTGTTTGGCTACGTTTGAACCCATTACATCTAATTGGTTTGTGATTTTTGGCTTTCTTCTCCGTAACACTAGACTAGTTCTGGAAATATCGACAGCCAGTGTTTTTTTTCAGCTGTGGACAAATGTAATTATCAACATAAAATAAGTATCCAACACTGTACCAGCATATGGACTTACGAGTACATTCACTTAAATATAAAACGTACAAAGAAGAAAGCAAATTGTGGGATAGCAAAAATTACAAATGGCCATTCCGAACACGAACCCCACATGGATGTTTTCCTTTAATTTTCTCCTTAGAATTTTTCGTTGACTAATCATTGGCAAAACTGTTTTTTTTTTTAAAAAAAAATCATGTGTTATTAACATTTTCGTGGTTAATGTCATCCGAATCAAATGGTTGTTATTTATGAAAAGAGAATTGCTAGAAATTTTGTTAATCCACCATTGCAACAATATATTGTTATAAATTGCATTGTTTCCAATATAATAAAATCTCGATAAATTAATAGCTCTAGGACTATTAAAAAAATTATTAAAATTTAACGAATATTAATTAATCACTAAATTAATAGATTATTAATTTATAAAAATATTCATAATTTTAAAAAAATATGATCATGTTTACAATATTAATTTACTTTGAGTTAGAATTTATTATGTTTTATTTAAATATGAGTTAGAATCTATTATGTTTTATTTGAATATTAATTTTTTAAAAAAAATTTTGGAGTTAGCTGCTTTATATTATCAGTCATAAGATTAGTGTACCCTTTTGTTTTTCCATGCTAAAGATGATAATTCTCCTAAAGAACTCTTCAACGTCAAAACCAAATTCTGAAGGTCGGCAAGCCACATCTTCACAGACCCATCAGTCCTCTGCTTCTCCTCGGCATCATCGAGCACCGGCTGAATCATCACCAGCGTGCTCTTCCACTTCATCAGATCGTCTTGGATCATTTCTTGGCGTGACAACCACCTAATCCCCTCTGAAGCTAACTTTTGGACAAGCAGCTCTACCGACGCCGTTAGGATTGCCTCTCCAATGATTGACATTTTTTTTTTGTTTTTTTTTTTTTTGGCAAAGAAAGAACGGAGCAGAATTATGGGTTTTGGAAAGCAGAATGAGAAAATGGATAATTAACTAACGACTAATAATTTGGCAATGCCCCCGTCACCACCACTTGGTAAGCAATATATTGTTATAAATTGCATTGTTTCTCATATAATGAATATAATAAATCTCAATAAATTAGTAATTTTAGGACTATAAGAAAATTATTAAAATTTAACGAATATCAATTAATCAATAAATTAATAGATTATTAATTTATGAAAATATTCATTATTTTGGAAAAAAATATGACCACGTTTATACTACTGATTTACCTTGAGTTAGAATCTATAATGTTTTGTTTGAATATTAATTTTCTTTGAGAAGATTTTTGAATAGTTAGCTGCTTTATTAACAGTAGCAAGATTATTTTACGGTTTTGTTTTTCGATGTTAAAGACGACAATTCTCCTGAAGAAGTCATCACCAGCGTGCGCTTCCACTTCATCAGATCGTCTTGAATCTTCTCTTGGCGTGCAAACAACTGAATCCCCTCCGAAGCTAATTTTTTGACAAGCAACCCTGCGGACGCCGTTAGCATTGCCTCTCCGTTCACTGACATTTTTTTTTTTAATTGACCAACGACTAATAATTTGGCAATGCCCCTGTCACCACCACTTGGTAAGCAAAATGAAAAAGCTTAGCAAAATACGACGTAAAATGTGCAAGTCTCCCCACTTATTTTTCTTAATTTGCAGCTAAGAAAGGAAAAACAGAGCCCACCACCCATTAATAATTTTGCAATTCACCAATCGCCGTCACCGGTTACGAGAAGAAAAAAATTTACTGACCCCTTTTATCAACTTGCTTTTATTTTCTTCCGATAATAGAAGTGAGAAGAGAAACAGAGGCCGGCACCGATAAGTGTTACCAAATCCTATAAAGACAAAATCAGTGCTTACCAAAAACAAACCATCTTTTACTACTCAGTACATGCATGTATATATACACACACGTAAACACACACGAACACACACACGATACCTTCTTGAATAGAAATAGAAATACTTTCCAATGCCTCTTAAAATAATTTGTCGGCATCACCAAACTCCAGATTTTATAAAGTAAACATAAAGTATAATAGACAAGTTTGAGTTTTTTTGAAAAAAAAAAGAAAAAAATTGGGACAATAGACAAATTATGAAGACACAAGTTAAGCAGAGCAAATAATCAGTTAGTTTCCTCCTACATTAACTTGAATCAAACAAAATGACAGTTTATCAACCCAAAGAAAGAATAATATCAACCAAACACAATATGAAAAACATAATAAAAAAATTGAACCCGATCAAACAACAATTTATCAACCCAAATAAAGAATAATATGAACCAAAACATAATATGAAAATCACAATAAATAAATTCAACCCAAACATAATATGAAAAAACGAATAAAAAATTTAACCCAAACAAAGAATAAACACGGCACCACACCAGCACGAGTCGTCAATCCTCAACGCCGATCCTCAACACAGCAGCAGCAGTCAATCCACCACTAGCTGAAGCAGAGCCGAGATGCACCACCACCACCACCACCAGCAGTTGAGAGAGAGCCGAGAATTATTTGTTCTTCACATTATCTACTGAACATGTACTGTATTTGTACTCTTCAAACGAAAATGAAAACAACACTCCAAAAATAGTACCGAACAGGCCCTTATCATCTAGATTTATCGAGTTATTAATTTACCGGGCCTCAAGTCAAAACAAATAAAAACTATTATGCGAAGGATGTCAGTGAATCAACTTTGTACGATGAAACGGTAGCGTTTTGTGTAATGGATGTTATATGCTGAATTCACGCGGAGAAGCACATGTTTCACTTATAACCTATTAACTTCAAAACGGCAATTTAGCCATGTCATTTTGAGCATCACTTAAGTGATACATGTGAGAGTCGTCAGCAGCCTTAACTTGGGGTCGTTATTTCTGTTATCCACGTGTCAGCAAGCTGTGCAATCTGGATTCTTGATTCTTGTTACTGATGCAACTATAAAGCTGAGTAACGAGGTTCCTTTGACTGATGATTGTAGTAAGATGAGAATAAGAGAGAGAAGAGGATTGGTTCTAGATAATTCTCTGTAATCTCTGGTATTACTCAGTAACAAATTCTCCGTTGTTAATCCATAAAAGCCCATCAAAAAGCTTCTCCCGTTGATGTAGGTTGTGCCATTATAGCAACAACTAAACCTCGTAAATCTCTCTTTGTTTTCTCTTGTTAGTTTGTGAATTATTTTTCTTTAAACTTGATCTTGAATCTCGATTGTTGTTTCCGGAAGTTCTCGCTTAAGTTCTCTTGATTAATTTAATCTTGCAAATCAGCAAGTTGGTTTAATCCTGTTCAAGGTCCTGGACAGTGGTTGATCTTGTAAAGAAACAAAGCAGGTCAATTCACTACATATTATTTAGTTGAGGTTATTGTTTTATCAAATATTAATTAACGAGGTTCTTCTGTAAGTGAAATTTACATTTTGGCTCATGGCTCCGTAGGTCAAAATAAATGAAAGTATGATTAAGTAAGCAAAGGAAATTTTTCTGAAGAAAAAAGAAAAATTATATGAACCATCAACCAGTCATTGAATCCCACCACGATCCTGCATAAGACTAAATTTTTTGACAAGTTTATCATTAATTTAAAATTTAGGAATATTTTGTCATTAATTCAACATTTATATACTCACATTCATATACTCACGTGTGACCCAACCGGAGTCAATGCTGGAATTTTGGAAAGGGTTAAAAAATAAAATTCTTAGATATTATTGTACTCTGTAAGTCTAGCATTTTTTTATTAAAAGAATTTATTTTTAATTCAAATTAATTTTTTTTTTCCATTTTGAGTCAAATCGTGTTGGTTTTGGAGACAAAAACCTAAAAATAGGGTTTAAGTGGAAGAAGGCACAAAACACAATCAGCGTAAAAATAATGGATCCCCAGATTGAGATTTTAGACCTTAAAGAAGAAGATGAAATGATTTTCTTCAATCCAAATCACAAAATGGCAAAACAAAGAGAATTGAAATTTCATTTGATCATTATTGCAATGAAGAGGAGGCCCTACCAAGGCTTCTCAAAACATTATTAATCTTGAAGACTACAGCGATGATGATGACGATTTGCATTTACTTAACTTTGTGCCTAGCAACACTTCTTTTGGTAAAACAAAGAGGCCCTTTTCAATTCATTCAATGACTGAAAATGGGCAGTCTTCTAATTTTGAAAAAACCGAGCCCAGTTTTGTTTGCAAGACTTGCATGGAACCCAAGTCACAAAATGAGTCCCTTACAATCAAGGGTTGCTTTCATTCATACTTGTTGAAAATTGATTAAAAATAATGGTGAACAGTAATGTAGTATGACCATGTAGCTAAAACAGTAACGTGATATAAACAGTGTTATCTATTTAGTTATAAATAAAAGAATCTTTCATAAATTTTGATAATCTTAAATTTGAGAAGTAAGCGAATATAAGATAAGCATTCAGGGCTTTCAAAATAGAGAGAAATGATCTTAAGCATATAGTTATACTAAAGGAGTATTTGACTCCTCAATACACGTATTATCGGTTTATTTTATTAAGGAATATTTATAGGGATCATATATTTGGGGTTTGGCTGAGAGAAAATTATTTTTGAGAATGCATTTGTAATAATTTTTCACATAGTAAATATTTTTCTCTAGTTATCTTTTGACGATAGTTCTAGTTTTCCTCTAGATTTAGAGTTTTCTATGAAAATCTTGTATTGTATGATTGATGTATTCTCCATTTAATTTTTTGTTAATTTGTTGCTTGAAAAATTACTTGAAGTGATCTTAGGAGAAAGCCTAATTTTTTAACAATGGTATCAGAACCATTGGCCAAAATTTTGGCATTAGGGTATTGTTCACGTGAAGCAGTAGGAGCCAATCTAAATAATTAGTAGCAAAGACCAAGGGTTAATCTGTGAAGCATATATGTTAGCAGTTGGTGTTTCTCAAACTCGGTGGGTTTGATGTTTTTGAAAAAAAAATTATAGGAGAATGATTTTTTGGCTTGTGGAGAAGGTAGAGCAAGTTCGGCAAATTGCTCTAGAATCAATAAAGGAGATATTGATATTATCGTAAATAGTGAGAGTCTTTTCAATAAAAGACTAGATTAATTCTTTTGCCATATAGATCTCTAAGTTGCGATCAAAGACAACATGTTACTATTTACAGGATCCACAAGATTTGAACATAAGGCATGGTTGGCATTGATGTAGGGTGTGTGATGGAATTTATGTAGATGGCTAACGAACTTTTCGAAAAGCCAACATAGAAGTTGTATCATAAATTTCAGTGGGATATTTTGACATGTGCTTATATAAAATTCTTAAAATTGATAATTAATTCTAAGTGATATACTCTTTATGATGGAGTATAATAATTTTTTATATTAAGAATTATGATTGGTTCTCTACTACATTTAACTGTAAGTAGACCTGATATCATGTTTAGTGTATGTTTATGTGCAAGATTTCAACTAAATCCTAAGGAATCTCATTTGCTTTCTGTGAAAAGAATTTTTCGTTATTTAAATGGAACAATAGATCTTGGTCTTTGGTATCCTAGGGAAACTCATATAGACTTAACGTGCTTTTCGGATGCTGATTTCATTGGTCATAAGGTTGATAGGAAAAGTACGAGTGGTACTTGCCATTTTCTAGGTCATGCACTTGTTTCATGGTTTAGTAAAAAGCAAAACTCAGTGGCACTTTCAACCACTGAAGCTGAATATATTGTCGCAGGTAGTTATTGTGGTCAAGCCCTTTGGATGAAACAAATACTTAGAGACTATGGCATCAAGCTTGAACAAATTCCTATCAAATGTGATAATACTAGTGCTATTAATCTTTCAAAAAATCCCATTCAGCACTTTAGAACCAAGCATATAGAAATTAGGCATCACTTCTTAAGAGATCATGCTTAAAAGGGGATATAGTGTTAGAGTTTGTTTCTACAGAAGAGCAACTCGCTGATATTTTCACAAAACCCCTTTGTGAAGAACAATTTTTGAAGATCAGACATGAACTTGGGATGATGATGATATCTTCATATTAACATCATTAATCATGTTATTGGAATTATGGATATTTAATATTTTGATGATATACTGTAATTGTGTGTATATGCCTTAGTTGATTGGTGCAGTTGTTAAATGGATTATGAAATGTCGTGTAATAAACGGATAACCGTTTTCATGAAAACGGTTCACCGTTTATTTTCGGAAACTAAAACTTTGTTTAGTTTGTACTCTATCCTCTCACCGTTCCAATTAAACGGTCAGCCATTGTCGTATAATAAATGGATAACTGTTTTTCGCGTAAACGGTTCACCGTTTATTCCTAGAAACTAAAACATTATTTAGTTTGCACTCTATCCTCTCACCATTTAAATTAAACTGTCAGCCGTTCCAAGACAGAAAAGCTCTCAAACGTTAACCTCTCACCGTTTTCAGAAAACGGTTAACCGATTTCGCAAAGTATATAACTGGTCACGGTTTTATTTTCTACTCCTTACTTGCCCTCTCACCGTTTCAGCCATTGTTACGAAACCTAAGCTCCTTTATCTCAATTTTCTCTCAGATTCTCTTCCTTTTGCATCAAATTACATCGATAGAAATCTTTCCCATCACTTTTTGAGTAATTTCATCGATTAAAACTATCAAATCGTGATCAAAATCAAAAATTCCCAATTTGAAACCCTAAGAGCAGCAAACTGAAACTTGAGAAATTTGTTCAAATTCTTCACACATCCTTGACACCTTGTTACATAATATCTTCTCCTCTACTTCTCCTTAACAATATACTCGGTCTATTTTTTTCAATACTCATCTTAAAAATCTTCTTGCTCTTATTCAATGGCTGAGTCTTCTCGGAGACTTAGGAGAAAACATACTCCTGCTGTCAACCCAACAAGATCACGAGAAACTTCTGAATTTGAAAGGCTGCACTTCTCAACACCTGCATTGCGAAAACGATTCGAGGATCACTTTATGGGTAGACAGACTTGGAGCTCGTCCTCAGCCCCCTCCTCGCCGTGTTCCTCAGCCATCAGTTCCCTCTGAGATGGATTCTGCTCCTCCTTCAGCCTCCACAGTCCCTCCCGTTAGTGAGCAGCCTTCAGCTCCCGCACATCCTTCAGCTTCAGTTCAGCCACCTATCACTGACATCCTGCATCAGCTAGTTGTTGATGTTCGCCGGATTTCTGACACTCAGCAGACGATTCTTGATCACTTAGATGCTATTTGTCAGGATCAGCTGTAGATCCGAACTCAGCTTCAGACTCTTCAAGAGGTGAGCTTCGACCATCAATATGAAATCATTGCTGGACATAGATAACTTCTGGGTTATTTTGGCTATGAACCTGGAAGCACCTCTGCAGCCGCTTCTCCTCCGCGAACTACTTCCTCTCGTTCTGCTCAACCATCCACTGCGAGACCTTCTTCACGGCGACTCTTCTGCTCGACCTTTCGTTTCACGACACGGCTCGTAGTTTCTATTATTTAGCCATTATTCATATTGTCTGAGTTGTTCCATATGCTGTGCTTGATGACTGTATGACAGTTAACTTTAATCTTTTGTGTTTTGTTGATTCATATTGCTAATTATAATTTGTTTTTCCTGTGTTCTATTTGCTTGTGTTGCTATTTTTGGATTATATTGGAATTTGGGAGTGTGTTGGTATCTAAATAGTTTGGAAGTATCTTGGCGAATGGGCAGTTTGGAAGTGAGTTAGCATATGAATTCTTTGGGAGTGTCTTTTCTTCTTATTGTAACTATGGATTTCCTAAATGTTACGGGGAACCTTTGCCCATTTTTTTGTTAACCCTTCTTTGATGATGAAGGGGGAGAAATGAATTAGAGCATATACTTAGGGGGAGCAAAGTTCTAAAAGTGTTTGTGATCATCAAAAAGGGGGAGAATGTTAACATATACATGTTTTGGCAATTGATTTTGATGAAAACAAACAATGAATTTTAAGTTGATAATTGTGTTTTTAAGACTTACAAATGTTTCAAGTATTCTTTTAAGAGTCAAAACTAGGTAGTATTTAATATTTCTTTGAAGAACTAGAATAATTTGTAAGTTAAATGAAATTCTGAGTATAAACGGCTAACCGATTATATTAAACGGTTAACCGTTAGTGAAGTTGCCTTAAGACTGTGAAAGGTTAACAGCTTAAGCCTTAACCAATAGACATTTCGTGAGATACTGGAAGTAATCGGCGAACCGACAACATAAAACGGCTAACCGATATCGTGAACTCTTTAAAGTTAAAAGGTTAACAGCTTAAGTCTTAACCGATAGGCATTTTGTGAGATACTGAAAGTAATCGACAAACCGTTAACACATAACGGTTAACCGATAAATCTCAGAATCGACATTCTTTATTAACCCTTAACCGTTTAGAGAAAACGGATAAAGTGTTTTTGTTATGCAGGTTTCTAGAAGTTAACGGCAAAAGGGTAATGCTTAACGGTGAACCAATTATTTGAAATCATGCTCAACGATAACATTGACCAAAGAAAAATGGCTAACCATTAACAGTTAACGGCAACTCGTTTTCTGTCAGATGGAAGAGTAACGGCTAGTTTTCAGCCCCAACTATAAATATGCTCATCCAATTCAAATCAAGGACTAACGACAACACAACTACTGAGCTTATATACGAGTTTACCAACTACAGAAAGCTGAAAATAGATTTGTACTTCATTCATTCACACATTGTACTTTAACTTGTAACTCTGAAAGATTGTGTGAGAGATAAATCAATTTGTATTTCTTTGTCTTGAGTGACTGCAAGTGTGGGGATACATTTGGGTTAAGAGATTGGGAATAATCTCTTGTTGTAAAGGTTCATTGACACCTGGGAAGTCAATTGTAAGTTGTTGAAGCCTTTAAGGCTTGCATAGTGGAATCCTCAAGGCCGGAGTGCTTGGAGGCGTGGACGTAGGCGAGGATAGCCGAACCACGTAAAAATCACTGTGTTTGCTTTCTTTCCCTATCTCTTAATTTATTTATCACTGTCTATTTATTTATTCAATTATTTCGAATTTGTTAAAGAGTAATTGAGTAATTTATTTTCATAGTTATTAAAAACCCAATTCACCCCCCTCTTGGATAGTCTAGTCTAGTTAGAATTTCAAAAAGTACTTGCTCTGCTTTGTGTGTTATTTATTTATGATCTTTTCTTGGTTTTATTGTGAGATGTTTCCGTTTGGATGCTCTATTTAATGTATTTTTGATAGGTTTTTAGGGATGACTCGTAGGTATTGACAACAGTAAAGTGCTTTTTATAAATCTGGTCTTGAATTTCTAATCATGCCAATCATGCTATTTTAATAAAAAAACGCTCGAGAATATTTGTTAGAGAATATTTTAATAACACACACACAACGCACACATTATATGTAATGTACATGATATACTCAATTTCGTTTAATTAAAAAATTTGAAAATCCATTATATGTAATGTACATGATATAGACTCATCGAGAACAAAGTCATGTTAATTTAAAATAGTTTTCAACTGAGATTTGAAATTACATACACATATGCCTAGTTTTTTAAAAAATATTAATAATAAAATATTTCGGTCATCAAAGTCCCATTTAATATCTATTTGATTAAAATGTCAACATATAATATTTAATAATCACCAAATTAACAGCTGAGAATGAGATAGGCGTGGCAAATTAGTCCATTAATTAATTAATCAATACAGTCCCCCGCCTCTAAACATTTCTGTTTTTGTTGTTACAATATAAAAACATTTTTCATATTGATGTGTTAATATGAAGATTCATTGTAATTAAAACAGTTTTAATGAATCTAAATATTCAATGACTGATATATAATTATATTTATAAATATGAATAGCAATGGCATAGAAAAAATTGAATTAAATTAAACAATTTTGTTGTATAGTCCGCCCCTGTTGCATTAATATTGTTGCTTGTGAGACAGCCGGTAATCCCTTTGATGTAAATAAATTGACTTCTATATACACAATACTTAAAATAATCACCAAGCAATAACTCGCCAGCTAGATTACACGTAGACGAAATAACGCTAATCTAGCAAATCCAATCATAATATGTTGATTTTCATTTATATTAATAATTTCCAATCATGCTATTTTTCAACAACTCTAGTGTTTAAATATCCAATAGGTAAAATTTGAAAATAATTTTTACCAAAGTCTGATGAAGAAAAATATTATATATATGCAACCATATGATACAGCAGAATGGAAAAAATAAAAGAAAATGAAGTGTTAAAAATTGTTTTGAAATTTTGTTACACAACAAACGAAGAACACAAACATGTTAATTAATTACTAAGAAGAACATTAACAATTTTGGTTAACTGTCCAGCGGAAGGGGGAAAAAAATAAAAGGAAGTCAAGTTTCAACAGCTGAGAATGAGAGAGGCGTGAAAAATTTTTCTTTTTATTTCCAAGACCGCTTTACCCGATAAAAACTCACCGACACCGACCTATATTAATTTAAAATAGTTTTTAAATAAGATTTGAAATTACATTCACAACCGCGTTCGAGTGAAAGTAAAATAAAATATTTTGTCTAGTCGTCCGCTGCTCCGCCACTAAAAGCCAATTAACTGTTATTCTATTTTAACACAAGGTATGTGGGTTAACAAGTCCCAATATTGTCCTCCCTCCTTTCAACTAGATTTGAAGTACTTTTAAACTGAGATTTGAATTTTAAAATTGCACGCACAAACACACTCTAATTTTTTAAAAAATAATAATCCTAACAGTAAAATATTTCGGACTTCCTCTACTCAGTCGTCAAAAACCCATACACCGTGCATAAAAACACAAGGTATGTGGGTTTACAAGTCCCAATATTGTCCTCCATCCTTTCTGCGCTTCTCTTTCATCAACGGACATCTCTCGATGAGGAAACAACAATTCACAAGTCAGGTTAGACATAAGACGAAAGGGTTATTTTTCTATATGTTCCCTGAGGTATCACATAATTATAATTTAATAGAAAGTATGCTAGTATTTTCACATCCCTCCCCTACAGTTAGTATAAAGTTATGTATAATATCAGTATACAAGGCTAAAACCGTAAAAGCACATTTAAAATTCAAAAAAACTTAAAAAGTTAACTGTACTTGTATTGGTGAGTGCGAAAAACCTACTGCAGCATTTTATTACCTGGTCCAATTCATTATCCAAAAAATAATGGCTTGACAAAAGTTAAATTTGTTTGTAAAAGCTTTACACTTGCACAATTTACTTTTCGAAAAAATCTATCCCGTAGCATAAGTGTGAAAACAAGTATTATCAAACCTGGGAAATCAAGATTCATCATAACTTTAAACTTTACCATGAATAAGATAAACTTGGATGATGATAAAAGACTACCGATAAGCAAATACAAACGGCGACGTAGTTTTGCAACTGGCATTGGACCTGCAAAGAGGTTAGTTTTTTTTTTAAAGAAAAAACTATTGTAGTAAATTATGCCTTTGATTTTTTTCATTTTATATAAGTTGGAAAGATTTGTGTTGCTGTGTTGTGTTCCTGTGTTGTGAATGTTTCAGTTTCGATTTATGTTGAATTTAGAAAACTCATGTTAGTTTGATTACCAGTTCATCATGTTCATGTGATACATCAAATTTGGAGTGATTTCGGGTCGGGTTGGAAGGAAAAATGAGGATGATGAGTCAACAAAAGTGCGGGAGGAAGGAAAAAATGGTGGGAAGAAGATGCTGTAGGAGTTAAGGGAAGAACGATAGCAGAGGGAGAAAATGGAGAAAGGGAGAAAACGAGCATTGACTATGAAGAAGAGTCAGAGAGATGGTTGTTTTCAAAGAGTAGTGGGTTTACCCGAAGGTGAATTGAGGAAACTGTAGTTGCTCTCATTTTTTATATTGCTGTTTTTATACTTGTTAGAATTTTGTTGGGCTATATGTTTGTTATCTAGAATTGGCTTTTTCCTGGAATTGATCACTTCACTTCTGTCATTCTTGTAATTTTAAGATTGTAAACCTTAATGGGTTAACTCTGTAATTTTTTATGATTATGAAATTATGCTTGATAAGGGTTTAAACATATCGAGGTATGGTTGTGCTTCCACAATGGGTTAGCTCAATATGAACTAACTATTTTCTTAGAATTCTACCGTGTCCCATTTCAGTTGACCTTGTATGTTAATTTGCTTGCGTATTTATGGTAGTTAGAGAGGATAGCTTTTATTTTTGACCTAATTCTTAAAGCCGAGTAATACTACGAGCAGGACCAGCAACCCTAGTGGCTTGGTATTTTTGTTTTGAACTTTCTTTTTCAGTTAATTAGTTTTCAGCTTAATATTTATTAGCAGTCAGTTTTTTATAATGTTATAGTCAATTTTTTGTTTGGTATTGATTAGCTTTCGCCTATAGTTTAATTGAATCCTTCATACCTATTAGCTCAGTGGTGGTGGTTCTTGAAGTTTTTTCTTATGCAGGAGATATAATTTCCCGTTTATTGCCTTTTTCTCTAGGATTTGACTGTTTGTTTATTACCTTCTTTTATTACTTTCTCGATTTTGCCTTCCCCTGTAATCATACTTTTTTTCAATTCAACGTAGGGCAATGCATCTTCCACCATTATATCATGATGTGCTTCATGAAGATTTTTTCCTAATTTGCATTACCTGGAAAAAAATTTAAAAAAATAAAAGGTTGTTGACTTGTATGTACATACAATATCAAAAATTGAGCAGATAAAAATATTTCATTCTAACTTACAACTATCTTGTAATTTTATAGTAGCAAAATTTATTATAGAAAATTCAGACATAACATGAAGCAGAATTAAGTGGAGTGTCAATTGGAATTTAATATGTTCATGCACTCATACTTTTAATTAGCACATTAAAATGTCACAAATTGTAAGTTGTAACCACTATTCTATGTAATGGCATATTCTATTTCTCTGACTGATTGGTGAAGTTGATAAGGGATTTTTGGGATAACAATGATGGCTGTTTGTTCGTTTATTTTATAGTGCTTGACTGTAGAAGTGTGAATTTTCTCGATTTGTCATCTATTTCATAAGGTTTAGCTGCTGTAGTTGTTAGTCATAAAAGATAGTTTTTGTCAGTATGCAACTACTAATTTAATGGTTTAAGGTTTGTAATATATATGATGTTTGTAAATTCATTATTGAATATATCTGCTTGCATCGATTGCGTAGTTAGTGATAGGTGGGGTTGTTGGAGGTGACAGTGCAGTTAATGCATAAGTTGTTGTAATGTTCAGTTTTAGTCTTCTATGCGATATAAGCTGTGTAATATCATAAATGTACCTATGATCTCAGTAAATGTAATTGTTGTAAATATTTATTTTGACTGTGTTAATTGTTAATCAATGTTTATGTAAATTTTTTTTCTAGCTCCGTGTACATGGATATAGAGGCTGTTGTAGGAGGTGACTTACTCACTGTTGCATCAGTGATACCAAAGCAGTACAACTTAAAGAAGTTATGGGCTGATATTAGGGATTTATGCTTTGACCGGCCTATTAAGCATGCAACTGAAGTCAGATTTCAAGTTATGTCACCTTGGGAGACGAGTTATGCCACTTTGAAGATAGAATCTGATTTGCAAGATGCATTCAACAAGTTAAGGGAGAAGAAATATAGTTGGTTTATTTTCATTATCAAAACTGAATTAGATGAGTTGAAAAAAAATGGAGGCAACTTAGCTTTGCCTAAAGATAGAAATGATAAAGATGATAGCCCAGATGCACAGTTCAAGGTTCTATTGGCTCCTGAACCAGATGTGGAGTGGGTTGACTTTACTAAGGAGAAGGAGTTTGCTCTGCCTGATTTAAATGATGAAAGTAACATTGTTGATTTCACTGCTACAACTCTTGTAATGCAAGATTCATATGAAAGCATGGCAGCAGTGGGGCTTGGTGACAACACACATGTTGAAGAAATTAAACCTGAAAAAAATATAGATGATATGGATGTTGGCAGTGAAAAAGACCTGAATTAGTTTGAAGTTGATGAGCTTGATGATGCTTTAAATGACTATCAATCTGGAGATGATAGTGGTACTGAATCAGATCACAATGATAGTGAGGATGCTCAAGATGCTTGCTGTAAATACGAGCAAAACTCGGGGGGTTCGAGTTTGCAGCTGACGGTGAGAAAATTATACTTAAGCCTGGTCAACTGTTTAAGAATGTGGATGAATTCAGGAATATTATCAAGGTATTTGCGATCAAGAATGGCTTCAAACTTCAAAGAGTAAAGAATTAAAAGTCAAGAGTGACACTTTGTTATGCTATTGAGGGCTGTACATGGAGGATACATGCAAGTCCAAACTGGAATATGAGGCATTTTTAGATTAAGACACACTGTTCAGAACACACCTGTGTAAGAAATAGTGAAAATTATGAGGCAATCTCAACCTAGATAGGTATTACCTTTCTTCATTTATTTAGAGTTAATACTGAGCTGCCAATTGATGTGCTTAGAACAGAGTTATTTAGAAAATATGGGATAACTTGTTATAATCAAAGGCTGTATAGAGCCAAGAACTAGGCTTTAGGGCTTTTGGGCCAAGATCATAAAGCAAGCTATATGAAACTATTTAGGTATATGCATGCAATTATTGCTTCAAATCCTGGGTCGACAATAACTTTAGATAAAGATTGGATGGGGGGTGGGGTTAGTCCTCATTTTAAGAAATTTTTTGCGTTCTTTGATGCTAATAAAAAGTTCTTTGGGGGTTGTAGGTAGTTTTTAAGATTAGATAGTTGTTTTTTAAAAAGGTTGTATAAAGGAGTACTATTATCTACAGTTAACATTGATGCCCATTATGGCATTTATTCTTTGGCTGTTTGTGTAGTAGAGAATGAGAATACCAAGTCCTGGGTGTACTTTATGGAGAGATTATATGAGCAAATAGGCTGTAATGATGGAGAGGGCTTATGTTTTATGAGTGATAGACAAAAAAGAATATTAAATGCATTAGAGAAAGTGTTTTCACAAGCTTTGAAGAGATATTGTTGTAGGCACATCTATGTTAATTTTAAACAAAAGTTTCCAGGTGTTTTGCTTAGGAAAGAGTTTTGGCTAGCCTGTAGAAGTGCAAATGCTACTCAGTTTAAGTGCCATATGACTGAACTGTATAAAATCAGCCCTGCTGCCCATGACTAATTGATGGAAATTTCGGTGGTTTGTTGGGCTAAATTATTTCCCACACACACCAAGTGCAGTCACATCACTAACAACATGACTGAGTCATTCAACAATTGGATCATAAATTTTAGAGCAATACCAATCTTGAGAATGCTTGAGGAGATAAGAAGAAAAATGATGACATTAATCCATAAGAGACAACAACAAGTATTGTCTTGGAAGGATGAACTGCCTCCAATTATAAAGAGAAGGATTATGGTAGTTAGAGAGGAGTCTAGGTCATTACAAGTGATCTTTGGGCACAATCAAACTTTTGAGGTGATGGAAGATGTTTCTAAGAGAACTACAGTTGATTTGTTGGGTAAACACTGTGATTGTAGGGAGTGGGATGTGTCAGGATTGCCTTGCAAGCATTTAATATGCTGTATTGATGCCATGAGGTTCAATATGGATAATTATGTTCACCTTTTGCTCAAGAAGACTTCATTAAAAAATACATACACTCACCAACTTTATTTGGTACCTGATGAAAGTTATTAGCCATTGCTATTACATGACAATCTTCTACCCCCAGTGATTATTAGAGCTGCTGGCAAACCTCAAACCAAGAGAAGGAAGGAAGCTAGTGAAGCGAAGACCTTTAAAAAGAGTTCAAGTGTGAAATGCCCTCGATGCGATCAATGAGGCCACAACAAGAGGGGTTGCAAAGAGCCTATAAGGTCTTTGAATATCAACAAATCTTAAATGAGGAGAAGATCGTCCGAGGTCAGCGTTTATGTTGTTTTATAAATTTATTTTATCATAATCAAATTGTTATGTACATAATACAACCTAATTATCTATATGTGTGCATGTGTATGGGTGTAGAAAAACAAGGAATGTCTAGCTCGGTGTATTGTGATGATAGATCTGCTTCAAGGGCTGCATTTACTGAGAATATAAGCTTAACTCAGTCTAGTGTTCTTAGACCTGGTATTTTCTTTAACCTTTCTTTATTTTTTAGAATAATTTATCAAATAGTCTAAATAAGATGAAAATAAAGGTCTTATTGGGTTCTTTACTTGATGAAGGACAAGTTATTCTAGAGTAAGTAGTATGAAGTTAATGCATTCAGCAACATGTCAATATTATATATATATGTATATATATTTGCAAGAGGATAGCAGCACCAAAGCTAATCCCGTACAACATATTTTTTTAAGAGATTAGATGATACTATATCTCTTTCACTGTAAGGTTTGCTACCAAGATGTTGTATTGTCTTTTGTTACTCAACCTTGTACATAGGATTGAATTTTTGTATATTTTGTAGAATTGTCATTCCGACAAACTCACAATACATTGACAAGGGCAAGCATATTTTGTAACTCGTCTGATTATGGCACACTAATAAAATAGTTGTTTTTTTTTTGTAAATATGGGTTGCTGCTAGTTGTAGAAGATGATGAAATGCAACCTTTTGTAATTGTCACAAACTATTGTTGCTGAAATGCATATAATTAATTACTATAGTTCAATCTCTCGTGAGTTTTATTTTAATTTATTACAGTACTAGTTCTAACTGTGGTTTTATATTTGATTATGCTGGTTTGATGTTGATTTCACCTAGTACTTAAATTTAATCTTGTTGTTGTTTTAGTTTTCAATGAGACATATAGTATATAAATAAGCTTGCTGGTTTGCTGTTGATTTATGAACTATTATTTATGGTTGACCTTGTTGGGTTAGTGTTGATTTCATGTATTGTTTTTAAAGCTGAGCTTGCTGGTTTAATATTCATTTCATGTATACTATTTAAGGCTTTATTGTTGTTTTATCTCTTTCATGAACATTGATATGCTGCTGACTGACACCCCTTTAAAGTTCAGTTTATTGGCTTAATGTTCGACTAATATGAAGAGGATATTTGTAGGATGTTTGTTCATTTATTTAATGATCTTCTTGTTTGTTTTTTTGTTGTTTTATATGCATTAGAAATTAACTACTTAAATTTTTATTACTCTATTACTAAATCGGTGTACAAGTAGCTAGATTCTACAACTTTAGACATTATACATCCTAAACATCATAACATTTACTGCTAGCAAAACTACATTACAATATACCATTATTTTCAATAAATCTTTATAGTGTCTAGGTTTTAATAACTTCTTCACAATGCTCATCACCTCTTTTACATTAGTATCAATTGTATTTATGACATGAGAATCCACCATGGCAACTGCATTCCCTTCAAAAACAACTCCATTGTTGAAGTCAGTTCTGTCTGGTACCCACCACTTGAAGTCGCCGCATTTTGGTTTGTTCATGCATGTGTAATAAATCTTGTGAGACCCTGCACTCGATCTTCATTATAGACAAGCTGAGCAAGAGTGGTTTTGCCCAGCCCGCCCATACCTATGATCGAAATAACAGAGAATTCACCATCATTTCTTAAATCATCCCTCAACAACAATTCAACAATTTCCTTCTTTTCTGTTTCCCTCCCATATACCTTGGCTTCATTCACCAAAGAACTTGTGGGTAGTCTTTGCCTGTCCTTTATGGTCCTCCCAGCTGAACATACGTTCAAACCCAGCGAGTCTTTCTGTGTTACAACATCTTGAAATCTGTAGTTGATCTCTTTGATTTTGGACATCATGGCGTAATCGAACCGAATCGATTGTGGAGTAAGAGTGGTGCAGCAAGTAGGAATCAGCTTCTGAAACTTACTTGTTCTTGAACGACTGCTACTGGGTTGATCATGAGCCGCAGCTGGATCTCTATTTCTAAGCAGCAACTTCCTCTGGAAAGCCTCCGTTTGAAACTCATCCAACAAGTCTTCAACATCAAAAGCCAGGTTCTGAAGCTCGCCAAGCCACAACTTCACAGACTGATCAGTCGTCTTCCTCTCCTCAGCATCAGCAAGCACCGCCTTGATCATCACCAACATATTCTTCCACTTCTTTAGATCGGCCTGGATTTGCTCTTGGCGTGCAAACAACCGAATCCCCTCTGAAGCTAACTTATTGACCAGCAAATCAACGGACGCCGTTAGGATTGCCTCTCCGATGATTGACATTCTTTTTTTTTTTTTTTTTTTTTTTGGGCAAAGAAAGAAAGGAGCAGAATTATGGGCTTTGGAAAGCAGAATGAGGAAAGTAAACAATGAGGAAAGCGAAGGGTCTGGTCCAGCAAGCCTAGTGGAAGTTGCGCGTTTATACTTTATGAACTGCTAATTGGGCATTGCACCCATCGCCACGCCTTGGTAACCAAAATGAAAAAGCTCGGAAAGTGAAAGTGACTAAGTGAGAAGGGTTTATTTAATTTTTATTATTATTTAATTATATTTTAAATAAAATTTTTAAATTTAAATAAATTATTTTATTTTTATTAATAAAAATTTAAATTTTAAATTTATAAAAAAATTTTAAAAATAAATATTTAAATATTTATTTATTTATTTAATAAATTTATTTTATTCTTTATATAACATTTTTTTTAAAAATTTATTCTTTAAAATAATTTTTAATAAATTTTTTATAAATAATTAAATAATAAAAATTTTATTTAAATATATTCTATTTAAAAAATTACACCAACAAACCCTAAATGTGAAGGGTCAAGCAAAATGCGATCGAAAATATGGGTCTCCACTTATTGTCCTTTGCAGTAAAACATTGACTCACCGTCCATTAATAATTTGGCAATTCCCCAATCACCACCACTTGTTACGAAATTTCTTCCATTAGATATTCGTCAAGCGTACAATATAATATTATACTTCAATTCTCACACTTAAATTTTTTAATTTAAATCAAAGAGATAGATTTTATAGACTAAAATTAAATCTATAAATATTAATATTAATTTAATTTTTAGGCAACCCACAAATTCATTAATAATATTTTATTAATTTTATATTTTGCAATTCCACCACCAATCCACCACCCATAAAAGGTCTTTAAACATCTTTTATTTTGATTGTTTACATAGAAAAATTTTTTTTCAGTAATATTGATAATAAAATTATATTACCGTTGAATAAAACTCAGTCTTTACGGTGAGCCACCACTATCAATAATTTTAGAAGCTTCACACGATTGTAAATGCCGACTTAAATGTCAACACGCCAAGACAGTTAACAGTAGGTAAATTGAAATTGAAATTAAAAAAAAAGGTAATAGAATCGCTGAAAGAGAAATCTTTTAGTTAGGTGCAAGACGAAATAAAAAAAAAAAAAGGTCGTGGGCATTTTTTTCACAGACAATCATGATCGTTTCTTATTTGGGCCGCCAACTCGCCAATAAATAACCCACGATTGAATTAGAGTGTCTAGAAAGAAAATTAATAAATAATAATTTATATTTTTAATTGTCTAAATATTATAAGTGAGAAAGGTTTTTTTTTCTGTTAATTAGATTAATGCTCATGATTAAGTGACTCTGAGCTGTATTTTAAATTGAGTATCAATTGTTCTCCCATACTTGAGAAGCTATAAAATGATAATTATCATTAGTTATTTCATCTACAAGAGAACACTTGAATTTATTAAAAGAAGAAAGTCATAAAATTTTCTTTATGAGTGAAAATGTTTCTAATCAGTTTTTTTTTTACTTAAAAATTTTAAATATAAAATCTTATTAATAAATGATATAGTATACATAAAATAATACTTATAAATGATCTTATACCAAAACTATAATTTACCTACACAAGTAAATTTCATGATCTTCACTTCAAAAGTAAGTAGTTAAACGCGTTCTTACTTCTATTTTTTGATATCCGATATATAAATAGAAGCAATCGCGTGACGAGTTGCGAAACAAGTAACACCCAGAAGGTAATGATCAACGGCTGAACTTTAATTTAATTGCAGATAAAAAGTCAATTAAAATTAAGGACAATGATTCAATTCCATATGTGAAATGTGGGAGCATGGAGTCCATAAAATAATTCTTCTTTTTAAAGAAAACAACAAACAAAAATCAGTGATGGTGAAAAGCGTTACCCACTACATATAAACAAGGCACAGGTTTTCCTTCAAAATATATAAACAGTTCGAATATAAAATGTTATTATCACAATGATATTAATCATGATTCAATTAGTATCTAGATCCACTTATAATTTTTTCCTTTTGTCTGATTCCCAATCTTTACACGTATATAAATATGCACATGTACAATGCACATGCCTCGCATCTATCTAAATTTAAAAAAAGATATTAAAAACCTTCTTGAATAGGAATAGAAATATTCTCTAATACTTCCTAAAATAATTAACCCAAAATAATTTGTCCTACATCACCAAACTCCAAATTTTATCAAGCATGCATAAGTATGATAGACAAGTTTGAGTTTTTTTTTTTTGTTAAAAAGAAATAATTTAGAAAAAAAGACAAATAATAAAGACACAAGTTAAACAAAGCAAATAAATAAAGAAAAACAAAAAATGTACTATCATTGAGAACTCAATTCTTTATAAACTCAATTTTTAAGTGTATTTTTTAAAATAAAAATTCCTATCATATACTATACCTTTTAATTTGAGCTTCGCTGTATCCATTTTTTTTGGATTATCTTATTTTATTTTTTTATAATGCAAGATTTTTAGTAGAGGTACATCAAGAATAAGAGTAAAATCCCAATCTTAAAATTTGGAAAAAATGAAATGTGATATGTTTTTTTCATGAATAGAATAATTTAATTTTTTTTCTTCTACTAACAAAAACTATTAATTTATCAACTCATTAAGATATTAGTTTCATTTATAACTAACAGTCAGTTTTTTTATTTTTATTTGTTATCTTTTAAAAGATACTACAATGCTCTGATTATTTCGTAATTCCAAATTAGAAAAATAAGTTATTTCTGGCCAAAGACACTACAGAATGTCAATAAGAGTTTGATTAATTTTCGTATTCACACACAACACAAAATTAAATTACGTGGCATTATTGATAGCGAGTCGTTTTTCGGAATCATAAGTTCGCATATGCGTAGACATCTGTTAAAAGTCCCACATTTGCAACACATCATTAAGTAAAAATTTTTAAGTATCACTAAAAATTTTACCCCGTCAACAGCTGCAGGAAATTTTTATATATATTCTGTCAGGCACTTGCATATGTTGCAATTTTCAATGACCAATTCCACATGTACGGCTAAGGCAAGGATTAATTTTTTATAATTGACTAAGGGTGATATCGATAACGTCATCAAAGAAAATATAGAACAAAGATAAAAAAAGAAAGATAAGTAATTTGATCAGTCGATGCACAAAATGAGCAAGCTCCACATTTGCATGAATGTGTCTGACCAACAGGACATGACTTGGAGCAAGGATCAATGGATAAGTTTGAGGCTTATGATATATTGGGAAAAATAGAGAAATATGAAAGCCACTACAAGTTAAGCAGATCAAATAAACGGAGGAAATAACTGATCAGTTTAATTCTTTGTGCAATGGCCACAGCAACAAAGAAATATCAATTTGACTACATTAATCCTTCAGGCATGAATGGTACTAGCACCATGTAGCATTACCACAACATTTGATCATCTATCAATTTTCATGATATGAGATTAGAAACATTGAGTTCATAATTTTATGTAATTTCATTTATTGGATATATATAATTGATTTGAGTTAGTTTAACATATAAAGAAAGAGTAATGAGGAATGGTATCGATGTGGTATGCGATGAGTAATTGTAGACACAAATATTGATCGTGGAATAATAAAATATGTTTTTATTGAAAAATATTTGACAATAAAATGACGCTATAAAAATTTAATATCAGTTGCAAGAAAATAACTTGACAATTGAAATAAAAAGATATAAATGCAATGCTTTGGGTTTTATTTTGTCACTTCTCTAACAATTTTGTAACTACATATTAATTAAAAATTTAATTAATTTTGATTAATGACTCTACAAAATGTGAAGAAGAGATTTGATTTCTATATGCACAAAAAAAAAAGAAAAGAAATAAGACGGAATCAATTACAAGAACAACAATAATAGCCTATTTTATAAAAACCGCAAACACAATATAAATTTAGTTTTGAATTATGTAATTATTAATTTATATAGTAAGAAGGTCTTATAGAAAAATAGAAATTTTTTGAAATAAATTTGCTAAAGGAAAAACTTTAGTTTGATTTAGTTTGATTAAGCTCAAGTAATTGAAAGTAATGGCAGTGAAGAAAACATAAATTTCTAATTTTTACAAATAACGAAGACCCTATACGTTAGCGGGGCAAATAAATAGAGAACAATAGAATATATTTACCGTTATACATAAAATTTTTTATTTGTTTTCCATAAAAGATTGTTACGACCCCCCAGGGGGAAGAGAAGCGTTAGTTACTAAATAGCATAATTTAGTACTATATAGCATTATTAGTACTATATAGCGTTAGTTACTAAATATAAGCACGTGTCTAATTATCAAATAAATTTTACTTTAATAAAGAATAAAAGCTAATTTCATTGATGGCACTTGTTGTGCTTTCTTTTAATATTATTTTTTACTTTTAGTTATTGAAGTTTCTTTGCAAACTACTCCTAGCTAATTATGAAATTTCCGCTTACTCTAGAATCTTTGCAATGTATTTACAATTTGTTTTCCTTTCAGTAAGATTGATTTTTCATTTTTCATCAAATAAAATTTTGGGATGAAAAATACCAACTTTAGATCTTATTATTATTCAAACTTAGAAAGCTGCAAAAACAAAGTACGTTATGCTATTTATAAGAGGAGATATCTATTTTGTCTGATTTAATCAATAATAGATTTTATTTCTTTTTTAGATAGGGCTCATATATATTATAAGTATCAAGATTTAATTAGAGTTCACATATTTACATATATCTAGTTTTAATTGAGAGGTAAACTAATCATTAATAATCAAGTTTTTCTAAATTATTGAATAATGATATTAATTGTAGATATTTACAAAATTTCTAAGTGATAACTAATTGAGAGATAAATTAATCATTAATAATCAGGTTTTTCTCCTCTGACCAGTGTTTTCAGGTTCATTTCAAAAGTACAAAAAGAGTTTCTTAATCCTTTTACGAAAAGAGTCCATTGAGGTCTTGGATCTTAGATTAAGTTTGGGATTTTTTTATTTTTAAAAATTTTTTAAATTATTGTAAATTTAAAATGGATTAAAAATAAAAAAGTTATTATAATCAATAAAAAATAAAAAATAAATATTTCAAAATAAAACAATAAATAAAGCAAATAAAAACTTCAAATTTTGATTTTTTTTAAAATTAAATTCTCTAATTTAAATACTTTATTAATTAATTAACACATAAGAAAGATTTTAATATTATAATTTTAACTCTTTTGAATCATTATTCATTTCTAAATTAAGAATTTAATTTTTTTGATATTATTTTTTACTTTTAATTATATTATTTTAATTTATAAATTTATTTTTACAAAATAGTGGGCCTGGACTTGGGTCGAATTTTTTGAGCCTCTGTCCAGGCCCTTATGTGTGAGGGTTAGGCTGAAGTTCGTTAAGTCTGCTGGCTAGGACCGGGGTAGGCCGCCTCAAATCTTTTTACCCACCCTCAAAAAAATGATTAGAATTTATAAATCTTCTTACTCGAGCTTAAACTTCTAAAATTTAAAACGCTAAAGTTTCGCCCACAAACCACCACATCGATTATGGCCCTCAAAATAATCTTTGCAGTTGCCAGTAGCAGAGTGAAAGGCGCTTATGGTCCCATTCCTAATATTAACAAACATGTATACACATAACCTATACATTTGTCTGCATGTACTTAATTCCTTTAGATTTGTGTTGCTATAAAGTGGGGTGTGAAAATCACGTTTGACTTCAGTTTTCAATGGAAAAATTTAATTCATAAGTAGATTGTAAAATTAAGCTCTCTCTCTCTCTCTCTCTCTTTCTCTCTAAAAATGATTTAAACATGAAAAAAATTTATATGATATCTAAACAATATGTATTTCAACTATAACTTACATAATGATTTATCTAATAAGAGAGAGAGTGTGTGTGTGTTTAGATTTATGTAATAACTGTCTGGTAACTTATTAAAAACTTTTCACATAAAAATTCATTTATAGTAAAAGCCCTAATCGGCTCTGTATCTTTATTGCATCTCAAGAGGAATTCGACTCGTTTGTTAAAGATGCATATTTAATAAACTTGTAAAAAAATTAACACAACACTGTTATTATTTATTGCAAAGTTTTTTTTTTTGGCTTTCTTCTTTGTAACGAAATAGCGACCGCCATCAACAGCAAATCTGAAGCATGTGTTATATTTTAGTTACAGGCAAATGTCATTATGAACACAAAATAAGTATCCACCACCAAACTAGTGCATGGATTTACGAATACATTCATTCAAATATTGAATGCACGGAGAAGAAAGCAAATTGTGACGAGGGCAAAAATCGCAAATGGTCATTCCCAATACAAATGTTTTTTTTTTATTTCTTCCTTCAAATTTTCCTTTGATTAATCATTAGAAACACTTCCTTTTTTTTTTCAATCCTAAATCATGTGTTTTTAACATCTATATAGTTAATGCCATCGAAATCAAATGGTTGTTATTTATGAAAACAGTGTTGTGATTCCATTGCAACAATATATTGTTATAAGTTGAGTTGTTTCCTGCAACAAATATAATAAAATCTCAATAAATTAAGAGCTCTGCAATCATGAAAAGATTTATTAAATTTTTACAAAAATCGATTAATAAATGATTAATTTATGAAAAAAGTAATTTACTAACCTATAAATTAATGAGTTTTTAATTTATGAAAAATGTTTTTTTTTGGGGAAAAATACAGTCAAGTTTATAGTATTGATTTACCTTGAGCTAGTGTCTATTATGTTTTATTTGAATATTTTTTTATGGAGATTTTTAATATTTAGCTGTTATATTAATAGTAGTAAGATTATTGTATGGTTTTATTTTTCTCTGTTAAAGACGATAATTTTACTGTACAGATAATTTCAGATAAAGAAGTACCGATATTGATGTTGAATAATTTTCTGTCGCAAATCTTTTCAAATTACAAAAGTCAAAGATGAGATCCAAGTTGAAATTAATTTTTTTCTAAAAAAAGCAAAAATGATGAAAACATATTTTACACAAACCATAGGCATATCATATGGATTTTGTTTAATGCTAGGTAATTATTAATTCATACAATAATGTATTACCTTCAAAATATACTACTTGAATTTGAAATAATTTTTTAAAATTTTAATATCAAATAAAATTGGTTTGAGTTTTTTTTCCTAAAAAAAAGTTGAGAAAATAGACAAATAATGAAGGCACTAGTTAAAAGTTCCGTATTTTCCTTGAGCTCTCAATTCTCTAATAATCCAAATTTTGATGTACATTTTTGTAAATTCATTTCATATACTAGAGTCTTTTGGGTTTTGTTGCATCAAGTCTTTGCTGCTTATCTTGTTTTCTTATTTTATGATGTCAGAGTCATGGTAGCGATACATTTGGAATAAAATGATTTAAGTTATTTTTCGTTGTTATTATCAAAAAGTATACCTTATTAATTGATCAACCCCTCGAGAAATTGGTTTCGTTTGTGACAACTGGCTTATTGCTTAATACATTTTTGTACATCTCGCTGTGAAATCAAGAAGAACTTGTAAATAAGAATGTAGACATTTTAATTCAAATGTAGTTAAGAGATGACTCTTATATAGCCACATACTGAATAAAGATATTTAAATATAAGCATTCAATTTTATGACATACATTATAGTCATTGGCTTATTGGTATTGAAGGAAGTGAATAGAATAGAAGTAAAAAGTCATAAAAATGAACGCGTGCACATGATGAGTCCAAATACAAAACCTGATACGGTAAAGGAGATGCTCATCATAACAGTTTTTTTAAAGTTGATGAGTTCAAATATTTGCGTTAAGGAAAAAAAAGTATTAATAGTGAGAATATAAAAAAAAGTATTAATAGTTGGCTAAAATAATATGAATAATTTAAAATAATCCCCCAGGTCAAATTCCTTAGGAGATGAACTTGATTGCGAAGGTCTCTGTTTTTAGCTGTAGTACTGAGAATTGACTTCAATTGGGAAGTCACGCTAACAAAAGGAGCTCCCCTGTTTTGGACTGAAACATACTCTGAACAATTTATAATTAAATAAACCATTCAAAATCTCCTTCAATTTCTCTGTAGAGTTATGTTGTGTGTAAAAGTTTCGTTAAATGGAATCAACAGGTAAAGAGAATTTTTAAAAGCATACATCAAAGTAATGATCAAAGTGACAAAATCAATATAGATACTGATTGTCTCAAGTTAGATTATAGAAAGATGAAATAATGCTAATATAGCATTATTTTAACTGATGAAATTAATTAGTTAACAATCTTTAGCAAAGTCTAATAAAAAGATCATGTTATAAGTATAAAGCTGGGCTTCCCAATCAAGCAACTATCGCTCAAATTGTGCATTGCGTTACTGTTGACCCTTATGTCAATTATGTCCAGACGGTGCTTTGGCAAACGGATATATGCGAATAAGCCATGTGCTGTCTTTATGCAACAAGCTATGTACTCTGTTGTTATGGTGTTTCTCTGCATAAATGTTAGACAAACTGTAATGTGAATTTCTATCTAACGTGTATCGTAATCCTTATTTCTATTGCCTGATGATGAAACCCATCACGAGTTAGTTGTCATAAATAAATTGAAAAGCAAATTGAAGTGGTTTTTACCAGAGAGCAACAATTGTGATGTTTAAGATCATAATATATATATAAACAAATGATTTGAGTTAGTTTAGCATATAAAGAAAGAGTAAGGAGGAATGATGTTGAAAGATAAAGCTGAACATCAATCCCAAGTCTAAAGTGAAACAAAATGCATATTTGACGTCTTGAGTTATAAGCTCGAACAATTAATAGTATACAAATTGCATGATAGAATCCTGAGCTCACTGGCCGTTAGTTCAGAATGACAATTCTTATTAGTCCAAGAATGAAATGGACTATTAGTTGTACATAAATAGAGCACTAGATCAGCAAATAGTTGAAGACTTACTTGGCTATTGAACCATCCGGTGGCAATTCGTGGACTACAGCCTAGCTCTGGCATTCGAAGTGAGCAACTCAGGATCCCAAAGACTGCTAAGCCATCAAGATCAATAATAACGACATCAAGAATCACATATAGGCCGTTACATTTTACACCCATCGCAGCAATAAGTTAAGTAATACGGTTCGTAGGAATAATTAATTAATTCAAAGAGTTCAATACTCATTCCTCCTCTATTTCAAATCCAAATCCACTGCTTTACCAGTTATTATGACGCAAGGTATATGGGTAAGGGATAACCCGAGATCTCTATTAAGGTACGCAGGCCCTTCTCCGGAAAGTACTTGAGCTTGCGACAATCACAGATCTTCATCATGGGTAACATACGGGATTCCACATTCTTACAATCCAATGCTTTGATTTGAAGACTTGCTTGGCTTAGAAAAATAAGGATAGCAAAGGTAATTAGCCTTGGTGTGATGAATATTTTTGTAGGTGTACTAAGAAAAATAAATATAATAGAAGGAATGTTATTGAAGAGTATTTTGATATTTACGAATGTGTTAAAAAAAAAAAGTGATTTTTTGAAATCTATTTCCTAGAGGACATAATAAAAGAGCATTCTGAGTAAATTTAAAACTACAAATAGTCTCACACTTTTGATAATATTCTTTAATTAATTCTGTTTATTTCAAAATAAAAAAATCCATCTCTTTATTACTTTCTATCTAGTCGTATTAATGTGTTCATAATTATAAAGAACCACTGTAATTTATATGATATAAGAAGCCCTTAAGCACATTAACCCGAATATAGCTAATGCATGTGGCTAATATGGCGAAATCAACATTCAGCTATTAGAGTGCCATTATATATATTATAAAAGAAATTAATACAAAAAACTGAAAATCAATTGACACTGGATCATGTTGGATCTTTAGTCGTTAATTTTGATTATCATCTAGTAAATGCATGTACACTTTCATTTGTGTGTATCATCGAAGAGCAAAGTTGCTTGATTGAGTAGTATCATATCACAGGAACTCCAAACTCAATTTTGCCATGCCATATGTCGCTCGAAAGTGCAATAACATTGAGCATTCGCTAGCTTGCATATACTAATTCATTAATATGACTATTCGTTCTTTATGACTAATTAAAAGCGAAAATATAAAACAACCACGAAAACAGCAACACTTCACTCCTATAAACAAATAACAAATACATGTTCTATATTGCAAGTCTTTTTATAATTTTAATCGAAAAAGAAAATACAAAGGACATATTATATATAATTGAATGTTCTCCTTGATAATAGAAAAAGTAACACCAATCTAGCTTGCTTATCCAATCATTATAATAATCCAATTTTCATTATTTAATTATGTCCAATCATGCTAATTTAATAAAGAGCACTGAACACTTGATTATTTATATGTTCAACAACTTTGACCGAGTTTGAAAAATACTAGAGCTGCATTTATGCTTTGTGTTATTAATTAGAACATGATCATATTATGTTGCATTTGTCAGAGAACTGAAAATTACGAGGAAAAAAATCTTAAAAGAGATGTAACGTAAGCAAAATGAGAGAATAATGCACACACATCACGGCAATGTGTCATCCATTTTGAATCTATATATACAAACTTGTATCCGATGGTTTACATTTGTTTAGTCTAACAAATATGACATGTGTACTGTCAAACGCTAACACCGCCATCTTTCTTTGTTGCATCCCTGATCTCATATCATCCTGGAGATTCTTGAATGTTCTTCTCATTCTCATGCGCTGAGTCTCTTGCTGAGATGATGAATACTCGAAGGTCCTTCCTTGAGACATTTCAGCAAACACCTTATTCATTCTATCAAACATCTACATCACTGATCGCTAAACGATATAAAATAGTTCTGTTTTGAAAAATCGATATAAATCAATCACCTTAGTTTTTTTCAGTCTCAGAGCACAATGGGCGATGATTGATGAGAATTATCATTATGCATGCATCCCCTGCATTAGTTAGAGCTGCTTGTCCATTTCTTCTTTCTTTTGGGCACCGTTTTAAATTTTTAATCTGTCAAATTCAGCTGCATGTTTGCTTTTAGTCCAAACCGAAATCAGATATTGAGTATTTCTGCTAGAATGGACGCAGCCAAAAATCTATGATATTAAGTATTTCTACTAGAATAGATGCAACCAAAAATCAAAGGGGTCCGTAGGTCTTGCAGAAGCGGCAGAATGCTTCCAGTAATTCTGGCAACTATTCATCAAATTGTATGTTGAGTTACCGTTGAGCTCTCACGTCAATTATGGCCAGTGAGACATACGCGGCCATAAGATTGGCAAATAAGGAGCTCCACGCAAACGAGGTATGTACTGTTTTTATGTGACGGGCTATGTCTTCTGTTTTCATGGTCTTTCTTTTCTGTGGTTGTTGGACGAACTGTAACGAGAATTTCTATCTAATGGGCATCCTTATCCTTTAGGTTAGGTTGGGATCGTTGATTGATATATGATGTTTAGGATCCAAAATTCAGATGATGATAATCTTGGCAGTAGCTTTGTCATGTTTTCTTTTGTGTTGGTGTTGGTATTTTAAATTAATTTTGTTACGTACTCACTATTAAGGTCAATAGGAACCTAATTTAAAAAATGTTATAATTTTACAAACATAGATGAAAATTCATGTTTAAGAACCTATTTAATAAACTATTCCATTGTTTTACAATGAGCAATTGGTTTATTATTCATACAAACTATTTTAAGTAACATTTCTACTGAGCTCCAACTCAGGTTTCTGACTCAAACAGAACATTTCAAATTTCTCCCGAACGGTTCTTCTTGTCTCTACTCGTAGATACAATCTAATAACTGTAATTTTTCTCCCAATTTCTTTTACGAAGACTTATAAAGAACTATCGAGATACTGCGATAAAATCCAATCTAACCCATATGTTTCTCTACTTCACCTCCGACCATTTCCTTAGAAAATCAACGAACACTTTGCTTCAATACAAACACACTCAAAAAATCTAGCTAGGTACCCGGATGGCGCATTCAAGAATTCTTGCAATGGCAATGCCATTTTTTGCCTATGCTTGATGTGTTATTTGTTTCAGGTGATTCTTGATTTAGTTGCGGAATGTTCCTCTTTGGACATTCAGTTTATGTTTTTTTTTGGGGTTTTTGAGGGTGACTTACCTACATTAAGGACAATAAACTTCATTTTAAAAATCCTGGTCCTACAATAGTAAAAAAAATGAGTACACTTGGTTTATTGTTAATGAAAATTAAAAAAAAAGTTCTTTTTATTTGGCATTTGTTATGCATTTTAAGGGGGAAAACATATTTATGCCACTCCTATTTCATCCTCTTATGTGATATTAATGTGTTAATGCGAAGATTCCTTGTAATTACAACAATTTTGACGAATCCAAACCTTCATGCTCTTAACTAGCAATCAAAAAATCACTTTTACAAAACTATTAAAAGAACATTTTAACACTATCGCTGATGACGCAGCTGGTAATTCCTCTGGTGATGATATCAAGGCCACTACAACTTAAAATTAATTTAGCCCACTAGAGCTTAAAAGTAATTCTGATGGTAATGATACTTTTGCTTAGTTTTCTTTTTGGTTCCGATACACACACACACATAGCAAGCTTCACATGCTTCGACTTGTCTGCTTGACGAACTGGACATGAGATGACCAAGCATTATTGAATAACTGGGGAAAGGAAAATCAGTGTCCAGTAAAAAGAATCCATCTTGATATGTTTCTTCCTATTAAGTACATGCATATATGCGCACAACTATACAGCATTTGAAAAGTGGAAGTAGATTCTAGAACTCACTTTTCAGACATAATTACAGTTTTGTTGCGTAATTAGTAAGTGTATTAGTCGGCACATGTAATGAAGAAATTGTGTATCATCACACAAAGATTTTGTGTTTGACGAGATATCAAAGTATTCTAACCCTAATTTATGTAAACAACCGTTTAAGAGAATTTGGACTAAAAATTAAAATAAAATAAATAACCAAAAATTAAATAAAGATAGAAGCAATTATGAATATAACAAAGAGATTAAAACACTAAGACTTCCATCTTCACCATAACCCCCATAGTTTTATCCTCTATTTATGCTACTAAGATTCTTACTCATGTTAATTGTTGAATAAGGCTGTTTGGGTTTACTTTGGGACGGTAGAAATTAATTTTGTTATTTGGTACATATTTTAAAAAATTATTTTTGATAGAATTATTCTATTCTATAGTAGATTTTCAAAAGTATGAAAGGAGAAACTTTTTAAAATTTTATTTTGAGAATCAATTGTATTATATATATACATAAAATAAAAATCTAAAATTATCCTTATTAATTAACAAATAAAATTATTAACTCTATAGAGATTATTATTATTACCAATTATACTTAGATAGTAAAATAAAAAATAAAATTTAAGAATATAAAATCTTTTTTTAGTCATTAATTATTATATGTATGCAGTAAAAAAAATATTTCACATATATGTTTGTAGACGAATAAATAAATATTATTCAATATTAACTCTAATTTAGTCATTTTCGCTCATATAAAAGTTTAACAGTAAGTTTTAATTCAATGTTTAAAACATAGCGCATGTCTCCATAAAATAATTCTTAAAATTAATTTAGCCCCCTAGAGCTTAAAAGTAATTTTGATGGTAATGATAGTTTTGCTTAGTTTTCTTTTTGGTTTCGATACGCACACAAATATGGCAAGCTTCACATGCTTCAACTTGTCTGCTTGACGAACTGGACATGGGCTGACCAAGCATCACTGAATAACTAGGGAAAGGAAAATCGGTGTCCAGCAAAAAGAATCCATCTTGATATGTTTCTTCCTTTTAAGTACATGCATATATGCGCACATCTATACAACATTTGAAAAGTGGAAGTAGATTCTAGAGTTTTGTTACGTAATTAGTAAGTGTATTAGTCGGCACAAGTAATGTAATGAAGAAATTGCGTGTCATCGCACAAAGATTGTGTGTCTTATGAGATATCAAATTGTTCTAACCCTAATTTATGCAAACATCATTTAAGAGAATTTGGACTAAAAATTAAAATAAAATAAATAACAAAAAATTAAATAAAGATAGAAGCAATTATGAATATAACAAAGAGATTAAGACAATAAGACTTCCATCTTTACTATAACCACTATAGTTTTATCCTTTATTTATGCTATTAAAGATTCTTACTCATGTTAACTGTTGAATAAGGGCTGTTTGGGATTACTTCAAGAGGCTAGAAATTAATTTTGGTATTTGGTAAATATTTTAAAAAATTATTTTTGTTAGAATTATCCTATTCTACAGTATATTTTAAAAATTATGAAAGGAGTAACTTTTTAAAATTTGATTTTGAGAATCAATTGTGTGTATATATATATAAAGTAAAAATCTAAAATTATCCTTATTAATTAGGAAATAAAATTATTAACTCTAAAGAGATTATTATTATTATCAATTATATTTAAATAGTAAAATAAAAAAAATAAAATTTAAGAATATAAAATCTTTTTTCGTTATTCATTATTATATGTACACAATAAAAAATATTTCATATATATGTTTGTAGACGAATAAATAAATATTATTAAATATTAGCTCTAATTTAGTCATTTTCAATCATATAAAAGTTTAACAGCAAGTTTTAATTCAATGTACATAGGGGCATGTCTCCATAAAATAATTCTTTTTCTTTTTCTTTTTTTTCCTCCAAACGCTAGGGTGGAAAAAATCAGCCACTAAATTTTCACGCAATAAATAAATTATCAAGCAATAGTATGCGTTAATCCATTTGATAGTTGGTTATTGAATGACGTGCGCTCCAATAAATAGTTTAATTTGCCGCCAATAATTACAAGAGACAGACTTAACGAAGAGAGAAAATTTTTCCTTCAAAATATACTATTCGAATTTCAAATCATTTTTTCTTAAAAAATTAATATCACAGTAATAGTCGTGATTCAATAGTTTTGAGATTTTTTAAGGAAAAAGTTGGGAAAATAGACAAATAATAAAGAAACAGAGGAAAGTGGATTGCATATTATCCTTGAGCACTCAATTTTCTAATAACCTCAATTTTCTGTGTACATTTTGTAAATTCATATTATATGCTTGAGTCTTTTGGGTTTTGTTGCTTCAGTTCCTTGGTGTTTATCTTGTTTTACGATTTTTTAATTTATTTTTATCGTTGTTAGCAAAATATATAGATTAATGAACCGAGATATTAGTTTCATTTGTAACAACTGGACAATTGCTTGATACATTCGCACTTCTTGCTGTGAAATCACAAAGAACTTGTAAATCAGATCATAGACGTGATACCTTTGTGGTGTGATAAATTTAATTCAAATCTAAATTAAGAGATAATTCATATAGAGGTGGATGTTTGTTAATGAAAATTGCTGCTCACAACTCAATTGAATTCATATTCAAGAACACTGAATTCCGATCAAATACAGCAATCAAGAGGCGCCACAAAGAACTGAGTGGAAAGCAAGAAAGAAAGACAAAAATCAATTCACGTCGTTCGGTACCAAGGTGCCTATATCTACAGCTGAAAAACAGCAAAGGATCCAAGCTTTATTAATGGAGATGATTACAACTGGAATTTTCTATCTCTCACTCTAACTTCCTCAGAACCACTCTCTAAGGTGCTGCACAAGCCACCATGTAGCTACTTGCATACACATATCCCCTCTTTCTGGAATCAGCTGTTTGTTATAACAGTTTTTAACTAACTGAGGGCCCACACGTGCCAGCTTAGCCCCCCACCTCAGCAAATACTTAACAGAATAAAAATAACAAGCTTCACAGTACTGAGTAGAGTACTTAAACATAAGCAAAGAATTCAATGATATATTGGTTAGAGTTCATATTGAAGGAAGTGAATAGATGAAATAGATGTGCGAAGTCAAAAAGATGAATGCATGCACATGATGATTTAAAAATCAAACGTATATATTGTTAATAAGGGGACATTATTTACATTCTAAAATTTATTTTAAATACTCATTTTTTTATGGCAAAAGATATCATAACTCAATTTACTATTGAGGACAATTAAATTTAAATACATAGAACAATAATACTTTTGACACCCATCTAGAGTGCATACGCACCCACGTAAAATTATTAAACCTTAAACAGTAAAAGCGTTCTACCTCAACATCGAAAGTAATTTATTATTTCAAAGTGTATTTAACAAATTTGAACAACATAGACTCTACGATTCTAATTTCTTTAACTTGATTTTAATTTTTATTGAACATATATCTATTCCATATAAAGAATTAATGGATTTTTCACTTCTCTGCCAACGAGGTTCTGCACGAATAAATAGCTACAGAAACGCAAATATAAAACATAATAGGGGTGTAGAAGTTCCTCATTAAATTTTAATTTTATGCACAAACTTGAGCTATGTATATGCAAAAAATAAGTGTTATGTGGATGTGAGGAAGCAATGTCAACCATCGAATTTTTGTTTCGAATTTTAATGAATATAGATTCATATGTTGAACAGCTATGACAAATAAAATTAGGAAAATGATATTGCTAACAAATAACGAGATCGAAGGTAATTAGTCTCGGTATGATGAGTATTTTCATGGACATAATAAGTCCCAAAAAAAATAATTATAACATAATGAATGTTATCAAGGAGTATTTTGGTATTTACAAAGCGTTCAAAGCAAAAAGGGATTTTTCAAAATCTATTAGCTATATGCACATAATAGAAGGGAATTCATAGTAAATTATAGACTACAAATATGTCCAACCTTTTGTTAGGAAATATGTCTAATTTTTCAATAAGAATTTTTCATGATATTCTCTTCTTTAATGAGATTTTTATTTGAGAAATAAGTAATTTACATAAATTCTTGTATTGTATAATTAGTATTATTTGTTTGATATTCTCTATTTCTTCAATACGGGAGTTTTTCACGTAATTTCTTGTGTAATGTGAATGGTTTTATTCTCCATCTACTTTCTGTCTATTATTTGTTTGATATTTTTTCTTGTAAGATTTTCGGTGGGATTAAAATTTCTTAACAAGTAATATCAAAGTTCAAGTTGCAATGCAAAGCAAATATACAAACAATGAGATTTCAAACCCAAAATCGAAATAGAGAGTTTGATGAAATGACCAAATTTGGCTTGTATTAAGTTCAAGTCAAGAATATATTAATTCAATCTTGTTAACATAATAGAATAAGTGTGATGTAAACCTTATTTCTATTTGTGAAAATCCTTAGAGATGTATATACACTCAAGGCACCTTAGAGAAGATTATTAAAATAGATCAAGTTCAACAAATAGTTCTAAATCAGTACATGACAAAATTGATAAGATCAGCTAGTGGTGTGTTTCTTTTCTCTATAAGAGACTGATTTATTCTTTTTGGCATAACGCAGAAGAGGATGTGTTATTATTAGCTAGTCAATAAAATTTTGCACGTAAGACATGATTTGGCATTTATGCAAGGTGAGTGGGGGAATTTTACTCCGTTGAAGACTCTCAACGGAGTAAAATGTGAGAGCGGACATTTAGGATATGTACACATTGAACATTCACCTAACTTTCAAAACTGCATGAGCATTGAACATTCACCTAACTTTCACTAACTAATTGATACGGCCATCAGTTCTTAGTAGCCAGCAACATCCATCCAGAGAAGTGAAACTCCTATTGATTTCATATATACAAAATAAAAATCATATGCACTTTGAAAATGAAGTTGAAAATGAAGTTTTAGCAGCCGAGATAGTTGGCTATTACTTACATATTACACCCACTCGCCCCAATAAGAAATTCATTAATCTTTGGTTAATTTGAGTACCAAGTATAATTTGCAATAAAGTGAGATTCTGATGGCCAACACTAGATTTGGCCGTGGGTCCATGCCTCAGGTTTTAATCAGGTTCTGGCCACCCGCTCGTTCGGAAGCTTTCATGATCATCAAGGGGACCGCTAAAAATGGTGGTCCTGAGCGTACCGTAGACTAATTAATGCAATTATTTCTTTCTTATTATTGATTACTTAAAAGCGTGGCAGACAGTGATTAAGTCTACGGTCGATAATTATGCTGGTTAAATCACTCCACTTAAATTAGTGGGGTCAACTTGCTTCATTGGGGTGGGGCTCGAGTGTAATTGCCCCCATCCCACTATCATGAGAACCACCGCATAGTTTATTTGATAAATAATACCACATCTAAAATATTGTTTAAAGTTAATCTCGAGTTCTAAAATATAGTTTTGCTTTTATTTAACCAAAAACCAAAGCCAAATCAAATTTTTGGCTGAACGCAAAACTTGATAGCGGCTTACAATCCGCAATGCGATCCGGATTCATTGACGTGGCGATATATTCTGGGCGGGCTAAGAAACCAGCTCACCGTCTCGCCACACAAGAGCTGCAGTTGAAAAAGGAATTCATCTGTGCGATTGTTTCACTGTCGCTACTTCACTAACCATCAATGAGTAAATCCTGCCAGTGACCCTCAAGCTCTTGTGCACAAGTATGATTATGATTTCAATTTTATTGTGAGTTTCTTTTCGTCTGGTCAACAGCTAATTACCGCCTTGATATTTCATTTGGTTTAAGTTAATTTTCTGTAGAGTTGTGTTGTGTGTAAAAGTTTTGTCACATGAAATCGGTAGGTGAAGAGCATTTTTAAAAGCATTCATCTAAGCAATGATCAAACGGACGAAAACAATATAGATATCGATTCTCTCAAGTTAAGCATGTATACATACTTAACTTACGAAATTAATTACAAAACGATCAATCAAATTGTAAGACCAAAGTTAGACTTCCCGATCAAGCAACTACCAATCAAATTGTGCATTGCGTTATCACTGAGCTCTTAGGAAGGTTTAGTTGCTAAGGAGAAGATCTAATCTGTTTTTATGTGACAGCCTGCGTACTCTGTTTTTATGGTCTTCCTTTTTGTGGTTGTTGGACAAACTGTAACTTGAATTTCTATATAATGGATATCCTATTGGTTAGCTTGGGATTGTTGATTGAATATGATGTTTGATATCTGAAATTCAGATGATGATAGTCTTAGCAGTACTTTTGTCAAATTTTCTTTTGTGTCGGTCGGTGTTGCTTTTCAAAAAATATCACGAAGGCGCAAATTACAGTGAAATTAACATCAAGCTCATGGGATTACCATTGGATATATTGAAAAGGAAATTAATACAAGAAACTAAAAAAATCAGTTTAATTTATGATGGGAATATAATCTTGGTATTTTAATGATCATTTAGCTACCATAGGCAGGTGCACTAGTGTTTTTTGTGTCTATCACTGAAAAGCAGAGTGGCTTGATTGAATAGTGTCATACTACATCACAGAAATCAACAGAAACTCACTCAAAAGTGCATGAACATTGAACATTCAGCTAATTCATACAAATTAATCAGTAAGACTAACAAGAGAAGTTGAGTCTCCTCTTTTCTTGGTTATATTCGACACCTTTGAGCCCTGCAGCCTCTCCGGATTCCAGTTAGGTCCTAAAATATCTTCCCGGAAATGTTCTTCCTTCACATGCAGCAGTTATTTGTGGTCTTGTCAAAAATCAGGTGATTTTTTTTTCATTATACCAGCCACTTGACTCAATCGTTCTGATTGGTTATTCGTTAGCTTTTTGTTTTTAAGAACTCCTTCTTTATGGAAGCCAAATCCTTCTTTCCAGATTTATTCAGAGTTAGAAGTAGCTTTTGTAATCTCAGAAGAAGAGGCCATCTTTAAGGCCCTGGCTAAAACTGTGGAAGTACTGGAACGGACTACTGCACTGATCAGTCAAAACTACTATGGTTGTCTTTTTCATGGGCTTCTGGCTTTCCAGCTTGCTGAGTGACGTGCACATGAATAGGTTATCCTTCTCTTTTTCTTCTCTGTTTTCATATCACAGAATCCATTTTTGAATATATGTTTTTAGGTACCCACACTCATGAATATGCATGTTTTTATGAGTATTTTAAGTATATCCAATGTTGAATAACTCTTCCATTTGAACACAACAGTAATTAATCAGATAGTTGGTATTTAGGTTACAAAAATTGGAAGCAACATAAGCAATTTTGTATCGTCCAAGGACTATAATAACTAGGATTCTTTTGCCACTTGGGACTATTTAATTAATTCACTTGGCATATGTTTATCCAACCTCTGGTTTTTCTTAATATTTCTCCGTGGTTCATTTCACGGCACCTTGATCCACTACACTGGCATTTTCTGTTTTTTTCCTTTTTTTGGGTTCATTGAGGCAAGTTGGCTTACGAAATAGCTTTTTGATAAATGTTCTTCTAAAGGATTGTGAAAAGGCCAAATTAATTGTTGCCACAACAGTGTTGAACTGTCAATCATTGAGACCCCAACTTCTGACCTGATTCATATGGATGTAGACCAAAGCCCCTTGCCCTACCATCTATGGTCAAAGCTGCTATCTTTGAAAGTTTCACAAGACAGAACATGTATGAGTCAGAAATTGATGTCAACCCCAGCATATGGATGACTTGAACACTTTAGCTCAGTATTCTTTGAAGTCAGTGTACGTAGCTATAAATAGTGCTGAGCTCATTCACAATGTAATTTTAGATCAATTATTCATCAATAAATCGTGATTGTTCCAGAATTTTCTTAATCATTTTCTTTCTCATTTTTCTTTCATTTTCTCTCATTCCAAACATCTTGTTAAATCAAATATGGTATCAGAGCCTTCACCTATGGCAGGATCTAATAATACAGCTTCCTCCTCACTTCATTCAACTTTGTTCAGCCTGGAAAACTTGATAGATCTAACTATCTTGTGTGGAAAGCTCAAGTTTGAGCATCAATCATTGCCAATGGACTTGAAGGCTTCATTAATGGTGAAAGTGTGTGTCCAGAACGTTATCTCACTGAATTTACTGAAGGATATAGAAGATCTAGGACCGAAACACCTTAGAGGCAAGAAAATCCAGATTATATCTTGTGGATGAAGACTGATAAACTTCTACAGAGCTGGATGCGTTCAGCAATGGCGGACAATGTGCTGATCATGGTAATCCACTGTGAAACTTCTCTTGAGCTTGAGGAGATGCTTGCTGAGATTTTTCTGTCCCAATCAAAAGCCAGAAATCTGCCTTTAAAGATGCAAATTCAGTCAACAAAGAAAGGATCACTCTCAGTAAGTGATTATTACAATAAGATGAAGAAAATTGCTAACAGTCTGGCCAGTGGAGGTAGTCCACTTCCTTCGCATGAAGTGATTATGCACTTGCTTACTGGATTGGATGATAACTATGAATCTCTAGTCACAAATATACTCACCAGACTACAAAGAGGACAGCTTGCTGTTGAGGAAGTATATTCTATGATGTTTAGTCATGAAACCAGATTGGAAATGAGCAAAAGAAAATTTCAGAATGAGATTTTGCATGAGATGACAGCTAATTTTGATAAAAAAGGACAAGGTTATAATAGGTCTGGATACAATTAAAAAAAAGTAGGATCTGGAAACTCTGGTGCTTTTGATAGTAATCAGAATGGTGTGTTTGGCTCTGGAAAAGATCTTGTTTGCCAGATCTGTTTTATTCCAGGTCATAGAGCATATAAGTGCAAACATAGATTCAATCAGGGGTCTATTCCTAGAAACAGGGGATTTGGTTCTTTTAGGCTAGTGGTGGAGGTCAAAATTTCAGAGTATTTGTTAGAAATGGTTAGAATTATTTTGGCAGAGGATTGGGATATAATGGAGCTGGTTTTGGACCTGGTCCTCGACCTACATATCCTAGACAAAATGGACCTTTCTTTGGCTATATTGCTTATCAAAATCCAGGAATTATACATCCTTAAAGTGTTTTTAATTTTCAAGGAATGAATGGTACCTATAACGGTCTTCCTTCAGATGCTTCAGCAGTAAATATGTATCCTGGAAATGTTGGAATTCCTCATAATGGCACTCCCTCTGCACAATTGGCAAATTACACCAGTGTAGCTGATCCAGCATGGTATCTTGATTCTGATCCAACTAATCATCTTACTCAAGATGCAGGTATTCTTTCTCAATATTCTACTCATCATGGCATTGAAAGATTGCATATAGGAAATGGTATGGGATTATCTATTCATGATGTTGGTTCTGTTGCTGTCAAAACTCTATCAACAACACCCATTTACTTGAATCATGTTATACATGTCCCTACAATTATTAAAGATCTCATTAGTATCTCCAAATTACTTGCTTACAACAATGTTCCTATTAAGTTTCACAATAATGTCTGTCTTGTCGAGGACAAGAACTCAAGGATCATATTGCTCGAGGGGATTGCTAGAGAAGTCTTTATCAAGTTCCAAGCTTAAGTACAGTCTGTGATAATTCAAGTCCTGTTATCTCAATGTCTAATTCACCTGAAATTGTTTCTCATTCAATAAGTCCAGGGTCGATGTTTGCTTAATAAACTTGTTTGATATAATGTCTCAGGCTCACATGGTTGTAAATAAACCTCAAATCAATAAGAATGCTCTTGTGGCTCATTTCACTTCATATAAAAAATCTATTGATTATAGTTTGTTGCACAAAATGATGGGTCATCGACCCATTCATGCTTTAAAATGGATCATGAAATGCTTAGATTCAACTTTTGTTTTTTTTCTAAAAACACTCAACCACAGTTTTGTGATGCCTACCAATTAGGCAAGTGTCATTTGCAGTGCTTTCCTTCAGTTGAAACATCTACTACTCAGCCTCTTGAACTGCTGCATGCTGACCTTTGGGGCCAGCTCCTATTACTTCTTCCTAAGGTTATTTTTATTATCTCTCTATCTTAGATGACTATACCAGATACACTTGGATTTTTCCTCTTACTGTAAAATCCAAAACCTTATCAGTCTTCATTGCCTTCAAACATATGATTAAATATTGTCTAAACATGAAAATCAAATGCTTACAAACTAATTGGGGTAGTGAATTTAGGTTTTTTGTGTTCTATCTTTCTGAAGAAGATATCCAATTCAGACATCCATGCCCTTATATCCATCATCAAAATGGTAGGATAGAAAGGAAACAGAGACATATTTTCGAAACAGGCCTCACACTACTTGCTCAAGCTTACTTACCTCTCAAATTCTGGTGGAATGCTTTCCATACAGCGACATATCTTATCAATAGAATTCCCACACCTGTCCTATATAATAAATCCCCATTTGAGAAATTCTTTTATAAACCACCAGATTATACGGTAATGAGAGTGTTTGGTTGTTCTTGTTATCCATACCTTAGACCTTATAATCATTATAAACTTCAATTTAGAAGTGAGAGATGCACTTTTCTTGGTTACAACTCTCTTCACAAAGGATGCCAGTGTCTTCATTCCTCTGGAAAAGTATATATCAGTAATCATGTCATTTTTGATGAGTCATCCTTTCCTTTTAAACCAAAAAATAACTCTTCTACCAAGTCCAGTCCTGGTTCCTCTCAAGAATCTACTTCTCTGTCAATCCTTTTATCTCATTTACTTTATCACAAACTGTTGCACAATTTGACAGACCCTCCTCTCAGTCTAGGATCTTTGCAATGGTCCTCCGAGTTGTATTCTTTTATGCAAGATTGATTTTTTTTTTTCAACTTTAAACAAAAATTTGGGAGATGGGAAATCTCATCTACTAAATATAAAATTTGAATTTTATTATTATCTAACTTACATAATTGGGTAAATAAGGTGCATCCATAACTAGTGAAACTGTGTCTAGCTATAAATATGATTCTAATTTCTTTGACTTGATTTCAATTTTTGTTGAACATATATCAATTCCATATGTAGAGTTAATGCATTTTTCACTTTTCTGCCAAGGAAGTCTTGGGGAGGAACTGACAACGCAGAAAAACAAATAAAAAATCTGTTACAAGTAGAGAAGATACACAAACAAGTGTACCTTGAGTTGCGTATGTACACAAATAATGTCCTGCGGGTTTGTAGAAGCAATCTCAACCATCCATTTTTTTTTTAATTTTAATGAATGTAAATTCTAAATGGTGGGCAGCTTTGAAGAATAAACTTAGCAAAATGGTATTATTAACAAATAAGGAGCGCAAAGGTAATTAATCTTGGTGCGAAAATATTTTCATGGGTGTATAAGAAAAACAAAGATAATAGGAGAAAAGATATTGAGTATTTTGGTATGCACAAAAACATTCATAGTAAAAATTAACATTTTAAAAGCTATCAGCTAGGGCACACAGTTGTTAGGTGTTCAAAGTAAATTTTAAACTACAAATAGCCCCACTCTTTTGATAATATTCTTCAACTAGTTTTATTTATTTCAAATAAAACATCCAACTCTGTTGATTTATTAATGCTGCTAGGTACTCTGCTTTTATGATCTTTCTCTTCGCAGTTGTTGGACAAACTGTAATGTAAATTTCTATCTTATAGGTGTCCTAATCCTTTTAGTTAGTTTGGGATTGTTGATTTATACCTAATGTTTGGTATCCAAAATTCAGATGATGATAATCTTGGCATTATATGGATCGTATACTAATAAAATATGTATTTTTGAAAAATATTTGGCAATAAAATGATGCCATTAAAATTTAATATTATTTGCTAGAAAATAGTTTGACATTTAAAAGTAAAAGATCAATATGTGAGGCTTTGAGTTTATCTTATCACTTCACCAACTATTTTCTATATATTAATTAGAAGTTCAATTAATTTTGACCAGAGACTTTAGAGAATATCGAGAAGAGAATTGATTTTTGTATACAAAAAAAATTAGCAGTGAGATACACTAAAATCAATTACAAGAACAACAATAGGAATATATTTTGTAAATGCCACAAATGCATATAACATAAATTTAGTTTTGAATTAGTGATTATTAATTTATATAATAAGAAAGTGTTATAGGAAAGTAGGAAATTTTTGAATGAGATCTGCTAAGGAAAATTTCAGTTTGGTCTAGTTTATGAAGGCTAAAGTAATTGAAAGTAATGCAATTGAAGGAAATATAAACTTCTAGTTTTTACAAAGTAACTGCTAAAATATTTGACAAGTTTAAACGTTAAAAATGCTGGGCAAATAGACAAATAATGAAGACTCTACAAGTTGGCAGCGATAAATTGAGGAAAACGAGACAGATATTTATTTTGTTTCAAAAAGAATAAAAGCACAGTCTGCTGTTACAATTTGTGCATTATTTTATTTTTTTTTAATTTTTTTAATTTTAGTTATTGAAGTTTCGTCGCAAACGGCTCCAAGTTACTCTAGGATCTTTGCAATGGTCCTGCAATTTGTATTCCTTTCTATTAGATTGGTTTTTTATTCACAAGAAATTTTGGGAGACGAAACTTCACCCACTAAATACATATTTTGAATTATATATATATATTTTCAAAATTAGATAATTGTGCAAACAAAGTGTGGGTACAACCAGTGAAACTGTGTCTAGCTACGATGCAGGTTCAATTTTCGCTTGATTGAATATGAACAAAACTAAATCACCTGGGCCTGGTTTCCAACTTGAAATTAAAACGCAAAAATTGATGGTATCGGAGTTCCCTATTTAGTCTTGTTGCAGGTCATCGGGAATTAGGTGGCCATTCACGAAGTAGCTTGGTCATATATACTATATATATGTATATAGACACGTGGGGGCGTGCTCACACACATATATTGGGATGTCATAGGCCTCAAAAGATAAAGCTAAAAATCAATCCCAAATCTAAAGTGAAAAACAGTAGCTAGAACAGGATCTATGTTTTGATGTCTTCGTTTATAAGCGCAAACAATTCATCGTATACAAAATGCATGATAGAACACAAAACTCATATTTTAACAATAATCCTCAGCTTATTGGCCGTTAGATCAGAATGACAATTCTTATTAGACAAAGAATCAAAATGATTTTTAGTTTTATATGAGTGGAGCACTAGATCAACAAATAATTGAGATTTGCTTGGCTATTGAACCATACGATGGCAATTCGAAGATTACAGCTTAGCTCTGCCATTCGAAGTATGCAATTCAGCTGCCCAAAGACTGAGACAATACCAAGATACAACATCAAGAATTAATTTGAACTGAGACAATACCAAGATACAACATCAAGAATTAATTTGAACATTCAGCTAGCTAGCTCATACTAACTAATTTGTAGGGTCGTTAGTTCTTTATGATTGACTAAAAGAGAAAATTTTGACAATCACCAAAACAACAGCTCACTCCCATAAACAACAAAATAAATCCATAGTTTATATTGCAAGTCTTTTTATGATTTTAATCAGAAGATAAAATACGAAGGATGATAGTTTGACAAAATAGCACCAATCTAGCGAACTAATCAAATCATAATGATACTTTGATTTTCATTATTGAATTATGTCCAATCATGCTAATTTACCAAGGAACACTGAAGACTGAACATTTGCGTATTTTGGATGTTCAAAGACTTTGGTTAAATTTGAGAACTTTTAGAGCTGCATTTATGCTTTGAAAACTTTCGGAGCTGCATTTATGCTTTCTGTTATTAAGTAGGACATGATCATATTATGTTGCATTTGTCAGAAAACTGAAAATTATTGAAGAAAAAAAATCTTGAAAGAGAATTGCTTGTCATTTCTAAATCATCAATTAGAAAGTTTAGTGAGATCTTGGTGATTTTAGATTGAGTTTAATCGATCATGAATCAGCAAGATGTAACGAAAACAAAATGAGAGAATAATGCACACGCATCACAGCAACGTTTCATTCGTTCTGAATCTATATATGTAAAACGTGTATCCGATGGTTTCCATTTGTTTAATCTAATGATGATAACATGTGTACTGTCAAAAACGCTACAGCTGCCATCTCTGTTTCTCCTCGTAGCATCTTTGATCTTACATTATCCTGGTGATTCTTGAATGTTCTTCTCATTCTCATGTTCTAATTCGCTTGCTGAGATGATGAATACTTCAAGGTCCTTCCTTGAGACATTTCGGCAAACACCTGATTCATTCTGTCAAAAATCTACGCCACTAATCAGTAAATGATGTAAGATAGTTCTGTTTTGAAGAATCAATTAAAAATCAATATTTGTTTGGTTTCTTAATAGGCGGCCATCACGAATTGATAGTAACAACACTCACCATCGAAAATTAATTTTAAGAATCAGTCTTACTTGAAATCTTCAAAAAGAAAAATTAATCAAATTAGATTAGAAATATACATAAATTAGGTAGTAATTTAAAATGTGAGTATGATTTAATAAGAGAAAATAAGAATTTATCAGACATGTCAAATGTTAACGTTAACTTTTTGTGTTGAAAATTAATTACATAATTAATTCCTACTACTTCCTTTTTTTTTTTTAGTTTGTGTGTACCACATTGGCCACTTCTAAACTATGGTGCATAAAGAATCCATCTTTGCATGTTGCCTCCTATTTGATACATGATAGGTATGTACATTTATCTAACTTTGAAAAAATTGTAGTAGAAATTACAGCTTACTTTTTTAGATACGGCGTATCAAGATTTAATTAGAGTTTATATACATACATGTGTCTAATTCTAATTGACAGATAAACTAATCTTATGCACCATAGTTTAAATGATTGAATAATGATATTATTGGTTTCTAAATTTCAAAGAACTGATTAACAGATAATCAATTATAAACAGTTTACTTATGGTTTCTCATCAAATACTGTTATAAAAAAAGACAAATATAAGTTAGAAGATTGGAGTGTATTTTTTACTTGAATGACAACCAATGAAGTTATGTTAATTTACATTAAGTAGAAACCTTCCTAAATATGAAAGGAAATACTGCATTAACATATCAAATACTACCTTAATAAAATTCAGTTGACAAAAAGTAAAAAAAAAAAAAAAAAAAACCTTGAAGGCTTGAAATAATTAACCCCGATTAAATAATTGTCTTACATCACCAATTTTTTCTTTCTTTTTTTTTTTAATAAGACATCACCACACTCCTCATTTTATAAAGTAAAGCATAAAATATTGTTAATTAAAAAAAGAAGCCTTTTTCTTTGACATTTATTATGCATTTTTAGAGGAAAAAATGTTAATCCGACTCCAATTCGTAAAAAATTTCCTTTTCTGTCATATTGATGTGTTAATGTGAAGAACCGTTGCAATTATAACAATTTTGATGAATTCAAATATTGAGTAACTGATAAAATTATATTTTATCGATATATCAATAACAATGGCACAGAAACAATTAACTTAAAGATTACAAATAATTTTGTAACACGGCTTAGCCCTCATGTGTTTATGACATTGTTGCTGATCAGGCAGATTGCTCTGGAAAAGATTTTAAGTTAAGGCCGCTAAAGTCGAAATGCAATTAAAGAAATATAATGCTTGGCGTTACAATGTTCTTTTCGTTTTTGACATTATGGGATTTGATGACAATGTACACGTACAAAGATTATTTAATAAAGTGCTTTTGATAAATCATGGTCGGTTTAGTATTAATTAACCAAATTTAATTTACTCGGTCAATTGATATTTGTTAGTATTTGTTGCTATACAAATACGACAAAAGAAGAGCGCTAAGAAGAACTCTAACATACCGCGAAAGGGAAAAATAATAATAATAATAAAAGAAGCTGAAATATGATTTTCATTTATATTAATTATTTCCAATCATTGACCAAGAAATGGCAATATTTAAGGAGGGAGTTGAAGGAGAGAAATGACACAGAGCTGAGAGAACATTTGGCAAGTTTTGGAGGCAGTTCAGGATGCCGATGAGTGCTGATTTGCAACATGTTAAGGCTCATTTGGAAAATGGTGTTCTGAGGATCACAGTGCCAAAGCTTGCTGAGGAGAAGAAGAGGCAGCCTAAGGTTATTAACATTGATGAAGAATCTGGAAATTCTTCCGGTGAAGATATTAAGGCCACCAAAACTCAAATGTAATTGAATAAATAAAAAGTGCTTGCTCTGCTAGGGATGCCGTTTGCTTATGATCTTTTCTTGATTTTGTTGTGAGATGTTTTTGTTTGGATGCTCTGTTTAATGTATTTTTGATAAGTTTTCAACGATGGCTTGTGGGTATTGACAACAGTAAAGTACTTTTTATAATTCTGGTCTTAAATTTCTAAACGAAATTAATACTTTCGTTTATTGTTAATAAAAATAAAAAGGAAAAAGATCTTTTCTTTGGCATATTATATTATGCATTTGAAGGAAAAAAAAGAAAGAAATTATCATATTCTAATTCATATCATATGAATGCGTTAATAAGAAGGTCTATTAAAATTGTAATAGTTTTGATGAACTCAAATATTATATATGTAATATATACACTTTTATTTTCCTATTAAAGTGGATCGTATAATTTTCATTTGATATCGATTTTATAAGTTTGGACTCGTTACACGCCAATGCGAGAAAAATTCGACATATTAGTAAATACACCGTGTGTGTAGAAATTTTATATTTTATCGTGGTGAAAAATCAGGACAAAATTGAGTACGATTCTGAGTTAGTTAGTTAGAAAATTGTTATTACGAAACCGGTATTCATTTAATCGGTATAATATTATAATTATATTAAATAGTTAGATTAAATAAAATAATAATATATTTTTATTATTTGAGTGAGAGTAGCCGAGAGAGAGGGGAGAGAGAAAGAGAGAGAAAGAAAGAAAGAAAGAGAGAGAGAAGAGTGACCGGATTCGACCCCTGACCCGCGACTTGACCCGACCGGATCTCTCAATTTCGGTCACCGTTTTCGACGATCTTGGTATTGATTTGAAGCCCTCGAGACGCTGGTCATATCCTTGCCATTCTCACCGCCGGAAAACGACCAGAACGCCGCCAGTGAAGCTCAAAATTTTCAGCCAAAAGCCCATTCTTGCTGCCGTCAATTCTGCCGAATTTTGGCCAAACCACCGGCTGGGTTCCACTGCTCTCACCTCCAGCTTCCCTTCCCGACCAGTCTCGTCACCTGAATCGGCTGGATTGCCAGTGAACGGCAACTTGCAACCCGCGGCCTTAGAGAGCTCGATCCGGCTCCGTCACCGCGCGTGGAAGGTCACCGCCGGCACCGTTGGACTCACCGAGGCCGAAACTACCAGATCTAAGCTTCCGTCACCGTTGACTGAAGTCCGGTCACCGTTGACCGGTGAGGGGCAATTCGGTAAAGATTGAGAATTTTGGAGTTAGTTCTGTAATTTTTAAAAGTTATAGGTAATTAGATAATTATGGATAACGATAGTTAGGTAATTTGAGATTTTGAGGGTAAATCGGTAATTTAAGTGATCGGGAATAATTCGATAATTTTATATCTCTAGAGTAATTTAATAATTTCTAATATGTGGATATTTTACTAATTGATAAAATTGAGGATAGGTTGGTAATTTATGATCTTGAGGTTAAATTGATAAATTATGATTTTTGGGATATTTCGATAATTTTGAATTCAAGGCATTTCGGTAATTTTAAAGGATTTAAGGATATTTCAGAAATTGAAAATTTGAAGGATAAATTAATAAAATGTATTGTTGAGGACAATTAAGTAAAATTATGATATTGAGAGCATTTTGGTAATTTTTGGAAATAAGGATAATTTGATAATTTTAGAGATAATGATAATTTAGTAATTTTAAATATTCGGGAGTTATATTATGTGAAGTCGAGTTTTATTAAGTACAATTAATTGTACTTTAAGTGATTAATAATAATTATGCGATTTATTTGATTAGGGGGATCCGCGAACAAGAACCAACCCACAGACGTCGACGATACCAGATTTAATCGTCATTGTGAGTTGAATATATAAAATTTATTTATCTGTAGATTATTGTGATTTTTAATTATAATAAAACATGATTACAAATGAATTTTGAATGCTTGATTTAATGATTTTGTGGAAAATGGATTTTTTCTGCATAATGGCGTTTATTGTTAGAATTGTTATGATTTATGATTTTATTTCTGATTTTGAATATATGCATATTAATAATATTTTAAAGAAAAGAAAATAGATTTTAAATGTTGTTGAAAATAAAAGAGAATGTGATTTTGGATATTATCGGATGTTTATGTACATGTGTATTTTCGATTGTTTGAAAATCATTAGACGTACCCTTCCCTGTATACCGTGATGAGATGATATGTGATGATATGAGATATAGACCTTTGGGGTCCGTCGGAGTGCACATAGAGGCTTTGGGCCATGTGCTTGGGCGCTTTTGTCCTTTGGGGACTATGCATACATAATTATGATGATGAGATATGTCGAGATGTGATGACATATGTGATGACATATGAGATGTTATTTCTCCATCTATCTGGGTAGCTCTGGGGCATGATGATTTCTTGATTGCCCGTCCGTTGAGGTCCGAATAGGATGAGATTATTTTCCTGAGTACTCGTTTGGTGAAAGTTTTCAGTATTCAAAATTGATATTATATGTTGTGAATTTTCTTGAGTTTTATGTAATATTTTGTGATGATTTCAGATTGAGTATTTATATAATGTTATGACATATTCTTCCTTGGTTATTTCACATGACATTATATATGTTTTCGAAGTTAATGATATGTTTATAAATGTGAACTGATTTATTAATATTTCTCGTTTATGATTTGATGAAATGATGTATTTAAAAGTGATACGATTATTTTAAGAATAAAATTATTTTCAAAAATTACTATCCACTCACTGACCTTTACTGAGTTTTATACTCACCCTTATTCTTTTTCGTTTTATTATATTTTCCCCCTACAGGAAAGTTGCAGGTACAATAATTGATTCAGCATCAATAGCTATTTGTAATTTGGCCACGTATTTGTCATAGGAATTGTAGAGTTCTGTGTTGAATATTTCGGATTGTATAATATTATAATTAAAAATAACTTACTGTGTTTGGTGCTAAAATATTTCGGATGATAATTAGTATTTATTAGGATGTTGATTGACAGAGTTGATTGCATTGAGAAATTATTTTGAGAGTGTTATCTAATTAATTGCAGGATTGGAAAATTTAAAAATATAGAGGAATTCTACAGGAATTTTGATAGAAATATTATTATTATTATTTATTAGAATCGTTATTAGTTGAATTTTGAGGATTAGTCATGATTCGTCTCAGGGTTCGGGACGGGTCGTGACAATATAATTGATAAATTATATTTATAAATATTAATAGCGGTTGCACGTAAATAATTAATTTAAGAACTGGATAACAGTACATTAATTTAAGAAGTGTAAATAACTTTACAGTATAGTCGGTTCTTAGGTGTTTAATTAGTAATTGAAAACTGCTTTACCGTACAACACCATTAAAGGAACAATATAACACTGTTGTCGAGGAGGCAGCTGGTAATTCTTCCTATGAAGATGTTGAAGCCATTAAAGCTGAAATATAATCAGAGAAATATAAAGTATTTGCTTAGTTTGTTTTTTATTTTTTATATTTTTTGGCTTTAATCGTGGGATATTTGTTCTCTCTTTTAATTTTTGATTTTTATTTTTATTGTTATGAGGATTTATGATGGTGTGCATGTACTAAAATTAATTTTTAATAAATTATGGTCGGTTTACTATAAATTAATTAAATTTAATTTACTCAAAATAATTATAATTTCATGACATATACACACACGCACAGATACAAAATGTGAATAAGTTTCAAATATAAAATATTTAAAATAATTACCATACTAACAATTCACAAAATTAGATTATCCATAGACTAAATAAAGTTAATCTAGCGAATCCAGTCATAATAATTTGATTTTTATTTATATTAGTTATGTCCAATCATGTCATTTTAATAAAAAAAGCTCGAGAATATTTGTTAGAGAATATTTGTTTAACACACACACAACACACACATTTATATAACTGCACAGCAGAAGGAAAGATAAAATCAACAGCTGAATAATGCAGACTCATTTTTTTAATTAAAAAATTCGAAAATCCATTATATGCATGATAAAAACTCACCGACTCCGAAGTCATATTAATTTAAAATAGTTTTCAATTGAGATTTGAAATTACATATACATATGTCCAATTAAAAAAATATTAATAATAAAATATTTCGATCATCAAAGTCTCATTTAACTTCTATTTGATATTTAATAATCATCAAATTAACAATTTACAAATTAGATTATACATATATGAATATATAATGCTAATCTAACAAATCCAATCATAGTAGTTTGATTTTCATTTATATTAAACATGTTCAAACATGTTATTTTAATAAAGAGCACTTGAATATTTATATATACAAGCAGGTAAAAATTCAAAAGCTCATTATTGACATGATAAAAACTCAACGACATTGGACCGTATTTATTTGAAATAGTTTTCAACTGAGATTTAAATTTTAAAATTACATTTACAAAAGCATCTAATTGAATATATATATATATATAGTTCAGTCGGCCTCTGTTCTGTTCAGTCATCAAAAATCCATTGCTCATGTATTTCAACATCAGGTATGTGGATTAACAAGTCCCAATATTGTCCTCCATCCTTTCTGCACTTCTCTTTCATCATCGGACAACCAGAGATATCTAATCGCAAAAGTGAGGAAGGCAGGCCCTTCTCCGGAAAGTATTTGAGCTTGGGACAAACAAAGAGTCGCAATTCAGTGAGATTTTGAAGATCAACAATTGAAGAAGATAGGCGTTCCAGATTTGGAAAATTTTCAATCCACAGAGATGTTAGAGAGGCAGGAAGAAGAGGAAGCCTGGTCCCCAATCTTACGTCCTCTGTCTCTGGTGGAAACGACACCATGTCGTCATCACATCCCGTGATTGAGAGTTCACGCAGTAGTTTATCCCTTCAGAAAATGTATATCCGAAGTCCTTAATTTTGTTACTCAACAATGAGTAATTTGATGGCCGATAACAAAACAAGACTATGCAATTCCAACCTGCAGTATCAAATCTGCAGATGCTGTATCAAATTTGATGAGTAATTTGAGCTTGGGACCAAAGCAACTACATGATTCCTCATCAGATTCTTTCTTGATTGCATAACACTCAATGATGCTGGTCCTTTCTCTTTCTCTCTTTGCAGCCAACCTGCAGTATCAACCTGAATAATGGTAATTCACAATAACAACAAACAATAAGAAATTTTGACAGCAAGGAAGAATCCTAAAGTAGATATGAACTAATACCAAAAATGCAATTTATTACCCATAAACAGAGACCATATGAGATGCTTTGCCTGGAATAATTAATTCAACTTACATCATGACTAAAATCCAAAAGTTAGCAGAAAACTCAACAAAAATTCAATAACAAACATAACCCTGAGATTCAAGAGATATCATTTCTCTATAAAAGATGTTTAACACAACAAAAATGCAATAATAAACATAACCCTGAGATTCGAGAGATATCACTTCTCTATAAAAGGTGCAAGGTTAAAAAGACAGCATACAGAAAAGGACAGATTTATGAGCTTCATATATGTATATTTAGTAAATGATCTCAACTATATCATAATATGAAATAAGGATTAAGAAAATCAAGTATGTACCAAATATACAGTTCTTCCTTGATATTCAAAATGCACTCTCACTGAATCTCTTGTCAAACCAGACTCTGGACCCACAAGAACACGATCTTCTTGTAACAGAGCATTAAGCAAAGTTGACTTTCCAACATTTGGCCTTCCTACTATTGCTAACTGCAATGGCAGCTTAGACTCATCATCCTCAGGGGAGGTACCATCCTGAGTAGAGCTATTGTTTTGAGTGCAGCTATCTACATAAGTCAAGAGGCAAGAACGGAAAATAGCAGAAGAAAAGAGTTTTATAAGTAGATTGCCCATGCCATCTTCTTGTAACTGTACTATATTAAGATGGGAATCAGTATAGGCTTCTGCAAGTAGATAAAACCATTCTTCATCCAATAGTTTTTAAAAAGTATTTTTTTAATTAATAACAACGATTTATTGATAAAATCTTCAACACAATGGAATCACTTCTATAAAAGTGCATCCATGGAACTTTAAAAGTTCCATCTGAGCAAAAGGTTATATACATATGATGAAATAGAAATGAGGTATGCAAATATACAACACAAACATGTCGATTCCATGCCACTGGAGCTGTCAAATGAAATCAAAAGTCTCGCATAAGCCGTTAACTGCATTCCATGCCACTGAGACTGGACTAGGTATAACACTCCAAAAAATGCAAATATGCAAGCTGCACTGCTCACTTGCAAATAAACTTGACCATTATTTTAGTTTCCATAGACAAAAAACTCTTTGAACAGAAATTTATAATAATTCATGCATTGGCATTGCTTATGAAACTTTGATTGAGCAATAACAGAGAACCATTGATGGTAGACTAGTCGATGCTTCTTGAAAAATCAGAACTTAAGCTTTCAAAAACTTCCATCCATGAACTTTTTAGCAAAACATACAGAATATTCACTCAACATGTTTACAGGAAATATCAAGAAAAAGAGAAGTGTTAATGATTGTAACATTTAAAACTCGAAGCATATAATCTTCAAGCGAAGGGCGAAGAGCTTCCTATAGATCTGTCATACCCAGTCCAGTCTCCGCAGATATAGCAACGGGGTCCCCAAATCTTAACATTAGGGATTCAGCAGCAGCTTCAGCAAGAGAGCCGGTGCCATTATGAAGTGATTCACATTTATTCATCGCTACTATAGGTTTGATTTGTGAGGCGTGTTTACATAACCACTTCCTGACCTCCAAATCTAAAGGATGCAATCCAGATCTAGCCACAAGAAAACACCAAGAAAGGATTCAAATTTTTGAACCAAAATTAGACAAGAAATAGCAATAATATACAACGCCTTCGGAATATTTTTCAATCAACACCGTACATAACAAATTCTCCGAAATAAAGAGAAAAGCTCAAGCTGATGTAAAAACTAAAATTCTCCAATCATATTGGAAACGGCATATAAAATCAGAAATTTTCCCATTTTCATTGAACAAAATGTTGTATTTGATGAACATGCATGTTACACCATTCTATTCGCATTCAAATGAATTTAGATTTCAAAAAAGTTGACTGCTCCCAATCAAAAATAGCCTTAGATTGAAAATTCAAGTCAAACGCTCATGGCTCACAAATATGGAGAAACTCATCTATTGACTTACCTCACATCAATCATGAAAATTGCAAATTGAGTCTATGCGAGCTTGTTTGCAGTCATCCCTGCTGTTCTATCAAGAATAGACCCAGAGGTCGCTACAGTTTCCAAACCCGCAGAGTCCAACACCTTAAACCGCAAATCCCCAAGTTTAGCAAGTCCTTCTCTGATGTCCCTAATAACATGATAATCTGGAGTGTTGTACACCAAGGCCTCCCTCCTCCTAATCAACCTAAAAACTCAACAAAATCCCATTCAATAACATCCAAAACTCATAAGTTTACAATAATGAATAACAAAACACAATATGCATACTAACCGATTAAACAAAGCTGATTTGCCCACATTAGGACGGCCAATGATCATGACAGTAGGAAGCAAATTGATGTCAATCTTAGTGAAATCCACTGGCTTCTCAATATATCGTCCAAAGTCTCATTTTGAACAACCCCACAAAATCCCCTGGTAACCTCAGGCAATAAATTACACTTCAAGCTTGAACCCACTTGATATATTGATCCTGAGAACCAACACATGATTGAGACATTAACAAATAACAATAGAGAACGCATGAAATCATAAAATGGAGATCCATGAAACCGGAAAAAGCAAGAGTACCAACGGCTGAAGCTCTAATATGGGATGAATTATTGAGAGTGAAATTGAACGGCTTGGACAAGTTCACTGTGTTTGCTGACGAAGAGATGTTTCTGCCGACAGACCAAAACCAAATGAACTCTTTCGGGCCAAAACGGTCCGAACCCATGAGTGAAACATCTGTTGTTAGGTTACAACTGTAAACTATTTGCACTCGCCGAGAAGAAACAGAGGCTCTGCACTGATTTTTGGCGGCGAGGAACAACACATCCGATTACAAACGACGTCGTTTAAGAAAAACAACGATTTTTTAATTTATTTTGTAAACTGACATTTTTAACCCCACTGTTTAATTTGGTAATATGAATTTTTCGTAGGATTTCTCTATAATCTGTTTTTACTGCATTAATAGTGGGGTTATGATAGACCCTTAGATTTGTCTCCTTTAATCTTAGTTATTAATCTAATATAACAGATAAATAATTAATTAATAAAAGACAGTAGATAACTTACAAGTTGCAAGTAAAATTAGTTTTTAATTTTAAATAAAATCCTTATTATGGTTTTACAACATTTAACCTCAATTATGCTTGGAATTCTTCATATCCGTTGACGCCAAATTCTCCCCAAATTCCATGTTCTTGAAGGGCTCTAAGACAAGTGCTTTTTAACGGTCGTTAGTATATAATAAGTTAAGAACCGCATAAGAGCCAAAATTGACCGGCTCTTCACCTTCTCTGACTGCTCCAATGTGTAAAGCAGGAGGGCTCTAGTATCCAACTTCCTGTTGATTAAATTCACTGCAAAAACTTCCCAAAACTTTTGCATGGAATCTCTAGGAACTGATTCAAATAATAAATTAACATTACTATGCGATCAAATTGTGTTTTTCTCTTCAATTATTATTATTATTAATATCAATAATTAGGATTTACAAGGATTCATTGTCAATTCGATTAGAAAAATAACAGCAATTTAGATTAGCAAAGAAGTGTTAAAGAATAAATAACATTTGCGAAGGATTCAATTTTAAATAAAAGAATTTCAGATATTGTATTTCATTGATCTCTTTTATTAAAATAATTAAATTATTTAATTAATAAAAATAATCATTGATGAAATCTAGTAGTGTATAATTTTTACATTATCGGTACTGTAAAAATGTTACATCATCATAGGGACCATTTTCATAATTAACATTTTAAAGTTTAAATATAATTTTTAAAAATATTGTGACAAGTTTTCTAATTTATTGTAAAATCTTATAAATTAATAATGTGAGAGCACAGAAAGTTTGTTAATTTAAAGAAATATTAATTAATTAATTAATTAAAATTTATTAATTTAAGAACATATATTTAATCAACTTAGAGCTTCTTTGTTAAAGATTTAAAGTCTAAAAATTTATTAATTTCAGATGTATTTTCAATTTTTTTTCCAACTTTTATTTAATTTTTATATATTTACGTTTGAATAGAAAAAGTAAAGTTTAGTGACTTTTGTATGGGTGCAAAAAAATCTAAATAGAAATTAAATATCATATTTTGATAATATCCCTAATATTTCCCTCGTATAAAACTTAATCCCCTTTTTTTATCTTTCTAATTCACATTCTCTGGTCTTTGGGTTTGTTCTCTTTTTCAATACCACTGGAATTATTCAAGTACAACAATCGTTGAACTTTAATTCATTATCTTTTTTAAAATTTTAATTAATAAGTTTGATTAAATTTTGCGTTTGGAGTAATGTAATTATATTTTTTTATAAATCAGTTAACCCTAATTCTACATATGTCTAAGTGTAATTGTAACGTGCATGTATTTATCTCTTAAAATTTATAATAAGTATAAATAATTCTTATAGGAATATAAATATCAAATAATTTTATTTCAGATATTTGTGATTTAAAAAAGATATCACTTATATTTAGATATTGAAAAAGAAAAAATAAATATATCATTTAGATATATACAATTTAGAACCATTCAAAATTTAATTAAATTTAAATTCATTTAAATTTTAGATACAAAATAATTGCTACCTTAGAGTTATTTTATTTTACTAATTTATTCAATTAAAAATGAATAAATTCACTAAAAATAGACTAAATTAATAAAAAATAACATGGAAACTGTGACGCAAAAAGAATCCCTATTCGAAAAATAGGGATCATGCGGCTGCGTGTTTATTGAAGATTCCTATATTCTTGGTGATTGTGATTATTTATGTTGGACTTCTGCTCTTTTGCCTGTGGTTCTGCCCAGTATTTTCAGTTTGATCCTTCAATTTAATTCTCTTATGTTTATTGACTTATATTCTGTCATTATCTTATGATTTGATATTTTCTTATTCTCGGCGACTTAGCTAATATGAAGTTCACTTTACTATTTTTGTCAATGTTTATTAGAGTACAAAGCTTTATTAGAGTGCAAAGCTTCACTATGAAGTTTGGTTTGTGACTGTTGTGTTGTCTAATATGTTGCCTTATCTGCTTTTTGACTTGTTTGGAAAAAATTAGAACTCTAATTCTAATTGTCATTATGTTTGGCTGCTATACTCTATGTCCATAGTCAAATGTCATCCCCTTTGTTTTTTTAAATGTCCAAATCTTGCTGAAGCAGTTAATCTCAATAAAAGTGTATCTTTTTGGACTAAGTCTCCTTGTGCATTCTTAATGTTTTATGAAGCCAAGTCCTTTTTTGTGCTTTTTAGTTATTGGTATGATAAAATGAGATCTGATTTTATGAACAATTCGAGGCAGATTGTGCATTTTTATTTAAAATACTGAAAAAGAGAACTTGTGCCCATACGGGCTTCCTAATGAGAGATGGGAAGTTAAACTACCTGTTAAGGAAGTGCCTTCCCAGCTATAATCCTTGTTAGAGATGGAATGCAAGAGGAGGACTGATTATCAACGGTTGCAGTGCCCCACGTTAAGAACAACCCTAAACCAACAAAAAAAAGCCAAATCTTCGAACTGGGGCGATGCCTCTGACTCTAACTCTGACTCGGATTTTGACCTAGAAGACAAAGCAAAGCAAAGCATGGAGCTTCGAACCCTAAAGTATTAGCTATCCAATGAACCCTCCAATTACGACACTCATGTTCAAGTTACTTTAATACACATATTTGTCGAGTGATTTTAATGATTTCCAGTCTATGCTATTTTTCATTTATATATCCAACACGTAAAGTTTTCAGAACAATTTCTGCCGAAGTCTGATGAAGAGAAATATTATATATATATTTATGTAACCATACGTACAGCAGAAGGGGAAACAAAATGAGGTTTCAATAGCTGAGAACGAGAACGAGAAAGGCATAAGAAATTAATTCATTAATGAATTACTACAGTCCTCGCCGCTAAACATTTTTCTTTTTTATTTTGAAGATCCATTTACATGATAAAAACTCACCGACACCAAACCATATTACTTAAAAATAATTTTCAACTGAGATTTGAAATTACATTCACAAGTGCACTCCATTGAAAATAAAATAAAATAACAATAACAATAAAATATTTCAGCCTAGACATTCTCTGTTCTGTTCAGTCATCGAAGACCCCATTCCCTATCTATGTCAACAAGAGGTATATGGGTTATCAAGTCCCAATATTGTCCTCCATCCTTTCTGCACTTCTCTTTCATCAACGGACAACCAAAGATATATAATCGCAAAAGTGAGGAAGGCAGGCCCTTCTCCGGCAAGTATTTGAGCTTCGGACAAAAATCGAGTCGCAATTCAGTGAGGTTTTGAAGATCAACAATTGAAGAAGATAGGCGCTCCAGATTTGGAAAATTCCAAATCTCCAGAGACCTTAGAGAGGCTGGAAGAAGAGGAAGCGTGGTCCCCAATCTTACGTCCTCTGGTGGAAACGACACCATGTCGTCATCACATCCTCTGATTCTGAGTTGTCGCAGAGAGGAGAATCTGTGAAATCCCTGGCCCCACTTAATCATTGACTTCCAAAGCTTCTTATTATCAGAAATCCCAAGAGAACGAAGGTCGGTGGGAAGGCCATCGTCTTCTTCAAGGCTTGGAAGCTCACAGTCTCCTGTTAATTGTTGAAGAGAGGTCAGATTGTGCAATCCCTTGGGTAAGGCCTCCAGTCTCTTACAATAAGATATCTCCAGCCTCGTGAGTTTCGCACAAGGCAATCCCCCTTCGGGAATGGACTCCAGATTTCCACAACTATATTTAGTAATCGCTCGAAGCTGGCAGAGATTATATAAACCCCTCGGTAAAATTTTCAGATTCTCACATGAATGAATGCGGATTGTTTCAAGAGATGCGTTGTCGTCCAACCTTTCTGCTATTGACTCCAGCTTTGAACAATACCAAACAGCAAGGGACTTAAGAGACGGAGGTAGGTTGCCAACTTCAAGCGACTCAAGCGTGGCAGGTAACTCGTTTTTTGAAAATATACATATCAGTGATGGACACCAGTGAATGTGTAAGTCCTCAAGAAGAGATGAGGAGATGTACCTTCTGCTGCTGCTGCTGCTCCTCTGGTTGCCCTCTTCCGCTGTCAAAGTCCTTATATTATCACAATTCTGGATGTGCAACCGCTTAAGGCTTGGTGGTAGCCGGACTTCAGAAACATATGTCAAGGAACGGCAACCCTGAATACTCAACATCTCGAGAGATGAATTGGTGTCGCACATCCATGCCTCTGGTAACGATTTCAGTGCATCACAACTGTAAAGCGTAATTTCCCTCAACTTGGAAGGCAGAGCAACCTCAGGAAAGGAAACAAGGGAACTGCAGCCGCTGATTTCTATTTCTCTCAAGGAACTAAGGCTCAGCGATGATTGTGGCAGCTTCACAAGGCCTTTGCATTTGCTCAATACTAGATATTCAAGTCGGCATGACGAGTCGCAGAGCTGCTGTTGTTGGTCTTTCTCGCCCTCCGCCACCAAGGATTGAAGTTTGGGACAGCTTCTAATCTCCAGTCTTTTGAGAGAGCAAATGTCTTGCAGTAATCCGTTATGACTCTTCCATATATATGATTGCTCTTCGATACTGTTTATCTCCAATTCTTCCAAATTTGGTAGTCGCAGCTTCAACGGCTCTGCGAGAAACACTTGATTTGATGAATCTGTGCAAACCACTGAATTCTGTGATCCGATATGATCAGTTGCACTTCTCCACACAACCTCTTTACATCCAATTTGCAATTTGCAAAGAGCTGGGAGAGTCGTAACTGAAACTGACAATTCTTCACATCCTCGAATAACAAGCATCTCCAATGCAGGAAGGTGCTCTGGGAATGTCCCTTGCAGTTTAGAACATTGGGAAATACAAAGCTCTCTCAATCTAGGGAACCCTTCAACTCCTTGAGCAGATCCATGAGGAATCCAATCTTCCCACTCTTGCATGTTTTCAAAACGAAGAGTCTCCAAGCACTGAAAAGGAAATAGAGAATCATTCCCATAGAACTCTGGACCCAATTTCTTTACTCTACTCATCCCACGCACTGCAAGATGCTTTAGAGAGGGCAGTTGCCCGACCGATGGCAAGGTAGTACACACACCACATTCTTCAAATTTTAGGGTCACTAAATTTGAGAATGAGGAATCTTCTAACCAAGTTGGAAATTTTGTACCTCCATAGCCATTGATGCAAAATTGTTCCAGATTTTTATGGGGTTTTAGCATGTGAAGCACGCCCTCTTCAGCTTTTGCCTCCCTCGAAGATGAACCATTCGTACTGCGAGTCCATCGAAGCTGTAATTCCTTAAGACCTTCCTTTCCATCCAACTGAGCCTCCTTTGCATCGCCAATGACTTTTACATTCTCTAATTTTGAAATGTTGAGTGTCCCGCGAAGATGCGTCAACAACTTTAGCTCTCCTAGCCCAGCACCACTGTCTTTTCCCACAGCAAAATTACACAACGTTTGAAGACAAGTCAGCTTTCCAATTCCTAGTGGCATTTCCTCCAACGAATCTGCATTTGAATTATTGAGATGATGCAATTTGATGAGGTTTCCCATGGCTGCACACAACTTCTTCAGTTGCCGACAGCTCTTCAACAGAAGGGTGTGCAAATTGTAAAGCCTGTTGACTGATTCGGGCAGAATTCTAATCTCAGTTCCAGATAGGTTAAGGTACCTTAAGTACCTCAAATCACCAATTGAATCTGGCAGCTCGGAGATGCGATATCCACGCAAAGAGAAGACCCTCAGGCGTTGGAGTTTGAACAACTTAGGAAGAATGCTATAAGCCAAGTATCCAGGCCAACTATTTGACAACATTACTGGCAAAAAAGTTCGCAGATGTTGGATATCATACAATTTCTCAAACCTTTGAACGCCATCATATCTTGCACGAATGTACGACAGATGACGGAGATCTCTTGAAAATCTTTGTTGCTTGTTAACCTCTGTGATATGCTCCATTCTGAAGTACATTTCCCCAGCCGCCCATTGAGCAAGGTCATTGATGAGGTCGTGCATCACAAATCGTGATGCATCATTGCTTGATTGATGGAAAAAAGATTTTGCACGTAGCTCTTGAAAGAACTCTCGACCTAGATCTTCACTAGGATTCCCGCTCTCTCCGTGATCCAAGAAACCCACAGCACTCCATAATAAAATTATCTCCTCCTCTTCAAATTCATAATCCTTTGGAAACAATGAGCAGTACGCAAAGCACTGTTTTAAAGGTGCCGAGAGATAATAGTAGCTCACTCTCAGCGCCGGCATAATGTTACAACTCTTTTCTGGCAATTCCCATATCTTGCTACCGAGCACTCTCTCCCAATCACGTCCGTGATGTTTTCCACGTAAAAGTCCTCCAAGTGTTTGCGCTGCCAAGGGCAAGCCATCGCATTTGGCCACTATCTTCTTCCCAATTTCCTCCAGTGACTTATTTGAACTGAAATCTCTTGTTCCCAAAGAGTGTTGAGCGAACACGGACAAACAATCATCATTTGACAACTTTTTCAATTGATAAGCTTGAGCAGTCCCCATGGTGGCTGCAACCTCTTGATTACGGGTTGTGACAATAATCTTACTTCCCGGTGCGCCAGCTTCAAACGGACGGCTCATGTCAACCCAATCATTGTAATTCTCATTCCAAACGTCATCTAAAACAAGCAAAAATTTCTTTTGAGACAACTGCTTCTTCAGCTCCTCTTGAAGCAAATTTAAATCACTATGATCAACAGCCTGCTTAGTAATGGATCTTAGAATTGTTTTTGTTAGCCTGATAACATCAAAATCATCCGAGACACACGTCCACGCCTTGAGATCAAAATGATCCTTCACTCGACCTTCATTATAGACAAGTTGAGCGAGAGTGGTTTTGCCCAGCCCACCCATACCTATAATAGGAATAACAGAGAAACCACCATCATCGCTTAAATCATCCCTCAACAACAATTCAACAATTGTCTTCTTTTCTGTTTCCCTGCCATATACTTTGGCTTCGGTCACTAAAGAGGTTGTCTCCGGCCGTTGACCGGCTTTTGTGGACCCCCCAGCTGATCTTTCTTTCAAATCCAGCAAGTCTTTCTGTGTCACAATTTCTTGAAATCTACCGTTGATCTCTTTGATTTTGGACATCAAGACATAATCGAACTGAATCGATTGTGGAGTGCAAGTGGTGCAGCAAGTAGGAATGAGCTTCCGAAACTTACTTGTTCTTGTACGACTGCTACTGGGTTGATCATGAGCGGCAACTGGATCTCCATTTCCAAGCAGCAACTGCCTCCGGAAAGCCTCAGTTTGAAACTCATCCAAGAGGTCCTCAACATCAAGAGCCAAGTTCTGAAGCTTGCCAAGCCACAACTTCACAGCCGGAGCCGTCCTCTTCTTCTCCTCAGCATCAGCAAGCACCGCCTTCATCACTCCCAACATATTCTCCCACTTTTCTAGATCGGCTTGGATTTGCTCTTGGCGTGCAAAAAACAGAATCCCCTCTGAAGCTAACTTATTGACCAGCAACTCAACAGACGCCGTCAGGACTGCCTCTCCGATGATCGACATTTTTTCGTCTTTTTTTTTTTTTTTTTTTTTTTTAATGCAAAGGAAGAAACAGAACTTTTTATTTTGGAAAGCAAAATGAGAAAATTGAACAGTAAGTGTGAAGGGTCAAAATAAAATGAACGTAACAAGTCTTCCACTTGTTTTTTATTCAAAAGTTTTGTGAAAATAAAAGAGAGCCCACCGCCCATTAATCCAGTGTCCGGGTAAATGCTGAATAAAGAGGAAAATGGAATGTACCTACTACGAACCTTCGCTTTACAAATCAAAAACGTTTCTTTCTCTCTCTCTGTCATATAATTACTTTATTTATTGAATTAATTTTCAAGCTAAAACCAAGACTTAAAAATGCGCTGCAATTTTTTATAATCAGAGTGGTAATTCCTACCATCATGTTATATTACTCTCGACTCAAAATAAACTATAATAAACTTTTAGCTGAACATAAATTCGACTCATTTATTAAATATATATACTTAATAAAATAATTATATATATATATATGCTTAATAAATTCATCTCATTTATTAAATATATATTCTTAAGGATATAGACACAACTGAAATTACTCTAATGTGAAAACAAAAAAAAGTCCCGCCACTAATAATTTAGCAAGCTTCACACGCTTGCGCTTTGTCTGCTTGACGAACCGGACATGGGTGGACAAAGTATCATTGAATAACTGGCGGGGAAAAAAAAAAATATCAGTGTCCAGCAAAGAGAAGCTTTTTTACTTGAAATATTTGAGAAGAAAAGTTAATCTCACTACTTTTTTTTTTTTGTCTTTTAATTTTTGTCTTGTATGATATTGACTACTTCTGAATTATGCTGTATATCTTTTAATACTCTTCATTATTATGGTTAATGGCTTAGCAAATATAGGAATATGGGTCAGGAAAAATGAAGCACTTTATTAGTTATTGAAGTCAAGAAACTTTTAAAGCAAGCCAATTAGGCACTTTTGCACTAACAACGTTAAATAATTTGAACGAAATGATAATTTTGTTTTTAAGTAAATTAAAAAATATTTTATTTTACAAAAAATTTAAAAAATTATAATTATAAAAATATCTCTAAATTTAATAAAAATCTCAAAATTTGAATTTTTATTTTTAATAAAAATTGTAATTATAAAAATAATTGAAAATTTTTTGGATTTAATAAAAATCTCCTGAATTATTAAAATTTTGGGATTTATTTGCGATAAATAAATTCAGTTATTCTAATAAAATTTTACAAAATTATAATTTTTAACAAATAATAAATTCATTCATTTCTAATTAAAATTTTGCAAAATTTAAATTTAATAAAAATTAACTGAGTACCTCTCTTTGTGATTTATTTTTTATTAAATTTAGGGGTATTTTTACAATTATAATACTTTTCAATGCTTTTATAAGATAAAATGATATTTTAATTTATTTATGGGTATAATTATCAATTTATTTAAATTATTTAATGATGTTAGCATAAAAGTGATTAATTATATAATTTTTTTAAAAAAAGGTGGTATAGAGAATATATTAAAATTTTACAATAGTTGAATGAACATAAGGCAAAATATAAGTAATGCAATGATAATTTCTCTATATTTTATTTGTCTATTAGTTTTCTTTTGAGAAGATTTTTTAAGAGGTAGCTGTTTTATATTAACAGTAAACAAATTATTGTACGGTTTTGTTTCTCCATGTTAAAGACCAACTAGTCCTCTGCTTCTCCTCAGCGTCATCGAACACCGCTTGAATCATCAACAGCATGCTATTCCACTTCATCTGATCGTCTTGGATCTTCTATTGGCTTTTTTCTTTTTGGGGAGAGGGGGGAAGGAGAAAGATTTTGAAACATTTTATGGAATCAAGTAAAAGTGAAAATAAATAATTAAAATATATCAGTAATGATTTATAAAAAGATCAACAGCATCAGTTTATTGGGATGTACTAAGCAGATGTTATGCATAGCATTTATAATTTATGTAAGATGAATTTGTAATTTTTTTTTAATGATTTTATGATTTTAATTTCTAGGATTTGTTTGATTTCACTCTGTTTCGGTTATTGACATTGCTGAAGAGGCAGTAAAAGCTTGTTGAACGTCATCAAATGCACAAATTGGGAAAATGGGTTGGCTTCTTTAGAGGCGCAGCCATCGTGAATTGAAAGTAAAAATAATCACCATCAAAAATTAATTTTAAGAATCTTTTTAACCTGAAATATTTGAAAAGAAAAACTAACCAAAACAAATTAGAGATTGAGAATTTTTTTTTTTTGGGTAAAGAAAGAAAGGAGCAAAGTTATGGGTTATGGACAGCAGAGTGAGAAATTTGAACAGACGAAGAAATTGATAATTAGGCAGAATGAGTTTGTAGTTGTGAAGCGTGTGGCCCAGCAAGCTTAATAGAAATCACGAGCTTTTACTTCATTGATCAAGGACCACTAATTTGGCAATTAACCAACCACCATCACTGGGTAACCCCACCCATTCGTAATTTAGCAATTCACACATTCGTAGGTCAACCGGTTAATCCAGTGTCTATTACCTAAACCAAGTGAATCAAAATGTTTTTCTCTCTCTCTCTCTCTCTCTCTATTTTTTAAACTCCTAAAACGTTCTTTTTAGAAATATTTTACTCCATTCATCTAACATGCTATCTAACAAATAGACAGAATTGAAATCACTAAACATTATTCCAACCACCAGTAATTTAGTAAGCTTCACTTTATTCCACCAAAGTGTAAAGAAGACCAGTCCCCACCAGCACCAATAATTTTGCAAGCTTTACACGCTTGTAAAGGGGAGCTTAAATGTCAACACTCTAAGACAGTTAATAGAAGGTAAATTGAAAAAAAAAACGTAATAGAAGCATAGAAGGATAAATGTTTCGGTTAGGTGCAAGAGGAAATAATGAAGGGAGTTGTTATGTTACAGTTTATGTAATATACACACTTAATAACTAGCATTCATATATTTTGAGGAGAGAGAAAAAATATTGAAAAAGCATGGATCATGAGTTACATGAATTGTAACTTAGATAAATCTAATAAAGAAAAGTAATGGTTATTTTTATAACAGACACTCGTGATCATTTTTTATTTGAGTCACCAGTTCGCCAATAAATAACCCATGATTGAATTAGAGTGTTTAGAAAGAAAATTAATAAATAATAATTAATATTTTTGGTCGTCGAACTATTGTAAGTAAGAAAGATTTTTTTTGGGTTAATTATGTTAGTATTTATGATTGAGTGACTCAAATTTGTGTTTCAGATTGAGAATCAATTGTTTAGAGGCTATAAGATTAATATTATCATTCGTTGTTTCATTGACAAGAGAACACCCGAATTTATTAAAAGGAAAAAGCCATAAGACCTCCTTTATGAGTGAAAATATATCTGACAATTCCTTTTTATTTGAGATTTTCATATATAAAAACATATTAATAAATGACATAATATATGTAAAATGATGCGCAATGATCTTGTACTAGAACTATTATTTTTGACCTGTACAAGTAGTTTCCATGACCTTCAATTCAAAAGTAAGTAGTTGAACGTGTTCTCGCTTCGATTTTCGATATCAGATACATAAATTGAAGCAATCGTGCGATAAGTGGCAAAACTAATAATGCGCGGAAGATAATGATCAACGACTGAAGTTTAATTTAATTGCATATAAAAAAAAAAGTCAATTAAGAGGGCAATGATTCAATTCGATGGGTGAAACGTGGGAGCACACAGTCCACAAAATAAATTTTTTTTTTAAAAAACAAAAATAAAAATTAGTGATTTTGAGAAGCATTACCCACTACATATTGGCACTATTTTACATTATTATTACTTTATATTACAATGTTGTGACATAGCTGAACCCATCATTACTCTAATTGGGGTGAACATTTTATAAAAAGAATGCTGTATGAAACTAAATTATTAATTCACTTGGTAGTTGGTTACTTAGTTATCGAATGAAATATGACCCACAATAAATAGTTAAATTTTCCGGCAACAACAATTACAAGACCAACTTAAAGCAACGCAGAGGTTTTTCTTAAAATGCATAAACAGTTCGATATTTGAAATTCTAATATCACAATAATATTGATCATGATTCAGTTAGCAATTATATCAACTCACAATTTTTTTTTTATTTCTAATCTTTACCAAAAGAAAAATATTTAGTGATCCTTTTTATTAACTTGTTTCTCTTGACTTTCTTCCAATAATAGAAGCGAAAAGAGAAACAGAGGCCAGAACCACTGAGTATTACCGGATTCTATAAAGACAAAATGAGCGTCCAGCAAAAAGAATCTACGTTTTGATGCCTAAAAGATAAAGTGAAAACTAGTCCCAAATTTACAGTGAAAAACAGTAGCTAGAACGGAATCTACATGTTGATACCTTAGTTTACAATGACAATTCTTATTAGTCAAAGAATCAAAATGATTCTAATTGTTTATAATTAGAGCACTGGATCGACAGATAATTGAAGGCTTGGCTATTGAACGATGCGATGATGGCAATTTGAAGACAACAACTTAACTCTTTTATATCTCCGAAACATTATTAGAGTCCGTCATTAAGTAAAATGTGCCAATTAAGAAGAGAAAGAGTAATGGGAAATGATGTTGATGTGGCATGTGATGAGCAATGAAAGACAACAAACATTGATCGTGTAATAATGAAATATGTATTTACTGAAAAATAGTTGGCAATAAAATGATGCTAAATACAAAATTTACTCTTACACTAGGATCTTTACAATGGTTCGCAATTTGTACTCCTTTCGGTGAGATTGGTTTTTTTCTTTAAATAAAATTTCAGGAATGAGAAATCTTATCCGTTGAATGCCAACAACTTTGAATTTTATTAAAATTCAATTTTAGAAAGTACTACATGAACAAAGTGCATTCATAGCCGGTTAAACTATGTCTAGCTACAATGCAAGTTTCACTTTTACTTAATTAAATCACGTGAGCCTCTTGTTTCATTATACTTCAACTTCAAATTAAAACGCAGAATTGACAGTATTGGAGTTTCATATTTAATTTTGCTGTAGTCATGGAGAATCAGATGGCCATCCATTTTTACGTCTATTTTATGGCCATCCCCACTAAGTAGCTTGGTCACATACAGTGTGTGTGTGTGTGTGTTGGGATGTCACAGGCCCTAAAAGATAAAGCTGAACATCAATCCGAAATCTAAAGTGAAAAACAGTAGCTAGAACAGAATACTTGTTTTAATGTCTTAGTTTATAAGCTCGAACAATTGATGGTATAGAAAATGCATGACAGAACAGAGAACTCACATTTTGGCAATAATCCTGATCTCACTGGCCCTTAGTTCAGAGTGGCAGTTCTTATTAGTCAAAGAAGCAAATTGACTTTTAGTTGTGTATAAGTAGAGCACTAGATCAACAAATAATTGAACACTCTAGCATTTTAGACACTCAGTTTGTGAAATTAATTACGAAATGATCTTTGACAAAGTCTGATGAAAAGATCATATTATAAGTACAAAGTTAGACTTCCCGATCATGCACCTATCCATCGAATTGTGTATTGTGTTATCGTTGAGCTCCTAGGAAGATTCAGCTGCTGGAGAGAAGATATGATCTGTTTTTATGTGACTAGCTATGTGCTCTGCTTTTCTGGTGTTTCTCTCGATAGTTGTTGGACAAATTGTAATATGAATTTCTATCTAATGGGCATCCTAATGCCTGTAGTTAGTTTGGGATTGTTGATTTATATATGATGTTTGGTATTCAAAATTCAGATGATGATAATCTTGGCAGTACTTTTGTCAAATTTTCTTTTGTGTTGGTGTTGGTTTAATAAAATATCACAAAGGTGCAGAATACAGTAAAATTAACATTGAGCTCATGAGATTGCCATTAGATATATTGCAAAAGAAATTGATACAAGAAACTGAAAATGAGTTGTTGACTAGGATGGGAATATAATCTTAGTACTTTAGCTATATCTAGCCAACGCGTGTGCACTAATGTCATTTGTGTCTATGAGTCTATCACTAACAAGCAGAGCTGCTTGATTGAATAGCATCATATTACTTCACAGGAAACACGGAAACTCACTCAAAAGTGCATGAGCATTGAAACTTCAGCTGATTTATACTAATTAATTAATACGACTAACAAGAGAAGTTGGATCTTGCCTTTTCTTGGATATATCCGATGACTTTGAGCTCTCCAGCCTCCCAGGTTCCAAATGGGGTCCGAAAATATCTTGCCGGAAATGTCCTTTCTTCGCATTCGTCGGTTATTCGCGGCCTTGCTAAAAGTCAGCTGATTGTTTTTCATTACTGCGGCTACTTGACTCAATTATGCTATTGCAAGAGGAGATTTCTATTTTGTCTTATTTAAGCCGTAAGACGGGTTTCAAGATTCACTCTGATTGGCCGAAACTACTACAGTTGTCTTTCTCATGAGCCTTTAATATCCAATGTTGATTAACTCTTCAATTTGAAGATGAGAATAATGAGATAGTTGATATTCATGCAAGAGTTAGAAGCAACTTAAGCAATTCAGTATCATGCGGGGATTATAATAATTATCCCGATTCTTTTGCTTCTTGGATTTTTTTTTTTTTTTTGGTTAATTCACTTGCTGTATGCTCATCCGACATCTGATTTTTCTTAATATTCCTCTGCAGTTTGCTTCAAAGCACTTTAGCCGCTGCATTGGCATTTTCTTCTATTTGTTGTTGTTCACAGAAGCAAGTTGGCTTATGAAACTGGTTTTTGATAAATGTTCTTCAGAGGGATTGTGAAAACATGTCTGAGTCAGCAATTGACGTCCCCCAGCATCAAACAATATATGAAAGAGCAATTTTGGTTTCCCAGTCGAAACAAATTCAGATTTCATAGATGCTGTCAATCTCTGTTTAATGCATTATGCTTCCCAGCAGGCTCCAATGGGAACTATGTTTCTGCTACCAAAATTTTTAAAGCGATCATTGTGAATATTCCTTACCCCCCCCGAAGTGGGCTCTGATACTTGAGACGATACTGGATCGAGATTGTAAAGAAGCCGTGGGCGTACATTTCTGGTCCGACAATCAATCTAACTAGCTTACTTTACAGTAACAAAGAGATGCAGACCATATTACCTGTTTGTGCAAAATATGGGGCAAGAGCTTTTCTAGTGTCCTGTTACAATGAATATAAGAAAGTTTTAGCTGAATATAAATTCTTCTTAGTTATTAAAAATATATATTTAATTAAATAATAAGAAGATTTATATATCACTAAACAAATAAACACAATTGAAATAATCGTAATGTGAAAACAAAACAACTCAATTATTTTTTGTGTTTTTTGTAAATTCATGTCATTTAGAGTCTTTTGGGCTTTAATGCATCAATTATTTAGTGTTTTATTTTGTTTTATTCTCTTACTATGCAAGATTCTTGGTAATGATACATTTAGAATAAGAGAGAAATCGTAATCTTACAATTTTGGAGAAATGAAATGCGATAAGGTATTTCGTGAAAAAAAAAGATTTAATTTGTTATTTCTACCAGCAAAAACTATTAATTCATCAACCCATCAAGATTTTTCTCTTTTTTTTCCGTTTTTGAATTCAACCGATCTAGTTTTGGTTTGTAACCGCCAGACCGTCAGTTTCTTAAGGCCCGTGCAGTGCAAGGGTAGTGTATCGATTTCTTTCTAATTGAAATGGGAACTGGATGCTGACGCCTTGTTACTTTCGAGTCAAAAAGTTGCACCACTATTCTAACATCAAAATTTTAAATTGTGGGCAGAGCAAGCTGGAGTTTAAAAAATTCAAAGCATCCAGTCCCAAACCAGAGAATCTTGACGCTGGCCGGCAGGATTAATATAGTTTTAACGACAATCAAAGCCAATTGGGAATTTATTAAGAGGTTAATTAGTTGAAGCATAAAAAAGAGATTAGTACGATTCGCACCCGACCAAATAATCAAAGCTTAATTTACAGAATGATGTTGTTTGCTTACCGAGAAAGTTGAAAGGAAAATATTGACTTAAGAAAGGAATTTGATGAGCCCAAGATATTTTTCATTCTGTTGAATCTGATGTTTGCAAGCCTATTTCAGTATTTATACTGATATACAGTATTTTCTACGCACGCAAATTGTATGTGCTTGGATTAAGTCGATTAAACAACTGACTAACAGATTGCAAAATACAGCTCTGCTTAATTCTAAGTAACTTGCTGACTCAGTGAACACATCATCAGTGTTTGTTATTCAACTAACTTAGTTAACATTCTGAGGTGACGTTCAGCTGATGTTAATGTATGGCTAACTTTATCACTTCTTTCATGTTAATACACTTAAATTTCAACCTTATTTTATGTTGATGCATAATCTAACTTTAAAAAAATAATATTCAAATTGGGATTCGCCTGCATTGCAACAGTTGGAACGTACCACATTTTTTTTTTTTCTTGACTTCAGCTCTTTAACGGAAAAGCAGTGTCCATGGCAAGGATGTGTCTCTTTGGTAATTAACATCATGGTCCCTACTTTTTTGAAAACTCAAAAATGTTAAAGAGTTAAAACTTTTAATACATAAGTCCGAATTGTTTCAAATTTGTAAATAATTAGACAACTAGAATTATGAGAAATTTGTAAATAATTAGACAATTAAAAAACTGACTTGACCGTCCAGGTTGCAGTAACCATCTTGGCTGGATTCTAGCATCAACAAAATTCATAATTATGATGCTTCGATTCTAATTAAATTATATGGATAGGAATTAATTGAATAAGCCTATACCCCTAAACAACCTAAATACGAGAAGTTTTACTATTCCTAAGTAATACATTGTAGATCATTATAACAATCATAGACTATTATAACTTCATTAATTAACATAACATTCTCAAACAGCTAATTAAAACTCCTTGGTCAATTAAAGTTGGTAGAAAATATTAAATCTCAATTGGAATCCCAAATGCCATACCAAATGGTAAATGATTTGAAAAATGATTGAAAATAGATAGGAATTTGAGATTAAATTTATTCTTATTACAAGCAAGCATTGGGTTTGGGGGGCTTTAGTCAAACTTTGGAAAAACAAATTTAACATTTTAATTAAATTGGAGAATTAAAACAATTTGGTATAATCAGGACTCCATCGGGAAAGAATGGTACATAATTAAATCGATCCAAAATATTCTAAGTCACTTTTTGTAATAAATGAAGTCAAGTTGGCTTTTGTTGATTTTAATTTGTTAATTAATGATTTTAAAATAGAAAAAAATTGGGCCATCCATGGAGTCGAGGGAAAGAATGAGAGAGGAAAATAAAATTACAGTTAAAAATAAATTAAAAATAGGAAGAAGGCCAAATGAAATTTAATGCACAAAAAGACAAAAGCTGTGGTATCTGGTAACTGTTGCAAGGTTGGTGGATCGAATAAATTGTCACAAAATGTATTTTTCTTTGAAAAAAATCATATACAGTGATTAATTTTTCTTCTTCTTTGCTCTAGGATCCTGCTCTATACCCAACTTTTTTATCGTTATCCTACTCCAGCTGTTGGATTTTAATTACGTTGATCTAACGGTTAGATTTGTAAATAAATAACGAAGCAGTGTTTGGCCACCGTCTGAACCCATTACATCTAATTGGTTTTGCGATTGTTTGCTTTCTTCTTCGTAATGCTAGACTAGTTCTGTAAATATCGACTGCCATCTCTGGGGCCAGTGTTATTGTTCAGTTGTGGACAAATGTAATTATCAACATAAAATAAGTATCCTCCACCGTGCCAGTATATGGACTTACGAATACATTCACTCAAATATTAAACGTGCAAAGAAGAAAGCAAATTGTGGCAGGATAGCAAAAATTGCAAATGGTCATTCCCAACATGAACCCCTATGGTTGTTTTCCTTTAATTTTCTTCTTTGAATTTTGCTTTGATTAATCATTAGAAAAACTGTCTTTTATTAAATCGCGCGTTATTAGCATTTACGTGGTTAATGTGATCCAAATCGAAGGGCTGTTATTTATGAAAAGAGAATTGCTAGAAATTTTGTTCATCCACGATTGCAACAATATATTGTTATAAATTGCATTGTCTCTCATATAATGAATATAATAAAATCTCAATAAATTAGTAATTTTAGGACTATAAGAAAATTATTAAAATTTAACAAATATCAATTAATCAATAAATTAATAGATTATTAATTTTTGAAAATATTCATTTTTTTGGAAAATATGACCACTTTTATAGTACTGATTTACCTTGAGTTAGAATCTACAATGTTTTGTTTGAAAATTAATTTTCTTTTGAGAAGATTTTTGAATAGTCAGCTGCGATGACGATGACGACTTGTATTTACTTAACTTTGTGCCTAGCAACACTTCTTTTGGTAAAACAAACAGGCCCTTTTCAATTCATTCAATGACTGAAAATGGGCAGTCTTCAAATTTTGAAAAAACCAGCCCAGTTTTGTTTGCGAGATTTGCGTGGAACCCAAGTCACAAAATGAGTCCTTTACAATCAAGGGATGCTTTCATTCATCCTTGTTGAAAACTGATTAAAAAAAAATGATGAACAGTAATACAATATGACCACGTGGCTAAAATAGTAACGTGATATGAACAATGCTATCTGTTTGGTTATAAATAAAAGAGTCTTTCATAAATTTTGATAATCCTAAATTTGAGAAGTAAGGGAATACTAGATAAGCATTCAGGCTTTCAAAATAGAGAGAAATATTTTTAAGCATGTAGTTATATTAAAGAAGTATTTGACTCTTCAATATACATATTATCGGTTTATTTTATTAAGAAATATTTATGGAGATCATGTATTTAGGGTATGGATGAAAGAAAATTATTTTTGAGAATGCGGTTATAATTTTTCATATAGTAAATATTTTTCTCTAGTTATCTTTTGACGATAGGTGTAGTTTTCCACTAGATTTAGAGTTTTTCACGAAAATCTTTTGTTGTGTGATTGATGTATTCTCCATTTAATTTTTTTGTTAATTTGTTGCTTGAAAAATTAATTAGAGTGATCTTGGGAGAATGCCTAATTTTTTAACAATGGTATCAAAACCATTAGCCAAAATTTTGGCATTAAGGTACTGTTCACATGAAGCAGTGGGAGCCAATCCAAATAATCAGTAGCAAAGACCAAAGGTTGATCTGTCAAGCATATATGTTAGCAGTTGATGTTTTTCAAACTCAACGGGTTTTATATTTTTGAAAAAAAATTATAGGAGAGTGATTTTTTGGCTTGTGGAGAAGGTAGAGCAGGTTCGGCAAATTGCTCTAGAATTAATAAAGGAGATACTGATATTATCATAAATAGTGAGAGTCTTTTCAATAAAAGACTGGATTAATTCTTTTGCCATATAGATCTCCAAGTTGCGATGAAAAAGAACATGTTATTATTTATAGGATCCACAAGATTTGCACATAAGGCATGGTTGGCATTGATGCTAGGTATGTGATGGAATTTATGTGGATGGCTAATAAACTTCTAGGAAAGCCAACATAGAAGTTGTATCATAAATTTTAGTGCAATATTTTGACATGTGCTGATATAAAATTCTTAAAATTGGCAATTAATTCTAACTGATATACTCTTTATGGTAGAGTATAATAATTTTTTATGTTGAGAATTATGATTATTTGTGAAGTTAGTACTTTATAGTAGTGGCTATAAATTTTTTTTTTTTAATCAAGGAGGAGATTGTTGAAAATTGATTACCAAAAAAGCATGAACATTAATGCAGTTTGACCATGCAGCTTGAATAGTAAAGTGGTATAAATAGTAATGTGGTATGAACGGTAATATAATATGAACAGTGCTATCTATTTGGTTATAAATAGGAGAGCCTTTCATAAGTTTTCATAATCCCAATTTTGAGAAGTACGGGAATGTAAGATAAGTATGTAAGGCTTCTAAAATAAAGAAAAATGCTCCTAAGCATATAGTTATATTGAAGGAGCATTTGGCTCCTCAATAAAGGTATTACATGTTTGTTTTGTTAAGAAATATTTCTAAGGATTGTGTATTTGGGGCTTGAATGAGAGAAAATTATTTCTGAGAATGTGATTGTAACTATTTTTCACATAGTGAATATTTTTTTTAATTATCTTTTGACAATGGCCATAGTTTTTCTCCGAATTTAGAGTTTTCTACATAAATTTTATGTTGTGTGATTGATATATTCTCTATTTAATTTTTATGTTAATTTGGTACTTGACAAATTACTTGGAGTGATTTTGGAAAGAAGCTCAATTTTCTAACAATACTATACCCGCTACATAGTCAAGGACGTGGCCTCAAAGTTGCAAGATAGCATTACAACAATCGACTGACCTGTAGCCGGTTGCCAAGGCGTGTTAGCCCCCGATTACTGTCGGAATATACTCCCAAAACAAGTTTTTGATAGATAGGGAAACGCTTTGTGTAAGGCTGTGATTCGTAGGGATCAAAAATTTCATTGCCCTTTCAAAGACTGGTCTGCCCTTTTAATTATTGATAACAGAGGATCTAGAAAGGCCATAAATGAATCAGCATGTCCTCACTGTCATAGAATGTTTTGTGCCCAGTGTAAGGTTCCTTGGTATATAGGTATTTAGTGTGCCCAGTTTCAGAAGAAGTTGAATATAAATGAACGTAATGACAATAAGTTAATGAAATTAGCGGAGAAAAAGAAATGAAGAGGTGTCCTAATTGTAGCTACTATGTTGACAGGACGTACGGTTGCGATTATATTAATTGCAGGTCAGATTTCATAGTTTTAATTCCTTGGATTAATCTTTTTCCATTTTTTGGTTCTTACTTTGAATGTTGGTTGTCAAACTGTTCATTGTTAACAGTGCAAATGATTTTGGGTTTTCTCCGATTAGTTTTGAATTGATAATGACTATGAAATGCCATATAATTTCTTTTTTAAAAAAATAAAAACATTCAATAATGATAATGTAAAAAATAAAAATAAAAACAAAAACTCTAAGTTTCTCTATCAAATTGTCACTTTATAGTTGAACAAGAGCATAGTGTTTTAGGGTTCATTTGATTGCACTAACATTGTCATTTGATTCAAGTACTATATTTGAGTAGGATGTGGCCTGTGACACACACACACACACACACTCCTTCTCTAGCGTTGTTATCATTATTTTTTTCACACTGACACACTGTTAATTATTTAATTTAATAAAGTTATATGCATTAATGAGCGCGCGCACACAAACACTCTCCTTCTCTAGTGTAGTTATCCTCATTTTTTTTCACACGGACACTCTGTTAAATTATTTAGTTTAATAAAGTTATGTGCATCATTCATTAATTAGCTTTATTTGTAAAAATAAAATCAATTAATTGACACCGTGCATGTGGTAATAAATAATTGGTCACATCAATTGTAATGAAAATTCCAGTATCTCAAGTCCCCATTGATTTATCATAGCATTATTGAAATGAAATTACTTTGAAATGCTACAAATTATACAAATGATTGAATTGCCACAAATTCATAATATGATGGATTCATTTCTGAATGGAATTAATCTATGCATTCATTTATCGAAGCTAACTAAGAATAATTAATTCTTTTAACCTTTGTGGCATTAATTGTAAAATTGATTGTCCAAAGCAAGGGACTATTTATATTCTAAAAATTATTCTAAACACTCTAATTTTAATAAAAATACATACTATAGAAGCACTTATCATGTGAATTACTTTTAAAGATAATTTATTATAAATCAAATATTATATAATTACTGTAAACACCCATATAGCACACTCATTATTCAATTTACAATTCTCATATCTTAAACTCTAAAACTTTTGTTTCTAATATCTTAATCTCTAATATTAGATGAACAATAAAGAAATCAATTTTGATAAAATTTTGACTCCAAAGTATGTGTGATACCTTTTATTTTAAAAAGATAAATTGAAATAATAATATTGTTTTTACAACTTTTTTTTTTTGCGCTTAGCCCTCCTTCATTTTCTAATTCTCTTTGTCTTCTTCTCCTCCTCTCTTTTTTTGGGTAGTATTTAAGGAATTTTTTTTTTTACTATCTTGTTCTCATTCCAAGCTATTTTAGGTGCAAAATTCAATGTAAAAAAAATTAATAATTAAAATGATGTCAAATAATTTGTTTATAACTTGACTTAATTATATTGTTTTAAGTATATGTTAAATCTCTTAAAATTAAAACAAATAATTTCTTTTAATAAAAAATGAATGCTAGTAGGCGAATACCTGCCTGGGTAACCACCAGTTTTTTTTTTAATATCAAAAATCAAATTTGGCTATAATTTACAAAATTACCCATAAAAAATAAATTTCTACAATTCAATTTGGGTGAACTTATGGACAATTTTGCCATTCCCACTTGTTATCTCAAACAATTTTGCAAATCAAGGACAATTATGCACATTAAACATGTTTTGTGTTATCTTAAACACAATATATTTTTATTGTAAGCAAATCAGCATCACTAAAATTAATGCTCCCTCCCTCTTTTAATTAATATACAAATATTATTAACAATATTAACAAGTAAATGTTAGACAACTTCCATTAAGAATTAATTAAACAATAGCAATCATTACCTTTAAGTCATCAAAGCCAAACGCGCTTATGTGTACAACATTAAACTTGAAAATTATAAAATAAAAAATTTAAGAATTATATTAGGTCAAATTTAAAAATTAAGAAAAGTAAGTCACGGGGAATAACTTTAGTTCACATATATTTGTTATTAAATTTTTTCAATGAATTTTTATGATTAAAATAGAGAAACAAATGAATTTTAAATGAAAAAAAGATTATGCTGACCAGCTAATGCCAGCAAAATATCCGCCGAATTTTATTTTATTTTTTATTTTGTCGATATCAAACCCGATTGCAACAAATGCAGAATGCAGCTGGTGAGCGGGGGACATTTCTAGATTGTTCATGATCTGTGTATATAGTCTTAGAGGCTGCTGTTGGGACATATGAAAAGCCTGTAATTTCTTCTTAATGGTTGTAGCTTGTTCTTGGTGATTGAAAAAAGATTCTTACTGTGTTCTTCAGTGGATATAGGTTATCTCCACGCCGAACCACTTAAATTGTGCCTCTGTTCTGCTTGTTTCAGTTCTTATTCTTGTGAGATGTGTGATTCGCTGGTCATTTCTAAATCATCAATTAGAGAGTTTGGTGAGATCTGTTTTAGATTGAGTTTAATCGATCAAGAATCAACAACATGTAATGGAAACGAAATGAGAGTATATCGCACACACATAATAGCAATGCTTCGTTCATGTTGAATCTATATAGACACAACTCGTATCCGATCGTTTATATTTGTTTAATCTGACGGCTATAACATGTGTACTGTCAAAACCTACGACGGCTATCTTTGTTTTTCCTTGTAACATGCTTGATCTTAAATTATCCTGGTGATTCTTGAATATTCTTCTCATTCTCATGTGCTTAGTCACTTGTTGAGATGATGAGTACTGGAGGGTCCTTCCTTTAAATATTTCAGCAAACACTTGATTCATTCTGTCAAAAATCTGCATTACTAATCGTTAAATGATATATAAAATAGTTTTGTTTTGAAAAATCGACATAAATCAATCACCTTAGATTTTCTAAGTCTCAGAGCACTCGGCACTCGCCAATCCCTACCCTTAACTTGTAAATTATAAAATATTTGTCGTTTCCATATTCCGACGATGGGACGAGTCAACCCATAAAGTGAGTTGATTGTCTCATGCGTCGTCTTGGAAGATCAATAATAATAAGACTAAAGTGTGAAGAGAATCATGTAAGGTTATCGTGTAGCCCAACAAATAACATATACCTTCGGCTAACCAATAAATGCTATTTAACAGTGGATTGAATTATTACCACGTACGCACAGCATCAACTTTTGACTTTCAAAGTACCAGATTGAGCTGAGAGTGTATTTAAGCTCAATTCAAATCCGACTTTTTAGCTTCATGGAGGCAGACAACCTGACCATTTTGCCAGTAAAGCTTGAAGCTAAGCTTCAACAATCATTCAGCAACAGATCAAGAGAAAATAATGCACAGTAACTTTTGTTGAGAGTATGGTGAGTAATTCGCATTTGCAAAGCACTTTCAGCAAGTAACTTTCCATAGTTTTTCTCCCATTTCAATTCCCTTATTTCTGTACAGGTAAATTATAAATAAACAACCCGCTAACATTTCTCCTACATGGTTGATATTGAGACACTGGACAAAAAATGCATTGGCCGTGTATCTTGGTTGATTTGCCTCGAACCTATCGCTAAACATGGAGATATCATGGGCCGGGCTTCAACGCAGTCCTAAATTTAATTTGGGTAGCTGATTTTTTTAATTTAATTTCTTTAGGGTTTAATTGTTGAGATCTCGCCTTAATTTTTATGGTCATTTTTATTATTGAATGACATGAGTATGCTTTAATTTATTTGTCTTCAAGTATATGTTCTAATGTACATTTTGTTAGCAAAAGGATTAAAATAGTAGAAAATTCAGAATTATTGTTATGAAGATGTTGTCTTAGTCTGATATTGTGTAATATTTACGTGTATATATATATATTTATATTTTAATAAAGAGAGAGAAGTCGAGAGAGAGAAAGAAAGAAAGAGGAAGAGAAAGAGAGAGAGAGAGAGAGAGAGAGAGAGAGAGAGAGAGACCCGGATCCGACCCGACCCGCGACCCGCGAATTGACCCGGCCGGATCTCCTAATTCCGGCCACCGTTTTTTACGATCTTGGTATCGATTTGAAGCTCTTGAGACGCTGGTCGTATTCTTGCCATTCTCACTGCCGGAAAACAACCAAAACGCCGCCGGTAAAGCTTGAAAGTTTCGGCCAAAACACCCGTTCTTGCTGCCGTCGATTCAGCCGGAGTTTGGCCACGCCACCGACTGGGTTCCATTGCTCTCACCTCCAGCTTCCATTTCCGACCGGTGCCGTCACCTGAATCGGCCGGATTGTCGGTGAACGACAACTTTCAACCCACGGCCTTAGGAAGCTCGATCCGGCTCCGTTACCGCGCGTGGAAGGTCACCGCCAGTACCGTTGGACTCACCGAGGCCGAAACTACAAGATCTAAGCTTCCCGTCACTGTTGACTGAAGTCCGGTCACCGTTGACCGGTGAGGGGCAATTCGGTAAAGACCGAGAATTATGGGGTTAATTTTATAGTTTTTGAAAGTTGTGGGTAATTTGATAATTATGGATAAGGATAGTTAGGTAATTTAAGATTTTGATGGTAAATCGGTAATTTAAGTGATTGGAGGTAATTTGATAATTTTACACCTCAGAGATAATTTAATAATTTCTAATATGTGGATATGTTATTAATTGATTAAATTAAGGATAAGTAATAATTTATGATCTTGAGGATTAAATTGGTAAATTATGATTTTTGGGATATTTCGATAATTTTGAATTCAAGGTATTTCGGTAAATTTAAAGGATTTGAGGATATTTCAGAAATTGAGAATTTTATGGATAAATTAATAAATATATTATTGGGGGCAATTAAATAAAGTTTGATATCGAAATCATTAGTAATTTTTGGGAATAAGGAAAATTTAATAATTTTAAATATTCGGGAGTCATATTATGAGAATTCGGGTTTTATTAACTACAATTAGTTGTAGTTTAAGTAACTAATAATTATTATGCGATTTATTTGATTAGGAGGACCCGTGAACGAGAACCAACCCACGGACATCGACGATACCGGATTTGATCGTCGTCACTGTGAGTGGAATATACAAAACCTATTTTCTCTGTGGATTATTATGATTTTTTATTATGATAAGTATGATTGCAAATGAATCTTTAAATGCTTGATTTAATGATTTTGTGGAAAAATGGATTTTATCGGCACTATGTTATTTATTATCGGAATTGAGTATGATAAATGATTTTATTTCTGATTTTGAATATATGCGTATAAATAATGTTTTTAAAGAAAAGAAAATAGATTTTAAATGTTGTTGAGAATAAAAGAGAATGTGATTTCGGATATTATCGGATGTTTATGAATATGTGTATTTTCGATTGTTTTCAAGTCATTAGACAGTACCCTTCCCTGTACACTGTGATGTGATGATATGAGATATAGGCCTTTGGGGCCCGTCGGAGTACACATAGAGGCTTTGGGCCGTGTGCTTGGGCGCTTTTGTCCTTTGGGGACTATGCATGCATAATTATGATGATGAGATATGTCGATATGAGATGACATATGAGATATTATTTCTCCGTCTATCTGTGTAGCTCCGGGGTATGATGGTTTCTTGATTGCCCGTCCGTTGAGGTCCGAATTATCCGTGTAGCTCCGGGGCATGATGGTTGCTTGATTACCTGTCCGTTGAGGTCCGGATAGGATGAGATTATTTCCCCGGGTACTTGTTTGGTGAAAGTTTTCAGTATTCGAAATTGATATTTTATGTTGCGAATTTTCTTCGGTTTTACGCAGTATTTGGTGATGATTTCACAGTGAGTATTTATACGATGTTATGACATATACTTCCTTGGTTATTTCACATGTTATTATATATGTTTTCGAAGTTAGTGATTGAATTATAAATGTGAAGTAATTTATTAATATTTCTCGTTTATGATTTGATGGAATTGTGTATTTAAAGTTGATACAGTTATTTTAAGAATAAAATTATTTTTTTTGAAAAACTATTATCCACTCACTGACCTTCACTGAGTTTTATACTCACCCCCATTCTTTTTCGTTTTATTATATTTTTCCCCCCCACAGGAGACTTGCAGGTACAACAGTTGACTCAGCAACGCTAGTTATGTGTATTTGGCCACGTGTTTGTCCTAGGATTTGTGAAGTTCTGTGTAGAATATTTCGGATTGTATAATATTATAATTTAGAATAACTTACTGTGTTTGGTATTAAAATAATTCGGATGATATTTGGTAATTATTGAGATGTTGATTGACGGAGTTGGTTGTATATGGAAATTATTTTGGGAGTGTTATCTTATTAATTGCAGGATTGGAAATTTTAAAATTCTAGTGAAATTCTATTGGAAATTTTAGTAGAAATATTATTGTAATTAATATTAGAATAGTTACTAGTCGAATTTCGAGAATCAGTCGCGATTCGTCCCAGGGTTCGGGACGGGTCGTGACATGTACCCAATCTTAAAGACAATATGAACCTATTTTAAGTAACTTGATGCAAGTTCACGTTCAAGAGTCCATTCAATGAAGCATTCCAGCGTTTAAAAATGAGTAATTGGTTTAAGGTTAATGCAAACTATTTTAAGTAACATGCGCGTGGCGTATTCTAGTGAGATCCTCCAACTCAGATTTCTAACTCAAATGGAAACGTTTGAAATTGCTCCAGAACATTCCACTGAGAGAAGATTTGGCAAGTTTTGGAGCCTATAAGTGCTGACTTGGAACACGTTAAGGCTTGTTTGGAAAATGGTGTTCTAAGGATCACAGTGCCAAAGCCTGCTGAGGAGAAGTAGAGGCAGCCTAAGATTATTAATATTAATGAAGAGCCTGCAGGTAATTCTTCCTGTGAAGACATTAAGGCCACCAAGACTCAGATGCAATTGATTTAAAGAAAGAAGTGTTAGCTTATGCTTGATGTGCTATTTGTTTCTGGTAATTCTTGGTTTAGTTGTGGAATGTTTCTCTTTGGATATTCTGTTTATGTTTTTATGGGGTTTTTGAGGGTGGCTTAATGAACTGCATTTTCAAAATAGTGGTCCTCCAGTAGTAAAAGAAATTAGTACTCTTGATTTATTGTTAATTAAAAAAAATCTTTTTATTTGGCACGTATTATGCATTTTAAGGGGGGAAAAATTTTATCCCACTCATAATTCTTTCCCTTCTGTGATATTAATGTGTTAATCCGAAGATTCATTGTAATTACTAACAATTTTGACGAATCCAAACCTTCAATAGCTGGTAAATTATATTTGTAAATATTAAAAGTGATGGTGCAGAACTATTGATTGAAGAACTTGCTTAAAGTGCATTAAATTAGAGAGTAATAAATAATTTTGTAATACTGTCCAGCCTTCATGTACTTAAATTAGAAATAAAAAACCGGTTTACAAAAACAGTAAAAGAACATTTTAACATTATTGCTGATAACCCAGCTGGTAATTGTTTTGGTGAAGATAACAAGGCCACTCTACCTTAAAATTAATCTAGCCCACTAAAGCGAAAAAGTAAATCTGGTGGGGATGATCCTTAGCTTAGGTTGCTCTCTGGTTTCGATTTTTTTCTTTTCTTTTTATGTGGCTAACACTTTGCATATTTTGTTTTGATATTTTATTGGCTGTTGTTATTGGATTTGATGATGGTGTACATGCACGAGGATTATTAAGTGCTTTGATAAATCATGGTCGGAATGAACCTCAAATTACTATTGTACCCGGTCGAAACAATTTCAATCTCGTTATAAACACACAATACACACACACACACACACAAAATATATATAATTAATACTAATAGCGACGACGCAGAAAAAATTAAATCAAAGATTACAAATAATTTAACATTATAGCATTATTGCTGATGAGGCAGATTGTTCTGGTGAAGATATTAAGTTAAGGCCACAAAAGCCGAAATGTAATTAGAGAAATATGATGCTTTGCTTAGTTTATTTTTTTGTTTTTAATATTTTATTGGCTTTATCGTGTGGCATGTTCTTGTTTTCTTTTGATTTTCTGTTTCTCTGGTTATGAGATTTGATGACGATGCACATGTACGAAGATTATGTAATAAAAGTGCTTTTGATAAATCATGGTCCGCTTAGTATGAATTAACTAAATTCAATTTACTTGGTCAATTGATATTTGTTAGCATAATTGTTATACAAATACAACAAAAGAAGACCACTAACCGACTAATTAATTACTAAAAAGAACATTAACAATTTTTTACCGAAGTCTGATGAAGAGAAATCTTATACATATGTAACCGTACAGCGGAACGACAAAATAAAAGAAACTGAAGTTTATTTCAACTGCCGAGAATGAGATTGGCATAAGAAATTAATTCATTAATTAATTAAAACAGCCCTCCTCTACTAAATAATGCGAGCCCGATACACACAACCTAACATTTTTCTTTGTATGTCAAAAACCCATTATATACATGTTAAAGGCTCTTCGACGCCGAACCATATTAATTTAAAATAGTTTTCGATTGAGATTTGAAATTTAAAATTACGTACACAAACACACCCGATTGATTTTTAAAAAATACTAATAATAAAATATTTCAGTCGCCCTCTGTTCAGTCATCACAAATCCATTTATTATCAAACGGTATATGGGTTAAAAATAGTCATCACAAAAGGTATATGGGTTAAGAAGTCCCAATATTGTCCTCCTTCCTTTCTGCACTTCACTTCTATCAACGGGCAATTCCAGATCCATAATCGCAAAAGTGAGGAAGGCAGGCCCTTCTCCGGCAAGTATTTGAGCTTGGGACAATTAAAGAGATGCAATTCAGTGAGGCTTTGAAGATCAACAATTGAAGAAGATAGGCGTTCGAGATTTGGAAAATTATCAATCATCAAAGATGTTAGAGAGGCTGGAAGAGGAAGCGCGTTCCCCAATCTTATGTCCTCTGGTGAGAATGACACCATGTCGTCATCACATCCGCTGATTCCAAGCACTCGCAGAGAGGAGAATCTGTGAAATCCCCGGCCCCACTCAATCATTGACTTCCAAATCTTCGTATTACCATCAATCGCAAGTGAATGAAGGTTGGTGGGAAGGCCATCTTCGTCAAGGCTTGGAAGCTCACTACTTATTCTTAATTCTTGAAGAGAGGTCAGATTGTGCAATCCCTTGGGTAAGGCCTCTAGTCTCTCGCACCAACCGATATCGAGCTTAGTCAGTTTCGCACAAGGCAATCCCCCCTGGGGAAAGGACACCAGATTTCCACATTCCCGTATCTTAATCTCTTGAAGCCGGCGGAGATTATGTAAACCACTCGGTAAAATTTTCAGATTTTCACAAGCCATAATGTCGATTATTTCAAGAAATGTGTTGTTGTCCAACCTTTCTGCTATTGACTCCAGCTTTGGACAATACCATACACGAAGGAACTTAAGAGACGGAGGTAGATTGCCAACTTCAAGGGACTCAAGCGTGGCAGGTAACTCGTTTTTTGAAAATACACGCGTCAGAGATGGACAATAGCGAATATCTAAGTCCAAAAGAAGAGATGTGTTGTCCAGCCTTTCTGCTATTGTCTCCAGCTTTGAACAATGAGAAACACGAAGGGACTTAAGAGACTGAGGTAGATTGCCAACTTCAAGGGACTCAAGCGTGGTAGGTAACTCGTTTTTTGAAAATATACCTGTCAGTGATGGACAACGTTCAATGTACAAGTCCTCAAGAAGAGATGAGGTGCACCTTCTGCTGCTGCTACTCTGGATGCCCTCTTCCACTGCCAAAGTCCTTATATTAACGCAATGGCCGATGTCCAACTTCTTAAGCCTTGGTGGTAGCTGGACTCCAGCAATATATGTCAACGAATGGCAACGCGAAATCGTCAAGATCTCGAGAGATGAATTGATGTCGCTCATCCATGCCTCTGGTAACGATTTCAGTGCATCACAACCGCAGATCTCAATTTTCCTCAACTTGGAAGGCAGAGCAACCTCAGGAAAGGAAACAAGGGAACTGCAGTGGCTGATGTCTATCTCTCTCAAGGAACTAAGGCTGAGCGATGGTTGTGGCAGCTCCACAAGGCCTTGACAGTTGCTCAATACTAGATATTCGAGTCTGCATGACAACTCGCAGAGCTGCTGTTGTTGGTCTTTCTCTTCCTCCGCCACCAAGGATTGAAGTTTGGGACAGCTTGTAATCGTCAGTCTTTTGAGAGAGCAAATGTCTTGCAGTAATCCGTTATGACTCTTCCATATATGTGATTGCTCTTCGATATTGTTTATCTCCAATTCTTCCAATGTTGGTAGTCGCGGCTTCAATGGCCCCGTGAGAAACACTTGATTTGATGTATCTCTACGAACCACCGAATACTGTGACCCGAGATCATTAGTGGCACTTCTCCACACAACCTTTTTACATCCACCAATTTCAAATTTGCGAAGACCTGGAAGACTACTAACTGAAACTAACAATTCTTCACATTCTTGAATAACAAGCATCTCCAATGCAGGAAGGTTCTCTGGAAATGTTCCTTGCAGTTTAGGACATCTTAAAATGTGAAGCTCTCTCAATTTAGGAAACCCTTCAATTTCAGGAGTAGATCTATAAGGAATCCAATCTTCCCATTCTTGCATGTTTGCAAAATGAAGAGTCTCCAAGCATGAAAAAGGAATTGGAGACTCATTCCCATAGAACTCTGAACCCAATCTCTTTACTCCACTCATTCCATACACTGCAAGATGCTTGAGAGAGGGCAATTGCCCGACTGATGGCAGGGTAGTACACATACAACAAATTTTAAATTCTAGCGTCACTAAATTTGAGAATGAGGAATCTCCTAACCAAGGTGGAAATTTTGTGCCCCCATAACCACTGATACAAAAATGCTTCAGATTTTTATGAGGTTTTAGCATGTCAAGCACGCCCTCTTCAGCTTCTGCCTCCCTTGAAGATGAACCATTAGTACTGTGGGTCCATCGAAGCCGTAATTCTTTAAGATTCTCCTTTCTATCCAATTGAGCCTCCTTGGCATCAAAAAAGTGTTTTACATTCTCCAAATTTGAAACGTTAAGTGTCCCCTTAAGATGCATCAGCGACTTTAGCTCTCGTAACCCGGAACCACTGTCTTTTCCTACAACAAAATGACACAACGTCTGAAGACAAGTCAGCTTACCAATTCCTAGTGGCATTTCCTCCAATGAATGCGTATTTGAATTTTTTAAATGATGCAATTTGATGAGGTTTCCCATGTCCGCACACAACTTGTTCAGTTGATCACAGTCTTCCAACAGAAGTGTATGCAAATTATAAAGCTTGGTGATTGATTCCGGCAATGTTCTAATCTCAGTTCTAGATAAGTTAAGGTACCTTAGATACCTCAAATTACCGATTGAATCTGATAGCTCAGAGATTCGGTATCCATGCAAAGAGAAAACCCTCAAGCGTTGGAGTTTGAGCAACTTAGGAAGAATGCTACGAGTCAAGTATCCACTCGAACTATTTGACAACATTAATGGTAAAAAAGTTCGCAAGTGTTGGATATCATACAAGTCCTCAAACCTCTTAATGCCGTCATAATATTCGGGACTGTATGATAGATGACGAAGATTTTTGGAAAAACTTCTCTGCTTGTTAACCTCCTGGGTATTCTCCATTGTGAAGTATATTCCCCCCGCAGCCCACTTAGCAAGGTCATTGATAAGATCGTGCATCGCAAATCGTGATGTATTGTTGCTTGATTGCTGAAAAAATGATCTTGAATGTAGCTCCTTAAAGAAATCACGACCTAAATCTTCACCAGTTTTCTCACGCTCAGTGCGATCCAAGAAGCCCGAGGCACACCATAATAAAATTATCTCCTCTTCTTCAAATTCATAATCCTTTGGAAACAATGAGCAGTATGCAAAGCATTGCCTCAAAGTTGGAGGAAGATAATAATAGCTCACTGCAAGGGCTGGTATAATGCCACATCTCTCTTCTGGTAATTCCCATATCCTGCTACTGAGCACACTCTCCCAATCGCATCTGTCATGTTTTCCACGTAAAAGTCCTCCAAGTGTTTGTGCTGCCAAGGGCAAGCCATCGCATTTGGTCACTATCTTCTTGCCAATTTCCTCCAATAATTTGTGTGATCCTGAAGAATGTTGAGCAAATACAGCTAGACAATCATTATCTGACAACTTTTTTAATTGATAAGCTGGAACAGTACCCATGATTTCTGCAACCTCTTGATTGCGAGTAGTGACAATAATTTTACTTCCTGGTCCACCAACTTCAAATGGGCGTCTGAGTTGAATCCAATGATCGTAATTCCGGTTCCACACGTCATCTAAAACAAGCAAAAATTTTTTTCCAGATAGTTGCTTATTCAGTTTCTCTTGAAGTAAATTCAAGTTGAGATTATCAACGTTCTGGTCAGCAACAATGGATGTCAAGATTGTTTTTGTTATCCTGATAACATCGAAATCGTCAGAGACACAAATCCATGCCTTGAGATCAAAATGATCCCGCACTCGACCTTCATTATAGACGAGCTGAGCAAGAGTGGTTTTGCCCAGCCCGCCCATGCCTATAATAGGAATAACAGAGAAACCACCATCATCGCTTAAATCATCCCTCAACAACAATTCAACAATTTTCTTCTTTTCTGTTTCCCTGCCATATACTTTGGCTTCAGTCACTAAAGAGGTTGTCTCTAGCCTTGGACTGGCTTTTTTGGACCCCCCAGCTGAACTTTCTTTCAAATCCACCAAGTCTTTCTGTGTCACAATTTCTTGAAATCTGCCGTTGATCTCTTTGATTTTGGACATCAAACCGTAATCGAACTGAATCGATTGTGGAGCACAAGTGGTGCAGCAAGTAGGAATGAGCTTCCGAAACTTACTTATTCTCGTACGACTGGAGCTGGGTTGATCATGAGCAGCAGCTGGTTCTCCATTTCCAAGCAGCAACTTCCTCCGGAAAGCCTCCGTTTGAAACTCATCCAACAAGTCTTCAACATCATAAGCCAAGTTCTGAAGCTCGTTAAGCCACAACTTCACAGACTGATCAGTCCTCTTCTTCTCCTCAGCATCAGCAAGCACCTCCTTGACCATCACCAACATCTTCTTCCACTTCATTAGATCGGCTTGGATTTGACCTTGGCGTGCAAATAACCGAAGCCCCTCTGAAGCTAACTTACTGATTAGCAACTCAACGGACGCCGTCAGGATTGCCTCTCCGATGATAGACATTTTTTTTTCTTTTTTATTTTGTGGGGGGGGGGGGGGCGCACAGAGAGGAACAGAACTTTGAGTTTTGAAAAGTAAAATGAGAAAATTGAACAGAAGGTATGAAGGGTCAAGCAAAATGCACGTAAGAAGTCTTCCACATGCTGTTTATTCCAGGAAAGTGAACTAAAACAGAGCCCACCACCCATTAATAATTCAGCAATCCACCAATCATCAGTCACCAGCACTTGTTCCCATGAATATAATAGATTGCACGTTGATTTTTGTAGGGTCAAGCCACTGCCATCCATTGTCCGGGTAAATGCTGAATAAAGAGAAAAATGGAATGTATCTACTACGAACCTTCGCTTTACAAATCTTCAAACTCATGAACCAAGTTAAATCAAAGCATTCTCTCTCTCTCTCTCTCTCTCTACACTATATAATTGCTTTATTTATTGACTTATTTTCCATGCTAAAACGAGGACTTAAAAGATTACTGTCGTGTCAAAATAAATTATAAGAAAATTTTAGTTGAACAAAAATTCTGCTCATTTGTACTTAATTTTACTTAATAAAATAACAAGACGATTAATATGTTATCAATGATATACACACAACTGAAATAAATCTAATGTGAAAAAAAAAAAAAAGTCCTGCCACCAATAATTCAATAAGCTTCACTTTATCACACGAAAGTGAATGCAAAAGCCAGAAGCAGCCCCCAACACCATCAATAATTCAGCAAGCTTCACATGTTTGTGCTTGTCTGCTTTGCGAACCGGACAAGCTAGGGTGGACCAAGCATCATTGAATAATTGGAAAAAAATGAAAAATAAGAATCATTGTCCAGCAAAAAGAATCTGTCTTCATGCGTTGCCTCCTGTTCAGTACATGCATAGATAATGTACATCTACCTAGCATTTAGAAAATGGAAGTAGAAATTAAAACTCTCTTTTTTTAATTTGCCTCATATATATTACAAGTATCAAGATTTAATTAGAGTTCACATATTACAATGTATGTAGTTCTAATTGAGAGATCAACTAATCATTAATAATCAGGTTTTTCTAAATCATTGAATAATGATATTAATTATTAATATTTACAAAATTTCCAAGAAGTGATAACTAATACGTTGGGGATATGTATTTGTGTGGAATGACAAATATAGAGAATAACAATAGAAAAGGTGGAACTTTAATGTAGTGAAAAAAGGTAAAGTGTAGAAAATTAGTATGTAATTCAAGGTATGTTACAAATATCATTTTCCCTGAGGCATTATTTGCCCTAACTAATTGAGTGATGCATATAGGCATTATTCGCCCTTGCATTGTGCATCGACGAAAGTTGTAACGCCTTTTTTTTTATTTTTTTATTATTTTCTCTCTTTTTTACCCTTATTAAATTATGTAGGATAATTATTATTAAGTATTTCTATGTGAATAAAATTTATCAAGTTGTTTTTTTAAGTTACTTACGTTATTAATTTTCAATTAAAAGGGAATTTCCTTAAAGCTCACTTTTTTATATAAATAAAGTATTTATTAATTACCAAGTATTTAAGAGAAAGCTATGTTTTATTTTCTACATTGTTACAAATCCTAGGAAAAAAAAAAGAGACATAAGACCTAGGAGAAGGAAAATTCTTTTTTTATAAATTCTTGGTTGGTGTTTGCCTTAAGGTATCAAGTTTTTCTTTGACTTATATGATTTATTTTTATTAATTGTTTGCTTTTAATTACTTCTAGTATGATTTGGGTAATACATGTGTGTTTATAATGTTAATGATGATATGAACAGTTTGCATTCTTTGTTTTAAATCATTTTCTTTATTTAGAATCACAAGAATATGTTTACATACCATGAAAATAAACATCCTAATCTTTCCATTGATAAGTTTTGTGTTGAAGTCCTCTAAGTATGCAAATTGTTATGATTTTTCGAGATTGGGTTACTGGTGCTGGAAAATTCGGATTTTCAGAAGCAGTTCTCAGTTTTGTAAATTTTTCCGTAAGGTTACACATCTTTAAACATTATGGCGATTTTTGTATTAATAGGTCTATGTCTCTTATGATTCCATGTTTAATTTCATAATTTTATTCATCATGATTAAATTATTAAAAATCGTAACATGCGGCTATAGCAAGTCTGGAAACCTTTTTCCAGAATTGCAGAAACTGAAACATGTAACGGTCTAAGATACTTTATGAACATTATATGCCATATTAGGACTTTTTAATGAAATTTCAATTTTTCTTCTGTCTTGAAAATCTGGAATCGCAATTTTTGGCGATGTAAAATAAAAGATATGAGTTTTTGAATTTCTATCTTCAAATCTAGAATTTTCTAGACAGGTTAGATGTTTTTCGAAGTACAATGCTTTAAAAATAGTTTCAGGCGTCCAAAAATTCAGAATTTTAATTGTATGCTTTCTGGATATGTCCTATAATTAGAAAAATGAACAGATTGTTTCTAGTACTAGGGAATATTTTATGAATTTCTTAATTGGTAAAGGTCTATTTTGGTTGATGTTGAACAATTTTGTTTCTTTGGCATAAGGTCAATATTCTGACTTGATTTTCACTTGTGCTGATTTTTATGAAATTTTGGTACCTCTATAAATATTCATGATTTTCCTACATGTGTATAGGCTATTAAAAATTAACATTTGCAAAATACTCATGTTTATATCTAAAATATGTATAAGTATTGAGCTGGTATAAGTACCTATGATTTAAGGATGACTGGAATTATATTTAAAGTTAGAGATGATATTGATATTTTTATGATGATTATAGGACATGGGTGAACTCGTTCATTTATTCTAAGGTATTGATTTGATTACTACAGATCGAACTAAGTAGATTTATGCATAATAAGCTTTATAATAAATGCAATTTATATTATAAGAATTATGTTTAAATGAAAATTTTTTTACAAGACTGATTTCTAAAATATTAAAAAGAATTTTGTAAATAAAAACACTTTTAAATGAATTTATATAAATGTATTTTAAAATGAATTTTATTTTTCTTAAGAAATTAGTTTTTCTTAAACAAAATGCTTTCTTAAAGAATTTTCTAAAAGAATTAAATTATCAAAGAAAAGTTCTTAAATATTTTAAAAGACGCTAAATGTTATTTATGAAAGGATGTAAGATAGATTCAAAAAGATTTTGGCTCATAGTCTATAGAAACATATAAGATGCAAATGTTATGATGTTATGTAATGTTATGGCCAGCTTACTGATATGATGAAGATCTTGTGCACAAGGATGTTATGAACAATGCGAGGTATAGTACCCTGAATGAGGAATAATGTAAGGTATCGTACCCTAAATAATGAATTATAAATGATGAACGATGATAATTATGGGGCATGAGCTATCAATGTAATATTATAAAAATTATGTTTAAATGAAATTTTTTTACAAGACTGATTTCTAAAATATTAAAAAGAATTTTGTAAATAAAAACACTTTTAAATGAATTTATATAAATGAATTTATATAAATGAATTTTTAAATGAATTTTATTTTTCTTAAGAAATTAGTTTTTCTTAAACAAAATGTTTTCTTAAAGAAATTTCTAAAAGAATTAAATTATCAAAGAAAGGCTCTTAAATATTTTAAAAGACGCTAAATGTTATTTATGAAAGGATGTAAGATAGATTCAAAAAGATTTTAGCTCATAGTCTATAGAAACATATAAGATGCAAATGTTATGATGTTATGTAATGTTATGGCCAGTTTACTAATGTAATGAAGATCTTGTGCACAAGGATGTTATGAACAATGCGAGGTATAATACCCTGAATGAGGAATAATGTAGGGTATTGTACCCTAAATAATGAATTATAAATGATAAACGATGATAACTATGGGGCATGAGCTATCAATGTTTATGTTTTAATGTTTTATAATGTTTTTAATGTTTTTAATGCGTTTACATGAATCCATCTCTTTTGCTAAATGAAGATATTATTATAAGGTGTTATAAACGTTTAAAGGTATAGTGACAAGGGTTTTCAAATATTGTGCATGGATTTACTTAATGAGTTGACAACTTACCCCTCATCTCTAATATTTTTGTAGATTGATTAGAGATGTCACTATGTAAATTGGGTACTTAGATGGAGATTTCTTTTAGTAGACCTTTGGAGTTGTTTTTTACAGATTAATTTTGGCTAGACTTTTCATTTTAGATTAGAAACTTTATTTAAGATGTTTTCTTTTTTATAAGAATTTATGTGGAGTATGAATAATAATTATTTATCTTAAGGTTTATTAATAAGAACAAATATGTGAGATTTCATTCCAATTTTATCCCTTATGCTTTTATAGGTAGATTATTGGGGTGCTACAAAAGTAAACCTGAATACTCTTCAATGTTGCAAGCCTATTAGGAATTAGTATGTTGATTCTATTGAAAAACAATGTATTGGGTATTTGATTAAAAAAAAAGGATGTTATTTGAAGAATTTTTTTTAGAAAATAAGGTTAAGAAAAGAGTGGTGTAAGATTATCTTATTCATATCTAAATATATTAATTTATTTATTATAGTGACATAATAATAATTATAAATTAAAAAATGAAATTTACTATTAAAAAAATGAAATTTACTAACAAAAACATATGCTATACATATTTTTAAAACATTAACGAGTTTTATTCCCTTTTTCCCATTTCCCATTAAGCAAAACCATCAACAAAAGTGAAATAAAAATCCAGAGTCCACTACAAATATAAAATTGGAAGAGTTCATGATCATGCCTTCGTTTTACATACTAAATTAAATAAAAACAGCACCAAAAATATTTGCCTTTACTTAACATGATTAATTAGGCACTACATCAAAGAGAACACTAAAACATTGAACCCTTTTGTTTGTCTGAAATGTCAGGAATATAATTAGATTGGAATAAAGGTTTATTCTTCTCCTCTGACCATCTCTTCAGGTTGTTTCCAAAATTATTGGTGTGGGCGCCTATTTGTTTTTGTTTTCACTTTATTTATTAATTAACGAAGCAAACAAGTAATCATTTGTAAAACGGTCACTAGCAATGGATTGTTTATGATAAATTCGTAAGACTTACTAATTTCGATGAAAATGTAGTGTTATTAAGTTCATTAAGTTATTAATTCATTAGCTTGAGGTACTAATATTTACTAATTGTGGTGATTAATTTATTTCACTTGTCATCATTTTTAATTCCTATGATTTGCTTTAAGTCTTTTCTGAATATTGACGTAGTGAAAGCTTACCGACTGTCATCAAATGCTTGTATGTCATCTCACAAAGTGGTAAATATCGTTTGGTTTCTTTATAGGTGGCCATCATAAATTGAAAGTAACAACATCCATCATATATCGAAAATTAATTTTAAGAATTTATTTCACTTGAAATCTTTGAAAAGAAAAATGTGAGTATGATTTAATAAGAGAGAAACTGAATTGATCATGCCTTAAGAGACTGAAAATATGATTACGTAAACTTGCATGCAGACATATCATATGTTAATCTTAATTTTTTAAAATTAATTAATTAATTCCACTACTTCCTTTTCTAATTGTATGATGTGTAATACATTGGCCACTTCGAAATTATGCTGTTAATTCAAAGAAATAGTACTTTTGTAACCATCAAACTTACTTTATTAATATTCTTCATCATCATGGTTAATGGCTTAGAAAATGTAGGAGGATTCAGCCAAAATAAAGTACTTTCTATTGTATTAACCATTTAATAATCGCTGAAGTTAAAAATAAAAAATAAAACAAGTTAAAAGAGTTCCAACTCAAAATCAATAGGGTATAACTTAGGGATGTCAAAAATATCCATCCGGACTGGATTTGAATTGATCCAAGCTAGTTCAGGGATGAGTTGGTCTAATCTCAGGCATCGTTTGACAAGTCCAAGGTCTGGCCAAGAACTTAAAATTTTATAGAAAATATTATAAAATATATATTATTGTAAGTAATTATATTTATTTGGCTCATTTATTATATATATTTAAAATTTTAAACATTTATATTTTCATACCCAATTTATTTAAAATAAAATTTAAAAATTTAAAAATTATAAAATTATGAAATAAATTTAAAAAATATATGTATATGTATGAAATATAAAATCCAACCTTTTTAGGTGCAAGTAAGAAGCTTGCTCAATGTGTCTAAAACATAAGTCCGAGTTCGATCCAAGCATGCCATACCCTAGCCTGGCCTCGGGTTTTGCTATTACTCTTGATTGTTATAAATATTTCTAAATTTCATTCCAATTTACTTGTGTGGTGTACAAAGTACAAATTACCTTTATCACCTCTTTCAAATACATACTCATAAAATTCATGCCGATTCTCACCAAAAAAATAAGAAAGAGAAAAAGAAAAAACCATATAGCTAATTTTTTTGCTTCTTTACTCCATTATTCAATGCGAATATAATAAATTAGGAGAAAGGAGAAATTAAGAGAAAATCTGAGTGCTTATTGCAATGATAAAAACGCATGCAAGTGCTTATTTCAGATGTAAGTGTGGCATCCATTAATTTGATAAAAAATATGTGATTTATTTGTATTTTAATCAAAATCGAGGGATATAAACAAAATTTTCCCAGTCTAGATATTTATCATTATCTCGTTAAAGGAAATTGCATAAAATTAAGAAACTAGTAAGCACTGAATAAGAGAAAGAGTAAGAAGACATCAAAAGATGGAACCTGAAGAAGAAAGCCTAGCAAGAATCCCTGAAGAAGAAGAAGATGACGATGAAGACACGGCCATGCCTGACGTTGAGAACAACCCTAAAACAATAACAAAAGACGGCTTTTCGGACTTGAGGGATGCCTCTGACTCGGACTCGGATTCCGACTAAGAAGACGAAGCAAAACAGAACATGGAGCTTCAAACTCTAGAGTATCAGCTATCCAATGAACCATCCAATTACGACATTCATGTTTAAGTAACTTCAATACACATATTAATTGAGAGATTTTGTGGATACCCATTTGCTTTTTCTTTCTTGGGTTGCGATAAAAATGGCTTTTTTTTCAGTATATAAAGGTTTTGAGAAAAATGGCTGAGATAGAGAAGTTGAGACAAGCTAGGGATGCCATGAATGAGATTTTTCCTTTGACTCCTGCCATGAAGCAAGAATGGGCGAGAGATGATGCCTCTATTTCAACCGGCTATCTGTCATTTCCTTTTTGCAGTGGTTTTTGATTTTGTGAACAAATATTTTTTGATAGAGATATAGATGATTATGTTCGTTATTTGCTAATGCAAAACGGAACAAAACCTACTTAAAAGGTATTAAAGAAAGAAAAATGAACAAATTCAAAGAAGGTGATATTTATAGTGGGAGTTCTACTTTAGGGTTTAATTGATGGGAAGAAGAAATAGCTCATATATGTACAGAAGTAGACATTCGATCGCTGAGTTAGTTGAGGAAGATATTTGATCACGATATCTGATGTTGTTTCAGTTGGCCTCAACTAATTGTTGAGATTTCGTACTTTCATTAAAAAATGCAATAGACTTTGGTTGGCTCCACCTTAGTTGGGTGTTCTGAGCAACCAATGACTTGTCTTTTTCTGTGAGCCCAGTGAGCTTTTGTTTCACTTTGTTATTTTTTGTTTCTTTCCCTTCTTTTCCTACTGTTTCTTGCCAATCAAACAAATCAGGATTAAGTTTTTACTTTTGGTGCAATTATTCACTCTAACTCAAATAATAAATAGGTTTAGTGCTAACAAAATAGGAAGTGAATTAATATCTGAAGCTGACTTGGGAGTAGAATGCATGTTACTAAAAATATACTATATAGTAGATAGAATTTGCTTTTTAAGTAAGACTAAAATAATTACAGCTGTTAATTTATTTCAATAAGTTTGTACATCATTCGATAATAATCCAAGATTTTAATGGTTTCGTTTCCTGAAAATTTGTCATCAGTGCATGAACAAAGTTCAATGGATGAACTTCTCTTAGTTAATTCAAGTTCAATGACACAGTTCCTCATATTGACTGTATGAAACATTCATCTTGCTCTGTACTTTGGAGCATTTTAATAATTGATGCTAATTTCATAGCCATTTTATTCATCCTGTGCATAAATTATGCAGTCAATAAACCAACTCAACTTTCATCTTTTTTTTATTGAAACATTTGCAAGGCCACTAGGAGGTTTTCATATGTCTCATGCTAACATGGTCGCCATGGTTTCACTATGTAAATTTTCACTACTGAATTCATGATCCCTCATGAAGCCGCTTCTAGGCCTTTAAAAGCACCAAATTTCAGTTTTATCCTTTCTAGCTTATTAACTTTCCGCATCTGCATTATTATCTTTCTTATCATACGAAAGTTTCATATATCATCTTCCCAACACAAAAATCCATAGGTCATTGTTAACTTTTTTCCCTTAGATTCATGGCAGATTATGGTTGCTGGATTTTCTGCTTTGACACTCTATTGTTTCTAAGTATAGGCTACCAATGGAGAAAAAAATAAACACTGATGGTCATCCCCAATATTTTTATCCCATAAGACTGGTCGCCTACGTTCTATGAAGGACTGAATAGATATCCAAACTTTATTTTCAAGGACAAAACTGTGGCTGGGTTTGGTTGTGGAAACGGATGGATAGCCATTGCCATAGCTGAGAAGTGGTTGCCTTGTTTCCTTCTTTACTAGTGCCTTCAGGGGCTCCATCATGATTTCTCTCATCATTTACTATCTCCTTGTTTTGCAAGGCCATTTGATATTTATGAGTAACAGTGTTGGCACCTAGTTGTGGTGCTTTAACGCACTCCTATTCAGAAAACTACATGTCAATGAACATCCGAATTATCAACTCTTTCCTTGTCCAAAAGTCTATGTTGGAGTATGTTGAAAATATAACCTTGTAGCAGTTCTTCTATGCTATTTGAATATCCTTTTGCATGTCTATGGCCTTGATATTAATCCCAGAGCAATAAAGATCCTTGGATAAATTTGTACTTAAATGCATTGGATGAAAAAGGTCAACCCATCTATGATGTGGAGACTGGATATGGTAGAGTTTCATGAATCTGATCTTCTAGCTTATTGCAGAGATCATGGCATTCAACTTGAACGAATGGTGGGATGCATACCTTATGTGCTATCACTATCTACAGCTCATGATATTTCTAGGGATTAAATTTCGGTGAAGTTCGTTTATCCAACATCAAGTTCAAATTTTAGCGTGCCCACATGGATTAATTTTAACTCCTAGTTTAACTTATTGTGTTTTCTCCATGCAGATTCTTAACCCCAATTCCAATGCAATGTCCGAAATAATCACTAAGAATGCAAGCGAGGAATTTCTGTATTCATTGAGTATCTATTGTGCACAGCATATTGGAAGATATTCTAAATAATTTAATTGTGATGCGCAATTGCAAATTACTGGGGAGTTGGCAATTAAGTTTACAGGCTTCTTCTGGTTTCACATATTTCTAATCATATTTGTTATAACTTTGGTTTGAAGCTTCTTTAGTTGGTCAATATCAATTGGGAAATAGAGCAAACCAGTGAAGACAGTGGGAAAAGGATAATGTGAGTTTGACAGATTCTGAGAGGAGATAGGGAAACTTGATCTGAAAGACTTTTTTTCTTGATTTTATTTATTTTTTTTGGGTTAATGTGTAACCTCTTCACAATGACATCGATTCCCATAGTTCATGTTGCTAGACGCACTCAACAACAACTGTCTTTTATGTCTTGTAGATAAATCAGAAAGTTTATTCATTTTGACGGGTTGCTTTTTGAATAAAGTACAAGTAGGTTGACTACTAATGAACATATTGTATCAGGGTGTTACATTTGAAAACTGTACATGTCTATGGTCTTTATCACTTTTATTCTCAAGGGTCATAGCACTGAGTTTGCAGAACCTTTAGTGCCCTGAAAGATTGATTGCCTCAATTGTGTTTTCAATATCTTGTATTCTTATGAACATATTTGTATATATCATGAAGGCTAAGCTGTGTAAAATGAAAGATGAAACATAAAAGGTCAGTACACTCACCTTTTACTTCTTTTTTTTATCCCCTCTACTTCGCTGTACGTAGGGTTTTGTGGAGGATTAGTTTGGCTTAGGTTTAATTGCTAGAGCAGTTCAGGAAGGAATTACTGTTATCAAACCTTCAGGGAGTATGATCTTCAATATGGTTGGTTGTCCAAGACAGGGCGTTTTTCAACACCGTGGTTTCCGTGTTGACAAGCTTTGGCAGACTAAAATTCATCAGACAAGTGAACTTTTATATTACTGGAAATTCATCGTCTATCCCAAGTAGCCACCTCTTGACATGGGTCTTTGGAGGCTTCTGACACAGATATTTTTGCCTTAGTTGAAATTGAGGAGAATAGTCCACATTATTTTGATTTGTTCATTGGACTTTTTGGTAAGCAACCTATTTGAGCACAGACAGTATGGCCAACGGAAAGGCTGGTGGATGTATCTCTCATGATTTATCAGTTTATAGTTGTCAACTCCGTCAACCAAACCAGGTTTGCTTTTCATTTGGTTTTATCAGTAAAGTGGTAACTTCTCTGTCCAGGGAAGTGAGCCAAAATGATATCGACTTCTATCTATGGACACGATAAGAAAATTTTTGAGTTTATGAAAAATGGCTTTCATGAGATCAGCAGTTCTTTGGATTTATCTTTCGAAGATGATTTGTTTGCTGATGAGAAGATTTCATTCCGATCTTATCTTGCCACTATTCTAAAGGACATTCTTTTTCCCATATGAGCCACTAGCTGGAAGCAAAAGATTCAGGAATCTGATTGTTGACTTCATGAAAAAGTACCACCATATTCCACTAAATGCTAATGTGAGAAAAACTTCACTAGTTATCTATTTTTGTACTTCTCTGGACAAGTAATTTTTGTATTTTCTGTCCTAGGTTCTGTTTTCCTGATGCATTATTCCAATTTCTTTGTGTGTGTAGTCCTAGGTTCTGTTTCCCCCTGATGCATTATTTTAATTTCTTTGCATGTGAACTTGGCGCATTCATATTAGTTTGGGAGTATATCTATTAGTCATTTACTTGTTTGTAACAAATAAAGTATAAAGCAATCTCCTTGTTTTTTGTTCTCAATATGTAGAGCTTTATGGACCAATTGCTTATCTTCTGTTATCCACATCTACTTCTACTTCTACTTCATGCTATTTGTGATAAGTTGTATTGTTTTTGTGGTCTTTTTTATGTCTTTTGGGCAAATACTGTAATATGAAATTTTGTCTAATGGTGTCCTTTATTCCTTTTGCATCTCCCTCCCCTAGTAGTTAAATGTACTTTTGGATTTGTCAATTTATTTGTTTTGATGAAATCTTGATTCTCATGTTATCTATCTGTTCATTCAACTCGACCATGGAATGTGTTGTTGCTGTGAGTTACGCTGCACGTGCTCGTTATTTATCTAGTCTTTTTATGTAAACGTACGGGTTTGGACCTGAGATATTTGCACCTGGCCTACTTATTGATGTACATGTAAAATGCAGAGCTTTTTGAGATCTGGAATGGATCAAGACCTGCAATTTTTATTTGTAGATTGTCCAATTATAAAATACAGGTTGACAAATTTGAACGGGTGAGAAAAATTTGTAATTAAGCAGAATGAGTTTGTGATTTTGAAGGGTTTGGTCCTGCAAGGTTAGTAGAAATCGCGCGTACTTTATTGACAAATGAGGAATAATTTGGGAATGCACCCATCACTACCACTTGGTAAGCAAAATGAAAAAGCTTAGTGATTAAGTGTCAAGGGTCAAGCAAAATACGAGGTAAAATGTGGAAGTCTCCCCACTTGACACTGTTCTTTGCAGCTAAGAAAAGAAAAACATAGCCCACCTCCCATTAATAATTTGTTATGAAATTCCATTAGATATTCTTAGGTCAAGCAGTGTCTATTACGTAGAACCTTCACTTCACAAATCTTTAATTCATAAGCCAAGTTAAATCCAAATGTTTCTCTCTCTATTTTTTTTTTTTTTTTTGAACTCCTAAGACGTTTCACTTTAGAAATATTTTACTTTATTCATCTAACATGTTGTCTAACAAATAGACACAATTGAAATCACTCCAAAACCATTTTTTTTTTTAAATAAAAGAGGCATTCCAACCACCAGTAATTTAGCAAGGTTCACACGCTTCTTGTTGTCTCCTTGACGAACTGACATGGGTGGACCAACAATCGATGAAACAATTTTAAAAATAGTAATTAAAAAAAACCAACACATTTTCGACTTAGAATAGAACAGTAATTAGTGCTAAACTTTACGCCGCTAACATTTTCAAAATATTGTTCTTTATAATTCTGCAGCAAATAAGACTAAAAGTTTTGGACATTTTCAAATTCACTTACTTTCAAATGCAATATTTTGAAACATTTTACAGAATTACAGTTATATAAAGAGAAAAGTGCGAAGTTGTGTAATTCTAATGTTTGCTAGGCTGAGCTGCCTTTGGATTTAACCTGAAATGATCCGAAGGCCATAAATTTTAAACGGAGGCTTAAATGTCAACACGCGAAGACAGTTAATAGCAGGTAAATTGGAAAAAAAAAAAGGAAAAAAAGTAATAGAACTATAGGAGGAACAATTTTTTGGTTAGGTGCAAAATGAAATAAAAAAAAGAAGGTGGCAGGCAATAAAAAAATGTTTGGGTCGCCAACTCGCCATGAACCTATGATTGAATTAGCGTCTAGAAAAAAAAATCAATAAATAAGATTTTATATTTTTGGTCGTCGATATACTGTAAGTGAGAAAGATTATATTGTTTTTTGTTAAGTAGGTTATTATTTATGATTCGGTGACTCAGGGCTGAATTCTAGATTGGGAATCAATTGTTCTCCCACACTAAGGGGTTAAAAGATTAAGATTGCTGTTAGCTATTTCATGACAAGAGAACACTCAAATTTATTAAAAGGAGAAAACCATAAAGTCTCTTTTATAAGAAAATGTATCTGATCATTTTTTTTACTTGAAATTTTTATATATAAAAACTTATTAATAAATGACATAATATATATAAAATGATACTCAATGGTCTTGTACTAAAACTATAATTTACCTACACATGTAGGTCCCATAATTTAAATTTGCGGCAACAATCATTACACGACAAGCAACGCAGAGGTTTTCCTTCAAAATAGATAAACAGTTCAAATTTGAAATTTTAATATCACAGTAATATTGATCGTGATTCAATTAGCACGTAAATCCACGTATAATTTTTTTTCTAATTTCCAATATTTACGAAAACAAAAATATTTAGTGATTCCTTTTATCAACTTGCTCTTATTGACTTTATTCCAATAATAGAAGAAAAGAGAAACAGAGACCAGCACCAATAAGTGTTACCAGATTCTATAAAGACAAAAAAATCCATCTTTTCGTTATGTGTTGCTTCCTATTTAGTACATGCATATGTAGACACGCGCATGCACATGCAGCACATCTATCTAAAATTTTAAAAAACGGAATTAGAAACCTTCTTGAATAGGATTAGAGATACTCTCTAATACTTCCAAAAATAATTAACCCTAATTAATTTGTCCTGTGTCACCAAACTCCAGATTTTATAAAGTGAGCACAAAGTATAATAGACAAGTTTGAGTTTTTTTTTTTTAAGAAAAAACAAGATTGGGAGAATTGACAAATAATGAAGACACAAGCTAAGCAGAGCAAATAAACAGAGGAAAATGAATTACATACTGTCCTTGAGGACTCAATTCTTTAATAAACTCATTTTTTTAAATGTATTTTTTCTTTTTGGGTAAATTCGTGTCATACACTATAGTCTTTAATTTGGGCTTTGTAGTATAAAATTTTTTGGTGTTTATCTTGTTTTAATTTTTATAATGCAAGATTTTTAGAAGAGATACACATCAAGAATAAGAGTGAAATTCCAATCTTAAAATTTGGGAGAAATGAAATGTGATTTTTTTATGAATAATTTTTAAATTCTACTAGAAAAAACTATTAATTTATCAACCCATCAAGATATTGATTTCATTTGTAACTGACAGTCAGTTTCTTACTTTCATTTGATATCTTTCAAAAGATATTGCAATGCTCTGATCATTTGGTAATTGCAAATTAGAAAAGCAAGATATCTCTGGCCAAATACACTAGAGAATGTGGAAAAGAGTTTTGATTAATTTTTTTGTACACGTATAACACAAAATTAAATTACGTGGCAAAGTTCATAGTGAGTCGTTTTTGGGAATCCATAAGTTTACATGTGCGTTGACACGTCATTGAGTAAAATGTGCCAATTTGGAAGAGCAAGCTTATTTGTTCTGTTTTCTTGCATATGTTGCAATTCTCAAGTATCACTCAAAATTTTACACGGTCAACACCTGCAGGAAAATTATATATATTCTGTCAGCACTTGCATATGTTGCAATTTTGAATGAATTCCAAATCCTCATATCATGAATTAGCAGGATTCACGTCCGACCAACTCCACGTGGCTAAAGCGGAGGATTAATTTTTGGGAAATTATAAAGAAATTAATACAAGTGAAATAAGCCTGTTCATTTGATTGTCGGCTAAGGGTGATTTCAATGACGTTTTTCAAAGGAGATATAGAACCAAGATAAAAAAGAAAGATAAGTAATTTGATCAGTCGATGCAAAAAATGAGCAAGCTCCGCATATGCATGAATGTGTCTGCAGACTGACAGGACATGCCTTGGAGCAAGGATCAGTGAAGGAAATATAAACGTATAATCATATAAAGTAAGCATCAAAATATTCGACAAGTTTGAGGTTTATGAATTATTGGAAAAATAGACAAATACTAAAGATGGTCACACTACAATTTAAGCAGATCAAATAAAAGGGAACAGAGGAAATGACTGATCAATTTAACTCTTTGTGCATGGCCACAGCAACAGAAAAAATATGTCTACATGACTACATTAATCCAACTAGCTTACGTGGTACCATCACCTTGCAACATTACCTTAATGTTTCATCATCCATCAATTTTCATGATATGAGATCAAAAGCATTGATTTCATAAATTTATATATGTAATTTCATATACATATATGATTGATTTGAGTTAGTTTAACATATAAAGAAAGAGTAATGGAGAATGATATCGATGTGGCATGTGATGATTAGTGATAGACAACAAATACTGATCATGTAATAATGAAATATGTATTTATTGAAAAATATTTGGCAATAAAATGATGCTTTAAAAATTTAATATTATTTGCAAGAAAATAATTTCACAATTAAAATGAAAAGATATGTGTACAATGCTTCAAGTTCATTTATCACTTCGGTAACCATTTTGTAACTAAATATTAATTAGAAGTTCAATTAATTTCGACGACAGACTCTAGAAAATGTTGAGAAGGGATTTGATTTATATATATATATATATATATATATATATATTATACAAAGGAATTGAAATAAGTCAAAATCAATTACAAGAGCAACAATAAAAGCATACTTTATAAAAGCCACATATACATAATATAAATTTAGTTTTGAATTACGTAATTATTAATTTACATAGTAAGAGACTCTTATAAAAAAAAAGTAGAAATTTTTTAAAAGAGATTTGCTAAAGAAAAAAGTTTAAATTGATTTAGTTTGCAAAGGCTCAAGTAATTGAAAGAAATGCAAGTGAAGGAAACATAAACTTCTAATTTTTAAAAAGTAATCACTAAAACATTTGACAAGTTTGAGATTTTAAAAAGGTTAGGAAAATAGACAAATAATGAAGACTCTACAAGTTAGTAAAGCAAATAAACAGAGGAAAACAGAGCAAATATTTATCATTATACATATAGTTTTTTATTTTTTTTTCCAAAAACGAATGTTGCGATTTTTTTTTAAACAAAAAAAAGCACAATCTGCTATCACTACTGCAGCATGTTAGCTACTATATAAGCTCATATCTAATTACCAAATAAATTCCACTTTCACAAAAGTATAAAAGCTAATTTCATTGTTACCGCCTGTTATGCTTTCCTTTATTTTATTTTTCTTTTTGTTATTGAAATACCTCGCAAACTGATCGGAAGCTAATTACAAAATTTCATCCAACTGTAGGATCTCTTGAACGGTCCTGCAATTTTTATTCCTTTATGTGGGATTGGCTTTTTCTTTAAACAAAATTCTAGGGATGACAGAGCTTACCCATGGAATACCAACTTTTAATTTTATTATTATTCAAACTTAGAAAACTGCCTAAACAAAGTGCCTTCATAGCACCAATTAAGCTGTGTTTTGCGACCATGCTTGTTCTATTTTTACTTTATTAAATATATACAAAATTAAAACACAAGCCTCTAGTTTCACTAGTTTCCAACTTGAAATTAAAACGCTGAATTGATGGTGTCGGAGTTCGTTATTTAATTTTGCTTTAGTTCATGGGGAATCAGAGGGCCATCCATTTTATGTCTGTTTTATGTCCTATGGGCCCCGAAGTAGCTTGCTCATACAGGTGTGTTGGGATGTCATAGGCCTTAAAGCTGAAAATCAATCCCCAATCTAAAGTGAAAAACAGTAGCTAGAACAGAATCTATGTTTTGATGTCTTAGTTTTTAAGCTCAATCAATTAATAGTATATAGAAAAGCATGATAGAACCCAAAACTCATTGATTTTTAGCTTTGGAATTCATTTCAGAAAATCTGTTTCGCTCAACAAAATTACCAACTAACTCTAGCCACGTACTTATATATATATATATATATAGGTAGAGCAAATAGGTCAACAAAGGAGTCCATCTTTAAGGCCTTGTCTAATGCTGTGGTTGTCCTTTTCATGAGCTTCTGGCTTTCCAGCTTGCTGCCCAACGTACACAGAAAGAGGTTATCCTTCCCTTTTTTTCTCTGTTTCATATCACAGAATCCATTTTTGAATATATATTTAGGTACACACACATGAATATGCATGTTTTTATGAGTATATTCAAGTGTATCCAATGTTGATTAACTCTTCCATCCATTTGAACATGACAATAATCAGCTAGTTGATATTATGTTACAAAAATTGGAAGCAACATAAGCAATTCAGGACCATGCAAGGACTTGGATTTTTTTGTTAGTTCACTTAGTATATGTTTATCTAACCTCTGATTTTTCTTAATATTTCTCACTAGTTCATTTCACGGCACTTTTAGCCACTACATTGGCATTTTCCGCCATTTGCTTTTGTTCATTGAAGCAAGTTAGCTTATGAAATTTCTTTTTGATATCTGTTCTTCAGAGGGATTGTGAAAAGGCCAAATCAACTGAGATGATCGGGTTTTCTAGATCAGCCATCTCTGTCCTCAACGGAGCTGAACCGTCAATTACTGAGACACCAAACTCTGACCTGATTCATATGGATGTAGACCAAAGCTTCTTGCCATACCATCTCTGGTCAAAGCTGCTATCTTTGAAAGTTTCACAGGACAAAACATGTCTGAGTCAGAAATTGACGTCACCCCTAGCATAAAACATTATATCAAGAGCAATTTTGGTTTCCGAGTCGATACAGATCCAGAATTCATAAATGCAGGTTTCTCTCAATCTCTGTTTAATAAGCTAGTCCTCCGCTGTATCCTAGAAGGCGGAACATTATACTTCCTACTCGGGATTGCAATTCAACTACGAGAGTTGTGGTGGCTGGAATCTGGAAGAATGCTTTTCAAAGCTGTATCGTCTCTCTCTTTGTCTCTGCTCGGAGGGCCGTCTCCGAAGAGTCTTACTGGAGCCCTCACATTCGAATTTCTGGTTCTAAACCAACGTCATTTAGTTGACGCATTTAGTAGCTTTCCGGATTAAGAACTTATTTTTTGCTACTAAGAATATATTTTTGATAAATTAACATCAATTCTGCATTTGAATTTAGAGAACGTCGAGAAGATATTTCATTCTTGTAAAAAAAAAAAATAGAAATGAAATAAGTCAAAAGCAATTACAAGAACAACAATTAGAATATATTTTGTAAAAGCCACAAATACATATAATATAAATTTAGTTTAAGATTAAATAACTATTAATTTGTATAGTAACAGGGCCCTGTAGGAAAATAAAAATTTATTAAAGGAGAATTGCTAAGGAACAAGTTTAGTTTGTGAAGGCTCAAGTAATTGAAAGCAGTGCAATTGAAGGAAATATAAAGTAATCATCATAATATCTGACAAGTTTGAGATTTTAAACAGGCTGGAAAGATAGACAAATAATGAAAGCAGGGTAAATAAATAAAGTAAAACAGGGCAAATATTTACCATTATACGTACATTTTTTATTTTTTTTCCAAAACTGTTGCGATTTTTTTTTCCCCACCCAAAAAGAAAAAAGAACACTCTGCCATTATTAGTATAGAATGTCAGCTACTGTATATAAGCACGTGTCTAATTACCAAATAAAATCCACCTTAACAAACGAATAACAGCAGTTTCCATTGTCATAATCCGCTTCTGTAAATTCTGTAGCAACTACGACGCGTTGTGCTTTCTTTTATTTGTCTTTGTAATTTTAGTAGTTGAAGTTACTATAAATAGAGTTTCCTCTCTAGGATCTTTGCAATGGTACTCCGATTTGTATTCTTTTATGTAAGATTGTTTTTTTTTTTCTCTTTAAACAAATTTTTTTGGGAGATGGGAAATCTCATCCACTAAATATAAAATTTGAATTTTATTATTATTTAACTTAGTTAATTGGGTATATAAGGTGCATTCATAACTAGTGAAACTGTGTCTAGCTATGTATATGATTCTAATTTCTTTGACTTGATTTCGATTTTTGTTGAACATATATCTCTTCCAAGTAAAGAGCTAATGCATTTTTCACTTCTCTGCCAAGGAGGTCCGAGGGGAACTAACAACAGCAGAAAAACAAATTAAAAAAATCTGATACAGGCGTACAAGATGCGCAAACAAGTGTATCGTGAGTTGCGTATATACACAAATAATGTTCTGCGGATATGTATAGGCAATCTCAACCATCCAATTTTTTTTAATTTTAATGAATATAAATTTTAAATGTTGGACGGCTTTGAAAAATAGACTTATCAATGTGATATTAGTAACAAATAAGGAGCGCAAAGGTATAATAATCTTGGTGTGAAAATATTTTCGTGGGTGTACTAAGAAAAACAAAGATAATAGAAGGAAAGTCACTGAGGAGTATTTTGGTATTTACAAAAGTGCTCAAAGTAAAAAGTGAGCTTTTAAAATCTATTAGTTAGTGCACATAATAATAGGGTGTTCAGAGAAAAATTTAAACTACAAATAGCCCAACGCTTTTGATAACATTCTTCAATCAGTTTTGTTCATTTCAAAATAAAAAATCCATCTCTCTATTCCTTTCTAACTATTCATATTAATGTGTTAATAATTGTGAAGATCCGGTGTAATTTATATGATGTAGGAAGCACTTTAGATACAATAACCAGAATTCCTGATCGTACTGGCTGGACATGCTTGGAGACAACCTCCGTTTCAATTACTTCTTTGACTATGCCCAAAGTCTTTCAAGGTTAGTTTAAAAAACTTTTCATATTGTGACTAAATAGCTTCCTACATCGTTATAACAGTTTTTAAAAGTTGCTGAGTCCAAATATCCAATAACTAATAAATTACGATAAGAAATAAAAATATTATTAGTGATGACACATACGCATAGAAGTCCCATGTTTTGAGTTCACTAAAATAATCTGAATAATCTAAAATAATTCATCCGCCCAAAATCCTTAAGATATGAACTAGATTTCAGTGCATCACAATCTAAAATTAAAATTAATCATAGTTGGCAAGGCTAAATAGCCTCTGTTTCTTCTTTCAATTGTATAAAATGTGAAGTCAAGCCAATTCAAGGGTTTCCCTATTTTCGACTGAAATACACATTATCCGAAGAATTTATAATTAAATAAATAATTCAAAATCTCCTTTATTTGAAACCCCAACTTCTATGGTTTAATAGTGTTGGAAAAGGGACTACTAACTAGATGTAAATTTAAATGGAAACAAAACTCTTTCTCTCTTTGTATGAATAAAATGGGATGTGCACTACAAATAAATATACAGAAATTAAATTAACACAATCCAAAGTAATAAATCAACCACAAGAGATATTAATTTTTACGTGAAAAACTCAAATTGAGAAAACTACGAGACCGTAGTCCAATATAGAAACTACCACTATATTAATGAGATTACAACACAAATTCTTCTCCAAATTACCCTAGAGGCTAACAACATCAAGATTCTCAATAATCTTTGCTTATAACAAAATATTTAATATATATTTCTCAAATAAGTGGGTATCTCTAATAATAGCTACTGAGAAGATAAAAAACATATCAACACTAGTAGAAATATAGAGGGTGATATCAAGAACTTACTCTCTAAATTTAGGAGAAATCGAAGCTAAAATCATTTCCAATTGTTGAATCAAAGTTTGAAACCCAAAGAAAACTCTTCCTCTTGCAGCGTCTTCTCACTTTCGCGAAATCTCTCCTGCCGCCTCATTTTCTCTTCTTATATAGGCAAATTTCTTGGCAAATTTTATACAAGTCCAAAAATTTATAATAATTACACTTGAAGTAAAATATTTTAAACTTGTACCCTACAAATATAATATCAGAAAGATGCCTAATGCAATGAAACTAACGGTTTAATTGACCACCCCAACTTTTCTGTCAGTTCTTAATACCTAGCGACATTCAGAGTGAAAATCCCAGTGATTTTATATACACAAAATAAAGATCATGTGTCCTTTGGAAATGAAGTTTCAGCAGCTGAGAAAGCTAGCCATTGCTTAAAAAAATAAAATAAATGGTGTGGTGAATGTCTTTTACACTCTTAATAAACGAATGATCATTACAGGTATATATATATATACAATAATCCTATTCTAAAGCCTATGATTAAGCTAAATCATATACAAATAAGGAAAGAAATAATAGAAAATCGATCTCTAATATGGACTACATATTCTGTGGCTATTCTTTAGCTCAACTTCTTTTAACACTCCCCCCCAAGTTAGAGTGTATGTTAATGACACCCAACTTGTTAAGTAAAACTTCAAACTGCACAGTGCTCAAAGGCTTGGTAAATAAATCTGTTGGCTGATCTGAAGTGCGAATGTGAGCAGTCTGAATCATTCCATTTTTAATCTTTTCACACACTAAGGGACAGTCTATCTCTATGTATTTAGTTCGCTCATGAAAGACTAGATTTGTGGCTATATGTATGGCTACTTGATTATCGTAGTATAAATTCACTGGCTGCGTATGACTTACTCCCAAGTCTTTTAAGATGTTTTTCAACCATGTAATCTCACAGCATGTAGTAGCCATAGAACGATACTCTGCTTCAGCACTTGAACGAGATACCATTGTCTGTTTCTTTGTCTTCCAAGAAATTGGTGCTTGACCAAGCAAGATGCAAAAACCTGTAATCGACCTTCTTGTATCCTTGCAACAAGCTCAATTTGCATAAAAAAATGCTCTTAATTGAAGAGAACCTGTAGATGGTAATAAAATACCTTGTCCAAGAGTATGCTTGATATACCTAAGGACTTTGTGTGCTGCCTCCAAGTGTGGTTGTATAGGTTTATCCATAAACTGACTCAACACATAAACAATATAAGTGAGGTCTGGTCTAGTTATGGTGAGATAAACTAACCTTCCTACTAATCTTCTATAAGCTGATGCATTATTTAAAGGTTCTTCATCAGATTGCGTGAGTGATAAATTTTGATCTACCAAAAAATGAGAAGGTTTAGCACTTAAGAACCCAACATCTTCTAAAATTTCAAAACAATATTATCGTTGTGATAAATTAATTTCTTGTCTTGACCTTGCAATCTTTATGCCGAGGAAATATTTAGGCTTTCCCAAGTCTTTAAGTTTGAATTGCTTGGATAAGAAAAGTTTAGTTTCTTTTATATCTTGCAAATTATCTCCAGCCAATATCACATCATCAACATACACAAGTAATGCCAAAAAGGTACCTTGCCATTGTCGGACGAAAAAAGAATAATCAGAAAGGGACTGGTGGAATCCTGTAGCTTTGAGTGCATTGGATAACTTTATAAACCACTGTTGAGAGGCTTGTTTTGATCCGTATAGTGATTTATGAAGTTTACAAACACGAGTCTCCCCCTTTCGTCCAAAACCAAGAGGCAAAGACATGTATACTTCTTCATCAAGCTTACCATTTAGAAATGCATTATTAACATCTAATTGATATAAATGCCAACCACGCAATGCTGCCACACTAAGCAAGACACGAACTGTAACTAATTTAGCCACAGATGCGAAATTTTTCCTGTAATCAATGACCTCAATTTGACTGTAACCCTTAGCCACCAATCGTGCTTTATATCTTTCCACCATCCCATCAGCCTTTAATTTGATTTTGTATACCCATTTGCAGTCGATTGGTTACTTATGAGATGACAATGTTACTAAACTCTTAAGTCCTATTATTTTACAAAGCAAAAATTTCTTATTGCATGGCTTTACACCATTTTGGATTTTTGATAGCCTGTGAATAACTAGTAGGTTCTTTGTGGAGAGGTAGTTTAGTAGTATTTGTTTTATAAACTTGGGAAGTTTAGTATAAGATAAAGATTGGGATAACGGATGAACAATACTTGAATGTTAAGCCAAGCTTGTGGATGACATTGGTTCAGTAATTGAAGGGAGAGCCATCTCGATATGGAAGTCTTATAGATATTGTAGAGCTTTAATGGCGCGACTTCCACGTCGGAGTGATGTAAGAACTGGTATATTTGTTACATTTGATGATGGTGGCGACATGTTTAGTGAAAAGATATTGGGAGAAGCAGGCCCATTAATAGTTATGTCAATGTTTGGTGGTTCATTGGTGTTGGTATGAGATGAAGACTCAGGTAAAGGGTCAAAAACAAGGTTTGAATATTGATTTGGAAACAAGAGTTTTGAATCTTTTTGTGGTGTAGCGGAATCTTTAAAATTCTGGAAAGAAAAAATATTCTTAAAGAAAATGATATCTCTTGAGACTAATACCTTTTTCTGAGTAATATCAAAAACACGATACCTCTTTTTCCCATAAGGATATCCAAGAAAGATGCAACGTGATGCTCGAGGATCAAATTTTAAATAGTTTGGGCATGTGTGGAAACAAAACACAAACAACCAAATACTCATAAATGTGAGTTTAGAACTTTGTTAAATAGCTTTTCATATGGGATTTTGCCTTGGAGGAGAGGAGTTGGTGTGTGGTTTATGAGATAGGCTGAAGTAAGGATGGCATCCCCCCAAAAATGATGAGGAAAACCAACTTGAATAAGGAGGGCACGTGTTATATTTAACAAGTGTCTGTGTTTTCATTCAGCGACACCATTTTGCGGTGGTGTATTGATGCAACTAGTTTGGTGAATGATGCCCTTTTGTGCATAGAAAGTTTCAACTCTGAATTCTGGGCCATTGTCACTACGAATGATCTTTACTTTGGAATTGAATTGATTGTTAGCCATGCTGACAAAATTGACCAAAAGATTTCCAACATTTGATTTATGTTTCATAAGGTAAATCCATGTGCATCTAGTATAGTCATCAACAATAATAAGAAAATATCTTGCATTTGAAATTGAAGCAACTTTGTAACCACCCCAATTGTCAACATGTATTAAATCAAAACTAGATTCAGCAGTAGTGAAACTTAAAGAAAAAGGAAGTGTTGTTTGTTTTGCCAGAGGGCAAATCAAACATTTGTCTGTATTACAAGCTTTATTTTGGAAACATAAAGAATTAAATAACAGAGTGACTTTAGAAGATGGATGCCGTAGATGTTGGTGCCAAAAAAATAGATTTGAGGCTTTAGTGTGATTACACATTCCTTTATTGGCTTGATCGAGATAGTAAAGGCCCTTTCGTTCAATTCCCGTCCCAATCATCTTCCCTGAGCATAGGTCCTGGACAAAGCAAATATTGTACGATTTTTGACAGGCTTCGAATGTGTAAATAAGTTCTAATCATAAAGCATATTTCTTTTTCCATTAAGGATAAGTGAAAAAGCTTTGCCTGAAAGTTCATCATAAGTTGAGTAATTACTAACATGATTTGTAGAGGAGGTTTTGGATCTCAACATTTCTAGTATTTGTCTGCACTCTTTAGCCATGAATGGAAAGCTCGTCTTTTTCTTTTTAGTTAGATACGTAGCTTGATTTTCCTTCGAAATTGTTGCATTATCTTCAATTTTGCTTTCTTTTTACGGTAAAATTCGATTGTGTGTCCTTTCTAACAGTAAAACCTATATTTGAGATGTGCACGATAATTTTTGCTGATGTGATTTGTCTTGTTACACTTTGTGAACTTTTGCTCATCTTTAGTCTTGCGATTTGAATTCTTTACAGCAAAGACAGCAGCTTTTGGTTGGTCTTGACTCTTTTTGATTGTCGCTTCTGCTTGTTTCTCATGGCGGAGCACTAAGGAGTATGCTTTATTCACCGTGGGTAATGGATCTAGTAATAAGGTATTACTCCGAACACCTGCATATGATTCATTGAGACCCATGAGAAATTTCATGGTTTTCTGTGTTTCCAAATATGCAGCCACCTATTTGATTGATCCACAAGTGCATATAGGAAAAGTACAGATTGCTTCACGCTCATCCTATAGTCCATTCAGTTTGGTAAAATAAGATCCCACAGACATGCTACCCTGTACACAATTATGAATTTCATTTTCAATGTTGAATAGCTCATCCACGTTCACTTGTGAGTACCTCTCCTGTAATTCCAACCATATCTGTCTAGCGTTTTTGTAATTGATTACACTGCCAGCAATCTCTTTAAACACAGATCCCAGCAGTCGAGTCTTTACCAAATTGTTGCAACAATTCCATTGTTGATGCTCGTCTGAATTTCTTTTACTTGGCTCATTGATTGAACCATCTATGAGTCTAATCTTGTTTTTTACTGTCAAGGCCATAGTCATGGATTGTTTCCATGTGCTGTAATTGTCTTTGACCAAAGGCTGTAGCACAAAAATGGCGCCAGGTTGATCCGAATGATGAAGATAAAGTTGATGATTGGGATTGTCCCATTTTGCTCCTGAAGCCGTGCCTCTTGGTTTATTGTCTCCCATAGAAGTCGGCTAGGAAGCAGTATTATGTTTTGTTTTGATGCCCAGAGCAATTGCTCTGATACCATAAAAAAAATAAAATAAATGGTGTAGTGAATGTCTTTTACACTCTTAATAAACGAATGATCATTACAAATATATATATATATATATATATATATATATATATATATATATATATACACACACACACACACAATAATCCTATTCTAAAGCCTACGATTAAACTAAATCATATACAAATAAGGAAAGAAATAATAGAAAATCAATCTCTAATATAGACTATGTATTTTGTGGCTATTCTGCAGCTCAACTTCCTTTAACATACATATATACCTACCTACCCCTAAAAGAAATCCATTAATCTTCGGTTAATTTGACACAGGTTATAATTTTGAAATGGCCAATTACATGTGGCGGTATGGTATTTCCGTATTATATATATTCCTAATGAAAATGAAGCAACTACGTAGTATAATACCAGGACATAATTTTCATGATTGCCAACTGTCAATGCCAGTTACCTCTTATACGTGCCTTATTGAGCATGGAAACACCTTATATTATAATTTTCGTTCACCCATAGAAGAAGTTCAGGGCCATTAATTCAACAATTACCAGATCAATATACCAATTACAGTTTGATTAATAATCTTAGCATTAAAAGATCTGCTATTTTTATGTGGCCAAAATAAAGGCTTTCTTATTTCCTTCTTGATGTTATCCTGCCTGGTGATTCCTGAATGTTCTTCTCATTCTCCTATGCTGAGTCGCTTGTTGAGATGATGGATACCCGAGGGTCTTTTGTTAAGACATTTTAGCAAACACCTAATTCATTGATCAAACATCAGCATCATTAATCACCAAATGATGTAAGATAGTTCTGGTTTGAAAATTCAATATAAATCAATCACTTTAGATTTTCTTAGTCTCAAAGCACAATGGGTAATGATTTGATGAGAAATACTAAAATATGCATCCCCTGCATTAGTTAGAGCTGCTCGTCATTTTCTTTTTCCTTTTGGGTACTGTTTTAAATTTTTAATCAATCAGATTCAGTTGCATGTTTGCTTTTAGTCCGAACGAAAATCAGACATTAAGTATTTCAGCTAGAATGAATGCAACAATGATTCTATGGGATATGTTTGAAGATGGTGTTATAAAGTGCTTTTGACAAATTCCCCTGGTCAATTTACTTCACTAATCATTAACAAGAAAATCCTCCCAACGACCCTCAAACACTTGTGCACAATTAATATAATTTCAATTTTATGTAATCGAAAATAAGTAACTCTTAAATATATTATTTGATAATCACAAAAATAACAATTCAGTCCAGTAAATCACATTACAATCAATATTGCAAGTCTTTAGGACAAATTCAAAGAGAAATGCGAAGGACATATAATTGAACTTGGGACACATAATATTTGCCCAATTACCCTTAAGTGTGAACAATCCACTTCAGATATATAAAATGATGATGAAATTGTGTTTTCTCCGAGCAATCATTCTAGTGTTTTATAATGAGTAATTGGTTTAATATTAATACCTAACCATTTTAACGTTTGACATATTCTATCGGAGTGTGCTTCAACTCAAACTTCTAACTCAAATAGAAAAGTTTCCATTTTCTGCAGAACATTTGTCACGATCCATCCCGAATCCTAGGACAAGTCTTGACTAATCCTTGAAATTCAATTAATAACGATTCTATAAATAATAATAATAATAATATTTCTACTGAAATTCCGGTAGAGTTTCTGTATATTTTTTTGAAATTCCCACTCCCAAAATAATTTCTAAATGCAATCAACTCCGTCAATCAATATCCCAATAAATATCAATTATCATCCGAAATATTTTAGTACCAAACACAGTAAGTTATTCTTAATTGTAATATTATATAATCCGAAATATTCTCACACAAAAACTCTACAACTCCTAGGACAATTACGTGGCCAAAATACAAATACCTATCGTTGCTGAATCAACTATTGTATCTACAAATCTCCTGTGGGGGGAAAAGTATAATAAAAACGAAAAAAAAAAGGAGTGAGTATAAAACTCAGTGAAGGTCAGTGAGTGGATACTAGTTTTCGAAAATAATTTTATTTTTAAAATAATCGTATCACTTTTAAATACACAATTTCATTAAATCATAAACGAGAAATATTAATAAATCACTTCACATTTATAATCAAACCACTAACTTCGAAATTATATGTATAATGTCATGTGAAACAATCAAGGAAGAATACGTTATAATACTGTATAAATACTCAATCTGAAATCGTCACAAAATACTGCATAAATCCGAAGAAAATTCATAATATATAATATTAATACCGATTACTAAAAACTTTCACCAAACGAGTACCTGGGGAAATAATCTCATCATATCCGGACCTCAACAGACGGGCAATCAAGAAACCATCATGCCCTGGACCTAAACAGATAGATGGGAAAATAACATCTCATATGTCATCACATTTCGACATATCTCATCATCATAATTATGCATGCATAGTCTCCAAAGGACAAAAGTGCCCAAGCACACAGCCTAAAACCTTTGTATGTACTCAGACGGGCCCCAAAGGCCTATATCTCATATCATCACATATCATCTCATATCATCTCACCACAGTATACGAGGATGGGTAATGTCTAATGACTTGTAAACAACAGAAAATGCACATGTACATAAACATCTGATAATATCCAAAATCACATTCTCTTTTATTTTCAATAATATTTAAAAATCTATTTTCTTTTCCTTAAAAATATTATTAATACGCATATATTCAAAATCAAAAATAAAATCATTTATTATACATAATTTCGATAATAAATACCATTATGCAGATAAAATCCATTTTTCATAAAATTATTAAATCAAACATTTAAAAATTCATTTGTAATCATGCTTTATCATAATTAAAAATCATGATAATTCACAGAGAAAATAGGTTTTGTATATTTCACTCACAGTGACAACGATCAAATCCGGTATCGTCGACGTCCGTGGGTTAGTTCTCGTTCGCAGATCTCCTTAATCAAATAAATTGCATAATTATTATTAATCACATAAAGTACAATTAATTGTACTTAATAAAACTCGCACTCACATAATATAACTTTTGAATATTTAAAATTACTAAATTATCCTTATGTCTAAAATTACCAAATTATCCTTATTTCCAAAAATTACTGAAATGCTCTCGATATCAAAATTTACTTAATTGCCCTCAATAATATATTTTATTAATTTATCCTTAAAATTCTTAATTACAGAAATATCCTCAAATCCTTTGAAATTACCAAAATATCCTTTAATTCAAAATTACTGAAATGCCCCAAAAATTATAATTTACCAATTTAACCTCAAGATCATAAATTATCAACCTATCCTCAATTTTACCAATTACTAAATTACTCACATATTAGGAATTATGAAATTACCCCTGAGGTGTAAAATTGTGAAATTATCCGTGATCACTTAAATTATCGATTTACCCTTAAAATCTCAAATTACCTAACTGTCCTTGTCCATAATTATCAAATTACCCATAACTTTTAAAAATTATATAATTAACCCTAAAATTCTCGAGCTTTATCAAATTGCCCCTCACCAGTCAACGGTGACTGGACTTTAGTCGATGGTGACGGGAAGCTTAGTTCTTGTAGTTCCGACCTTAGTGAGTCCAACGGTGTAGGCAATGTCCTCCCACGCACGGTGACGGCGGCGGATCGAGCTCCCTAAAGCCACGGATTGCAAGTTGCCATTCACTAGCAATCCGACCATTTCGAGTGACGAGACCGGTCGGAAATGGAAGCTAGAGGTGAGAGCAATTCTAGTCGGTTGCATGGCCAAACTTCAGCAGAATCGATGTCAGTAAGAAAGGATCTTTTGGCTGAAACTTTCGAGCCTCACCAACAACGTTCTAGTCCATTTCCGGTGGTGGAAATGGCAAGGATATGACCAGCATCTTGAGGGCTTCAAATCAATACGAAGATCATTTGGAATGGTGGTCGGAATTGAGAGATCCGACTGGATCAAGTTCGCGGGTCGCGGGCCCGAATCTAGGTCAACGGGTCTATCTCCTTCTTTTTCTCTCTCTGTCTTTCTCTCTCTCCCTCCTTTCCTGGCTTCTCTCTCTCCATTTAAAGAAATTGAAATATATATATATTATTTTTATTTTTATATATATTTTTAATACCGATTAAATCGATATCGGTTCCATAATAACAAATATCTAACTAGCTGGCTTTGAAATCGCAGTCGGTTTTATCTCCATTTTTTTCATCGCGATACAAATTTAAAATTATTCATACGCGATTAATTTTATAATGCATCGAATTTTTCTGACAATGACATGTAACGAATCATAAATTTATGAAATGAATACCAAATGGAAAATATATAATTCACTTTAAGAAGTAAAAATGCATAAATTACAATCCTCCCCTCTTATAAAAATTTCGTCCTCAAAATTTATGTGTCTTATAAGAAATTGTGAAGATATTGAGCTTGTATTAAGTCCTCGTATTCCCAAGTAGCTTCTTATTTTGCATGATTTCTCCATATCACTTTTTCTAATGGAATGGTCTTGGAATGCAAGATTTGATGTCTCCTTTCCAATATTTCCACTGGCTCCTCTTTATAAGTCAAATCTTTTTTTCAACTCAATTGGTTGCCTCAATAACACATCTTTTATTTTATTTTTTTTCCGAAGCATTGAGACATGAAGTACATTATGAATCTTAGATAACTCAGGTGGTAGAGCTAATCGGTAAGCTAATAGACCAATATGCTCTACGATCTCATATGGTCCAATGTAGCGTGGGCTGAGTTTCCCGTGTTTCCCTAATCAAAGTACTTCCTTCCAAGGTGATATTTGTATAAATACCTTGTCACCAACTTTGAATTCAAGTTCTTGTTTACGCTTATCAGTATAGCTTTTTTGGCTATCTTGGGCTACCTTTAATCTATCCCAAATAATTTGTATCTTCTCATTCGTATCCTAAACTAATTCGAGACCAATTAGTCTTCGCTCACCAACCTCATCTTAACACACTGGAGTTCTGCATTTTCAACCATATAAGCCTCATATAATGCCATCTCGATATTAGCTTGGAAATTGTTACTGTATACAAACTCCATCAAGGATAAATAATTATCTCAACCATCTTTAAATTCCAAAACACATGCTCAAAGCATATCCTTTAATGTCTGAATAGTACACTCTAATTAACCATCAGTCTATGGATGAAAAATAGTATTAAAATTGAACTGAGTGCCCAAAGCCTTCATAAACTGGTCCAGAACTTAGAAGTGAACCGAGAATCTCTATCTAAAACAATCGTCAGGCACTCTATGAAGTCGAACTATCTCTGCCATAAAGATACTCCCTAACTTATCCAGAATAAGTGGTTTTAAATGGTAAAAAGTGTATCGATTTTGTGAGTCAGTCAACAATTACCCAAATACTATCATGTCCACTCTGAGTACGAGAAAGTCTCATTACAAAGTCCATAGATAAAGCCTAAAGCCCTTGCTATGATTGCACTTATAAAAAGATCTATATATATTTTACACACACGTGAAAACAGTAAAGTAATTATCATTCATGACGTGTTCGTATTTATTGTAGCTACTGATGTCGTAATGATTATAATCCGTAAACTATTGGTGAATGTAAATAAAGTCATGATTAGCCTTTATGAATGACAACAATTTTGGTAGAATTGACTTCTTTAGCTAAACATGAAGTTTATGGATCTGTAGTCCAAACACCTAAAGATGTCAAGTCCATTATATATAAGTGAATATTTTTCAAGGAACGTAATGAGCATAATGGAATCACTAAATATTGATTGCATAAGATTTATTAAATAAGGTTTCCTACTGCGAACTGGTATCGATAATAAAGTATATATTCTCCAGTGATAGATAATATGACGTTTTCGATTTTAAATAATTTTCAAGAGGCTTAGAAAAGATTTAACACTCATCTCATGCATGCAGTGACAACATATCTACATGGCTCACTTGGTCATAATATTTTACATGAAAATCCCTTAAGGATTTACTATGCCTGAAAGTATATAAATCAAATGATCATAGTCTTTTTCAATCAAGCCATAATGATCCTCGTAAGAATTGAATCAATCTTGACACATATAGTATAATTATTTGAGTAAAAATTTAGAAGGATATAAAATTGATTCTATCTACCCATGTGTATCCATTATAAAATTAGAATCGAGATTTGTAATTGTGGCATCTTATGTTGATGACATGAAATTAATTAGAACTCCTGAAGAGTCTAAAAATTACTGAATATTTCAAAGAGAAATTTTGAAATGAGACTTTTTCTTGAAAATGAAATATGATTTCGACTTAAAGATCGAGCATAAAATAAATAGATTCATTATCCATCAATCAACTTATATAGAAGAAAATATGGATAATGCTCAAGTACATCATAGAAGAGATAGAGAAGGAAGAGGAGATTAAAATTATAGGTGAAGACTCAAGTCTAATATTTTTTGCTTTTTATCTCTATCATTTTTCTTATCTTTATTGCTAGATTTCTCTCCATCATCATCTTTTTTCTCATCATTTGGCTTGGTTTGAGAATTGATTGAGTTACCTTCAGGCTTATATGCCTGTAACGAATCAATCAATTCATTGGCACTACTAGCATGGATAAAGATTCTTTGTGCCGAAAAAGGGAGAGTACCCGCACTCTGCGGCATCCAAGAAAAATAACAATATGCTACAGAAATTGTTTACATTTAGCAAATCGATAGGTTTCTGATACCTATTTTGTTGCTACCAAGAAGCAATAGTAAATATTTCTTCGAGAGTTTTGAATCCACTCGGTAGAGCAATAAAAGCATCAATATTATTGCTCAAATTTAGAAGCCATTTGTGTGTGTTAGAAGCAATCCCGTGTCTAGTTTTGGGAATAATTCCTGTTACACAACCCATAAACCCAATATCACCACTGCCAACTGTTAAACGTATTTTCCACTTGCTCAATGCCTTTCCCAGATCTTTTGCAGCATTCACAAAGTCTGGAATATTTCTACAACTATTCTCACAAAACACACAAATGTTTTTGAGCTGCTGTGCTTTAGACTTAGCCATTATTCTTATGGAAGCCCTAATTTTTTTTTTTAAACTGTAATCTCTAAAGATTTATACTAATGAATCATACCACCTACTTCTTATATACATAATTATCCGTTATGCTATACATCCTGATATTTTAGTAAGGATGACTTCTTGATTTGATATCTACAACAGACAAATATTGTCTGTAAAAGTAGATCTTCTTATCAGGATATCTTTGACAAATTGCATGGTGATTACGCCATATACAAGCATGATTCAAACCATATCTTGATTTTTACTTTGAAACTAATCATCAGTTTTTTTCTTTTTGCCTAGGTAAAGATTTCTTGAGTAGATAATTTTGACGTGATTGTATATCACGATGTATTTCCCATGATTAAAGGAGAAAAGAGACGAAAAGGTAAGAAAATTAATTTCAAGGAGATACGTTCCCACTAATAAGATTTGTTGTATCAAGACGTGGGAATGTTATGAATAGTAAATTGACCATTATACTTATTTTATTAAATTAATAAAGTGTCCTCCACGTTAACTATATGTATGTATGCATTATTATGAAGATTAAGAAGAAAATGGTCAAAAGCTTGAAGCATCTCGCGACTATTTCCTGTTGTGTTTTGCTTTCTTCTTTCATTGTGGTTTGTTCCGTTCCTATAAGCATATAATTAATAAATAATCTAGTAATACGTTATCAGCACTATTAACCCCTTATATAGCTATATAATATATCAAAATAAGCCTCTCAGCAAGTTGAACAATTGTTATAGAAATTGTCTTGATCGAAGCTCAAATATATCTAGAAAGGATACGAAAAATTCTGATTATAAAGTTAAAGATTGGGTCAAAAATAGGTTGTAGGCGGGTCGAATAACCCAAATATGGACCTAGTCACCATTCACAAATTCGGCCACCTCGCCGGCCATAGAAGGCATCATCAAAACGAAAAAAAAATTGTCCTCCTTTGTATATCTCATCACATAAAAATATATTCTAATTTGATAATCTATGATTTAGCCTCTAACAGATTTTCAGAACTATTAAAACTCTTAGCCACCCCTACTCTTCACATGTTCAATAGTAATTGTATGACCAGTGTATGCCTAAGTTTGATTCTATACTACTATAATCACAATTTAAGCTAGCCTCTCAATTAACTGCTCGATATTCGGAACACTTGTTGGCAGCTGCAGTGCAACCCCACGCATTAAAAATCCAACTTTTCTCTTATCCATGGGTTCAATTTCCCCCACAGGTACAATGCCTACAGTCCACTTAGCTTTTATGAACTTAAAAGGATGACGACCACGGCCACGTCTATTGCTACAAGGAAGCATAATAATGCCTAAAAAAAAAATATCAAGTCCAACTTTAATAATAGTACCACTTTTTCTAACTTAAAACAATAAAGTTGACAGAATCTAAAACTATGCTATGATACCAACTCTGTCACGACCCATCCCGAACCCTAGGACAAGTCTTGACTAATCCTCGAAATTCAATTAATAATGATTCTATAAATAATAATAATAATAATATTTCTATCGAAATTCCAGTAGAGTTTCTCTATATTTTTTTGAAATTCCCAGTCTTGCAATTAATAAGATAACACTCCTAAAATAATTTCTAAATGCAACCAACTCCGTCAATCAATATCCCAATAAATACCAATTATCATTCGAAATATTTTAGTACCAAACACAATAAGTTATTCTTAATTATAATATTATTCAATCCGAAATATTCTCACACAAAAACTCTACAACGTCTAGGATAATTACGTGACTAAAATATAAATACCTATCGTTGCTGAGTCAACATTGTACCTGCAAATCTTCTGTGGGGGGGAAATATAATAAAAACAAAAAAAAAAGGAGTGAGTACAAAACTCAGTAAAGGTCAGTAAGTGGATTGTAGTTTTCAAAAATAATTTTATTTTTTAAATAATCGTATAACTTTTCAATACACAATTTCATTAAATCATAAACGAGAAATATTAATAAATCACTTCACATTTATAATCAAATCACTAACTTCGAAATTATATATATAATGCCATGTGAAATAACCAAGGAAGAATACGTTATAATGCAATATAAATACTCAATCTGAAATCGTCACAAAATACTGCGTAAATCCGAAAAAAATTCACAATATATAATATTAATACTGAATACTGAAAACTTTCACCAAACGAGTACCTGGGGAAATAATCTCATCATATCCGAACCTCAATGGACGGGCAATCAAGAAACCATCATGCCCTGGAACTACACAGATAGATGGGGAAATAACATCCCATATGTCATCACATATCGACATATCTCATCATCATCATCATTATGCATGCATAATCCCCAAAGATCAAAAGCGCCTAAGCACACGACCCAAAGCCTCTGTGTGTACTCCGACGGGCCCCAAAGGCCTATATCTCATATAATCACATATAATCTCATCACAGTGTACGGGGATAGGTACTTTCTAATGACTTGTAAATAATTTAAAATACACATGCACATAAACATCTGATCATATCCAAAATCACATTCTCTTTTATTTTCAACAATATTTAAAAATCTATTTTCTTTTCTTTAAAAATATTATTAATATGCATATATTCAAAATCAAAAATAAAATCATTTATTATACATAATTTTGATAATAAATACCATTATGCAGATAAAATCTATTTTTCATAAAATCATTAAATCAAGCATTTAAAAATTCATTTGCAATCATGCTTTATCATAATTAAAAATCATGATAATTTTCAGAGAAAATAGGTTTTATATATTTCACTCACAGTGACGACGATCAAATCCGGTATCGTCGACGTCCGTGGGTTAGTTCTCGTTCGCAGATCTCCTTAATCAAATAAATTGCATAATTATTATTAATCACATAAAGTACAATTAATTGTACTTAATAAAACTCGCACTCACATAATATAACTTTTGAATATTTAAAATTACTAAATTATCCTTATGTCTAAAATTACCAAATTATCCTTATTTCCAAAAATTACTGAAATGCTCTCGATATCAAAATTTACTTAATTGCCCTCAATAATATATTTTATTAATTTATCCTTAAAATTCTTAATTACAGAAATATCCTCAAATCCTTTGAAATTACCAAAATATCCTTTAATTCAAAATTACTGAAATGCCCCAAAATTATAATTTACCAATTTAACCTCAAGATCATAAATTATCAACCTATCCTCAATTTTACCAATTACTAAATTACTCACATATTAGGAATTATGAAATTACCCATGAGGTGTAAAATTATGAAATTACTCCTGATCACTTAAATTACCGATTTACCCTCAAAATCTTAAATTACCTAACTGTCCTTGTCCATAATAATCAAATTACCCATAACTTTTAAAAATTACAGAATTAACCCTAAAATTCTCAAGCTTTATCCAATTACCCCTTACTGGTCAACGGTGACCAAACTTCAGTCAACGGTGACGAGAAGCTTAGATCTTATAGTTCCGACCTTGGTGAGTCCAACAATGCCGGCGATGTCCTCCCACGCGATCGAACTCCCTAAAGCTGCGAATTGCAAGTTGCCATTCACCAGCAATCTAGCCGTTTCAAGTGACGAGACCAGTCAGAAATGGAAGCTAAAAGTGAGAGCAATGGAACCCAGCCGGTTGCATGGCCAAACTCTAGTGGAATCGATGGTAGCAAGAAAGGATCTTTTGGCTGAAACTTTCGAGCCTCACCGGCGACGTTCTGGTCTGTTTCCAGCGGTGGGAATGGCAAGGATATGACCAGCGTCTCGAGGGCTTCAAATCGATACCAAGACCATCTAGAACGGTGGCCAGAATTGAGAGATCTGGCCAGATCAAGTTCGCGGGTCACAGGTCCGGATTCGAGTCAACGGGTCTCTCTCTCTCTCTCTCTCTCTCTCTCTCTCTCTCTCTCTCCCTCCTCTTGCGGCTTCTCTCTCTCCATTTAAATAAATTGAAATATATATATATATATATTATTTTTATTTTATATATATTTAATATCGATTAAATCGATATCGGTTCCGTAATAACAAATATCTGAATAACTGGCTTTGAAATTATCACGACCCGTCCCGAACCCTGGGACGAATCACGACTGATCCTCGAAATTCGACTAATAACTATTCTAATATTAATCACAATCATATTTCTACTAAAATTTCGATAGAATTCCTCTATAATTTTGAAATTTCCAAATCCTGCAATTAATAAGATAACACTCCCAAAATAATTTCTAAATACAACCAACTCCATTAATCAATATCCCAATAATTACCAAATATCATTCGAAATATTTTAATATCAAACACAGTAAGTTATTCTAAATTGTAATATTATACAATCCGAAATATTCTACACAGAACTTCACAAATCCTAGGACAAACACGTGGCCAAATACACATAACTAGCGTTGCTGAGTCAACTGTTGTACCTGTAAGTCTCCTGTGGGGGGGAAAAATATAATAAAACGAAAAAGAATGGGGGTGAGTATAAAACTCAGTGAAGGTCAGTGAGTGGATAATAGTTTTTCCAAAAATAATTTTATTCTTAAAATAACTGTATCAACTTTAAATACACAATTTCATCAAATCATAAATGAGAAATATTAATAAATTACTTCACATTTATAATTCAATCACTAACTTCGAAAACATATATAATATCATGTGAAATAACCAAGAAAGAATATGTCATAACATCGTATAAATACTCACTGTGAAATTATCACCAAATACTGCGTAAAACCGAAGAAAATTCGCAACATAAAATATCAATTTCGAATACTGAAAACTTTCACCAAACAATTACCCGGGGAAATAATCTCATCCTATCCGGACCTCAACGGACAGGTAATCAAGCAACCATCATGCCCCGGAGCTACGCGGATAATCCGGACCTCAACGGACGGGCAATCAAGAAACCATCATACCCCGGAGCTACACAGATAGACGAGGAAATAATATCTCATATGTCATCTCATATCGACATATCTCATCATCATAATTATGCATGCATAGTCCCCAAAGGACAAAAGCGCCCAAGCACACGGCCCAAAGCCTCTATGTGTACTCCGACGGGCCCCAAAGGCCTATATCTCATATCATCACATCACGATTAATACGGGGAAGGGTCTTTGTCTAATGACTTGAAAACAATCGAAAATACACATGTATACAAACATCTGATCATTTCCGAAATCACATTCTCTTTTATTCTCAACAACATTTAAAATCCATTTCTTTTCTTTAAAAATATTATTTATACACATATATTCAAAATCAAAGATAAAATCATTTATCATATGCAATTCCGATAATAAACAACATTATGCCGATAAAATCCATTTTCCACAAAATCATTAAATTGGGCATTTAAAAATTCATTCGCAATCATACTTATCATAATAAAAAATCATAATAATCCACAGAGAAAATAGGTTTTGTATATTCCACTCACAGTGATGACGATCAAATCCGGTATCATCAATGTCCGTGGGTTGGTTCTCGTTCACGGGTCCTCCTAATCAAATAAATCGCATAATAATTATTAGTTACTTAAACTACAACTAATTGTAGTTAATAAAACCCAAATTCTCATAATATGACTCCCGAATATTTAAAATTATTAAATTTTCCTTATTCCCAAAAATTACTAATGATCTCGATATCAAACTTTATTTAATTGCCCCCAATAATATATTTATTAATTTATCCATAAAATTCTCAATTTCTGAAATATCCTCAAATCCTTTAAAATTACCGAAATGCCTTGAATTCAAAATTATCGAAATATCCCAAAAATCATAATTTACCAATTTAATCCAGATTTCAATGATGTTTTGGCCATTGATTGGCTTTAATCTCATCATGCTATCAGACTCGCTTTTAAAAGAAATTCTATTTAGAAGGCCAGGAAAAACTGAGGTGAAATTTTGTGGTGAGCGTAGAGTTTTACCTTTATGTGTCATATCGGCCATTAGTGTCAGGTCAAGTACTGAATCAGAACACAGAGCCTTAGCAATGGCTACTTCTGAGGTTTTGTGGCTCAAGTCTCTGTTGACAGGAATTGGTTTCTCTCTTGATTCAACTTCAGTTATCTGGTGTGATAACCAGAATGCAGCTGCCTTAACAAGTAATCCTAAATTTCATTCTCGAACAAAACATATAGAACTTGATGTTCATTTCCTGAGAGAGAAAGTTGCTAATAATATTTTTCAAGTCAGCTATGCTCCTAGTTCTCATAATGCAGTTGAATATGTACATGTACATTTTTAATTTCTTTTCCCACAAACGAATGCTGCGATGTATTTATTTTTTTAATTTTAGTAGTTGAAGTTACTATAAATAGAGTTTCCTCTCAGTCTAGGATCTTTGCAATGGTCCTCCGATTTGTATTCTTTATGCGAGATTGATTTTTTTTAACTTTAAACAAAAATTTGGGAGATGGAAAATCTCACCTACTAAATATAAATTTTGAATTTTATTATTATCTAACTTACATAATTGGGTAAATAAGGTTCATCCATAACTAGTGAAACTGTGTCTAGCTATACATATGATTCTAATTTCTTTGACTTGATTTCAATTTTTGTTGAACATATATCTATTCCATATGTAGAGTTAATGCCTTATTCACTTTTCTGCCAAGGAGGTCTTGGGGGGGAACTGACAACGAAGGAAAACAAATAAAAAATCTGTTACAAGTGGAGAAGATACACAAACAAGTGTATCTTGAGTTGCGTATGCACACAAATAATGTCCTGCGGGTTTGTAGAAGCAATCTCAACCATCCATTTTTTTATTTTAATGAATGTAAATTTTAAATGTTGGGCAGCTTTGAAGAATAAACTTAGCAAAATGGTATTATTAACAAATAAGGAGCGCAAAGGTAATTAATCTTGGTGCGAAAATATTTTCATGGGTGTATAAGAAAAACAAAGATAATAGGAGAAAAGATATTGAGGAGTATTTTGGTATGCACAAAAACATTCATAGTAAAAATTGATATTTTAAAAGCTATCAGCTAGTGCACACAATAGTCAGGTGTTCAAAGTAAATTTTAAACTATAAATAGCCCCACTCTTTTGATAATATTCTTCAACCAGTTTTATTTATTTCAAAATAAAACATCCAACTCTGTTGATTCATTAATGCTGCTATGTACTCTGCTTTTATGATCTTTCTCTTTGTAGTTGTTGGACAAACTGTAATGTAAATTTCTATCTTATGGATGTCCTAATCCTTTTAGTTAGTTTGGCATTGTTGATTTATACCTGAAGTTTGGTATCCAAAATTCAGATGATGATAATCTTGGCAGTATATGGATCATGTACTAATAAAATATGTATTTTTTAAAAATATTTGGCAACAAAATCATGCCATTAAAATTTAATATTATTTGCAAGAAAATAGTTTGACATTTAAAAGTAAAAGATAAATATGTGATGCTTTGAGTTTATCTTATCACTTCCCCAACTATTTTCTATATATTAATTAGAAGTTCAATTAATTTTGACCAGAGACTGTAGAGAATATCGAGAAGAGAATTGATTTTTGTATACAAAAAAATTAGCAGTGAGATACACTAAAATCAATTACAAGAACAACAATAGGAATATATTTTGTAAATGCCACAAATGCATATAACATAAATTTAGTTTTGAATTAGTGATTATTAATTTATATAATAAGAAAGTGTTATAGGAAAGTAGGAAATTTTTGAATGAGATCTGCTAAGGAAAATTTCAGTTTGGTCTAGTTTATGAAGGCTAAAGTAATTGAAAGTAATGCAATTGAAGGAAATATAAACTTCTAGTTTTTACAAAGTAACTGCTAAAATATTTGACAAGTTTAAACGTTAAAAAAGCTGGGCAAATAGACAAATAATGAAAACTCTACAAGTTGGCAGCGATAAATTAAGGAAAACGAGACAGATATTTATTTTAAAAAAAGAATAAAAGCACAGTCTGCTGTTACATGTTGTGCATTCTTTTATTTTTTTCAATTTTTTTAATTTTAGTTATTGAAGTTTCGTCGCAAACGGCTCCAAGTTACTCTAGGATCTTCGCAATGGTCCTACAATTTGTATTCCTTTCTATTAGATTGGTTTTTTATTCAAAAGAAATTTTGGGAGACAGAAACTTCACCCACTAAATACATATTTTGAATTTTATATATATATATATATATTTTTTTTTCAAAATTAGATAATTGTGCAAACAAAGTGTGGTTACAACCAGTGAAACTGTGTCTAGCTACGATGCAGGTTCAATTTTCGCTTGATTGAATATGAACAAAACTAAATCACCTGAGCCTGGTTTCCAACTTGAAATTAAAACGCAAAAATTGATGGTATTGGAGTTCCCTATTTAGTCTTGTTGCAGGTCATCGAGAATTAGGTGGCCATTCACGAAGTAGCTTGGTCATATATACTATATATATGTATATAGACATGTGAGGGCATGCTCACACACATATATTGGGATGTCATAGGCCTCAAAAGATAAAGCTAAAAATCAATCCCAAATCTAAAGTGAAAAACAGTAGCTAGAACAGGATCTATGTTTTGATGTCTTCGTTTATAAGCACAAACAATTCATAGTATACAAAATGCATGATAGAACACAGAACTCATATTTTAACAATAGTCCTCAGCTTATTGGCCGTTAGATCAGAATGACAATTCTAATTAGACAAAGAATCAAAATGATTTTTAGTTTTATATGAGTGGAGCACTAGATCAACAAATAATTGAGACTTGCTCAGCTATTGAAACATACGATGGCAATTCGAAGATTACAGCTTAGCTATGCCATTCGAAGTAAGCAATTCAGCTGCCCAAAGACTAAGACAATACCAAGATACAGCATCAAGGATTAATTTGAACATTAAGCTAGCTAGCTCATACTAACTAATTTGTAGGGTTGTTAGTTCTTTATGATTGACTAAAAGAGAAAAATTTGACAATCACCAAACATCAACAACTCAATCCCATAAACAACAAAATAAATGCATAGTTTATATTGCAAGTCTTTTTATGATTTTAATCAGAAGATAAAATACAAAGGACATATTATATATAATTGAATGTTCTTCTTGATAGTTTGACAAAATAACACCAATCTAGCGAACTAATCCAATTATAATGATACTTCGATTTTCATTATTTAATTATGTCCAATCATGCTAATTTACCAAGGAACACTGAAGACTGAACATTTGCGTATTTGGATGTTCAAAGACTTTGGTTAAATTTGAAAACTTTTAGAGCTGCATTTATGCTTTGAAAACTTTCGGAGCTGCATTTATGCTTTCTGTTATTAAGTAGGACATGATCATATTATGTTGCATTTGTCAGAAAACTGAAAATTATTGAAGAAAAAAAATCTTGAAAGAGAATTGCTTGTCATTTCTAAATCATCAATTCGAAAGTTTAGTGAGATCTTGGTGATTTTAGATTGAGTTTAATCGATCATGAATCAACAGATGTAACGAAAACAAAATGAGAGAATAATGCACACTCATCACAGCAACGTTTCATTCGTTTTGAATCTATATATGTAAAACGTGTATCCGATGGTTTCCATTTGTTTAATCTAATGATGATAACATGTGTACTGTCAAAAACGCTACAGCTGCCATCTCTGTTTCTCCTCGTAGCATCTTTGATCTTACATTATCCTGGTGATTCTTGAATGTTCTTCTCATTCTCATGTGCTAATTCGCTTGCTGAGATGATGAATACTTCAAGGTCCTTCCTTGAGACATTTCGGCAAACACCTGATTCATTCTGTCAAAAATCTACACCACTAATCAGTAAATGATGTAAGATAGTTCTGTTTTGAAGAATCCGTAAAAATCAATATTTGTTTGGTTTCTTAATAGGCGGCCATCACGAATTGATAGTAACAACACTCACCATCGAAAATTAATTTTAAGAATCAATTTGTCACGACCCGTCCTGAACCCTGGGACTAATTATGACTGATCTTCGAAATCCGACTAATAACTATTCTACTATTAATCACAAAAATATTTCCACTAAAATTTCGATAGAATTTCTCTATATTTTTTAAATTCTCAATCCTGCAATTAATAAGATAACACTCCCAAAATTATTTCCAAATGCAACCAACTCCGTCAATCAACATCCCAATAAATACAAATTATCATCCGAAATATTTTAGTATCAAACACAATAAGTTATTATTAATTGTAATATTACACAATCCGAAATATTCTACACAGAACTCTACAATTCCTAGGACAAACACATGGCCAAATTACAAATAACTATTGATCTTTGAGTGTTGTTTACTGCAAAGTCTCCTGTGGGGGGAAAATATAATAAAACGAAAAAGAATGGGGGGTGAGTATAAAACTCAGTGAAGGTCAATGAGTGGATAGTAATTTTCAAAAAAATAACTTATTCTTAAAATAATCGTATCACTTTTAAATACACCATTTCATCAAATCATAAACGAGAAATATTAATAAATCACTTCACATTTATAAACAAATCACTAACTTCGAAAACATATATAACATCATGTGAAATAACCAAGGAAGAATATGTCATAACATCGTATAAATACTCAATGTGAAATCATCACCAAATACTGCGTAGAACTGAAGAAAATTCACAACATATAATATCAATTTCGAATACTAAAAACTTTCACCAAACGAGTACCCGGGGAAATAATCTCATCCTATCTGGACCTCAACGGACGAGTAATCAAGCAACCATCATGCCCCGGAACTATCCAGATAGATGGGGAAATATCATCTCATATGTCGTCTCATCTCGACATATCTCATCATCATAATTATGCATGCATAGTCCCTAAAGGACAAAAGCGCCCAAGCACACGGCCCAAAGCCTCTATGTGTACTCCGACGGGCCCCAAAGACCTATATCTCATATCATCACATCACAGTGTACAGGGAATGGTATTGTCTAATGACTTGAAAACAATCAAATATACACATTTATATAAACATCCGATAATATCCGAAATCACATTCTCTTTTATTCTCAACAACATTTAAAATCCATTTTCTTTTCTTTAAAATATTATTAATACACATATATTTAAAATCAGAAATAAAATCATCTATCATACGCAATTCCGATAATAAATAACATTATGCCGATAAAATCCATTTTCCATAAAATCATTAAATCGAGCATTTAAAAATTCATTTGCAATCATGCTTTATCATAATAAAAAATCATATTAATCCATAAAGAAAATAGGTTTTGTATATTCCACTCACAGTGACGACGATCAAATCCGGTATCGTCGATATTCGTGGGTTGGTTCTCGTTCACGGGTCCCCCTAATCAAATAAATCGCATAATAATTATTAATCACTTAAAGTACATTTAATTGTACTTAATAAAACCTGAATTCTCATAATATAACTCCCGAATATTTAAAATTATTAAATTATACTTATTTCTAAAATTATCAAATTCTTCTTATCTCCAAAAATTACCAATGATCTCGATATCAGACTTTATTTAATTGCCCCCAATAATATATTTATTAATTTATCCTTAATATTCTCAATTTTTGAAATATCCTCGAATCCTTTAAAATTATCAAAATATCCTTGAATTCAAAATTATTGAAATATCCCAAAAATCATAATTATCAATTTAACCTCAAAATCATAAATTACCAACCTATCCTCAATTTTATCAATTAATAAAATATCCACATATTAGAAATTATTAAATTATCTCTGAAGTGTAAAATTATCGAATTACCTCCAATCACTTAAATTACCGATTTATTATCGAAATCTCAAATTACCTAACTATCCTTATCCATAATTATCAAATTACGCAAAACTTCCAGAAACTACAAAATTAACCCCAAAATTCTCGATCTTTACCGAATTGCCCCTCACCGGTCAACGGTGACCGGACTTCAGTCAACGGTGACGGGAAGCTTAGACATTGTAGTTCCGGCCTTGGTGAATCCAACGGTACCGGCGGTGACCTCCCACGCGCGGTGATGGAGCCGGATCGAGCTTCCTAAGGCCGCAGGTTGCAAGTTGCCGTTCACCTGCAATCCGGCCGATTCAGGTGACGAGACCAGTCGAAAATGGAAGCTAGAGGTGAGAGCAATGGAACCCAGTCGGTGGCGTGGCCAAACTCCTGCGGAATCGACGGCAGCAAGAACGGGTGTTTTGGCCGAAACTTTCGAGCTTTACCGGCGGCGTTCTGGTTGTTTTCCAGTAGTGAGAATGGCAAGGATACGACCAACGTCTCGAGAGCTTAAAATCAATACCAAGATCGTCGGAGACGGTGGCCGAAATTGAGAGATCCGACCGGATCAATTCGCGGGTCGCGGGTCGGGTCCAGTCGGACCCGGTTCAACGCCTCTCTCTTTCTCTTTCTCCCTTTCTCTCTTTCTTTCTCTCTCCCCTTCTCTCTCTCCTCTCCTCTCTCTCGGCTTCTCTAACACAAATAATAAAAATAATATTATTATTTTATTAACCTAACTATTCAATATAATTATTATATTATACCGATTAAATGAAAACCGATTTTGTATTAACAATTTTTCTAACTAACTGACTTGGAATCGTACTCGATTTTATCCCGATTTTTCACCATGATGAAATATAAAATTTCTACGTGCACAGTGTGTTTACTAATATGTCGAATTTCCTCGCGTTAACATGTAACAAGTTTGAACTTATAAAATCGATACCGAATGGAAATTATACGATGCACTCTAATGAGAAAAATAAAAGTGTATATATTACACAGTTTTACTTGAAATCTTCGAAAAGAAAAATTAATCAAATTAGATTAGAAATATACATAAATTAGGTAGCAATTTAAAATGTGAGTATGATTTAATAAGAGAAAATAAGAATTTATCAGACATGTCATATGTTAACCTCAACTTTTTATGCTGAAAATCAATTATATAATTAATTCCTACTACTTCCTTTTTTTATATTTTGTGGTGTGTACCACATTGGCCACTTCTAAACTATGGTGCATAAAGAATCCATCTTTGCGTGTTGCCTTCTATTTGGTACATGCATAGATATGTACATCTATCCAACTTTAAAAAAATCGTAGTAGAAATTAGAGCTCACTTTTTTAGATACGGCATATCAAAATTTAATTAGAGTTTACATACATACATACATGTGTCTAATTCTAATTGACAGATAAACTAACCTTAAATACTCAGGTGTTTATAAATGATTGAATAATGATATTATTGGTATTTATAAATTTCAAAGAGGTGATAACAGATAATCTATTATAAACACTTACTTATGGTTTCTCATCAAATACTGTTATAAAAAAGATAAATATAAGTTAGAAGATTGGAGTGTATTTTCTACTTGAATGAAAACAAATGGAGTTATGTTAATTTACATTAATTAGAAACCTTCCTAAATATGAATGGAAATGCTGCATTAACATATCAAATACTACCTTAATAAAAATTCAGTTGACAAAAAGTAAAAAAAAAAAAGAAAAAAAAAACCTTGAAGGCTTGAAATAATTAACCCCGATTAACTAATTGTCTTACATCACCAATTTTTTCTTTCTTTTTTTCTTTTTAATAAGACATCACCACACTCCTCATTTTATAAAGTAAAGCCTAAAATATAATAGACAAGTTTGAGTTTAAAAAAATAAAGTTGGGGGAATACTTGCATGTTGTCTTTGACCATTGAGCACGCAATTCCTTAAAAAAACTCAATTGTATTTGTGTTTGTTGTAAATTCATGTCGGTTGCCAGTCTTTTGGGTTTAGTCGTATCAATTCTTTGGTAGGTGTTTATCTTGTTTTCGTCCTTCGAGGGCATTTCTTCCCCAGAAGATAATTGTGTGCTCTGAGGTTTATGTTGGTTTTCGGCACTAATTTACCTTGCGTTGGCTTCTTTAACGTTGAGATCACTTTTGGGGGGCCCATTCTAGTGTTTGGGCTTTCCAACGGACGAGTACGAGTCCAAGCCCTTATTATGTAGAGGAGATGTTAGCAGGCCGCTTTATTTTTCCCATTAAACTTCACTCCTGCAATTGTCGTATTACCCCCGAATTGTTAATTGTACAACATCATCATCAACATTATTACAAACACGCTATTTCTTTTCCATTGTCACCCCATTATCATCTAATGCGGTCACCGTAAAATATTTCAGGAAAAAACTTTGGATTATTTGATATAACAAGCCATGATCTTTTGTGCGTGATCACGCACATTATGACGAGTGACGGAACGTGTATCAAAAATTTATTTATATATTTTATCAATCTTCTTATATAAAATAGGTCAATAACAATAGTTTCTTAGTTGGGCTGTATTGTATTCCAAAATAGAAGCACAGTGTGTTGTCACTACTATAGAATGTGAGCGACTATACATAAGCACATGTCTAATTACCGAAATAAATTCCACTTTGACAAAGAATAAAAGCTGATTTCGTTGATGGCACATGTTGTGCTTGCTTTTATTATTGTTTTTTATTTTTAGTTATTGAAGTTACTTGGCGAACTGCTCCAAGCTAATAAAAAAAAATTTCCGCTTACTCTAAGATATTTCTCAAAACTCAAAATTCTTTAAACTCCATTTTCTTCTTTATCTTGCTAGTCATTTGCCAAAAAGATGAAGACTTGTAAGAGCAAACAACTTTTACGCCTCTCAAGGTTTTTGCCAAATCTTGCTCAATGCTTTTTCCCATTAACTTTATCTTTGCTGCCAAATCTTCTTCAAGAATAACTTTTTTATCTTCAACATACATACATGATTACGTCAATCATTGTTGAAGTCTCTTGAACATGATTTTGCTGTACAATCTTGATTGTACTATGAGGCTTAGTGCTCAAATCAAAAGTTGATCCTTTTTCTTAAAAATCTCAAATAGATAGATAATCTCCTCATCTTTAACAAATGTCTTGTCCTCCAAAGAAACATCATGTATCTTTTTGTACAAGCTATCATATTGAAAATTTAAATAATTTTTTAGCATCTCAAAATGAGTCTTCTTCTTTAACAATAGATGAACTCATTGGTGCATCTTTAGGCACTATCATAAACACACACCATTGCTTGATTACATCCTTATTAATTCTTCTAAGCACACTATCTAAGTTTCTTTAAATTTATGCCTAAATGTTTTACTCGATTTGTGTAGCCAAATGAATTGCATGTGGTAAAGTGTGGATAGTGTATATAGGCATCTTATTTTGAATATGTAAATGAAGCTGATAACTCTATGAAATGAGAGTTATCATGACATTTTTAGTCTTAAAACTAATATTACTTTGAGAGTAAATGATGTGATTTATTGCATTTTTAGCTATATTTTACATGAGCAATTATTTGAGTTTATTTTTAATAAATTAATCATGTTTTGAATCAGTTGAAGCTCTAATTGTATGTAATTTTAGGTGACCAAAAAGCCCAAGATTTATGCATAGAATGTTGCAACAACAGACTTGCAAAGATAACAAAAGAACTTGGCTAAAGAGAAATTAAAACAAGTCTGGAATAGTAAAGATGATGTAGTCATTCCTTTAATAATTTTATATTGATGATACACTGGATTTCATATATGATCACTAAAAGATTTTGATCTAAAGTTTCCAAAAATGAGAGATACATAGCCACATGCTTTTGGTTGTGCTAATTCTATGTTGTAAAAGGAGCAAGCATGAAAATAAAGAAGAAAGTCATCATTCACAAAAATAACAAAGGGAAAACAAAAAAACAGAGAATAAGAGAGATTTGAGCTATAATAGAGGATTCAAGAAGAAAAAGAAGGAAAGATTGCAAGGATTAAGTGGATACTCACTTTTGCATCTTATTTTCTTATTTCTATCTAGCTACAAGAATGTATTTGATGGCTATAACTATTTTTCTTACTGTTTTATCCCAAATCATGAACGAAAATTTATTATGGTTGAGTGATAAATGAGCTTAATAGATATTTGACTTATATTTATGTGTTGCGCAAAGCTTGCTATAGTATTTTGTCTTGATTTTATTTATTGCAATTCTCTATTTTAGATGATCACCTATTTAGCAAATACTAGCTAGGAAGGTGTCTCAAAAGAACTGATTAAGTGGAATCAATTAGGATAATACTTGATTTTAGAATGGGTTTCCCAAGTTGAGTTAATCTTGATTTGTATAGGGTCATAATCTAAAATTAGTGAAGAACTAAACGTAAGAATTCACCTTATAGAGTAATTGGAACCTAGAATGAATAATGTTATATGTAATATTAGCATAATAATTGGTCACTATTAGGTTATATTTAGAAATAAGACATCCAACGAGTGACAGCTGAGGATACACGAGGGATTTTGCCCAGTACTGTAGTAGATGTTGTAGCAGCTGAGTCTTAATTAGAAAAATAGTTAAAACCATTAAGTGAGTTTAATCACTCAACTACTTTATTCCCATTGATTGCATCTTCGTCTTTGATTTGTGATTTTCTTCATTGCTCTATTTTGTTTGTCACGTTTTTTAGTTGAGTTAGTTTATTAATTTCAATAATTATTTGGATCTTAATTTAATTTAATTTAACATTGTACTATTAAGATTGTTGTAGGAAACCTTGTAACATTAATTCTTATAGAGACGATCTAAATAGTCATCAATATATTACTTATTGTGTATACTTGCGTATTGACAACCTATAACAATAAACATCACCAACAACACAAGTCATCTCATAAATCTTGTAACTATATCCTCTTCAAGTTTATAGTAATATTTACATATATAAAATTGTTCAAACTTGAAAGCATAATTAGAAATTGATCTTATGCCTTGTCATATCAAACAATAACTAAGAGGAATGAATCTCAATCTCAACATTCTTATATACATAAGCATGAAGTAATTTTAAAAGGACCTTCGTAAAGCAATCTACACCTTTACATTCTAATCCACCATTCCAAAACACTCATTGTTAAATTAAAAAAAAAACAGCTATAAATTATATTGTTCATACTTCAACACTCTAATTATATAATCTTGATAAACCTTATCCAACCATGAAGGAAAATATTAATAACAACAATTTCCATCAAGCATTCAAAACATGAGGCCTTCTCAATATTTCAATCACAAAAACAAAGTGACGGTAAAACTATAAATAAAGATAAACTTTCAAGTTTGGTGTGGTCAACTATTGGTGGCCATGATTTGATTTGTGATGTTTGAATCTGGTAGATATACGAGTGAGAAGCATGATGCTAGTCGAGTATTAGCTAGATTCGCAATGGTTTGATCAGAAAACTGGCTTTAAATGACGACAGCTTATAGTGGTTCATGGTAGTTTATGGTCAACGTTTGATAATGATTGGCGATTGTTTTTGGATATATGGCTAGAAAGAATAAGGTAGTGGTGTCAGTCAATGGTAAAAGTGGCTAGATTTATAATAGTGGCTTATGAAGTGCTTGTAGATTTGGATGATTTCCACGTTGGGAAAATATGCTCTTTAAAAGCATATAGGTTTATTTAATTGTAATAAATATTTTTTCTTATTAATAAAATAATTGGGGTATTTTATTCAAATATCTTATTTGTATTAATTTTTTAGTAAAATCCATTTAATCATATTATATGTATTTATGTGATCACTATGTGAATTAACAGAAGAAATAAATACAAGTTATCTTATGATTTAATAAATTAAGTTCGCAGTTAATAAATAAAGTTGGGCACTTTATTTAGGTATAAACTATAATAAATTCATTGAATGATTTGTCTTAATCATGTATGAATTTATTAATATAATATGACTACATTAAATAGGATCACATATGAGATTTAATTAACTTTATAATAACTATCAAACTTATTAAATCTCATAAGCATTGATTTTAATGTAATCTTAATCTTGAGTTAGTTATAATTTCATTATTATAGTTGTCATTCCATTTAAGTTACCAATAGGCACGATACATACTTGTAGTCAAGATTATCCAGTATCTTAGTGGAAACAATTATAAGTATTGAAGTTATAGATTAACGATAGGAAATTTGTACAACACATCTCTTGATGAGTTTTCAGTACTTGATCATAAAATTCTCTGGCCAAAGTGTGTTGACATATTTAATATGTTGAAAATAATCATTAGAGAAGACTAGTAAGTATCAAAGAATAAGATGTTATTAAATTGATTGGACAATTGAGATATCAATTTAATTAACGATATGGTGTAAAGGATTGTGCAGTAAAGAGATCAATGTGGCTTGGGACAAATTATTATTAGAGCATACAATTATGGAGGTCAGTTCCAATCTTATAGTGGAATATAATTGGAATTAAATAATTAAGCTAGTTTAATTACAGGCTTAATTATTGTAGCTACTATTGTATGTTCCCAAATGATCCCCAAGTTAGCTCATTTAATTGACTACACCACTACTGGACCCAAAAATAAAAATACTGGCATATTAGGTGATAAACCTAAATATAATATTTGTTAAGGTCCTATGTGTTATATTTATGTGTAAATGGGGTCTTGTGATATTTTACAAGGTGGGCTCCAAAGTTGTTACACTTTATCTCTACTTTTACATAAGTGAAGAGAAAAAATATTAAATTTAAAATATTTAATATTTTGAATTATAAAAGGAAAAGGAAAACACATACTAGGGTTTTAACTAGAAAATATTATATAAGTATTCTATTTTTTTGGAGTAGTGAAACGAACGCTCACACGTTCAGTGTAGATCAAACTTGAGTCATAGCCTGGAAGATCATTTGGCAGCAGATTTATTACTTCCTATTGTTCATCTTCTCAGATTATCAAGGTATGATTTTCTATATTACGAATTGCTTATATATTATATGAGATCGATCCTAAAATATTTTTTATAAGAAAAATTATGATTTTTCACCAATATTTCAATGGGTACAAGTGATGGTTGATGGTAGAATTGGCTATAGCTTGGTCAACTATGCATTTTTTGGTGGTATTGGCTAGCAATGAAAGCAAATGAATGATGGTGGGTTGAGTGATGGAGCTCATAGGTTTGGGTGGCTATTGTGCAGTGGTTGCCCACAATAGTTTATGACAGCTGTGATTGAAGTTTGGTCATCGAATAATGGCGAGTTTGGTGGCAGTAGTGACAATTGGTGATAGTTGCTGAATTGTAGCTATAGCAATGGTGGTAGGTGTAACGATGGCTAGGGTTCCAAAAATTGGGATTTTTTTTTCTTAATTTTTTAAATTTTTTTATGGACAAACAGCGACGAAGGATTTAGAGAATTTGGGTGATTTGTGGTGGACAGAAATGGTGGCCAAGAAAGATTTGTGATCTGTATAAAATCACTTTGATATTAACTAATGAGGTGGGAGAACGGAAACTAAATCGATAGGGTAAGAAATGCTAGATATTATTATAGTACCAAAATAAGCCAACATGATTAGCTTATGATTTAATCAAAGCATGATTAGATCTCGTTGTAACCCAAATGACACAATAAAATTTTTAATAATGTATTAAGCGAGATTAGATGATGTTCTAACCTAAATGACTCTACTAAAGAGATTTTTTTATAGATAATCCTAAAGAGAATTATAAAGAAAGGGATTTTATTAATTAAAATGTTAAAGTTCTAAAAATAATAATAAGACCTCTTTATTTATAATAAAATAAACCTATTTCCCTTGGTTAACTTAGAAAGGGAAACTAAATTAGAATTATAATAGAAATAAATGATTAAGACACATACCGTAATAGACTCTAATTAAAATAAAAAATTTACAATAAAAATTTTAAAATTTTAAAATTTTAAAATAACGTCCTACATCATTTAGCCTACTAGATTTTCTATTACTTTCTATTTTTCAAGTTGATTACGAGGTTTTCTTTTGTTATAGTTAGTGCCAATTTCAATGCAAAATGCTTCTTTAGTATCGCTTTTTTTTTTTAATTGAAAAAGGCTTCTTTAGTATGAAAAAGAAAGGAAAAAAGTACTTTTCATTTAACTTTTTTCATTTGACAAAAAGGAAAATTCTATTGAAGTTAGACTTTAGACGAAGTAGAAAGATGAAATGTAACACATTTATCTTAATTATGATACCGGGTGGAAATGTAAAATAGGGTATTTAATTAAGAGTTAAGAATGTAAATCTAAGATAAAGGGGTTCCAGAAGAATTTTTGAGCTTGCTAACAGTTCCACTCTGAAAAACAGCTCAATTCTTATTTTAGTTGCATTGAACTTTGATAGTTAGGTTGATTGTACATTTAAGAGGATTTAATTATATTGGATTTTAAATAAATATAGTATAATATGAAAAATAAAGGACCAAGTCTATTAAATAAGATATGATAACAATTATACATATATTATAGGTTGATAAAGCTAGCCTATACAAAAATTTGTCTCTATGTGCACGCGCACTTACGTGTGTGTGTGTGTGCGTACATGCATGTGTGTGTGTTTACGTGTCTCTGTTTGTGTCTTTGTGTGTGTATTTTAAGTCTAAGTCCAGACTTAAAATTCATATTATTGTTAGATCATCCTAAATTTTAATAAAATCAAAGATTCTTAGGCTTGAAAATGAATCTATATTTATTTTTTCGTTTATAATAAAGCTCAACTGATGAGGCAATTTATTAAAAATAAAGACCAATATACTCCTGCTCAGTAAGGGACATAATAAGCTCAAGTCGCAAAATAGATAAAAAATGACTACATGTGTACTTGTGTGTGTATATATGTATGTATATTTAAATTTATAAATAAAGACTAATTTCTTGTCAATCATGGTAATTCATATGGCTTTCCAATGGAAATTTCGTCGCCTTGAATTTATTTTTTATTTAATTAAATTGTTGTGGACAATTGAGCCAAAAATTGTTGATAATTTTTATTTAGTTAATTAAATTATGCAAGTGGCTTTCCAAATCATGTTTCGCACTTTTACCATCATTTAACTGAGTAATGATAAAATATCAAAATTTTCTTTAAAATTATATCCTAAATAATGTGACAAGTGATGTTATTATTTATTAAGTAATTGATAATTTTTTATAATTTTAGGTGAATATGAACTCAAACTCACAACCCATCTATAAAAGTTCATAGGACTTGTCGTTTTCTGTATCGTGGAGCCAAACCAACATTGCTGTAATGTCGTCCTTAGCTATTCAGCTGTCATATTGTGTAATATGTGATCATTTAAGTTAAGACGGCATGCTGTTATTGGCAGTTATGGCTGTTAATTTTGGAATAGCCTAATCCTTTTTTGAATAAACCAGCATATAATTATGTTATTGAAATGAGCAAAGATAAAAAAGTGGTAGAATGCATATTATTCGTAGGTGCAGCTAAGCCCCTATACCGAAGGAGACCCTGATAAATTAAAAAAAAAAAAAGGAAAATGGCCAGCAGCTGCATATTAATTTTTCTCCCACAAATTTTGTTCATCCTTATGCATCAAAAGAATGTTTCAATATAAATAAAAATTAAAATTAAGATTTTACTAAGTTGCAGTTTATGTATATTACAGTCCTTTAAAAAATGAATGGATCCTACCATTTAAATAATGTTTCACATCATTTTTTAAGAGATTGTAAGTTACATAAACTGTAACTTAGCTGTTCTCTTAAAATTAAGAAGTCAAAATAAATTAATTTTTTGATTCTATCCAAAATGACTCTGAGGATATGCATTAGAGAAGAAAACAGCAGCCTGTGCTTTCTTTCAAAATCAATATGACACATCATTCAACCATTAAAATTCATAAGAGCGTGCAAAAAATGACTTGTATCATTTTATTTAATCTATTTTGCAAGTCAAGAGGACTGTGAAAGAAGCATCCCGTACGCATATTAAGATGTTTCAAAACAGCAGGCTCTCTCAGTCACCTTAGGATATCTTATTATTATTATTATTATTACTACTACTATTACTACTTGTACTGATACTATAATTAAAAATTATTGATATTTATAATTAAATAATTATTTAAATTATTTTATATTAAATTTATGAACAATAACTTAAATTTTCTACTCCTATTAATATTGAACAATACTTCACTAACATTTGCGATGAGGTTATAATAAGTAGCAAATGCGTTAAATTGTATTATAAAAATAAAAAGCCACAATAAAATAATAGTAAACAAGATAGATGGCAGGAAATGGCATGTACTTCAAATAGTGACATTAAAATGACTAAAAAGATGGAAAACGACAGCCTCACTCACATAATTCAGAAAACTTCATGGATACATTCAAGTTTTTAAGAATGGATGCAGAGACTCTCTCCCGTTGTTTTTCGCAATTAATTTGGATGAGAAAAGAAAAAGACTTTTCGGTACTTTTGGTTTGTGTCAACTTAGAATTTCAAAATTGCAATTTTAGCTGACACCTAATATTTCCAATCAACACCACTTCTCATGATTTAAAAATTTATTTCACACCTACACCAAATAAAACCCATCTTTCGCATTCCATTGTTCGTCATCTTCTCCTCCACAGCTTGAACAAATTTTTAAAAATTAAATGGAAAAAAGAAACCTTTTTTATTTAATCTTTTTTCTCTCGAACCGGGGAGAAGAAAAAAAATTACATAAATTAAAAAAATGGTGACTTTTAAAGACATCATCCCCCCCCCCCCACCCCACACCCCCCAGCCCCCAAAAAAAAAAAGGAAAAAGAAAGTGTCCCCTTTCAGACCAAGAAGTGAAAATCATCAGTAGGAATCAATACATAATATGTACACAAAAAGTTTAAAAAAAAAAAAATGAACGTCTACATCTTAAGCAAGTGAGTTCAATTTCATATAACGTTCAATTATTTCTTCCTGTGAAAGATCAGTAAAGTATCCCTTCTCCATAGCTTGATTTGATTCAGATTACATGTAAAGCTCCGCTTTGCGACTATAGTCACGTGAAACATATAATTTTCCGTTGGATTTTTTGGTTAATTTTACGAAGAGATTTAAATTCATCCCCTGCATATAGATGTCATAGCTAGTTCCAGGCACTATTCATTATATGTAGCTGAGGACCTAATCAAGCTTAGATTATCTATGCCTTGATCCACGCGAACTTAACAAGTAATGAATCAGGACTAAATAAACGTGATTAAGAAACAATATTGCAGATCAGATGCTATTACTTATTCTCATTCCTCTCAATCTAAGCTTTCAATGAGCACCTGGATATCACGTGCAATGCTACATCAGTAGTACTGATTTACCAGGATTTATAGCCCTTAGATTTTGAATTTTTGAGTAATTAATTCATTAGACAATTTTCGGAAAAAACCTTTTTATTCTACAACTCCCTAAATGTTTCAAACGACAAGAACGTTTTGGGAGGTCTGGCCGCATTACCCAAATTAAATAACATAGTAAAAGAAAACTATGCTCAATCAATGACTGCGAACAAACTATAATAATAGATTATGGATTCAAAATCTATGTTCAATTGGTATCTACAGGTAATTATCAGCTAATCACTGAGCCATGGGACCCATGCTAAATGTCTACAATTAATTAATCCGTTTTCAAATTATCTTGCAATTAACCCACTTGGCACTGTCGGCCGCTACAATCTATATATATTTATGCTATACAAGTGTATTAATTATATAAAAACAGAAGTAAGAACTCGCAAAAGCAACTTAATTAACGGCTTTTCATTTTTTAATACGGCTCGCCAGAAGCAGATCCTTCTTATCTGAAAAACATGGAATTTCCTTGCGCAGGTTTTTATGCTAATTTGAGTTGAATATCATTTATATATAGTTCTGATTTTAATATATTCATTTATGACTAAGATTTCTATTATGAGTTTTGTAGGCAAGATCCATTGGTCAGAGGGTTTCACCTGGACCAGTATTGCTGATGATGAGATAGAGAATAACACTCTTGATCTTCTTGTTGTCCCTCAATACGGGAGAAATCCTGATTATACGGGTTAAGTGTGTGAGTACAATGTTACTTTTTATGTTATGTTCATTTAAATAAAAGGATGGGCATTATTATTGCCAATCAATCATGTAATCGTTTTGTTCAGTGCTAAGTGATAAGATCTCTTTCAATAAATGAGAGATTTTCTTTTGCTTTCCTGTAATCCGTGTTCCTTAATAAATAAAGGTATAGTGTCTTAATCATTGATTAAATTAATTTGTTCATAGACATAAATCATGTGATGCTACCTACATCGTAACTTATTTTATCTACTAATAGTGGACAAATGGATCTAGGTCCGATGAGATGCTCATTTCATTAATAATTATGATCTTTTACTAATGAAGAATGAATGGTACCTAAGTCATATATTTTTAAATTAAGAGTTAAGAAATATGCATGTATGCTCAAAATTGTTTTAAAATAAGTATCTATTAAAGTCAAAAAGATTATTTTAATTGCATGCTTCTGCGCAATAAAAATAACAATAGTTCCAATTCGATTAGCCAATAAACCTCTTGGTTAAAAAGACCTTTTGCAGTGGAAATATTAGGATCACATTTTAAATACAATATGTGAAATTATTAGATCTAGAAATCATACCTTTGTTTTCTTATAGAAGAAATTTAGGCTTCTAAATCTCTATTTGTCACCAACAATCTTATTAGATCATGATCCTCCACTGACAATCTTCTGAGTTATAATTCAAGTTCGATCTGTACTTGACGCGTGAACGTCTTTATCGTTGCTTAAAGCAACTAGTAAGAGAAAACTTTTTCTTTTAAATTTAAAAAAAAAAACTTCATTTTTTCTCTAATCTACATATTGTGACTACATATCTCTTTTTATAGAGAAAACAAGCCCTTTTTTATATCTCTATTTGATGGAACCTTAGACTCCTTATTTATGTCTTTTTTAATTAATCTCTATATATAAAGTTGGGACTAAAAGAATTGATGTGGCATCACTATTATTTATCTTTTTATATTCGTTGTTATATAATATATTGGCTGAGATTACAAAATAATTACATTATAAAAGATTAAAAATAGAAAATATATAGAAAATAATTACACAAGATTTGGTTGAAAAATTAAAACTATTACAATATCACGTTATTGTACATGTCTCTTCCTTTTTCTATTTAAATTCAACAACATGTAACCACTAATAATAATTAATTATAAGTCTTGAAATATTCATTTCTTTTATTAAGCTAGCAAATAAATTTTCTTGGCTTAAAATACATCAACTAATTAATATTAAAAATAAGGTTCCTTTATCTTCCCTCAACAATGCCACTAAGAGGGCTTAATTTTAATGTTAGAATCTCAATTTAATTATGCAACCTTTTGTTTAATACTTTTTGGCTTCTTCAAACTCTCTAAACACTAACTATATAAGATTTACTATATTTGGGTTTCTTTTTATTATTTAACCAAAATCCTTTTTAGAAAGATTCTTGTATTGTTTGATTTATTTGAAAATTTTTAATATTGTGTGATTCATGGAGTAATTTTTTCTTCATGAGTTAAACAATAATGGAGATAATTGGATGATAAGGGTTAGATTTTGTAAGATTTGGGAGTCTCTTAAAGATTTTGTAAGATTTGGGAGTCAATTAATGCCAAGAAGAATGAAGAATTGAATAGTGTGGACATGATTTTTATTGATGAAATACTGTATAAAAAATTTCTTCTCCCATTATTTTCTCTAATTATCTTTTTTTTCCAATTGTTTTACACTTAATGTAGCATGTTTTGTTTTCATAGAAAAATCTAACGCATGCAATAATAAAAAAAAATTTAGTAACAAGGTTTAGGCACATGTTGAGTGAGGGTTATTTGTTACAATGTCAAGAATTTGAAAGTTGTTTCAACTACAAGCTAGTGCAAATCCCTTTTAAATCAGTATAAGATTATTTTCTTGGTTATAACTTCGCTTAAGAGGTTAGAAGAAGGAATTGTTAAGATTATGATCAATGGATTTCAATTTATATATTTGAATTTGATCGATTTACATATGAATGATAACGCAATCCTCTCAGGTATTTATTTCAATTATTAATATTTGTTAATCTTTAAGTGTATATTACAAATTATTTATCCTTATGTTTTAACATGTTTATGCTATTTTTCCATGATCGTACATATGTTATCGGAAGTTTATATGGTGTGGGTGATATTAAGATTATGGGAGCTGGTTGAAAAAAAGAGATATAAAAGTTCTAACAGATTAGTAAGTTGAATATAATAAATAAAACTATCACTATATTTTTTTTTAATTATTGTTTTATCATAAAACAATTTGACTTAACTAATATTATTAGTTATTACCTAATTTTTAATTTTCTTTTTAAATGAATACATCCAATATTTGTTGAAGCAAAACTATTAAAAGTACAACAAAAAAGGGCATAGCCCTTAGAGATTATTGAATATATTCACAAGAAAAATTAATTAGAAATTATGTTCTAGGCAATCGAAGTGTCTTCTTGCTGATGCAGTAGAATAAATAACAGTACTTAGCGGTTAAAATAATTAATGTAAAAGAAAAATTAATGAAAACCACTTTAAAAGAGAAAATTAAAAAACATGTATTTTATTTATTTCTTTTATAATTCAACGCATTGCTAAGGATTCTCAACTATAAATTTTAATTTGAGACTTATCAACAACTACAAAAGGTATCATCAGTGGACTCTCAAGGCCGGTATCCCTTGGGGATTTCTACCGTACCTTAGATTTGATTCAGTTTATATGTAAAGCTCCGTTTTGAGACTATAGTCATGTGAAACATGTAATTTTCCATTTAATATTTTGATTAATTTTACAGAGAGATTTAAATCCCCTGAAAGCTGCATATGGATGCCATATCTGGTTCCAAGCACTCTTCATGATATGTTGTAGCTAAGGACCTAATGAAGCTTGATCTAAATCAAAGCAATCTTTGATCGATGAGTCTTGATCCACATAACAAGTGATGAATCAAGAGTAAAATAAACCAGATTAAGAAACAATATTGGAGATCAGATGCTATTTCTTCCTCTCATGCCTCTCAATCTAAGCTTTCAATTTTGGCTCCCAGCTAGCACATGGATATCTCTTGCAATGCTATATTATATCAGTATAACAGATTTACCGGGATTTGCGGCCCTTAGAATTCGAGTAAATAATTTAAAGATTTTGCAGCAAACAAGCAAAGATCATGAATCAATGGTCAGAGCAACCTTTTTATTCCACTACTTCAAAAAATGTTTCAGAAGACGACTATATTTTGGCAGTTCTGTGCACATTTTCTGAGCTAAATAATTTTTTGACAGAAAACTATGTTCAGTTAAGGTTGTGGCCCTTAGAATTTGAGTTTATAATTCACAGATTTTTCAGGAGAAAAGCAAAGATTATGAATCAACAGTCAGAGAAACCTTTTTATTCTACTACCAAATTAAAAAATGTTTCAGAAAACTACGTTTTGGCTGTCCACATTTACCAAATTAAATAATATTTGAAAGAAAAGTATGTTCAATTAAGATTGCGGACAATTAAGATTGCGGACAAACTACAATGCTATGTTACCGCATCTGTACGTTACACACCGAAACCAAACATGACACGTGTCTGGGTTACATAGGAAAAGCAAGCAAATCCAAGGTTGGGTTACAATTTATAGATTATCGATTCAGAGTTACAATTTATAGATTATCGATTCAGAAACTATGCTCTGTTAGTGGCTACAATAAATTATCAGCTAACCAGGAAGCCATGGGGCTCCTGCTAACTATCTACAATTAATTAATGCGTTATCTAATTATCTACGATTAATCCACCTTGGCACTCGGCTACTTCATTCTGCAATCAGACCGGAAGCGCGAACTAGCAAAAGCAAATCTGCTACTTTTGACTTTTGATTACGACTAGCCAGAAGTAGATCTTTTTTATTTGAAAACTTTGGAAACTCATTGCGCCGGTTTCTATGCTAACTTGAGCTGAATATCATTAATATATAGTTCTCATTTTAATATACGCATTTATGATTCAGATTTCAATCAAATAGGAGTTTTCATGTAATATTAGTCTTTTGAGTTTTGTTTATTTAAATAAAAGTATAAATATTGTCATTATTTATCAATCGTATGAGGGTCGATTTTGTTCAATTCAATTGTTAAGATCTCTTAACACTAGCATTCATATACTTTGTGTTCCTTAAGAAAAGAAAGCATCGCGTGCCAATCGATCGATTGAATTTAGTTGGTCAATAGTCATAAACTCGTGTGATACTATCCACATGAATTTAATTAATTATATAGAATTATTTTAATATTTAATATTAAATCAGTAAAGAATATTTTTTATGTTTTAACATGAAATTATTAAATCAATAGGATAAAATTTATTTACTATAAAAAATTAAAATTTAAACTTTTACTAATCGAAATCAAATAACTTATTTATTTTTTAAAAATTTTACTTAAAAAATAATAATAATAATTTAAAAAAATTATGACATTAAATAAATATTTATAATAATTAAATAAATTATATCGAATATTAAGTAACAAAATCAAACATGCAATAAAAATTTTGTATAAAAACTCCGACTCACGGGCCACATTCAGTGATGTTTAAGTCAAAAAAGACAATGACGCAAGAGACAAAAATGCAAGCTGCGTGCCGTAAGCATCAGGAATATGTGTTGCAGGACAAGCGTTGAATGCACAATGAGAGAGTGAGTCACCTCTTAAAAGCTGTTTCAGAAGACATCTACGTCTTCCGAATGGAATGATATTTTGAGAGAAAAAATGGTGATGACGGCTATTAGCTTGTCTTATAATTAAGTTATAAACATTAATTTAACATGATATAGAAATCATATCGAAAGAAAAGACGGTGTTAACTGCTATTGGCTTGTCTTGTAATTAAATTATAAACATTAATTTAATTGCCATCAGCCGACAAGACAGATCAAAGAACATACACCGTCATATTTAGGGAAAACCCAAGTCCAGGCTCGGATATGGGAAATGCGTGAGCCTGGCCCAGATATGCTTTCTAGACACCTAGGTTGGGTTGAGTTTCTTTAATGTAGGTTATTTTATATTTCATGATATAATATATATATATATATATAAGCATTTTATAATTTTATGATTTTTAAATTTATTTTAATGAAATTGAATGCACACATATGAACTATATATATATATATATAAATGGGTCAAATAAATATAGTTGTTTAAAATAATATATTTTATTTAAATTCTAATTTCAAGCCGGAATCTATGTCGAGTATGAAAGCTCTACTCATGAATGACTATGCTTACACTATCCTTTTACTGATAAATACAAGTGAAAAAGCTAGTCTACACACAAGATGAAGGATGTGAGGCCCCACACTACCACTTTATGTGAGAAGTACCAAGCAAAAAGACACACTGCTCGCACACGGGGATAAGAATTTTTCTTTTCCTTTTTTCTTTTTCTTCCTCCTTGACTATCTCTCGCCACGCACGACTATTCTCCTACGCCATATAGGCGGTTGGCTAAGGGCTTAAAATGTTAAGTGTATTATTTCATATTTAAAAAGAAATAATTTCCTAAATTATATATAGTAAACTCAATCAGGATTATAGATTTTTTAATATTTATTATTGTTTTATAAATAGCTTTTCCTAAATAAATTCCGAAATTCCTGTATAAAGAATTAATAGTTTCAATCTGTACAAAATCTCTATATAACGTTAGAATTAATATGTTTTAATCAAAGGGTTTTTATTTCTTTCAAACATCTGAACCAAAAAAAAAAAAACAAAAAGAACTATTTTTTTACTTATCCATTAAGATTCTTTTCCCCTAAAACAATGACACAGTAAGCATACTACTAGGAAAAAAAAATCGGCCATTTATTTTTATTGTTTTGACTTTGCATGATCATTGGTCACTGCTTAAAATCTCAAACCATCAAAATGGTTTTGTGATTCATAGCCAATTTTCAGTTGTCATATTTATATTCGCCTCTTAACTAGTTTTTTTTTATTTAGATGTCATATTTCTTTTTAAAAATATTATTGTATTCATCAAGTGTTATTTTTAATTCTCTAGAATAATTGTGTGCTTGTTCATAAGTTATTGCATTTTGCTTTTTGGAAACGTACTATAATTAATCTTAAATGAATAACCTTTATAATATAATTGATACATGTATTTTACCTTAAATTTTTATGTAGGCCTAGTTTAAAAAATTGGTCTAAAACCATATAAAAGGTAGGTCCTACTACATATAGATTTCAAAATAAACAAAAAAATCAATCATTGAATTCAAATGCAATGGCCCAAAATGTAAGATCCACTGTATTAGTTTATATACAGAGTTAGCATTAGGTTTGAGATTAAAATATAGGAAGAGTATACACACATATAAATATTCTAATTTAGAATTTTAAAATATAAAAACATCTAAAAAAATACATTAATTATATAATTTAATCATTTTAAATTTTAACCTTTAAAACTCTCGATTTTAAAATTTTTCTAAATATTTTTCATACTTTAAGATCTTAAACTATAAAATAACTATATAAATAGTCTCGATTTAATCCAGAATTCTAAATTTTATTGACATTCGAAAAACTTTTTAGGCGTGCAGTTTAGTTGCATTTTGCATTATACTATTAAACTACATTAATTCGCAGGGCTTAGTAGTCTTCCAATACTTCAATAAATCTAAGACGCTGGAGTATATTTTTATATCAAACCATAATCAAGAACTCACAAAAGCTCTTTACCTTCAACTACGATTAACCAGAAGCATAATAGATCTTTTCTGATTGCTAGAATGTGGAACTGTTGATGCAGGTTTTTTAGGCGAACATCACTTGAATGCCGTTTCTAATTTTCACACACACACACGCACACATGTAAAAACGAATTGTCGGAGGGTAAATATTCGTATAGACCGAGTATTTTTAGTGACGAGACCATAGATGATAATTTATTTTTTTTGTTGTCTCTCCATACGAAAAAAATTCTGATCACATTGGCAGAGCATAGTGTCATAAATATTATATATTATGTTTCCAAAAAAAAGGATGTATATTATAATTTCCTATCAATGAAGTTAAAATCCCTTGAGATATATAAGAGTTTTTTGTTTTATAAATATACTGTATCTTCTTGAAAAAGAAAATTAATAAATAAAATCGTGTGTGGAATAAATGCAGTCCTATAATCTCCGGAGTAGATCAAATAGGTTGTCTGCAATAACGTGAACCATACGGAGCCGTTAATTTTACAAAGTGAAGTTAAAAAGCACGAGAAATTATTTGTGATGGTACTCACGGCTGTTCAAAGACCGCAAATATTCTTATCTTTTTTCCTTTTTTTTAATTTTGGACATAATTAGGGGAACCTATTAGGGTTATAGATATTTTCCTAATGTCCATTGTTAGCTTGTGCTTCATCTTTTTCCTACGGAAACAAGCGTGCGGCAACCGCAAATCAATTTCAAAATCGAACCCAGAAATGGACTCTTCTCTACCTTTCTGTCTCCGTCTATTCTCAATCATCAATCGCAATTACACTACCCATGAATTCTGAGAAATGAGAATGATCCGAGCTAATTATCTCTTATAACTCTAAAGATTTACTTTTTTCTTTAATTTATTTATGTCATACTCATGGTGTTATAATTGGGACTCATAATTTAATAAATGAGTGATAGATAATATTAAAACTTAAATTGAAGTTTAAATATTTATATTCTCACATTACTAATTGTAATTTTAATATTAAGGAGTTACACCTTACGCCTCTCATAAAAATAATCTCGTGAGACTCATACGAAATTATTTCTGTAAGAGATGTAAAGTGCAGTAAACTACACGTTAAGTATTCCCTAATGTTAATAGTACATTATAAACAAGGTATATATCTAGACCTAACATTGATTTCAAATCCAACTCTAGGTTCTGTTATCAATAACATGCACTATTGCTTAGCCTCAGTTTGGTTGTTGGTAATGGCATTTGATTACTTTCTTTGTCTTTAAGCATCTTTTCGTCACATTGAATTTAAGCATTAACTTTTCCACTTTTTTTGTTTTTTAATTGTTGTCGCCATTAGACGCCCGTGAGCAATTAAAAAGAAAAAGTTGAGCGCAAAGGTCAATATTCATTACGAGTATAACACGTATCTCTTGTATTGTTATCATATTTGGAGATCGTTACCTTACAACTACTGTAAAATATAATATCTCACATAAATAATACTTATTATGAGTTCAAATACCATTTATGAAAAAAGTTATATTTTACAGTAACTTTAAGATAGCCTCTCTCATCATATTTACTCTTAGCTTTCGGTGTCTTGTGCCCATTGACTATCCAACTCATAAACATCATCAATTTGTTAATATATTCACAGTAATTACAGCCATGCCACTTTCAGTTTTACAATTTTAATATTCAAAATGCATTATATTACTACTCAAAATTCAAATAAAACGCATTTTGAACACGTCTTTAGCTCTCCAATCGCTTCCGTAAAATTGCCTCCAACTACTTTGCAATTTCAAGAATTTGCTTTCAACTGTTGTTTCTCCTCAAGTTCTGGAGAAATACTGGCTGCAGAAAGCTAGAAGTTATTTCTAGCTATCTAAGCTTGATATAAATTAGTTTTACTCTCTAAATAAATAAATAACAGATGATTTCTTGATACCTTTTCAATTACTTATAACAGTTATCCAGAGTAAAATATTTCAAACAGGTCAAGAACAAAATGGCCCAGGAATAAATATAAACAATAATATTTTATATATGAACCTACTGATTTCTCCTGACAACCCTTTATTTGTTTACTAATTCTGTTTGGGTTCAAAAAATGGAGTTATATCTAGGTTGTGCTACAATAGAATTAATTATAAATATTAAGGTGGTCTTCTTATTGTAACATATACATATAGAAAAAATATTGTCATTAATAAATAAAATTATTGTATGTCAATATGTTGTTATATTAGTCCGTTAATAAAGATAATAGGAAGATTAACAATTTCTCCTCTTCTGTAATCAATAGAAACTATTTGCCCCTCCTATTATTTTTTTAATGGGCGATAACACTTTTGACCATTAGTTAATAATAGTATCCTTATTTTTAAATAAATTATAATTACATAAATTACATGACAATACACTTTTATTCATATTTATTGTATATTAAACTAAATTACATGAATGAAAATTAAAAGTAAGAAATATATATTTTGATGTGAACAAAAAAATTAATGATAAAATATTTTGCTTGTAGTTTTTATTTTATAAATATTTTCTTGTAATAAATATATAAGAAAATTATTATAAAATGATAAAAAAAATTATTATAAGAAAACTTGAATGATAAATAAAAATTATTATAAAATAAATAATAAAATATTTTTCTCATATTTTTTAAATTTAATTTAAAATATTATAAAATATTTATCAGAAAAAAGTGTTTACAAAATAAAAAAGTAAAAAAAATAAATTTTTTGTTCTCATCAAAACATATATTTCTTGTTTCTAATATTTTTTATTTATTTTCTATTCATGTGATTTATTTAATTTATAATAAATATAAATAAAAGTGCTTTTAAAGATTGAGGTAATATTATAAACTAATGCTGTCAAATGAGTTATTTGTTATTATAAAAACAACAATAAGTTAAGTGCATCGTACATACTAATTCTAGAAGAGAGAAAATTGGCAATGACTCTTCTTGAATATTGTTGCTAAACAAACTCGATGTATTAGCTAGGTAATTCTGGCAACTTAAATTAATTAAGAATGTTTTTGTTCTTAAATTATGTGTATAGCATGATAATGCCATCATAGCTTTCGCTCTTTTTTCAGAAGCATGTCTTTAGTTACATTACAATTCATCAAGGAATACTAGAAAATAAAAAATAAAAAAGTTGAAAAAAATACATTAGTATGATTTTCTGGCTATAACATGAATCCACCAAAGATTTTGAGGATGGAAACCAAGTGATCACAACTGCTACAAGCTCGAGCAGCTACTAATAATTAGAGTAATCAATTATTTATGCTAAAAATGTATGAATATAAAATGTATGCTAAAAAGGTATGAATATAAAAGGCTAATGCACAATTTTTAATTCGCATATGCTCATTGTTGAATGATTGGTGCAAGCACGATATATATATTTTATTGGGTAAGAAGTATTTTACGTTCTTCAGAACCCGGGTTGGCTGCACAACTAACCCTATTCGTTGGGCAATTTCAATTCCGAAGTTCAATAATCAGGGAAAATTATATAAAATTTTGGGTCTTCTTAGTTTTAGGCACTACCAATCTTGAATAATTATTAGTATTAATTTTCATGAAATTAACAAAATATGACAGAAAAAATTAAAGGTACTAGAAACTTGAATTTTTATGAGATGTTGATGATTCTCTGCCCACATGGAAGTCATCACAAAATCAAAATTCAAAGACCTAAATTAATGATAACATTGAGAAAATGAAAATTAGGGTACGCGGCATGAACTTGAGCCGTTTTAAAAAGTAAGGTTCAGATGTCAATCAATGTCCGGTAGTTTTGTCCATGTACTCCAAAATGAAGATAATATCTGCAAAGAAAGAATTTATTATTGCTATTGGTTTGTCTTGTTCAATAATTGATTGCCGACCAACAATATCTCGGAGTAAAAAACTTAATTTTCAATTATTTGTTGGCACTCAAGAATTTGTTGGCAATATTTGCAAAGATTTGGTATTTGACTCAACAGTTGGTTGCTTCATTCTATAAATATCATACGTTAGAACACCCTAAAGCAACTTAGTCACTTTTTGTGATTGCATAACGGTTGCTAGAAAGCTAGAGAGATCTTTTCTGATTAATTTGAATATAATGGAAACTCCTTGCGCAGGTATTTTGGCCAACTTCAGTTAAATTTTGTTCATGATTCTTATTCTAATTTATGCATTTATGATTAAGTTTTTTAATACGAATTTTTCAGATACGAACAATTGGTCAGAGGGGCACATATTAGATGTTCGTTCGAGTATTGCTGATGACGATGCTGCAAACAATAATCTTGATTTCTTTATAGTTCCTCAGTACGGACGAAACCTCGATTATACTGGTTAAGTGTTTGAAATAATATTTTTAAAATTAAATAAAAAGATGGATATATTATGACCTAGTAAGTTGTGTGTCAGTTTAGTTCAATTTAACTAATACTGCATCTTCCGAAAAGAAAATAAATAAAATTAATGTATATGTGTTTGTGCATGTCGACTTAATTATGCTCTCTTCTTAGTGCTAGAAGATATAGGGGATTCTCTTTGTACCTTTTCATGTACTGCATCGTCCGAAAAGAAATTAATAAATAAAATTAATGTATATGTGTTTGTGCATGTCGACTTAATTACGCTCTCTTCTTAATCCTTTTCTAGCACAAACGTGACACATCTGTTGTTATAAAAGACGCAATCTCTTTCATCAGAAATATTAGCTTTTGTATAGGCCTAAGATGGTCCAATTTGTCCCATCTGTGCGTTATCCTCGATATATTGTTTCTTGCGGCTTCATGAGGCAGAAAAGCATCATCAGCATGAACTAAATTTTAAAATAAGCTGCGTCATCGTATTGGTATGGCTACCTTCTGTTGGTGGGTAATAATTCCGTATGCCACATCTCCTAAGGTTCCGTTTCAAAATTGAGGATTAATTGTGATAAGTAATTTATTTCATAAATTTTGATTAAAAAAATATTTGATTAAAAACATATTTATTTTTAAATATTTCGATTTTAACAATAATGTATTTTTTTGGAATGGAAAATTCGTTAACCAAAAAAGTCTTGAACAAGAAGCAAACTGGCATTGAATTTCTTCCATTGAAAACTGAAACCTCATGTGTAAATCAAATTTAGCATTTTGTAACACTGCGATGAAGATGATAATCGCCAATACTTTTCAAATGAATGAACAAATAACTTGGATATGGAGGTCCGTCTTGGATATTGAACAGGCGCAATTAGTTGAGAACACAGGTTATCTATAAATGAAGGTAACTGATTAATCAATTTATCTAAGTAAACTCAAAACCTCCATAGAATTCTTAATGGCTTTGTTTAATAAAAGCAAGGAACAACCAATCAAGAAAAATTTTGAAACCACGTTAGTTCTTTAGACATATGTATGCGTGGAAGACAGCAATTGATTAGCCTTGTGTTCTGGACTATATCTAATGTGTGAAGACGCACATAAAAAAGTTTTCCATAAGTTCATTCTAGAAATATTTTTCAGCTACACTTCTGAATTTTTGCCAGTGTATCAGCTGAGTGATTAGACACCTTTTAAAGCTGGCACTTGAAAGTGGCCATAGAGGCACGAAGCTATTGGATTTCAGAGATAGCCCAAAATAATTCTGTGCTTGTAGAAGATTTCCCCAGAAACCAGTTGTATCATGCGTAATGAATCAGATTCAAGCAGGACGGGATAATTCAGCTTTATCTAATCTTAAGGCAGAACATGTGGCCTCAGCTTCAACTATGTCAACATTAAATCTAATGGTCCTAAACATCAGATAATTAGATGCAGGTTTCCTATACAACTATTGTCCACAGGGATAACTAAGGCAATCAGAATTGGTGCAGGAATAGCTTGCCGATCGATATTAATATTTTGGGCCTTTGGGAAATGGTCCTCTAATTTCTTCAAGTTGTCAGTAGATTTCTTTTTTTCTTTCTTTCGTTCTTTCTTTCTTTCTTTCTTTCTTTAAATCTTACATTACTTGACTAGGACCTCATAAATAAATTTTGACAAAATCCCAAAAAAACAAATTGAAGTATGATTCATAGATTTCTTCTTCTTCTTCTTCTTCTTTTTTGTTTAGATTTCTTTTAACGTAGGTAATTTTCTTAGAAAAAGTTTTCACTTAGTTCTCGTCAGTTTAGAATAATGATACAGAGCGCCTACTCTAACCTCACATGGAGTAATTACGAGTTAAATTAATAAGAAAATTGCTCCAAATCTGAAATTAGTGACAAACTTGCTCCAAAAGATTTGCCGTAGTGGAGATGAAATGAGTTCAGTGGTGGGTAGGAAAGGCTCTACCCCTAAGAAGTTGCCTAGGGGGCAATTATATATTATGTCTCCAAATTCATGTTAAACGTTTTATCTTATCTGTTAAAATATCTAACTTCCTATTATATAGCTAAGCCAATCATATTTATATACTTGTTTTTAACTTATTATTGCTTTATAATTATTTTTCGTAAAATATTACCAAAATCCCTCTTAAGTCTCTATTTTAACATCATAATTTAAAATTTTCATTTTATATAAAATTTGTATTTTAGGCCAAATTAATTAATTAATTTCGTTTTAAATCTCTATAAAAAGCCATAGTTCGTTAACTTAATCTAACTGTAATTTTTCTTTTTTCCTACTTTTCATGGTCATTGACACCGCTCAAAGCGTCAAACTATAAAGTCATTTTGTGAGTTTAACTCAAATTTTCGTGTCTAATCTTTCTATTCTCCTCGTAGCTAATGGTGTTACCTAGGTGTCTTTTTCAATTTTTTTGTAAAATATTTTTATGTTCATTGCTTGTTTTTTATTTTCTTGAATAATTGTGCTCATATTCGCTATTATTTATAGGAAAAAAAAGGTTAGTTTTTAGAAAAGTTAGTACCTAATTTTCTTGACAAGTGCCTGCCTGTGAACTTTAGTAATGTTATTTATTTAATTTTAAAAAGCAGTTCTTGATAAATTTGGCACAACCAGTAAAAGGACATGTGAATTTAGTAATTAAGCAAGTTTTAATTGAATTAAAAAGTGATAATATAATTCGCCGAAAGACCCATACTTATAAACGGTTAAGCCATGTCCCTAACTATTTTTTAAGATTTAATCTAATTCTAAGAGGAAACAATTAATAACAAAGTATTGGGATATCAATTGGTGAAGTAGGACCACGGTTAAAATAAAATTGAAAGAAAATAAAGAACAAATACAAATAGAAGATGTTAGAAAATACATAATTTAACTCTTAGTCTACGTCTATCGGTAAAGATAGAAGAAAATATTTTTATTAGTGAAAAAGAGTTACAAATATTGTGGTGTTTTAACTCATTTTTTAAAATTTCAGTACATTCAAATTCTCAAATTGCTAATTACTCAAGAGCTTATTAAACTCTTATACTCTCAATTCTTGGCCTTTTTGAAAGAAGAAGAAATTAAAAAAATTGAATGCTCAAATGCATAGAGAGCTCTCCTTTTTATAGACAAAGTTGGCTATTGGAATTTTTTTTTCTCTTTACCACTGCCCTTGTTTTCCCTGTCAAACTTTTCTTTTGTAATTCAAACTTTTCAACTTCTTTTTCTTCTTCATTCTTCTATCTTTTTTTCTTCAACATTTGCCGGCCTTCAATGGTGGGTTGGCTTATAAAAAAGTTATTTCTAAAAGCTTTTTCTTTAACATTCTCCTACTTGAAAATTAGATTGTGAACCAATCAATCTCCAAATCATCATTTCTGCTTTGCCATTATCATATTTCTTATGTTTCTACTAGGCCACAAGAGGATCTACTCCAGATAAATTTATCTGCATTAATTAGCTTGGTCATAACATATACGGTACTTGAGATATCTCTTTCCTCTCTACTTCATTACTAGGATACATATTTGAGGATAATTTGAAATTAACAGGGAGTGAGGTAGAAATTGGCTTATAATCATACATGTTGTAGTGTTGCAAGATTTTTTTTAGGTAATTCTTTTGATAAAGCCAAACCTTTCTGTTATTTTATTTCAGTAAATTTGCATCCTAGAATCTTGTTTGCTAGTCCCAAGTCCTTCATTTCAAATTTCCTAGCCAACTATGCCTTCAATTCTTAGACTCGATTTTTGTTGGGATCTGCTACAAATATGTTATCCACATACAATAGTAAAATGATGAAATCATTATCTTTAAACCTTTTGTAATATGTACATAGTCTAAATTGAGTCTATTGTATATAAGACTAATGATAAAGGAATTAAATCTCTTATACCAATATCTCAACACCTGGTTGAGACCGTATAGAAATGTGTTTAACCTGCAAACTAAGTTTTCCTTTCTCTTTTCAGCAAAACCTTCTAGTTAGAGCATATAAATTTTTTCTTCAAATTCTCCATTAAGAAATGAAGTTTCTACATCTAACTGCTCTAAATGTAAGTTGAATGTAGCACACATTACCAATACTACTCTGATTGTTGTGAGTCTAACCACATGAAAAAATATTTCGTTAAAGTCAATACCTTCTTTCTAAGCATATCCTTTTTACCACTAATTTTGCATGATACCACTCCACTTAGTCATTTCCATCGCACTTGATCTTATAGACCTATTTGTTACTGATGACTTTTCTTCCATGTGATAATGACATAAGTTTCTAAGTCATGTTCTTCTGTAGAGCCTTAATTTCTTTCTGCAATCCTGTCATCCACAAAGCAACATCTAAGCTTTTCAAAGTTTTATGAAAAGTTGATAGATCTTTATCTTTTATTAGAAGACAGTATACAATATTAATCTCTGTAACATAATCTGAGTGCCACACTGGTGTTCGTCTCTCATGATTTGACTGACGAACTCCTAAAGTCTTGAATTCAACTAGTTCTTATTCCTCGTGCTCTGATGCTACTTTAGAAGAATCTGAATCTTTCTTTTTTGAATTATTCTTTATATGTACTAGTATAATCTTTGACTTTTCTTTTACAATACTATTATCCCCATCTTTGCTTTACAATTGATCTTCTACAAAGATAATATCTCTACTGATAACAATCTTATAGGTAATAGGATCCTTTAGAACATACCTCTTCACTCTATTAGTATATTCTAAGAAGATACATCTTTTAGATTTTAGAGCTAGCTTTGCTTTTTTTTAGGCATTGTACATCGTATACATAGGATATCCAAATGCATGTATGTAAGAGTAATCTATTGGCTTTCTAATCCATATCTCTGTCAAAGTTTTTAATACAATTGCAGTTGATGGAGACCGATTAACCACATAATAGGCAGTTTTTGCTGCATCTACCTAAAATAAGTTGGGTAGACCAACAGTCCTCAACATAGCTCTTATTCTTTCTGTAAGAGTCCTGTTCATCTGCTCCACCACTCTATTTTGTTGAGAAGTGTATGCTACTGTGAATTGTCTCTGTATACCTTCTTGTTTACAAAAAGCAAGAAACTCACTATCTTTATACTATCCATTTTTATCTATCCTCAAGCATTTTATCCTCTTTTCAGATTCAAGTTTTACCTACCCTTTGTACTACTTGAATGATACAGATGCATCTAACTTTTTTCTTGATTGGAAACACCTAACATCTCCTGAAACAATCATTTATAAAGTCATCAAGTACTTTGCACCTCCCATAGACATATTTGATGATTCCCAAAACATCGAAATGAACTAAGTCTAGAATGCATTTACTTCTGACAACAGATCTATTAAACTTTATTCTATATTGCTTACTTGTAACATAAAACTCATAAAATTGTAAACTTACCAATTTGAACCCTAGAAACAATTCTCAATCAGAGAGAATATTCAAATATTATTCTGACATGTGGCTGAGTTTGAAATATCACATCATCATTGAATCTTCTCTATTTGACACGACACACGCATTAGCTTCTTCCAATGTCTTCTCTTTAAGCATGAACAGATTAGCACTGATCTTTTCTATCTTCATCAATACAAGTCCGCCTCTGGTAATCTTTATAATCTCATTTTCAATATGAGTTTTACACCTATAACTATCTATTTTTTCTAAAGACAATAGATTCTTCTTCAGCCTTTGACATGTTGTACCTCCTCAATTATGCAAACTATACCATCAAATACTTTGATTTTCACAATACTAATACTAGCGATCTCCAATACTAGCTATCTCCAAGGCACGATCATCATTAATGTATATAGATTCTCTTGAAATAGGTTCACATATATGGAACTATTCTCTCTTAAAGGTCATGTGCTAGGTAGCTCTTGAGTCTATAAGCTAGATATTAGATAGCCATTTTTTGCCTTCTGTAATTGTTGATGCTTCACTGTAGAAGATTTCTCTATCATTTGAGGTACTTGCTACACACTCCTAAGTATTTGATAACTCAAGATCTTTGCTTTCTCTTCTCTTCTGATCACTTCAACACTCGCTCTTGATGTGCCTTTGCTTATCAAGATTGATTTTTTTTTTTACTGCTTGATTTTGATCTACTATGATTATAACTCCTACTGGGGCCATGTTTTATTGATCTCTCTTTTGTCACTAATAATACTTCTACCTATTGCGAACTTGCTTGTTTATCTTTTTTTACTTTTTTACCTACTCTCTAAATTTAATATGGAGGCTGCAATATCATTGAAGACTAGACTATCCGTCTAGTTGTTGTTTGTGAGATTGATGATAAGTTGATTATACGAATCTAGTAAACTCTGAAGTAGAAGCTTTGCAAATTCATTTTCCTCTATTTTATAACCCAACATTCTGAGTTTTGAAAATAAAGTCTTCAAGGTGTTGATATGATCATTCATGTTGTAGATTCTGTCATTTAAAGAGTATAAAGTCTTCTCTTTAAGAAGATTTTATTGTGCAGTAACTTAGCTTCGTACAGTCTTATGATAGTATCACATATCTCCTTTATTATCTTTTTTTTCTACCACACTGGATAATACCCCATCTACAAGTACCAAGTATAGATCAGTAATTACATTCTCGTCTATTTCGTTCCACATGTCATTAGTAATTTCCACGAGTTTTTCCTTAGTTGCAACTAAGCAATTAATTTTTCATAAAATTGCCTACATCTTCATTTTTCACAACGAGAAATTATTCCCATTGAACTTCTTAATTTCTTATTTTAGCACATTACTTTCACTACGAACTACTTTTCGCTAGAATTAGCTCCCACCATTTCACATGAATAGTAACTATGTATATAAATAGTAATTATATATGTGTACAGTAACCTTATATATAAACAGTAACTGTATATGTGTACAGTATCATGGACGTGAATAATTCCCTCGCATGACAGTATCCCGATTTTAAAATTACAACCGATAGCTCTGATACCACTGTTAGAAAATTGATGGGTAGAGAAAGATCATAGTTCAAATGAAATTAAAAGAAAATAAAGAACAAGCAAAAATAGAGAACGCTAGAAATTATGTGATTTGGCTTTTAGTTTACGTCCATGGGCGAAGACAGAAGGAAATATTTTTACTCTTGAGAAAGAGTTATAAATATTATAGTATTTTAGTTCACTTTCTAAAACCTCAATACACTTAAACCTCAAATCACTAATTAGTCAAAAGTTTATTAAACTCTTATACTCTTAATTTTTAGCCTTTTTAAAAGAAGAAGAAATTAAAAAAATTTGAATGCTCGAATGCATAGAGAGCTCTCCCTTTTATAGCCAAAGTTGGCTATTGGAATTTTTTTTCTCTTCACCACCACCCTTGTTTTCCTTGTTAAACTTTTCCTTTCTTGTTTAAACTTTTCAGCTTCTTTTTCTTATTCATTTTTCTATCTTTTTTTCTTCAACATTTATTGGCATTCAATTTTGGTGGGTTGACTTCTAGAAAAGTTACTTCTAGAAGCCTTTTCCTTGACACAAAGTAAAAGCATTCCAAGAAGAGAAAAAAACAATGGGAGAAGAATTTGAAAAGGAGTAGAGAAACAAAATTAATTATTACTAGTGCGATCCCATTATTTTATTAATTAGTTTTAGAAACAGAATTAAGTTTGAGTTAATCCTGATCATTAGTTTTAATGTAATTTATGTTAAAAAAAATTATGCATATAAGATCTTGCGCCTCTATGTGTGTGTATAGAAAGGAACTATTTTAACTTAAAATTTTGATACTCAAGATAGTCAATATTGTTGGTCCATGAGCCTATAGGTACAATTTGAATTGTACGAGTGAGGCATATATAGCTTATGTACATACAATAGCCTATCAATACGGGCCCCGCCTTGAATTTTTCTACCATGCGAGCCGATTGGACCTTAAGAGCAATGGTTTATTGGGCAGGCCTATTGGCCATCTCTAAAGTCACAGCACAACGCGACTGCACTGACCATCAAAACTCATAAGGGTGTGGAAAAAATGACTTATTATCATTTTGTTTAATCAATTTTACAAATCAAGAGGACTATGAAAGAAGCATCCCCGTATGCACATTAAGATGCTTTAAAATGGCATGCTCTCTTAGTCACTTTTTTCTTTCGTTTGTTTCTTCTGTCAAAGAAAAGACCTAAAAAAAATTTTAAAAAATGCTTATAGAAATGGTATTATGTTGCTTTGGCATAATGGAGAAATAATAAATTAAGTAAAAAGCTAAAATAAACAAAAAATAATAAAATTTTATTACATATAATTATAAAAGAGTACGTGTGAAATTCTTTAAACATTATAGAAATGAAACAATACAATTAACTTCAATGTGACACAATGGGATTCTTATATAGTTTACAATTATATCTTAGTTCATTGCACCACCTGCATCTAACAGACCTCTGGTTGATGTCCTCACCATTAGAAATTATAAGCTCTCGATAACTAATAAGTGGTAGTACTTCTATTGATGGATAAACGTGCATCTCTCAAATTTCAACCAAAACTTTCCAATTTGCCACGTCCCCAACGGACACCACTTGCTTTGTACAAGCTTTTATCAATGATTCTTTGGTGTAAAAATCATAACAAAGACTTATGTAATCTACTCGAATAATTAAACAAGTAGTAATTGCATAAGCATATACAAGCTGATCAGGTCGGAACACTCTACAAGAGCACGTTTTGTTTTTAATGTCAACCAACCTTACTTTAATACCACCACCTATAACTTAAGAATTATGTTGAGATACAGGCAGAACGATCATTCTTTCAGCCAAAGTTCTTCCCTCAGTGACTATTTCATCTACTCATGTTGTTTACCGATTACTCATTGACTCAACTATCATAAAATCATTGTTGCAATATTTTACGATAATTATCAACAAGATGAGTAATAGAAAATTTCTACGGTTTCCTCATGAAAGAGTTCACGCTCTTTACAATACTGGTATTAAGTATATTATACCTCTTACCTTCAAACAGAGATCTTGCTTAATTGCACGTACTCATATTATTCTTTAAGTAATCAGCTGTATCGAGTGAAGCATCCACAATCCTTCAAGTTGCCTTTAAAATTCTTCATGCCTATATGCTTTTGCTACATAAATAAAAGCATGCTTAAATTCATCCCAAAAAATATTAGACATCCTGAATTTCAACTTCACGTTACTTTTCACATGGTAAAAACAAATGCCATAAGCAATAGTATCAAATACTTTCAAAATAGCATTTTTGATAGCAATGCATCAATTAAAATTTATGATTTACTCTAGCATATCACCAATCACTCCATGTAATTTCCTCATAAATCATTCATATGCATCATTATTTTATGGATTCATGAACCCAATGGCTAACGGATATAGTTGATTATTAACATCTTGCCACAAATATGCTGTCATGATATAACCTGTTTAGATATGTACTATCAACAACGAAATATATTGTACAAAATCCCTGAGTGAATATTCAAGCACTACAAAGTATTACAAGAAGTTATACTTTCTAATTAAGATGAATGACTAAACCTTCATGCACTTTGGTCAAAATATGAGAATAATTAGGGAATAAGTTGTATGACTCTATAGAGTTTCCTCGACCTATTTAAAGGTCAACTTCTATAGAGTTTCTTTGAACTATTTAAAGGTCAACTTCTCTAGCCTGTATACCTACTGGTATGTTAAATACACACCATATTCCTATTGCATATATGCTTTGATGTCATTTGGAGTATATATCCTTTTCTCTTAGACATATTTATCAACAATAATATGATTAACAACTCAGTTTCTTACTTGACGATGACCATCAGCCAATACCTTATTATAAAAGTGTGTATATTGTTAATTCTCCTCACCACCTAAGAAATATTGTGCTCATTTGAACTTTTCATTACTCAATATGCCATTCACATAATTCTAAACAATAGTAGGTCTCGAAACATGTCGTTGTGGATTGTGCAATCATGAAATCAAACTTATCCTTAAAGATAATCCTGTGTAATTGTAATATTAATCATTCTTTTCAACAAATATTAACTTATCCCTAAAGGTAATTTTGCACAATTATAATATTAACTCATTCTTTTTAACATATAGCTTACTCACATTAATAATATTTAAGTCACAATTGCTAACAATGTTTGGAGCAACCACATTTAAAGGCAAAATTGGAGCAAAACTTTTAATCCTCTTTCTCGAAGAGGCTATTAGATCATTAGATCAGCTGTCTCTATTATCCATAAAAATACAGTCTTGACGCTCATCCTTATTGTTAATAGGAATATTTGAAAGTCTGACATCCTCAGTATCACCTATATTATTAAATTAAGTGCCCTCGTATAATCAAATGGTTCCACAAAAACATTATCCACTTCTATTTTAGTAATGTCATCAATAGAAACATCATTGTCACGAAAATCACTATTGTGAAATAGAGAATAATGTTACTCTAATGATGCTGTTAATGATAACACCTCTTCTCTAACATCCTCTAACATAATGTTGTTGTCATTAATGTTGTCATTATCATCGTGGAGTGAAGAATAATGTTGCTGTATTAATATTATCCTTGGCAGCACCTCCTCTTCAATACTAGGGCATGACATGTTTACTCTAAATGAAGTTTCAGTTTCGATGGGCGACTCAAGATTTTGGCTTATAACTCAAGGAGATGTGATAACAAATATAGGAATGCATCCATAGTTGGTAACATCAGATGTCATATGTAAAATAACATTGACTACTTCATCATTACTTATTTCTGTAAACAGTGAACATGCAAGATACACTATGTTACTATACCTCATAGTTGTCTTCATTGTGATACCACATTCATTAGGATTTATCAATAAGACCTCATATACCCTTACAAAAAATTGATCAAAGGTATAATTTTTTCAGACAAAAAAAACTATATTATTAGCATTCACAGACTCTATATAACTATTTGCTAATGTCTCCTACCAACCATCAGAAGCACAACTAGATCTATTAAGCTTGAAATTAATAATATATACATTATTATGAAAGACAATAATCTTCACATATAACATTAAAAAAATTTAAAAATTATAAAAAAAAACTCTTAATGCGACAAGTTACTAGTCATAAAATTTGGGCGACAAGCAGCTTATTGCCCTAAATTCACAGTTGCAAATAAACTTGTTTTTGGTGCAATAGGCTACCTATCACACTGAAAACTAGTTTCAGTGCAATATTGCAATTTGATACAGTATCTATTCAATGTTATTTTTTGATGCAACAAGTGCATGCCGTAAAATTTGGTGCGACAGATGTCTGTTGACGAAATATCATGCGACAAACAGCCTATCACACTAAGAGGAAACTGTATCGAAGCATCAATTCAGAAATAATGAAATATTTAAATAATTATTTAAATTATTCTATATTAAAATTATAAAATACAACCTAAATTTTCTAATCTCAATAATATTAAAAAATATCTACTTCACTTACATTTGGAATAAGGTTCTTTTAATGAATAACAAATGCATTACATTACATTATACAAATAAAAAGCCATAATAAAATAATAATAAACAAGGTAGACCGCAGCAAATGGCATTTACTTGAAATAGTGACTGTAACACTCCCCCTTTATGAATTGTAACTAAAGTAGTTAAACCAGTTGTAACATTAAGTATTTGTAGAAATGATTTCAAAATAAGCATTTTATAAATCTTGAACACAAAAAAAAGTTTGTTACATAAAAAAAATTATATAAAAAGGTTTGCCATAACAAAAACTTTATTACAAAAGTCAGGGATCTTTTAGTAACATGTTATAAACCAAATTCATAAACAAGTTTGTTGTATTTATACTTAGATAGGATCACAATTGAGTCCGTTGCGTAACTTAAGGTCTATCATGTCCATACACACCATTGCCTTGGTTGAGACTTGGCATCAGCTTTTTCCTACTCAGTTCCTGTAATGTAAGAACAACGTGAGCTAATGCCTAGCAAGCAAATACTTGATACATGTATTACCTATCATACACATGAATGACTTTATGAAATAAGTGTTAAATATTTTACATAAAACTTTGAAATATAAAGAACGATGTTAGGGCCCTAGGTTTGTTGTACTACAAGGCTAGCATTCTATAACATATCTTTGAGCTTAAATTAATTGATCCATTGGGCGTTACGTATCGTCGTCCCTAAAGGATCTCTTTTCTTAGCTTAAAGGGCTTGCTCTCTTTATAAATGCTTACCACCTAGTAGTATAATAACCTTTTCTTTCTTCAAATTCATTAAAATACCTCTTTATCAAATCACTCATGAAATACATGAGACTAATGCAACTTATGCCATAGCATGTAAATTTTTCAAATATATAACAAAGCAAAACATGAAACTAATTTAAAACAACAACATCTAAGATAAGCGGCAGTGCCGTCCATACAGAAATTAAAGAAATAGAATTACAATATAGGGAAAAGGGCCAATCATGTAAAGAGTAATAGAAACATCATATATTAGGTGGCAGTGCCGACTATAACATGATAAAATAAGATAATCACATATTAGGCGGCATTATAAGATAATCACATATTAGGCGGCATAGCCGACCATCCAATCAAGTAAATAGTAAGAATAATATCCTAGGGGGAATAGCCGACCATATGAGGATGATATCATAATGTAGGCAGCATAGCCAGCCATGTGGGATTTAATAATCGTCAATCTCACCACAATAAAAATTATTATAAAATAAGAGATCATTATAAGCTAATTTTAACATGTTGTCCTTACATTGCAATTGAAGTGAAATGTTACTTACCTAGTTTCTTTGATTCCCCTAAACTTTCCTTCTTAAACTTGAGAATTTCTTCACTAGTAATGCTTTAGCTTAGAATGGAAAAAGATGAGATTTCTAAGGTTTAGGGAAAATGCAAGGGTTAAGGGGTATTTATAGAATTTCCTTAGGCCCATGAGTGGCTAGGATTTTGCCACCATATCATTTGATTAATGGTGGAGATTTATTTCTCTATAAATATCTTAGTGATTTATAGAATGCTAAGATTTTGTCACCTAGCACTTAATTAATGGTGAAAATTTATTTTTTTATAAATATCTTAGTAATTTCTAGAATTTTAAATCTTTACAACATTTCTTATTACATCATCACTTATGTCATTACTTATGTCATCATTACTTTTAAATTATTAATTTATCTTTCCATAAATATCTTAAAAATTTCTAAAATTCTTAGTATCTCTACAACATTTTTTGTTGCATCATTACTTATGTCATTGCTTATGTCATCATTAGTTTTAATTACTAATTTATCCTTCCATAAATATCTTTAGTAATTTCTAGAATTCCTAATATCTCTACAACATCACTTATGTCATTATATTATTATACATTATTATTATTATTATTATTATTATTATTATTATTATTATTATTATTATTATTATTATAAATGCTTAAGAGAGTTTGTTAGGTTAATTTTATTATATCCAAGTAAGAAGATTGTCCCTCACAATGACATTAAAATGACTAAAAAATAGAAAATGACAGTCGTACTCACATAATGCAGAAAAATATCATGGATACACTCATGTTGCGTTTACTAAACTGGAATCAAAATGAGCTGGAATCGGAATAAGAAATGAGAATCAGAATAAACTATCTACTTCAACTTTAAAAATTGAAATCGGAATGAGTTTGATTGCATTAATTTATTTACTTTATCTTGAAATCGGAATTAGAATAAATTAAATTGTAACAAATTACTAAAAAGTACTTATTGGATTATTGTAATAAATAATATTTTATATTTTAATTATAGTGATTATTTATTAAAAATTATAATTATTAAAATATTATTTTAATTAATAATAATAATATATTAAATATCATAATTATTTATTCAACAAATATAATTATTAATATATTTTTATTATTATATATTAATTTTATATTAATAATTATTATTATTAATATTAATTAATAATAATTATATTAATGATTACTATGATAGTATATTAATTAATTAATTAATTATTATTATTAATATATGAATTAATTGTAATAATTATATGAATGATGACTATGATAGTATATTAATTAATTAACTAATTAATTAATTAATTATAATAAAAAGTATATTATGTATTGTGATTATTTATTCAAAAACTATCATTATTAATATCTTTTGTTAGTAATGTATTAATATTTAATTAATAATTATTATATTAATTAATTATAATAATTATTAATAACAATAAAAAATATAAGAATTAATTATAATATTTATTTTAATAATTATTATGATAATATATTAATTAATTCATTATAATAATAACATATTAATTATCATGATTATTTATTCAGAAATCATAATTATTAATATATTTTTATTAATAATTAATACATTTTTATTAATAACATATTAATATATTAATTAATAATAATATATAAATTAATTATAATAATTTTATTACTAATCATTATAACAGTATATTAATTAATTATAATAATAAAAATATTAATTATTGTGATTATTTAATCAAAAACTATAAATATTGATATATTTTTATTAATAATGTATTAACATTTTAATTAATAGTAATAATTATATTTATTAATAATAATATATGAATTAATCAATTAATTATTAATAATAATAATATATTATTAATTGAGATTATTTATTCAAAAATTATAATTATCAATATATTCTTGTTAATAATGTATTAATATATTAATAATAGTAATAATTATATTAATTAATTAATAATAATAATATATGAAATAACAATAATAATAATTATTATTATTTTATAATAGTATATTAATTAATTAATACAATTATAAAAATATATTAATTTTAAAAAGATATTTTTAGAATAATAAAATATCAATGCAGTAAAATGAAAAATTCAAGTAATGAGAGATTGATTCTTATATTAATTCTTATAAGAAGAGGTGGGAATCAATCTCTCATTCTGTATTCCTAAATAATGCTGGACTCCACTATTTCGATTCTGATTACTATTCTATTTTTACAAAGTAAATACCATTAATCATTCAGATTTTATATTCCTATTCCCCACCTAAGTTTTTAATAATGGATGCAAAGACTCTTTTCTGCTGTTTTTCACAATTAATTTGGATGAGAAAAGAAAAAGACATTTGGATATTTTTGTTTGTGTTAACTTAGAATTTGAAAAATGTAATTTGAGCTGACACCCAATATTTCCAATCAACACCAATTCTCATAATTTAAAAATTTATTTCAGACCTACACCAAGTAGAACTCACCTTTCGCATTCCATTGTTCTTCATTTTCTCCACAGTCCTAACAAATTTTTAAAAATTGAAAGGAAAAAAAGTAACCTTTTTTGTTAAATCTTTTTCTCTCGATCCGGGGCGAAGTACACAAATTAGGTTGCCGACAACCAATATTTTATCTACAAGCGTCAGGATTGTTTGATTACCGTATTTTTCATTTGACGCATAAAATAGAGGACGTATCGTTTTGTCTAAACTAGACGTAAACTTTCCCGCCAACTGCCTAAACATAGGGCAATGGAATAGCTAATATTATGTAAAATTAACCTCGAAATTTCGGTGGATGCGCAAATCGTCATCAGCCAAAGGAAATTGAGAAAAAAATAAAAATAAAAATCGTTCGGAAGAAGAGGGAATTTCGAAAAAAAAAAAAAGATAAATTGTCCCCTTCCAGATCACGAAGAGAAAATCATCAGTAGGAATCAATACATAATATGTAGAGAAAAAGTAAATAAAAAATGATCGTCTACACCTTAAGCAAGTGAATTCAATTTCATATAACGTTCAGTTATTTCTTCCTGTGAAAGGTCAGTATAGTATCCCTTCCCCACAGCCATACCCTCTTCCCCTGCAAGCTTACTGACTTCTAACTGAACTTTATCTCCTCCTGTTTTATTGGGCTCCAGAAGATTACAGGCTACCTCAGTGATAACTTCACCGTGTGTAAGAGCCATCGCTTGTACCGAAGCGAGTCCACCTCCTCTTTCACTTACTCGCTTTGCAATTCTGCGAACAGCAGCAATATTTGTGGAGAAGACAGGAACATTGTAATTAGCAACCCACCTTGTTGATCCAATTACAATGACACCTTTTGATTGTGTCACTTGATCAGGACCTTTATCTGGCTTCAGTAATAAAGACTCTGATTTTAGTCCCCCAGCCCACCGGTTTCCAGCTGAATTAGGCTTAAAATATCTCAGTTTTCTTCTAATCGAATCAAGTGCTCTTCCCTCTTCATGTGCAGCTCCATATAAAAAGGTAGGGACTGCAGGCTACATCAATAATCATCAGCCTTTCCCAAAAGAACAAAGCATGCCCATGAGTTACTACTTGTAACCATTGCAGCATGATAAGAAATGCATCCTGGTAACCCAATTCTGTATATTTGGTGTGTATATTTAGCCACACTAAATATACAGAATTGGCAATATACAATGCAAACACTCCTAAGTTAAATGAGAAAAGAGCTCACTCAATGCATGTCATTTCTCCCGAACAAGAAAGGATACAAAAGGAACCGTAAATCAGAACACACTAACATTCACTATCAGTGTAAAACTTAAAAGTGCTCTGTTAAAACTTAAATTGCTTGGTTATTGATGATTCTGGCATCTGAAATTTGCTTGACAAGATAATAGGATAAAAATTGTGTTCAATACACCCCCCAGGCTGGATAAGGTACAAAACAAAATATGCTGTTATTTTAGGTTTACATGGCCTTTTCACAGTGATGAATTGTGCAGCAATTTAGAGAAAGCAAAAGCAATGAAAGTTATAGCCAAGTTTCACAAGTTTCTGTTACCCAATTCCTATTTTCAGCTTTGCTGGAATCTCTAGCAGCTATGCTCATTGAAGTTTCCAGGATACAAACCTTGAAGATCAGAACCGATGTCTGCTGCCAAAGACTTTGCAATCTCAGCCACTTGCTCTAAAGGTGCAGAAGCAAAAGGGTGAAAGCATATGTGGTCCACGACTCCAAGCCTAGGATGACTTCCAGAATGCATATCTAGGTCAATATTCTCAAAAGCAGCCTTAACCATGGCAAACACAGTACTTTTCAGAGAACAAGAGTCTGAAGATGGCTTTGGAGACAATTTGGAGACCACTGTATAACCAACTCTATTGTAAGTTACATCTTCAAATTTGTTGACAATAGCAGCTTCTGAAAATAGTTTGGCAGCTTGTTCAATTGATTCCAGTGCAGCCTTGTTTCGACTTTCAGATATATATACCTTGCAGCAAGCAAGCATCAGCTTTGACATTTTTCCTTCTCTTTGCTGCCTGCCACCGATTGCACAACAAAGAAAGATTGGGATAATGAAATGGTATTATCAGGAATTTATGTGGCCATAATAGTTGGGGACCACACTCTAGCAACTTTAAAAGAGAAATTCAAGCAACACTCTAGAACTAGTAAAAACATTAGTGTTAGATAGCTGCAATTTAAAGCTGAAGATAAACCAGAAACATAGATGTCAACACGGAAATATAGAATAGCAATCACTGCTTAAAACTATATCAAGTGAAAAATATCATAATTATTGTTACAACTTTGGTTGCAAATTAAAGCATGTATAAACTCAGCAAGAACAGCCAACTTGTAATTGTTTTATGCTTAATCAATATTTGAGTCCGCAAAGCTCAGCATGATTGTAATAGCCCTAGTTAGTTTATTATGCTGCTGAGTGTGCAAATTTACAATTGCATCCCTCTCATCCTCACATTATTAGTTCAAGCTATGCCAATCTGCCTCTTTCAGCTCTGTTTCATTATCCAGGGTATCCAATGTAATATTCCAATGTCTATTTTTTCTTACATAACAATTACAACTCAATCAGTGATGCCAGTAATACAGGAAATCATCACATGTTCCATCACAATGTCAACGACATAGCTAAACATGTCGAGTGTTCCAGCAAGAAATTGATGTCCCATCATTCTTTAATCATGCTCGAAGAGAATACCAACATATAGAGTCTCAATGTACTGATTATCTCTCCATTCTTGCACACATGTGCCTGCATGGATGGGGTTACCATCATATGAAAAGTGTTACTGGAAATTAGGGGTGAGCAGTATCCAATTCAGTTCTTGAAAACTAAATCAATGCAAACAAACCAAGACACTCCCTCCTAGAAATTTTGCTCAACCTCAACCTTCTACGCAATCCATGGTCGTCAGAAACTAATTAAGCAAATACTTGAAACTTAAACATAACATAGTTATATCATACCAAATTCTCCAACTAAAAAGGGAGAAAAATTAATATAACCATGCATTATCACCAAGATTATTACATAGAAAGCTCGCTTTCAACTCAAAATGTAATCACTTTGGATTTAGGGTATCCATCATACTCCAGTTTCACACCTAATACAGACCGAATAATTCTATATTTGAGCCTCAATAGCCTCCATTATCTCTTAAACACTGTCATTCACTGGATCTCTTGCTGGGTATTTCTCAATCAACACGTCCATTTGCTAGCCTCCACCGTACCCTTCTTTGAGATGTGTCTGCTCTAGATCAAATTGGAGTCAAAGATGTCTTCAATTAAATCGGAATTGTTTGATTTATTATGTGAGTCCATTAAAACAAAAGAAAATTATTCTATAAGGAAAACAAAGAACTGAGAAACTAGTCTGGTTTTATCTTTGTTGCCATTTGGGATTGCTTCTGACTTTTGTAGTGTAAAATGGAGAGATGTCTAGTACCTGTCTGAGAGAAAGTCGCTAAGAAACTTAGTGGTGGCCTGCCGGCAATTGTTTTGCAGTGATTGATAGTTACCAATCCCTTTTTATCTTTTATCTTTTTTTTTTAAATCATATCATCTCCTTTTGTCCAAATCTTTTCGATTTGAACATTGCATTTGCACTTGTCACTATTATCTGGAAGTCTAGTGAAATGCTGCACTTTACTGATCTTTAAGCCATTTCTTTCTTGGTGGTTTCAATGACATCCGAAAAGAATTAAATAAAGAAAAAGTAAGCAATCTTGATTCATCCAAAAAACCCAACAAAATTCTCAGAAATAGAAAAAATATAAATTATATAACATATTTGCCAGTACGATAGATCCCATTTAACAGCATCACAATTCTTTAAATGAAAAGTTCAAAACTGCCCAAAATAAATAAATAAATATATTTATTTGTAAAGGTTCTGCAATTTCCCCAAATACAATAACGAAAGAAATTAGCAACTAACAGCTCACAAACAATCTAATACCAACTACAAAAATTAATATTAGAAATTTGATATGAATAGGGAAGAAGTACGGAACAGACATTGGGAAATTACAATTATTCAATACCATCCGTAAGGCGACAGCCCGTTAAAAACAAAATAAAGTTTACAATTTATTCCATAAATACATCAATATTCCATAATTCTCCAATTCCCCGATTGTTGCTATCAATTTCCAAATCTACTCCCACAATTAATTATGCATGACATAATTTAAGGAACAATAGAAAAAAAGAGTCAGCAGTCAACGCAACTCACCGGCGCGACGGCAACTGCTAGCTGATGCGACGAACGGGGACTAGATGAGGTGACGCCGACGGCTGAAACGACGAGCTGCGACAGGGATCGAGGCAACGAGCTGACTGCTGCGAGACGGTGGCTGTGTGGCATCAGAGAGGAGCGGCTGCCTGCTCTATGTATGTCGTTCGAGTGAAAAAGACAGTGAGAGTCTGACTGGTAGGAGGCGAGCGTGCGGAGGAATTTACTTTATGCATTCGGATAAACCCATCGGTTTATCGGTTTGGTTCGGTTCGTGCCGAAGACAAATCAGTCAACTCTCCCTTCTGAGTTCTGTGACTCTTATGGTGCGTTTGGATTTTAATCCGAAATCGGAGTCATTAATAATGTTTTCTTTGCAAAATAATAGTAAGAATCAGAATTGCGGAGTTTACTCAAATTTAAAAATGAAGGTTGAAGATTATTTTCATTAATAATGTTTTTTAAAAAATGAAAGCACCAGCATAGACATGGCATGAATATGAATGCCATATGTTTCTTCTTTATTTATTTTTACATTCTCTTAAAGTGACGAGACATGTGGTGATTGTTACCACATTTGTTTATGATTAACGCTATCTAGTGTTACTTAATTGGTAACATGAATTGTTCAATGACATATAAAATTAGATATTATTATATATAATACAATAAAAAAATAAAATATAATAAATGTCCTGTAAAATAGATTAAAAATTAAATAATTTTTTTAATGTCTCAATATTTAATTTAAAAATTTAATTTATTAAATATAAAAATTTATATTACTTATAAATTTAAGTGTCTCGTCTTTATTAAATAATAAGAGGCACAATTTAATAATATTTTTTTTAAATAAAATTATTTTTGAATCATAAATATTTCAATAAAAAATAATTAAATTATTCAATCAATAAATTCTCAGTATAAATTAAAATTTGATTCTCTGATACTAGTTATTATAAGGTTCGGTCTACAATATACTCAAATATCCCATCAAAAAGAGCGCATCTCATTAAGGGACCTATCATACGTATGATTGTTTCTTAATCGCCATGGATTTAAGTTGGGACAAAAAGAAAGATCTCCAGCAGAGCCTTTTGCAGAGGAAGATTCCAAAAGAGTTTGATTCTTTTCACATCGCTACCTAAATACAGATAAACCTTTGCCGTCCGATTGGAATATTCTAGATGACACGTGCTGCAGATAGATGTAACACAATAAAAAAGACTTGCTGCCAACTCTCTAGGTATTTCTTGAAATAAACGGAAATAAATTCCGAGTTTTTTAAAACAATTTTTATGCAGCCATTGATGGAATCATTAGCGGATTGATGAGAAAAGAAATGGATTGGATAAAAAATATTGTATGTTATTTTAATATCACACAAAACTAATATAATTAAGTTACGATATAATTAAAGTATGATTATAATAAAAATAAAAATTAAAAATTAAAATACCAGCTCTAATTAAAATAAAAAATATTAAAAACTTCAAATAATAAAATCTTAAAATTTTAGAATAACATCTTACATTGTGTGTGTATTGAATTTTTTATATGAAAATAAGAATTTTAAATTTTAAATTTTAAATTTTGGGTGAATTGTGGAACAGTGGAAGCTGACCCATTTTCAATACTCTATATAGACTATTCAACTCTAATTTAATGCATTTGTATTTTATTTTATTCTTTCGTATCTATAATTTAATTTAATTTTGTTATGTGAAATTTAATTGACTAATGAGTATAATAATTAAAAGTGAAATTTCAATAGATTTTTCTCATTTAAAATTGATATATTTACAGGACTAACTTATTCATATGAACTCTATTAGTTTAAATATATGCATTAATAAATTTATTATAAAAATAATTGAAGCTAATAAAATTTATAAATATGTGACATACCATTGAGCAGGAAAAAGTAAGAGCTAAAGAGATGAATTACAAAATTGTGAAAAATGATATTTGGAGAGGACTCGCGAATCCTCTAGTAAGTTCTTATGAATAGATGTTGGGGGTTCGTCCAATCATATAAATGAATAACTAGAAGTCCCTATATTGATCAAAATATCTGCGACTGTATTACCAAACCAAATATCATTTTCACATTTGATTGCATGTTTAAATTTTAAAAATATATGTATAATAGGTAGACACGCAATTAATATCGGTCAATTTGTATCAAACAATTAAATGGATTTAAAATGGAAAAATTGCGTAAATAAATATGCCACGTACGCAAAGTTGGTGTTGAAATTTTGTCAATATGGACACGACTAATGATGTGAAATATAATCAGACTGAAGAGATGAAAGAACATTATTTTATGCGGACACTAATAGAATAAAAATATGACAATTAACTACAAATATTGTTTATAGAACCGAATTCAAAAAATTTTTAAAGAGTAAAGAACTCACATTCATTAATCATTACGCTTTATTCATTTTTTTAAGAATAACATTATTAGAGACTAAACTCATATTAATGCGTGAAAATAAAAATTTGTAGAAATTTAAATAGATATAATTTTTTATTTAATAAAAAAGTTATAAATTTAAATTTAATGAATTCTCCTTTATTAGGAAAAACAAAAGATTATGTTATAATTATAAAATATAACCTTAATAAATTAACACTATTCATAATTTTTCCTATAAATATTACTCCTATTTTTATAATTTTTCTTATAAATATTCCAAATATGATAAAGAAAATCTAATAATATATTGCAGTGCGAATTTCATTTAAATTGCATAAAATCCCCTACGGAAATTATGAAACAATATCCAATAATCCGAAACCCAAAAATTAAATAATTAAATAAAAAATCAAACTGTTACAACTATAATTTAAATAAAGTCCAGAAAAACGGTTCAATTTTTTTGACCAATCAACAATCAGTTTGAATTAATTTGATATTATTATTCGTTATTTATTTATTTTAATGAAAACATTGGGTTCTTTAGTTGTTGCATAAATTCATTCTGCTGCTTACGCTTGCTGACCTAAGACAAAAACAGTTATCTAGTTTTCAGTTTCTGACGGAATTTTCTCAGGTCAGTTACAGTTAGTAATGTGAATTCCATTTCTCTTTTTGATCGATCTTTGATTGCTTTGAGACTCTTTTGATTGATATTCAACACCGTGATTTCATGTGTATGTATCTGAATATGCTTGTGCGTATGTGTGTAAGAATATGTGTTGAATGATCTTTTTGATGACGTTTATTTGGAATTCAGATTATATGCTGTATTGGTGAAAAGGGTTGTATATTAATCTGGCATTGGAGCTGTTGATTGATTTATACATTGTACATATAGATATATGGTTGTATGTATGGCATCCATTGATCTGTGCATGTATGGATTTACTTGTTGATGGCTGGATAGATGGGTTTATGTATCAATAAATGTATCTATGCATGTATGTATGTCAATATATGTATGTATGTATCAATAAATGAATGAACATATGTATGGAGAGACTTATTTGAAGAACTCTAGTTGGAATTTAGATGATGGAATGAACTTGTCAAATGGGTCGTAAAGGAATCTGACATTGAAGCTTTTAATAATTTTTGCATTGTACATGCAGTAATGTGGTTAGATGCATCTGACTATGCATGCATTTATTTGCTTGTGTATGTACATGCATTCGCCAGATGGCACATGAGTGATGTTGGTGATACCAGTTATGAGAAACTGTCAATTTTTCTTTTCTTTAGAAGGGAGTACTTATTTGTGCATTGTTTAGTTGGATTGGGGTCTATGATTTTTCAGTTCAGTTTCTTCTTCTATTGGTATTTGACAGAGTAATTGATTAATCAGATAGCAATACCATATGGAGTTGAGTTTCAGTGTGGCATTGCTTCTTTGCTATATCCATCCACTTCTCCATTCTCTATGTTGATGTGTAATAATTATGTGAGGGAATCTTGTCTTTGCATTTCTTAATTCATGTTTTTCTGAGGATTTAGTTCTTGTTTGGTTGCTAAGAAGACGGAGAGATGGAGAAGAGAACTTGCAATCTTGTATTCATAACACCAGAATGGTTGTTGCTATAGGATATAAGGCATTGTGGTTATCTAACTTGTGGGCAACAATCTTGCATGAAGTGAATTGCATTTAAGGATTGTATTGTCTAATTAGCGAAGTTTTGTTAGCTGATAACCATGTTTTTTAAACAGGAAGAGGATGTTTGAAGGAAAGATTTTGGAGAATGGCCTTGAAGAAGAGAAGGAACTGTTGAATTCTTCATTTGATAAGGTAGACTTAAGCTTGATGCATTCTGGAAAAGTTTTTAAAATTTATTCTGCACAATGAAATTGCAATAGGACATTCTCTTCAAATGGTCAAAAGACTTAAGTATGTTAGAAAATGTTTTTATTTAATTGGTGTTTCTGCAACAGTTCTTGTAGAGATTACATCAGAAAAACCATACATATGCTCACACTCTCTGTTGATGCACAGAGAGAGAGAGAGAGAGAGAAGTTTTCTTTATCACTTTTTGGGATGTTGTTCATGAGACAATTGATGTCGCTATTGCTTTTTTGGGGTTCATTGAGCTTTTTGTTGACTCTGTACATGATGCTTTGAGCCTTTTAAATGAATGCTTCATATCTAATTTTCTCTTTGTGCCTGTATTAAGGTTGACCCAGGGAAACCCGCATCACTTACTTGGCAGAGAAAATTAAGTAATGGGGAAATCCCTCTTTCACAGTTTACATTGAATTGGAAGGAGACAGTTCAGTTGGTATGTTACAGGTTTAGATATCAAAAGCTTCTTAAAACCAATTCTTGGTATTGTATTTGAAAGTTAGAAAGTTCTGCTGACTTAGTATCAATTTTTTTTCCCCTTCCGTTGGATAGGCTCCCATAGGTTTTCGGATTTTGTGCCTTATTAGGGAAGAAGCTGCAAAAGGAAGAGTATGCTCTTTTTTTATATCTTCAGTCTCTAATGCAGTGTGGTGTTTCAAAATTTCTAAGGATATTTTCTGTAACTTCAAAATACTAAAATCTCAGTCCATGTTTGTCTTCATGATATCTCTTGCAGCGGGCTTTCATTAATCCATTCATCAAGCGCCATCTAACATCTTCTCATGGTGTTCCCCTTGGTGGTGTTGGGTAATTCTTTCTTCTTAGTCATTCACCAGAGTGTTTCAGATTTTGTTTTTCAAATTGCATAGCTCCTTGTTAACGTTCTCATGACATTTCCATTGGAGACATTCTCCTCGATTCTTGATGTCTAGTCCTACTTGTTGCTTATTTGTTTTGACGCAGTTGTAGAACCTGAATAAATTGTTTTGCCTCTCCTCTGACGTTTCATTTTATTTTGTCTTCTTTTTTGGGAAATGAGACCTTCAGTTCAGGAAGCATCGGAAGAAGTTATAGAGGTGAATTTCAGCGCTGGCAGATATTCCCTAGAGTGTGTGAAGATAAGCCGGTTCTAGCAAATCAATTTTCTGTAAGTCTCATGTATCTCTCACACGAAGAGTAGGACAAAGAATATTTTTCTTTCACTAAATAAATTCATATGCACTACGAAAAGTTCTGTTTGCTAGATAGCAAAAGCTTGTTGAGACTACATTGATTTGCATTGTGTGTGATTATTAATCTAATCAAAGAAAGTCTTGATAATCAGTCAAATAAGAATAAGAACCTTGATCAGCACCTTCAATTTGGAGTCTGGTGTCATCCACTTGTCCCAAAACAACCTTCTTTTTCAGAAAAAGACGATCAATCCCAGTGAATAGGTTTTTGGTTACTGCATTTTAGTATTTTTCTGTAGCTTTTGATAGAAATCTTCTTGAATGATTGTTGAGGCAGTTACTTTTGCTGATTTTTTTTTTTTCCTCAGTGAAATGATCTTATTCTTTTGTATGTTTATGTGAACACCACATGCAGGTTTTTGTTTCACGCTCAAATGGCCAAAAATATTCTAGTGTACTGTGTCCAAAGACACCAGAGGTGCTGAAGTAAGCCATCAATCTACTGTGTAGTAATTTATTCTCAACAGTATTTCCTCTCATTTGAAATTGGACATAAAGAATGAAGATGTAATAAAACTAAAAATAAAGGCTTACCTGCTGATGTATGTAAACAGAGATACAACAGCTGCAGGGATTGGATCTTGGGATTGGAATCTGAAAGGAGATAAGTCAACTTATCATGCTTTATACCCAAGAGCTTGGACTGTACATGACGGTAATTTGATTTTACTATAGGTATCATTGACAGTGTTCGCATCTTAATCTTGGACATATAATTATATGGATAGGTTTATCTGTCAATGTAGGTGAACCGGATCCAGAGCTTAGAATTGTTTGTCGCCAAATTTCCCCAATTATACCACATAATTATAAGGAGAGCAGCTACCCTGTATCAGTTTTTACCTACACGGTAGGGCGAGCTCCTTGAGGAATTTGTTTGTTTGGCATTTGATAAAGGTTTTTTTGGCATGAAGCTGTTAGTTTTATGTTCATTCAGATACATAACTCAGGAAAGACTTCTGCAGACATCACCTTGCTTTTCACATGGACGGTAAATTTTGTTTAATCCTTGCATGGGTTATTCAATATTACAATGTTGATTTTTTGACTAGAATATGACCTCTGCATTTTGTATGCCTCAGAATTCTGTTGGAGGGGATTCTGAGTTTACTGGTCAACACTACAATTCAAAAACAAAGTAATAATCTGTCATTATTTTTTTACTCTATACATACATTCCATGCCTGTGGTTTGATACCAACTAATAGTTCTTAATCCCTGTAGGATGAATGACGGTGTGCATGCTGTTCTTTTACATCACAGGCAAGAATCTTTCCTTGATATAGATGGGAAAAAGAACTGAAGACTTGGATTGGAAAAATCATTTTGCTGTATCTTGTGCAACTTAATATAACATCTTGCATTCGTCGTTATAGGACTTCACATCAGCTACCCCCAGTGACCTTTGCACTTGCAGCACAGGAGACTGACGGTGTCCATATCTCATTGTGTCCTCATTTTGTGATATCTGGTAACACCCTAGGTTTAACAGCAAAGGACTTGTGGCACGAAATAAAAGAGGTTAGTACATGATATTACTTGCTTTTAAAACTTACCCCAATTATGGGTTTAGCAGAAGAGAGCATCATATAAATTATTCTGTTTCTGTGATATCTGGTACCGTATATATGAACCCCTGGCTTTAAGATTCATCACCGCCTCCTGAGGAATGATGAGATTTGTTCTAAAAGCTTTCATTGCAATTTGTTCAAAACCTCTCAACAGAGAAGGGTTACTGATATTTCCAGACCAGGGAGGTCTCCTACATTTAGATCATGTTGAAGGTGAGGTTATAGACATTTGCCTCAGTTTTTTCTGTAGAAAATTAAATGGTAAGGCAATATGCCTAGGTTAATAAAATTCTAAGAAGGAGGATCATCGGATTTGGATTTACAAGATGTGCATTCACCCATTAGTGACTATCATGGTGAGGTTACATAGATTTGTCTGGGACAATATCTTCTGTTGTTGGCAATTTCTCTCTTGGTTCATTCTTCCAAAGAAAGTCTTTGTATACTTCGGAATTCAGCATGGAATTGATTGCTTCAGATTATTTATCTTATGCTCTCCATGCCTCTTTTATCGTATTAGTACAGAGAATAATATCTATTCTTATTTTGTAATAGCATGGGTCCTTTGATCGCCTTAATTCTATGGAAACATTGGTAACTTCAGAACCAGGATCATCCATAGGGGCGGCCATTGCAGCTTCTGTGACAGTTCCCCCAGATTCAGAGGGCCAAGTTACATTTTCATTGTCATGGGACTGCCCTGAGGTGAACTTTATGAGTGGAAAGACATATTACAGGTAAGCTGGAGATTACATGAGAAAAATCAGATACCAAAATTTGTCTGTATGCTAAAAGGTTTTCATCATCAGGCGTTACACAAAATTCTATGGTACTCATCGGGCAGCTGCAAATATTGCCCATGATGCTATTCTTGGTATGTTTCAATTATCATTGTCCAATTATTTTCTTTCAAATCTTAAATGCCTACTTGTCACTACTTTAACTTATAGGGCCCTCACAGTTATTTTTTACTGACTCATTTTTTCCTTAAACATAGAGCATGGTAGTTGGGAATTACAGATAGAAGCATGGCAAAGACCTATTCTTGAAGACAAGAGGCTTCCTGAGTGGTGAGATGAGATGCATTTTCCAATGTCTTTTATCTGATTTCTCATATAGTAAGATTCTAAAGTTTTTCCAAAGAGTCTTTTGCAGGTATCCCATCACTCTCTTTAATGAGCTCTATTATCTAAATGCTGGAGGTGCAGTTTGGACTGGTATGTACAGTGTACAGTCTACCCTTCCGAAATTTGATTACTTGATGAACATGAGTTAAACTTTTATTTGTCTTGCAGATGGATCACCTCCTGTCCATAGTTTAGTAAATATTGGCCATAGAAAGTTTTCCCTTGATCGGTCACAATCAGATTTGAAGAGAATTGTTGATGTACCAAATCAAAATGATACTGCTGTGAATATTCTTGAGAGGATGAGTGCAATACTCGAGCAAATACACACACCAGTTGCACTCAATTCTGCTTTTGGAACTAATTTGCTTCAAGATGGAGAAGAAAACATTGGTCAATTCCTTTATCTCGAAGGAATTGAATATCTAATGTGGAACACCTATGATGTTCATTTCTACTCTTCTTTTGCACTAATCATGTTATTTCCTAAAATTCAACTTAGTATCCAAAGAGACTTCGCAGCAGCTGTAATGATGCATGACCCCAGTAAGATGAAACTCCTAGATGATGGGCAGTGTGTCTCGAGAAAGGTTCTTGGAGCTGTTCCTCATGATATTGGAATTTGTGACCCATGGTTTGAAGTAAATGCGTACTGCCTTTATGACACTGGCAGGTGGAAAGACTTGAATCCGAAATTTGTTCTCCAAGTTTACAGGGATGTCGTTGCCACAGGAGACAAGGAGTTTGCAAAAGCTGTTTGGCCTTCAGTTTACGTTGCAATGGCTTATATGGACCAATTTGATAAGGATGGTGACGGTATGATTGAGAATGATGGTTTTCCTGATCAAACATATGATACATGGTCAGTGTCCGGTATAAGTGCTTACAGTGGAGGGCTATGGGTCGCAGCTTTACAAGCTGCATCGGCTTTGGCTTGTGAAGTAGGTGACAGGGGCTCTGAGGATTATTTTTGGTTCAAATTTCAGAAAGCAAAAGTTGTATACGAGAAATTGTGGAATGGTTCCTACTTCAATTATGACAACAGTGGTAGCAGTCAAAGTTTGTCTATTCAAGCTGATCAATTGGCTGGGCAATGGTGTGTTGAACTAAATGTTAACTTCATTTATCTTTTCAGATAAATGAATGCTTCATAATCTTTTAGAAAAAAATATGAAAATAAAAAATGCTTTGGTTATTGTAAAGTATATTTTTTCTTCTGAAAGTGGAATTTACATTTTTGATCTATTGTAGGTATGCCCGAGCATGTGGTCTTTTGCCGATTGTTGATGAAGACAAAGCAAGAAGTGCATTGGAAAAGGTTTATAATTACAATGTCTTAAAGGTGATGGGTGGGAAGCGGGGGGCAGTTAATGGGATGCTTCCTGATGGAAGAGTTGACATGTCATCAATGCAGTCAAGAGAAATATGGTCTGGTGTCACATATGCAGTTGCCGCATCTATGATCCATGAAGATTTGGCGGACATAGGATTTCAAACTGCTGGTGGAATCTATGAAGCTGCATGGTCTGAAACTGGGCTTGGGTGAGTTAGCTTTTCATTCAAAATGTAGTGCTACCAATGAAGCATAAGCAGGCTAGTGTTAACACTCCTACATTATCTTATTTGGTGTTTGCTTGCACCTCATTTTTAGTGTTTGAAAGAGCATCATGAATTCATAAACCATCATACTCTAGTTTTGTACGACAATTAAAGTTTAAGATAATTACAGCAGACCCTATTGTTAAATTACTCAGTTTTGGGAAATTTTATGCATACTACAGTAAATAGGAATTCTGTACGGTTTCTGCAGAACTAGAATAATCTGCTCAAGATTTACTGTTCTTCAATCACTGACAAATTGATGTTTTCTTCATAGTTACGCTTTTCAAACTCCAGAAGCTTGGAACACCGATGACCAGTACAGATCACTGTGCTACATGAGGCCTTTGGCTATATGGGCCATGCAATGGGCTTTAACAAGTCCCAAACCCAAAACTTTGGAAAAGCAGATGAAACCAGAAGTCACTGAAGAATCTCTGCTTAAGTATCATGCTGGGTTCTCCAAAGTTGCAAGGCTCCTGAAATTGCCAGAAGAGCAAGGAGCCAAAAGTCTTTTGCAGTCTCTATTTGATCACACTTGCAGGAGAATGTTTATATAGATCGATTGTTTTATAGCTTTTCACATTAATTGATTTTTGTATATTGTGAGGGAGGAGATTATCATAGAAATATAAGAGCACGTTGGTGCTTTTGGAACATTGTATATAGTAAACTGAAGCCATTCGAAATGTTACTGTAGTTGTATTTATCTAATATCTTACACCTAAAATTTCCCAATGGTACTTCCAGTTTTGTGAGTAATGCTATGTTTACAAAATTAAGATCTCTTCATTTATTAAAACAGCTTTTGTAAATGAAGAGATCGTAATTTTGTAAACATAGCATTACTCACAAAACTGGAATTTACACGTTGTATATGTCACAGTAATAATACACTAATTTACGCGTTGCAGGGATTGATTGGCGTCATGTCAAGCTTTATAAATCAAAGACTATTGCTAGTTCATTTTATGGCCAAAATAACTCACCACGAAAGTACTTTCTAAACCAGCTTTCAAGGAAGAAGAGTATCAAGGCATGCTTTAATGTGGCAACTGGCCTTTTGAATCATCCATTGCCATCAGATGTTTGCCTTCAGAAATCAAACTGATGGCTCCAGAAAATTTTCCTCATTGATGTCAAGCGTAATGCTCACCTCTCAGTTTCAGAATAAATAAAAATAGAAAATGAGGAACCTATTATATATAAATGTGATTCTTAAAAAGGCACTATTCTCCAGAAAGGAACAACAGTCCTCGTATTTAGGCCTCTTCATCAGTCAAAATACAAACTGTGACAAAAAAGCTAGGACAACAAACCATCTGCGTTTCATTGAACTTCATAAAAAATTCGATTTTTCCTCAAATTCATTGCCCTTTGTAAGAAGTCATAATAATAATGGTAATAACTGCTTGGTGAGATAGAAATTGTGCCTGTGAGGGCGGTTTTCTGCTCCTCAAGGAGCCACTCTTCCATTGCATTACATCTCATTTCATAGACTTAGTATTAAGGATGTTGTTGTTGCTTTTGAAAGGCACAGAATTTTTCTGAGATGCATGCATTCAAAGGGATCAAAAGTGTCCTCTGAGTTGGGTTTTGTACCTGATTATTTGCTGATGACCAAGGACTTTACCATACAGTCTTTCTCCGTAGATGAAAAAAGATAGCATAATGGCTGCAAATCATCAACATTCGTCTCCTCAATGCGGGGAACGGGTGAGGGGAAAAGTGGTTGGTTCAGGATCATTTGGTACAGTTTGTTTGGCAATGAACAAGGGCACGACTGCACTTTTCATCGTAAAATCTGCAGAGTCTGAAGCTGGAGTTCAAGCTTTAAGGAATGAGGATGAAATCCTTCAAAGTCTGAATTCACCAAACCTTGTTCGGTGTTTAGGGACATATTTCACGGAGAGAAGAAATGGTGAAAAAACTCTTAATATATTCATGGAATACATAGCCGAAGGAAGCTTATTAGACGAGGCAGAGAAGTTTGGAGGTACATTAGATGAAGAGGTGGTTCAGTTACATACAAGAGAGATTCTTCATGGTTTAAATTATCTTCATGCTAATGGGATATCGCATTGTTATGTTAAATGCAAGAATGTGCTCTTGGCATCACATGGAGACGTTAAATTGGCAGATCTGGATGTGCAAGGAGGGTAAAAGACTTGAAAAACAACGGAAACTTAAAGCAGTCTTGGCAATTTATTGGGGGACTCCATTGTGGATGGCTCCTGAGGTCCTGAGAAATGAAGGATTGGATTTTGCTTCAGATATTTGGTCCTTGGGATGCACGGTAATTGAAATGGCCACTGGAAGACCCCATGGGGCGAAATTTCAAATCCAGCTGCAACCGTTCTGAAGACTGCATGTGGCAATGAGAAGCCTCATTTTCCTACTCATTTCTCTAAGGCAGGACTCGATTTCTTGGCTAAATGCCTGCAGAGAAACCCAGAGAAGAGGTGGTCGGCAGAGGAGTTACTCAAGCATCCATTTATTTCAGGGAATGCAGAGAAAAATTCAACAGAGGAATGTGCATGCTCACCATAAAGCATCTTATATAGCCTTTACATTTTGGATAGGAGAGGGAATCTTGAAGAGTGGAAATCGTAGAATCACAAGTATGGAATGAAAATGGTAAGATTAGAAGTGTGGAGTGGGAGTTAGAATAAATTATTTACTTACACTAAAATTAAAATATAGAATTGAAATCATAATCCAATTTATATGTTTATATTGTGTTGGATTGAGAGTGAATAATTTTAAATTATAATTTTATTATTATTTAAAAGATTATAATTTTAATTATAAAATTAATAAAAAATATTTGAAAAATAAAATAATTATTTTATTATATTTATAAATTAATAATAATTATCAATATTCTTAATTATGCAAATCATAATGTTTTATTAATTTTAATTTTAATTATGTAAATAAAAAATTATTAATTAGAACAACACTAATGAAACATTAATTTTGTACTATATTATTAACAATATAGTACAAAATTAATATTTTCTTAGAATAAAATATTTATTATTATTAATCACTAATATTAAATAAATATAATACCATTTTTAAATATATATAATAATATTATATTTAAATATGTTTAGTATTATTGTTTATTAAATGTAATTTATAAAATAATATAATAATATTATTTTAATAAATATAATATTTTTATTTTATTCTATTTTTAAATTAATAATAATTATGAATAATCTTAATTATGTAAATCATAATTTTTATTAATTTTAATTTTAATTATATAAATTAAAATTATTAATTAGAGCAACACTAATGAAATATTATTATTAATAATATAGTACAAAACTAAGATTATTAATTTTTTTATTATTATTAATTACTAATATTAAATAAATATAATATCATTTTTAAATAAATATGATAATATTATATTTAAATATGCTTAATGTTATTATTTTTAATAAATTTAATTTATAAGATAAAATAATAATATAATTTAAATAAATATAATATTTTTATTTTATTTTATTAAATATCATATTTATTTTATTATATTTGTAAATTAATAATTATTATTATTCTTAATTATGTAAATCATAACTTTTTATTAATCTTAATTTTAACTTTAATTATGTAAATAAAAACTATTAATTAGAACAACATAAATGAAACATCATCCTTAATAATATAGTAAAAAATTAATATTTTCTTAGAATAAAATATTTATTATTATTAATTATTAATATTAAATAAATATAATATTATATTGAAATATGCATAATGTTATTATTTTAATAAATATAATTTATAATATAATAATATTATTTAAAAAATATAATATTATTTATTTTATGTTATTAAATGTAATATTTATTAAATGTAAGAATAAAAAAAAAAACTAAGGAGTGGATTCCCCGTCCTAACCCCCCCTTGTGGTAGTGGGAAGCCCACTCCGTATTCCAAAATATGGTGAGTCCCACGGAGTTAAATTCCCACTTCCCTTTTAAAACTTATAAGTAAACACTAGAATAGGAGGAATTCATATTCCTTACTTTCATTTTAAAAAGTAAATACTACCTTAGATTCTAAAGACGAATACGATTTTGATGAATCAAATTCTCTAGATGAGGATGAGTTTCAATATAGAAATCCTTCTCAACTAGATATTATGACAATAGATACAGAGTAGTCAGACGATCAAAGCTAAAGATTGACTTTTGGTTATCAAGGGATTGGATTAGTATTAAATTAGGTCATAATCTATTGTTACTCCTAACTTTGTAGGAATATGTGAATACAGCAAACCAGATAAAGAGCTTTCTCATAATTTTAGAAATTTTAATCATCTATAGGAAAAGAAAAGTGAACCTATGATGTTTGTGAAAAGGGACATAAAATGTTTCAAAAAAGAGATATAATTCCTACATTATTTTACTTATTTTATAGTAAGTTTATTTTTAATTTATAATTACTATTATGTTCCTATAATAAATAAATTAATATAATAATTCGAGATAATAAGCCTTAGATTTTACTTCCTATTTGTCTAATCTACGTTTCATCTATATATAAGTTTATTTAATATCTTATTTTGCCCAATTTACTCTAAAAGACAATAAATTTAATTTTAATTTTAATTATTATTCATCATTTTTTTATCATCTTATCATTGGAAGGGTATATTCATAATCAAGAGTGAATAACTTGGGTAAAAGATAATTATATCTCAATTTTAAGTTTTAAATAAAAAATTATTAATTTTATTATACGCATCATTGATGAGATATCATAGGTTAATATACTGATTTATTTATTATAGGGACATTATTGTAATTATAAATTAAAATAAATTTAGTATTAAAACAAATGAAATTTATCCATAAAAATAAGTGTTATATTTTTTTAAAAACATTAAAGGGTTTAATTTTTTTTTTCAAACGTTAGGAGGTTCATTGTCCTTTTTCCCATCATCTCTATATATTTATTTTAAAAAATAAGCATTATATTTCTTTTTTAAAATGTTAAAGAGTTTAATGTCTCTTTTTTCAAATGTTAAGAGGTTTATTATCCTTGTCCCCATCATCTCTATATATTTTAGTTGTTTTCTGTAGGGGTGGCAAAAAAGCACGATCCTATTTTTGATTGAATTAACTTGACCTTAATTTTTAGGACTTTGACCCAAATTAAGGGTCGAAAATAGACCTTGGACTTAAAAAATAAAAGTTTTATTAAATTCATATTAGGACTCGGGTTTTATATAACCTGACTCGACCCGATCCTATTATTTAATATTGGAATTTTTTTTAAATGTCGGGTTATGAATTAACTAGTTAAACTAATGAACTAATGAACTCTTTTTCTAATCATGGTATTGACTTGTGTTTTTATTTTATTTGTTAAATTAATGAAGTCTTTAGTTAGATTGTGTAACTAAATTGTGTGTTTTTTTAAAGAAATAAGACATTATTTTAATTTTTTATTTATATTTAGTTATTTATATAATATAATTTATGTTTGAGATATGGAGTAGAGTAATTTTATATTTATGTTACTTTAAATCAATTTTAAAGTTTTTTTAAAATTTTAAGAGATTTAAATTTAAATTATTTAAATATTTAAAAAAATAAAAAAATTGATAGAACTTAAACTTTTTTCGAGTTCGACCATGACCCTTCGAGTTGGGTCTAACAGGGTTAGGACCCTCTAACAGGGTTAAAGGGGCGGGGTCGGGCAACCGTTGTTTTACTTTAACGGCAACACTGTATTTAGGATTAGAGTAGCCAATTTCCACAAGACGCTATAATTCCAACCGAAAAACAAAACTAAAATCACATAATGATTTACCGGAGACGATAAGTTAAAATTGTAAAACCGAATCTTGGACTTGGGTCTACGTAAAACCTTGGACTATCATTGGCATTGAAACTTGCAATTGGCGAAATGCATGAAAAAGGATACTGAATAGATTGCGCCCACAAGACAATTCTAAAGCGTAAAATTTGCTAAAGAAAATTAGAGGATACTTCATTTTCCTTTTTTTCCCCTACCTAACAACTAGTATTCGAACGTCTACAGAAAGAAATGAAGCATCACTGTGATGAGTCAAATACTAAAGGCAAATGTACAAGAACTCAGAAAATTATTTCTTTTTTACATCAGATACAGCATTGGCCTTCAGCAACTGCTGGAGCTGGGAATGGCCGCTTCTGCTGCCTTACATGTTTGACGGTTGTGACCTAGACTGCCGCACTTCCCACATTTACGTACTGTTTTATCTTCCCTTTGCAACTGTTTTCTTTTCTTTGTAGATCGCTCGCATGTCCGATGCTTAGCTGGTGGTAGAACAATATGGTTTTTGATTTCCTCTGAAACATCCCATTCTTCTGGTGGGCCCACAGGGTAAATAGGCTCAGCATAAGCAGCCACCATAGCCTCAGAACTGTAGAATGATGAACATAAAGCGTAACAGGAAATGTTATGAACTCTGCAGACGGCAAGGACATGCTCGCATGGTAACTGTTCAAGCTGAAACTCTTGACAACTGCATGTTCTGTCATGTAAGTTAACCTTGTGCTCCACAAATCCATCTTTGACGATGAATTCATTCAGGTCAGCCTCCAAGACCTGATATGAAAGAGACTTATTGTGCCTTTGTTGGAGTTCACCTTCTGCCCAATTTGTCAATTGACTATTCATATTCACAGCTTCATTCCGACGTTCCCAAAACCACACTTGCAGCAGCTCCCTGATATGATCCACTAGTTTTGTGATGGGAAGCTCTCGGGCATCCTTTGCAATAGCATTCATGCACTCAGCTGTATTAATAGTCATAATATTATACCGTCGCGCATCAGAATATGCACGTGCCCAATTCTCATATCCAATCTCAACGAGATACTGATCGGCTCTTTTATCAACTTTACGAATTTCAGCCATGAAATCATTGAACTCTGAGCGACGATATAAGGAAGCTGCTTTGAAGAAAAGTTCGTGCACATTAACATCTTTGAATTTAGCCTTAAGGTTCTGTCCGATATGATATACACATGCACCGTGATTTGCACGTGGGAAAATATTTGTCATACCTTTCCTTATGCTTACATTATCATCAGATAAGAATACAAGATCATCACCTTCACCCATTAAATCTCTAAGCTTAGTCAAAAACCAATCCCACGATGAATCACTTTCTAAGTCACCAATACCAAATGCTAAAGGATATGTTTGATCATTTCCATCTTTGCAAGCAGCAAGAAACATGATGCCTTGGTATTTACCTTTGAGGAATGCCCTATCCACAGCAATGACTGGTCTGATTGAAGATCTAAACCCACGGATTGAACTACCAAGAGCCATAAAGAAAGACTGGAAGTGGTTTTCTGAATCAGTCTCTATATGCGTAATGGTTCCCGGATTTTTCTTTTCAAGCATTTCACAATATGCTGAAAGTAAAGAGAAAGATTCCTCAAGCGAACCTTTTACAGAGTGCAGTGCATATTCTCTGGCTCTCCAAGCCTTGTCATAACTTATGTTAACACCAAATTGCTTCAGGATATCTTCCCTTATGCTACCAGGTTTGTATGACCGTGCAACGCCATCACATTTAGACTGAATAAATTTGCTAATTAGCTTTGAACTCGCTTGTCGGTGATTTCGTTGACTAATATCCAGAGAGCAATTGTGCACAGGATAATACCTCCTTACCTGGAAAAAATCAGAACCTTTCAACTTTGCAGCACGTAGACGCCATTTGCAATCTTTGGCAACACATTTGAGAACCAAAATGTCCTTTGAGGAGCGTGCCACTCTATACTCAAAGTTTTTCTGCAAGGCCAGCATGCCAATTTTTATTTGCAACTCTTCCTTGTCTTTGAACAATGCTTTTACATACACACCATCATTGTGACCACTGTGACTTACAAAGTCATCCTTGACCCTAACAATATTTCGAACAGCATTAGGATCTACAACAATTTTCTTACTGCTCGCCAACAAACTGATCCTAGGCAGTCTATCTTTATACGGGGCCGGGCGGCTGCTTCGAGAGGAAACACTCGGTGGTGATTTATTGGGTTGTGTGTGCTGTGTATCTGGAACTTCATCAGGAGGCACTTCAATCTCGTTTGGTAAGTTATTAGGAGTGAGACCCTCCATGTCCACGTTAGATAATGGTTCCACATGATCAAAAGTTGCAGGCATTTCTTCCCTAGGACCTACATCAGATTGATTATACTTCGGCTCTGGTACCATATCAACAAAATCTTTCCCTAACCTGTACCCAGACCGAGATTCAGAAGTAACATATAGTGGAGTTCTCGCTACACAATTTTCAGCCATGAAAAATTGCACATCTTCATCCCCTGTTATTTCTGTGGGAGGCAACGGTTCTGGTGAATTCCATGCAAACTTCATGGTGATTTTGGAATCTGATAAATTGGCATTGATAGTTCGAGCCACAGTTTTCAACAACTCTGTATAAGTGGTTGAAGGGGGCAGCATAACTCCTTTACATTCACGGCCATTGAACTTATATTTACCCTCCACGTTAACCCATTTCCCATCAAACACAACCGGAAACCGAACCAGATCCATTATACTGAGACAAGTACAATGGATACATTTAGTTTCTAGCAGATTCAGGCTTAAAGCAAGCAAAATGCTCACATATCAAAACCATCGCAGCTATACACTCTGTTCCCCGACATGTTATGACAAAACATTGAAACAACAACACCTTACTCACAACGTTGGTGCAGCAACTATCAATAACAATTATGTACTTCATAATCTCATTAGTAATGTGCAATTAACTTCACCTATGAACGAAATTACCCACTTCATTTTCTACATCAGTTGAAAAACAAACTATACTAACACAATTACAGTTCCTATCTCAACTTTGCATTAGTAGTATTACTTCTTAAAAATAAATAAAGTTTTGACATCATGCACATGGACAATCACACTGAATCATATTCTCATAAAACGCAACTCCCTCTATCCTTTAAAAAAAAAAAAAAGAAATATATGACAAGCATTTCCGCAAGCACTTTGCATGCAACTAAAGATTCGCTAAAACCATTAAAGATGTAAATAATTCAACAAAACCACAGAAATCCACAACAATATCCGAATCTAAACGATACGTAAAAAGGGGAAAAGGAACTTTAAACATAATGAATACATACCAAAGTGCTGGCAACTTAGGATTCTATTCTTGCTTTTTCGCCTTCTAAAGATTTAATTGAGATTTTCTGCCCTGTAAATCGTTTGTCCAATTGGAAAATTGTAAACAATGTGAGAAAATGATTGAGTAAAAAATTGGTGCGTGTTAGGGTTTCTTTCTTTTGGGGAACGAATCGGGACAAATTTTTATTTTTTGAAAGCACATTGTACTTTGCCACGGGCAACTAGTTGGGTGCAAAACGAGTGATTTTCTAATTCAAGGGCAAAATCGTACTCTTGTCATTTTGGTTAGTTTTTGGTAGCAAGTTTTTCATGGTAATTTTTTCTCATTTTCCTTTTTGTTCAAATATTCAAATTCAGATGTAATGGTTATTTCAATAGATTTAGGGATGACAAAATAATTGGGATCCGGATATCCAGGATATTTAGATTTGAAAAAAATTTGAATTTGTTCTTTAAAATTATAGATCCAGGTATTGAAAATTAAAATTTGTGTGGATCTAAATTTGAATATGAATAGAAATGTATTTAAAAAGTCAGGTATTTAGATCTGTATTATTTTTTAATTCAATTATTTAATATATAGATTAATTAAAAATATATTAATTTAAATAAAAAATATAGATTAATTAAAAATATATAAGTTAAATTAAATTAAAAATATATTAAGATCTTATTATTTTATGTGAATTTGCGGTGTTTTTAGATTTTATTAGTTGATATGCAGTGACGTTGAACTTTAATTTATGTTATTTTTTATATTTGATGTTGTGGTAATAAAATGATAACAAAAATTTTAGTTGTTTTGTTGTCAATAAGAATTTTTATTAAAAAATTATAAAATTATTTTAATAGATAAATTTTTTAAAGTTATGTTATAAGAAATAAAATTAGATTATCAAATAAGTGGATAATATTTTGGATATTTTAATATTTAAAAAAACTTTTCAACCTCTACTCCTAAAAATCCAAAATCTTAGCTTTTGCTAATATAGATAAAATAATTTGTTTAAGCTTCAAAACTTCTACTAGAAAAACTATCAAACAACAACAAAATTTATTATAAAAACTTATATAATTAAATAGGTACTTATAATCATTAAATAAGTCAAACTAGATATATACTTAATGTGTAATGAATATTGGAAATGTTTGATAAATACCATTATTTGTGGTATAAAAGTTACTTTAATAAATTTTATGTTGAAAATTATTGAATTTATTAATTATATAAATGTTAACAGAAAATAAATTATTTATTTAAATAGTCCTTTTGGTTAAAATTTAAATAGTTAATAAACATTCAGTATGCTATATTATGTTTAATATAATAATTGTGATTATTGTTATTTAAAAAAATTGTTATCAATAATAACAACAACAAGAACAAGAACAACAATTATTATTATTATTATTATTATTATTACAAGAATAATTTTAATAACAATAACAACAATACAATAATATTTTCATTGAGGACAAAAGTATAATTATAAAATTTAAGTGGGTAAGATGGTGAGCTAATCAAATTCTCATTTTTTAATCTTAAAAATAAGTAGATTCCACACATTTAATTTCCATTTCCACTTATATTTTAACAAGCAAACATCATCAATCTTCTCATTCATATTTCAATTCCTTAATCTCACATGCTTCACTCCTACTTTCTCTTATATTTTAACAAACAAATATGATCAACCATTCTTATTTTATATTCTTGTTCTCCAATCCCGAATAAATGTAGCATTAACTACGGAATCGAAAGATCCAAACAAACAGAAACTCTGATACATGTGTTGTTTTTGACAATCGAAGAACACGTGAAAAATCTCATGCAAGTAAAACTTTGTGAAAGGCATTTGATTGTGTGGCCACATTTTTCAAACGAAACGATAACTTTGAAAGGAAGTATACCGTGTAAATAATTGCAATTAGATTGTCTTCTAATGAAATAATTGCCGACAAACGCTATACATCGACCCAAAAAGGAAATTTCAATTATCAATCTATTTTATCTACAATTATAGGGGGAAATATATAATAATAACCCTAAAAATTTTTAAAATATCAAAAATAATTTTTTTAAACTTTTCTTAACAAGATCAACCAAATAAGCCTATGATCCCTAAAATACCCTTATATGCACAATCTCTGTTAATACCCTTATAAACTTTAAGAATATGGAAACAACCCTAAGAGAAATAAAAGAATTATTAATACAATTAAAAGAGGAAACTAAATATATAAAATAGGAAATTGAAAAATTAAAAATTGAGATAACACTAGTGCATGCTAGTAGAAAGAAAGATAAGAAATTAGAAAAATATAAAATTTTAAAATCAGATAACATACAGAAACCTAATATTGATTTATCTCAAAGACCACAACCAGGAAGTTTTGATGAATGGTTTATGAAAAATAAATACCTCGAAATTATAAAAGACACTGAAAATTTAATAAAAGAATTAGAGGAAGAAGAAAAACTAGACAGTAAACAAAAATTAGAAACAAATAAAGAAGGCAGCGAATCTGATTAATGGATAAAGAAATTGAAGAACTTACTGAACTATTCAGTGACATAAATCTAAGTGATTTAGAAGACATAGAAAAAGAATATAAAATAAATATGAATACAAGTGGAGGTCCAGAAATGAAACCTCATATAGAAGAATCTAGAAATTTTAATAGACATAATAAAAAGAAAAGACCTTTTTATGAATATAAACCACCTCAAAAAGATCATCCTTGGAAAAAAGAATATGTTCCTAAAGAAGAAGAATTAAAAATAATCAGTAATTCTGGAGTATTTTTAGATTTAGATTGTAGAAAAAATCCTCATAAAACCTTAATAGAATGGACATTACAAATGAGATTATTCTTCATGTATAATGGATCTAAAGATGACTGGAACGTAGAAACAGAAGATCAAAAAGCAACTATATTTACAGAAATTTTAATAGCAAGTTTTATAGGAAATATATTTCATTGGTGGACAGGATTAACGAATAATGTAAAAGAATTAATAATAGATAATACAAAAGCAGGATTCTTAAGAAATAAAGAATTAGGAATTGAAAAAATGATAGAATATATTTCGAATGAATTTTTAGGAGAATATTGGTCAACCAATAGAGACCAAGAAGTAAAGAAAGAAAAATTAAATAACAGGATAAAATTAATTAACCTAAGTATATGTAACATGTATTATGTTAAAGAATATACTTGTGAATTTAGTAAATATTACTATTCACAATTCTTTAGTAATGAAGACCAAAGTATCTATCTTAATTTATACTACTCTAAACTACCACAACCATGGAGCACTTACTTCATAAATGAGTATGAAAAGTATAAGGCAACAAATACAATTCCAAAAACACTAGGATCAATGATAAGATTTTTAAATGATAGATTAAGTGAAATATGTATACAAAGAAATCTTATAAAAAGAAGCAGAATAATTGGAGACATATGTTGTGATAAAACTGAAATGCCGACACAATAGGGATGTCAAATTCCTTATAAAAAATACAAAAGCCATAGAAAATTAGGAAAAAGAAAATATAAAAAATATAAGCATTTCAAGAAGAAATACATTAAACCCTATAGAAAATATTACAAAAAGAAAGAAAAATAATATAAAAAACAAAGAAATTTTGATAAAAATAAATGCAAATGTTGGAATTGTGGAGAAATAGGACACCTAAGTACAGAATGTACAAAAAAGAAAATAAGAATTCTTAGACAAGAATTTAAAGATATAAAAGAAGAATTAGAATTAGTAAATAATCCTTCTGATTACGAAGGAGAAGAAATTTTTATATCTGAAAAAATTATAGAAGATGAATCAGAATAAAGAACTCAATATAGAAGACTTAGATAAAGAAGAAATTTATGAAGTAGAAAAAGAAGAAAATGTTGAAGGATACAGTTTAGTAGCAACATTTGATAAAAATAAATATAATAAACTTTTAAAAGTAAAATTAGAAAAACCTGATTATGGAATTCTACATCGCTATAGAAATATTTTTAAAAGAAAAAAGATAATATTACATGAATATTATGAACAAGAAAAAGCTATAGAAATAACTCAAGCTGAAGGAAATATAAGATTAGGTCTTATAAATAAAAGAACTATAGATTTAGCACTTAGAAAAATAAAGAATGAAAAAATAAAGGAAAAAATACAATACGTTTATTTAGCAGAAATACAGATTTTAGTAAAAACCTTATTTAAAGAAGGTATAGATAGTCCGATAATATTATCATTACATGACCAAAGATTTAATGACCCTATGATAGGACATTTAGGAACAATAGAAGGAAATTTATGTTATACAAAATTAATATTTAGTTGTTACCCAAGATATTGTGTACACATAAAAGATAAAAATATAAATGAAGCCTTAAGTCTTCACTTTAAACTATTAAAAAATATTTAATGAAAAAAGGAAATAAGTTAATGACTTTCCATTATTCAGTCCTATATAGTTTCTGTAATTCAAATTATGGAGAAATATATAGTAATAAACCATTGATAGAAATAAACAAAGATTGTGAAGAAATAACTAATCTTATAGAGCCCATTAAATCCGAAATTAAAATACCAATAACTTATAAGTTAAGTATAGATGATGAAAAAGAAATTATAGATTCAGAAACTAAAGAAACATCAGTTATTCCAATAAGTTTCACAGGAAAAACCCTACTTAAAGGAAATTCATCAAGAAACTATTCAGTAAATAAACAATTGATACCTAATCCAACTACTAAAATTATGAAAATATTAGGTCAATATTTCAATGGATTAAATTACATAGAAGGACCTTATATAACTATTGATACTGGTGCAAGCCATAATCATATGAACCCAAATAAAAATAATGGATTAATAATAAAAGAAAAAGATTTAGCATATGAATATGTAGGCTTTAACGGGAACAAACACGTATGTAAATAAGAAGTAAAAGTACCTATTCTCATTTTTAGAAAATCTAGATTATTATAAAATAGAAAAATATGGTATAACGATACAAGTAAGTGAACATGAAATATATTGTCAAAGATGTTAAATACATATCTTAACTATCTTAAATATCCTCTATCAGTATATATCCAAGTTCACATTATAGAAAAAGATATCCATACATGTGCTTTAATAGATACAGAAAGTGAAATTACCCTTATGAAAATATTCTTATCTGATAAATGGATACCAGATGGTAATATAAAAATAACTGGTATTACAGGTGATAAACAACAAGTTACTCACTTAGTTCACGGTTATGAACTATTATTAGGTAGTAAAAATATTTTAGTAAAACGAATATATCAATATTCTCACATGGATTGTGATATTCTTCTAAGCAATGATTTTCTACAACAATTTCAATATTATCAACAAACTATGTTTTTAATCACTTTAAAAACTCCTTGTAACCATATCCTTCGTATCCCTAGAGAATTTCGCCCTTTTCGAGTTCAGCCAGCCCAGAGTGGTGATAAATCTGGTATTTATGAAAAATATTATTTAATACAAAAAGGAAAGACATATAATATACACTTAGAAACAATTAAAAAACAATTAACACAAGTATATAATGAAAACCCTTTAGTCCTATGGAAACCTAACCATCCTAAAGCTAAAATAGAATTAATAGAAAATAGAATAATTAGGGTAAAACCAATGATGTATACAATGGAAGACAAAGAAGAATTTAAGATTCAAATAAAAGAATTATTAAACTTAAATCTAATTCAACAAAGTAATAGCCCTCGTAATAGTCCAGCTTTTATGGTTAGAAAAAGAGCAGAACAAGTAAGAGGTAAAGCTAGAATGGTTATAAATTATAAAGAATTAAATAAATATACCAAATTTGATGGATATTTCCTACCTAATAAAGAAGTATTAATAAATCTAGTGAAAGGAAAAAATTATTACTCCAAATTTGATTGTAAATCAGGATTTTGGCAAATAAAAATGGAAAAAGATAGTATACAATACACAGCCTTTAGTACACCACAAGGACAATATGAATGGTTAGTAATGCCGTTTGGATTAAAAAATGCACCTCAAATATTCCAAAGAAAAATGGATAATATATTTAAGAATGATAATCATATTATAGTATATGTAGATGATATATTAATAGCATCAGAAACAATAGATGAGCATAGGATACATCTAAAAGATTTTGCTAATAAATGTATAAAAGAAGGAATAGTTTTGTCAGAAAAGAAAGCATTAATAGAACATAAGAAAATAGAATTCTTAGGAATGGTCCTAGATAAAAATGGAATAAAATTACAAAGTCATATAGCTAGAAAAATAATAGACTTTCCAGACAAATTAGAAAATAAACAACAAATTCAAAAATTTTTAGGATGTTTAAAAGGATTTATAGAAAATTTATCAAAAAAGAGAAGTGTACTTCAAAGATTATTACGGAAAAATAATACAAGAGGTTGGAGTGAAGAACATACAAAAACAGTAAAAGATCTTAAAAGCCATTGTAAAAATCTACCAGAATTAAGATTACCAAATGATACAGATAACTTAATCTTACAAACTGATGCTTCTGACTTATACTGGGGAGTAATACTTAAAACTGATTTAAATGAAATATGTAGATATACTAGTGGAACGTTTGATAAAGCCCAAGTAAATTATCCTGTTCATGAAAAAGAACTATTAGCCATTTATAAAGGAATAAAGAAATTTTCACTATTTTTATTACAAAGAAAATTTACAATAGAAACTGATAATACTCAAGTTAGTTCATTTATATATAAGAATTTACCTAACGAACCTCAATACAGACGATTACATAGATAGCAAGTATATTTATCTCATTATAATTTTAAAATTGTCCATATCAAAGAAGCTAACAATTTTTTGGCAGATTTTCTCAGTAGAAACGTAGAATTTGCAGAATAAGCAAGGAAAAAAGGATTGCTGATCTGGAAACAGATCTCGTAGACCTTGAAGAGGTTGTTAAGATTCTTGGCAATTTTGTAAACAATCTTCGAACCTCTATAAAACACCTAAGAGAGGAATTCGAAGAAAATAAAAAAGTAAATCCCTTAAGTGGGCATACAGTAAATTCCTTAAGTGGAAGCAGTGGTGGATCCAAACCACACGGTAAATCCATTTGTGATGAGGATTACGTAGAAATCCCATCCAATAAAAAAGTGATTACAGTAAATTCCAGTAAACAGCCATCAAAAGAAAATTTCATGGCAGCTGTAAAAAGAATAAACCTTGGTGGAATTGAAACAGTACATCTTTCCCCAAAAGAAAAAGATTATAGGAGTTTTTCTGAATATGTTTATGGTAGAATTGAATATTCAGAAAGCTGTTTTCGAAGTAACTGTAAATCTGTGTATCCCAGGATAGTATGTATTAAGGGAGCAGACCCTGAATTTGTTAAGAAACTAGCAGATTTTGGGTACCTCGACCTTGTATACCCTGATGTAAACCTAGAAGAGTTATTTTCTTTTGATCCAGTCCTTGTAAGCAAAATAAGCCAGTATGCACAGAAGAAAAATGTATGTCTGAAGTTCTATACAATTAGTCCAGAATATGATGATGAAGTAGAGTATGAAGCCATACACCTCATCAGTCTCATTACTGTAACAAATAGCTTCAACTTGGAAGTAGGTCAAAGTAGACTCAAAGAACCAATCTTCAGCAGGGATTGGGCCAGCTATAGAAGAGCAGTTGGAGTCACAGTTATCAAATCTATTGCTTCAAATCTGTATGAAAGAGGGTATAAAGTTTTCATACAACAAGACAACTTCATCCTCTGTACACCAGGCACAGGAGTTGGCAGATCAGGAGTACTCGCCAGCTTCATCAGTGACATAGACAACCATCAGATTTCATGTAGACCCAGTACAAGATGAATAGCATGTGAAATAATGGAACACCTGGCATGTCTTTCGTAAGCACTTACATCATCAACATCAATTACGTAAGCACTTACGTCATCAGCATCAATTATGTAAACTTTGCTTTTTGTAAAAGTTAAAAGTAAGTTGGCCATCTGTCAGCCATCAGAGACTAAAAAGATAAGCCTTATCATGTAATCTGATCCAGGAGGACAGCTGTAAACCTCTCATGAAGAGGTAATTTTTCTATATAAATGAAAGAGGAGACAAGGGCAACTCAGAGTTAAAAAAAAAACCACTGAGAGCCTAACATTTCATAAAAATCATGCTTGCTTATAACTAAACACTTTCTCTCCAAATCGTAAAACAAAAAACAAAAACAACCTGGCCAAAAGAATAGAAAGAGAAACCCAGAAAAATTAACTAGAACTTTAATAGATCAAAACTCCAAGATCCGACAGACACACAGCGATCCCGCTTGCAACAGCCCGTGTAAGCCATTTAAGCCGTGGAGGCGTGGAGGCGTTTTGGGCACAACTACAGGGAAAAGGTGACCAGTCAACAGGATAAGGAGCCAGATCCAGAAAAGTTCCAGAAGATTTAAAGGTAATAATTCTTGATCTATATCTCTTGGTGGGAGTTTGTTGATGTTAATATTTTACTGAGGAGGAGAATTTTGTTTTATGGAAAAAGCAAATAATATTATCAGATCTGTAGAAGATATAAATTTCGAAAACATAAATCAGTTAAAAGAAATTATCAACAAGTTAGATGATAAAATCCAAACCTTATGTTGGCAATTAAATCCAGAAAATATAAATCCAAGCTTTGTAAATCATGAACAAATAATAATGGAAAAAAGAGTATTAAACCTTATAAAGGATATAGTAGAATTTAAAATATACATTTCAAATATTGATTAAGAAAAGCGATGGAAGAATATCATGAAAAATTATGCAAACAGATGAATATGTCAAAAAAGATATGGCTAAATGAAGAAACAAAAATTATTTATGGAGACAAAACCTTAATAGTCGGATTTAAATGTAAAACTTATATGTATGAAAGTATATTATTTAGCGTAAAAGACTTAATAAACAAAACTGAATTAAAAGTAGTTATTAACACAGAATTACCACAAGAGATAAAAAGGAAAATTATACAAGACGTAGAATTAGAAAATCTTAAAAGCCTAATTGTACAAAGCTTTGTAGAAAAAGAAATAGAAAGAATATGGGATATATATGAAAACTTTGATATATTTAATACTGAAAATTATATAAATACAATATAATCTTTATACTTTAATATACTAAGAAATTATTTTTAAAATCTAAATCAAATTTAATTAAAGGCTATACCGCCCCCAAGAATGGTATCAGAGCCAGTAACCCAAAGATCCCATAAGAAGCCATGAATCCTATAACAAAAATAATAGACTCATTATATACATTAAAAACAGAAAATAAGGATGAAATAAAAAGATTAATAAAAGAAATAAAAGAAAATAAAAATAATATAAGAATTATAAACTTAGAAATAATACAAGATTTAAGAGAAAAATGGAATACTAATACATCTAGATATGAAATAGAATTAGAAACAAGAATGAAATTTATAGATAAATTTATAAATTTCTTGATATATTGGTATAAATTTGAAATATAATGAATCATCAACAATTTTTATTAGAACAAGCCTTAGATCGAATACAAGAACTAACTTCATGTATAGACTTAATGTTGTTAGGTTGGGAAAATAGAATAAATATATATATAAATTTTTTAAAATCAAAAAATTGACTTAATAGAACATGAAAGAATTAATTTAATACATATAGGTGAATATGTGTATGGAGAATTCATTGATTTATATGAATTTGATCAACATCTATATTTATACCAGAAGATAAAAAAGATATTTGAAAAAATAAAAAATAGGTGTAAACATGACAATAGGAGAAACGATCATTGAATATACAAATATGATAAAGATAAGGACTGCTGTGAAATTAAACCCATATCGGGCAGTAATATATAAAAACATTTAAGGATATTTTAGTCTAAGTACATATTAATTGGTTAATATTGAAGGAAAAAAGTCTGGATGATTATTTTTGTAATCTATAAAAATTATAAGGCCACTCTTGTAAAATTCCCCAATTATAGCTAGCCACAAATCTCTAATCTAATTATCTTTAATTAATTAGTTGCATGCAACATGCAAGAACTACGCCCTAATCACCCAATTTCATTCTATACATATGTACTTGCCCGCGCATGTTTTGTAAAACCAGAACCCAGAAAGAATCCAAAAAGGCAACTTACAGTTCGCTGGAAGGGTTGAAGAGTATGGAAACTCCTAGCCGAACTCCATTTCAATATCATTTATAATTCTTAGTTTAGTATGTGTATTTATGAATAAATTTTTTAATATGGAAATTTCAGGAAATAAGCCGTAGGAGGCTTCATGCAAGCCCATGGATAAGTAGTCCTGTTGATGAGATAGTGGTTGACAATCTTGATTTTTTTATAGTCTCTCAATACGGAAGAATCCCTGATAAGATCGGTTAAGTCACTTTGCTTGATTTGTTTTTTATTGAGTAATATTATACTTTTAAAAGCTTATATTTTGGATACAAAGTGACATTGTGGCACCTCAAAGTATCATGTTTCTTTGTCGATGTAGTTACTCTTCTGTGTTATGTTTAAATAAATAAAAGGACATGCATTATTGTCAATATGCAGTCTGTTATGTGAGTGTTGATTTAATTCAACCAACAATAAGATCTCTGAAGACATGGAAGAGATTCTTTGTTTGCATTTGTGTACTTTGATTTTTCTAAAAAAAAATTAAAAAATTTGTTTTGTGTTTAAAAAATTGTTTTGTGTCAAAGTGATGATTTATTTATTTATATGTAATGAAACATCGGCTAAGTAGGAAATTTTATTCGAGAAAAGGAAAATGAGTTACAAGGCTAAAGGGAGCAATTCAAGCTGGTAACAAAGAAGGACGGCAAAGCAAAAAGCATGAACCAAAGAAGCAAATAAAGATTATGAAAATTTTATATATTTTGGGAAGACCCCAACCATCATCGAAAAATAACTTCATGAGTTGAAGAAGGAAGGAACATCGAACATAAAATTTGAAAAAGTTGGAGCATAATTAGCCATCACATATCTTAATTTATGAAAGATGTGAGAGCAAGAATAAAAAAAAAAAACTAAACAATATCAGAAATAATTGCTGTAAAATTCAACCAATTATTCCTAATATGCGAACCAGTAAAAGTTGAACAACCTTAACGGGGCAAGCAAGAAATAATTCCAGCCCATTTCTTAAGCAAAGAAGGAAGATTGAAGCACGTTCGACCAGTGATAACAATACATTAATTTGTTTTAACGAATCCACTCGACTGCGACACTACTTTTGCACCCATTCAATTATTTTGAACACTCATCTTCAAGTTAAAAATGTATATGCCTAATAGCAAATTATTAATATGAAAATTTTATTACAACTATTATATAAAACATTAGACTTAACGTTATTTATACCCATAAAATTCCCCTTGGCTCGCCTTAAAAATTTAAAAAGTCTATTTTTAATATTTATTTTTGCTGAAATTCCAGAAACAGCCATCGATTTTTTTTCTTCCCTCTTATTCCCTAAGTTTTTATATTTCATACTGCAAAATAAAAATTTTTATTTCTTTTTTAATGATCCTTTTGTACCCTAATTATTTATTCACAAGACGCAAAAGTACTCAAAGAGGCTCAATAAAATTGAATTTCTGTTTAAAAAACTTTCAAATCTAAAGCTTTTGCCGACAAACTTTATGTCAATCAAAAGCGTTTCTCGACTCTTATCTGCTTTTGTATACAGATACAGGTTGATAAGTGAGCCAAAGGCCCCGTGCATGCACCCACGCATTTCGCATGTTCAAATATCATTTTAACATCATTTATAATTCTTATTTAGTATGTAATATATATATATATATATATATGAATACATTTTTTAATATGGATTTTTAAGGTAATGAGTGATGGGTGTCATTTCAGTGCCGGAGATTATCAGTTTCATTTATATTGAATTAATATATAAAAACTTTTCGGAAACAATATAAAAGAATATAAATTTCATTTTTATTAATTCATGAGCACAAGAACTCAATTTATAAGTATTTGAAACATGAAAAAAGCAATTATACAATTAACATAATTTGTAATTATAATTGACATGGCGGCCAATCCTAAACTCACGAATTTGAAAACTCTCAAACCCACTTTGATAACATGAAACGTTCTAAAAACAAGATAAAGAATATAAGTGTCAAGTCTTATCAATTAATCAGCATGAAGGCTCAAATTATACATGCACTTGGAAAAGAAAATGATATAGCTAACATAATTAAGAATAATGATCGATTTGAAACATGAAAAAAAATTATACAACTAATATTATTTAAGAATAAAAATTAATTAAAAAATATTGAATCAATTAATTTTTTAATCACTAATTAAGATGGAGATAGTCAACCATTTAATTGATTGTTTTGATTCCCTCTTTTTTATTTCTTATTAATACTTACTCTCAGCAGTTTTTACAGTAGTTAGTAATGTTTTTGGCAGAATAATCTTACAATATTATCATTATTTTTAAATATATTTTTATTTACATTTATTATAAATTAACTATACCATGTAAACGGTATTTAAGATAAAACTTTAAAAGTTAAAAGTAAAAAAACAATTTCAATTATTATCTCCATTTGTCTATGATTCTGCTTTTATGTACAAACTTTAGTTAATCAGTGAGGCAAGGGACCTGTGCATGCTCCCACTAATTTGCACAATTGAATTATAGCTGTAAGCCACGTCGGCTGCTTGTGTTATTGTGTGTGTGTGTGTGTAAATATTATTATTATTATTATTATTATTTTGAGATAGTATATATGCATATTATTAAACCAGAACAAAAACTCACAAAAGTAACTTATTTGGCATTACGGATCACTAGAAGCTTTGAACAATATGGAAAGTCCTAGTGCCGGTTTCTAGGCGAACTTTATTTTTATATAATTTATTATAATTTTTTTTTTAGAATTCTAGAAATGAATTTTTCATATAAGAATGATTTGTTGGAGCACTTTTGGCAACCATGGTACTTGAGTATCGCAGACAACGAGATTACCGATGCTAGTTTTGATCTTCTTGCTATTCTTCAATATAGAAAAAATACCATCCACGCTGGTGGAGTACAGTATCATTCTTTTGTATTATGTTTGATTAAATAAATGATGGGTATAGGTATTACCTATCAATTATGCAAATGTCATAATTTAGTTTAGGTCAACTGATAAAATCGATATATGAGAGATTTTATTTGTTTACTACGGTGAATTGTGTTTTCCTAAAAAATTAAATTAATAAAAGTTGTTTTGTGTGTCAATGTATTGATTAAGTTAATCTATACATATGAGCTGAACTCCATATGTTTGCTGTCCAAAAAGACACAACCTGTTTCGATCATATAAAAAATTTGTAACATTCTGCTAATTTAGCCACAAAACCCTCCTGATCCTCTAAAAAAAAGACCCCTAGAAACTGTAATATATTGTGGCCCAGAACAATTACTTCCATCCCTACCATATCCAGTATTGTAGCTTGTAGCTTGTAGCTTCACGAGCGAAAAGGCATAGTCAAAATTCAACATAAACTAATTTTTTAAAAAAAGCTGCATGATTATTTTTCCGCGTATTTTGCTAGAGCTTGATCATAACGTTAATGCAAATTGCTACCTTCGCCGTATCTGGAATTACAAGGAAGAGGCCTTAATAATTAACCATCGCTTCTATCATTGCGATCCGGAAAGAAACGTTTGACTGACTTACGCTTCGATTTATCCGAATAGAAGGTTAACTAGAATCTGTTTTAGTAAAAGATTGAAATTGAATGTTTGGAAGGTAAGAAAATGAAAGAAAGCTGAGGAAAACAAGAACTAGATTTCTTATTATTCAACGATACACTGAAATTATCCTAATTACAACGGCTTAAGCTGGTCAACACGTGCACAAGCATTTAGATAACCACCAGATGCCAACTGGCAATCCATGTCATCAACTTGTAACCGTATGCAACAGCTTCTGCAATCCTCTGCTTTGTTGACCGTGCTGCAAATGTGAGCTTCCTTAACAGTTTTTCTGTTTGTTCATTAATGGTGAATAGAAGGCCTCTTTTTTCGGTAAGCATTCTAAAACTCTCAATGCTAAGGGTTAGGGATCCTCCACGGATTTGGAGCACTATCCCAAGTAAAGTGACTTTTGCATAATTTTTGAGTAATCAGACGGGGAATGGAGAAAAATAATCCCCGAATGCTTCCATTACTATCTCATACCCCAATAAATTTAATGGGTTGAGGATGGAGAATTTCCATTTGTGGAATGATTTCTCCCAATCTCCATCCCAATCCCCATTTACTTATTTTACGATAGATATATATAAATATTTTTAGTAAGTTATAAATTAGAGACTTAATAAAATTATTATCATATTTTAAAATAATTAAATTATTCAAAAAATCTCCAAAATATTGAAACAACATCTTGAAATAATATTAAAAGTAAGAAAATATTTATGAGAGTAGGACCTTGAGAAAAATAAAATAAAATGTCTTTAGGTTGAATAAGAATTATAATGCAGGGTTTTCTTTAGTTATAATATATTTATATAGATAAAAAAGATTATTGAGTAATATTGTAATTGATAAAACAAAAGTTATTGAACAAAAATTAAAAAAATATTCATATATGATAAGGTTTGAGTTGGAAGTAAAATGGGAAGTACAAAACTAAATCCTACTCTATTAAGAATTTAGAAATTATTTTTCTATATTCTCTAAAATTATTTAAAATTCGTCTCATTTGAGGTAAGACTCTATAAAATTCCAAACTCGTGGGAGATTTTGCCATCCCTACTCAATGCCTCTTGCTGCTGCTTATTTTCTATTTTCCTTTCTTCCTTTTGACTTGTGAGAGACAATGTCTCTTGAATATGATTGCCTCTTTTCATGATTCCAGTTTGATCCCTTAAGATCAATGCAGATATGATGCTTATGCATACAAGGATGGATGATTTTAACCATAACTGATCCATTCATGCACAGATCCAAATATAGTTGAGCTGGTTCAAAGTTATACCATGATTTAATCATAAAAGATTAAAGCAAAATGGAAACTATAATGTCTTTCACTTTTTTTTTGGATATTGATTTTCCAAGGGAATATGCTGAATCAGAAAATTAATCAAGGATTGGCGAATTCAAAGGAAATAAATCGTAGAGAAAGATAGTTAATATGTCTAATGACGCTTGTCCAAATGCCAGGATTTTACGTGACGTGCACATAATAAATATCCAACCTTTGCTCTTAAAACTAATTTTCTAGAATTACACTCTACTTGCATGCACAAGAACGTAATTACATGACTAAAATAGCAAAGCTTAATATGCAATTATAAAATCTAAAAAAGTTCATACTTAAAATTTGACAAATTATATATATATAACAAAGTTAAGTCATAATCTATCAACTCAAATGTGATCCTAATAATAAAAGAGGAAGTTAAACTTTTGAAGTCACCATTGAACTATAAATAAAATCATAAATCATATAACATTAAAACTTTTGAAGTCACCATTGAACTATAAATAAAATCATAAATCATATAACATTAACTAATTGAATTAGACTGAGAGTACTGATACTTTTCCACAGGAAACTGCTCTTTTTCGGCCAACTTCATTTTTTTCCCTTCACAAACCATGGGCATAAAAAGGGTAGTATGACTTTCTTTCCATAGGATAATGGGATGATTGTATAGGATGCACAAATACTTTATAAGGTCATGACTTTTGGCACCAATATCTGGTCTAGGTCTATAATATATTGATTGGAAGGTTATAAAAAGTTGAATGCAGGACTATTAAATATTAAGTAACGAATAACAAGAGAGAATCTATTTCAACCCGACCTCAACCCCACTTCCCACTTAACCCTCGAGTAAATAATAGTTGAATGAATATCAAACTTGTCCTAAATTTTAAATTAATGACAAATTTGCCTAAAAATTTTACCTTGATAAGGTTCATTAGTGGGGTGTGTTGAAAAGTCAAGCATGCTTGCATGAGATAGCTAGCATGTGGATTTTGACATAAGCCAAATTGGAAACAGTAAGTGAGCATTGCTTGCCTATAAATAGAGAAGAGAGGAAGAGATTCAAAGGATCCCAATTGAGAGATTTGAGAGCAATTGCACGTGAAGCAATTTGAGGGATTTAAAAGAGCTTCCACTAGAGCGTTCTAGTGAGAATCTAATCGGGTGTATTGTGGTTGTGGGTTTTTAAAGGTTTTTCTACTTTTGTAAATTCTCATTTGTTAGTAAAATTATCTTTCAATCTTTGTCCATGGATGTAAGCTTTACGCCAAATCATATAAATTATTATCTCTTATTTTCTTTGTATTTATTTATCACATTTATATTTTTACAAAAGTCACGGTTATTATAATGTTGGTAATTATTGAACCTGCGCTTCCACAACAATTGGTATCGGAACTAGAGTTCATGCTTTGGGTCTATTATATTGTTCATGCATACAGAACTATTCACAAATATGGTAATATTTATTGATATGATAGAGACAATCTATTGTAAGTAATATGTATTTTTGTATGATCATTTTACCATCACTTTATTTCATATGAAGGATAATGTTATATTTGATATTGTGTGCAGTGCATTATATAGCTCTGAGACAAAGTAAAAAAAGATAGAAAGGATTGTAGAGATTCAGTTACAAAGATATTGACAACAAGAGGTCATTCACAAAGCCGCAAGCTTAAAAAAAAAAAGTAAGTCTAAAAGAAGACCTGCCGAGGATTAATGTATTTTTTGTCACAAAAAAAGGTATTGGAAAAAAAAGAATTGTCCTAAATTACATAAGAGCAAGGCTAATTATACTGCATGTTTAGTAGTATATGATGAAGATGCAAACTTTAGTCTGGTTGGCATGACATTGGCATGTCACTCAGATGAATAGATTTTAGATTTGGGTTGTACTTATCATATGTGTGTTATTAAGGTTTAGTTTTATAACTTCAAAGAGTTAGATGATGAAGTAATTTTTATAGGTAATGATAATACTTGTAAAACAATAACAATATGTAAAATCTAATTAAAGAATCATGATGGTTTAATTAAAGTTTTAATAGATGTTTATCATGTACCAACTTTAAAGAAAAATCTTATCTCATTAAAAGTCTTAAAATCTTAAAGGCTCATAATTACTCTAAGAGATGAATTTTTAAAAGTAGTAGCTTGAGTAGTAACGGTGATGAAAGGTACAATAAAAAATAAGTTATACTATTTTTAAGGGAGTACCATTACTGGATCAATATCAATAGTCTTAAGAAAATATTAGATTTAGAAGCAACTAAATTGTGGCATATGCTATTAGGACATGTTGATGAAAAAGTATTGTAGACTTTAGTAAACAAAGCTTATTCAAAAGTATAAATTTTTACAAATTGAAATTTTATAAACATTTTATTCTGGGTAAGCAGACAAGGGTAAAGTTTGGCTCAACAATTTACGATATAAAAGGAATTCTGGACTATGTTCATAGTGACGTGTAAAGACCTACCAAAATAGTATTTTTAGGAGGTATGCACTATTTTGTTACTTTTGTTGATGATTATTTAAGAAAAATATTAATATATTTAATGAAGAACAAGAATGAAATAAAAGGGCAAATTTCTGAAATGAAAGAAAATGATTGAGACTCAACTAATCGAAAGGTCAAAAGACTTCAATTAGACAATGGTGGTGAATATAAAAATCATCTATTTCTACAAATATGCTAAAATGAGGGCATTGTATAATATTTCACTGTTTGAGATACGCCACAGTAAAATGGGATGACAAAACACATGAATTAGACTATATTAAAGAAAATTTGGTGTCGTTATCTCATGCTAGATTAGGTAAAGAGTTTTAGACTAAGGCAGTTGTATATGCATGCTATTTAAGCAATTGCCATTGAAAGCAAAATACCCATGAAAATGTGAACTGGCAAATCTACTACTGATTATGAGTCTTTACATAGTTTTACTTCCATTACTTATTATCATGTAAAAGAATCTAAATTAGACTTATAAGTAAAGAAAGCATTGTCCATAGGTACAATTGGTGGAGTAAAAGGATAACTATCTTTGGTTTTTTATCACAAAAAGATTATTTTCAGTAGAGATGTGACTTTTGGTGAATCAACTATGTTAAAATAAAAAAAATTTAAAAATGACAAGACAAGTAGTACTTCGTAATAGGTGGACTTTGAAAAGGTTAAAACGATCGAATCAATATTGAAGAAACAAATATTTATTCTCTATCAAGGATGAAGAAAAGGTTTTGACTTGAGAACTTTCATAACAACAAAACTCAATTATATATAGAAGGCTACGAAGGGAATTTCGTAAGCCTGCTCGCTTTACTAATATGATGGCTTATGCACTTTCAATTATAAATGACAATATTCCTTGCACTCACAAAGAAGTATAAGCAATCCTCAAAATATACTATAGAAGCTAGCAATGAATGAAGAAATACAGTCTCTTTGTAAAAATAAAACTTGAGAGTTGATTACACTGCCTAAAGAAAAGAAAACAATTGGGTGCAAATAGATATATGCAAAGAATAAATGATTTCCTCATAAAAATAAAATTTGATACAAGGGTAGATAGGTATCAAAGGGTTATGCTCAGATAGAAGGAATAGTTACAATAAGGTATTTTCTCCAGTTGTGAGACATTTGCTATTCGAATTATGCTAGCCATAGTTGCACAATTTGATCTTCAGCTAGTTCAGCTTGATGTAAAGACTGTATTTTTATACGATAATTTAGAATAAGAAATCTGCATGACTCAGTCAGATGAATTCAAAGTTATTGGAAAAGAAAATTAGTTTTGCAAATTGACAAAGTCACTTTATAGATTGAAACAATCTCTATAGCAGTGTTATAAGTGATTTGATCAATTTATTGAAAGACAAATATGTACAAGAAATAAATCTGATCATCGTGTATATTTTTACAAGCTACAAAAATGATTTTTCATATATTTACTCTTATATGTTAGCGATATGCTTATAACATCTAAGAGCAAAGATGAGTTTGAGAAGTTAAAGACTAAACTTAATCAAGAGTTTGAGATGAAAGAATTGAGTGAAGTTAAAAAGATTCTTGGCATATAGATATGTAGAGATAGAGCTCATGATAAAGTTAACTTGTCTCAAAAGCAATATTTAAAGAAGATACTACAATAATTTAGCATGATTGAGCAGACAAAACCTGTAAGTGCTACATTAGTTTTTTATTTCAAGCTTTCTATACAACTATCTCCTTCAATAAATGTGAAATAAGAATACATATTATAAGTTTCGTATTCAAATGTAGTTAATAACTTGATGTATGCAATGGTATGTGCAAGGCCTGACATTTCACGTGCAATTGGTATAGTGACCAAGTATATGCATGATCTTAGTAAAAGACATTGGCAAGCTATAAAATGAATTTTATGGTACATTCAAAAGACTGTGGTTCCTGGTTTATTGTTTGAGAGGGATGATACACTTGGTCAAGTTGTGATTGATTATGTCAATTTTGATTATGCTAGTGATTTAGACAAATGACGATAAACTATGATACATATTGACTTTTGCTAAAGGGCTAATCAATTGGAAGTCTTCATTACATTGTTGTACTATTGACTATAGAGGCCAAGTACATAACAATTATAAAGGCTATTAAAGAGGTTATTTGGTTATAAGGCTTGCTTGAAAAGTTGAGATTGGTATAGGAATATGTTAATGTGTATTGTGATATTTAAATTATTATTTACTTAATAAAGAACCAAGTTTATCATGCACGGACAAAGTATATTAATGTCCGATTTTACTTTCTGTGAAAAATTATTGATAAGAGAAAGATTCTTTTACAAAAAATCAAGACTGCAAAAAATCATATAGATATGTTGACCAAGATAGTGACATCAATCAAGTTTGAGCATTGTCAATATCCTACTAGTTTAAAAGCAGTCGGAGAAGCCAAAAACTAAAAGATAGTTTGTTAATAGTTGACTCATATTTACTCATATTTACTAAATCTTCACTAAGGTAGAGAATTGTTGAAAAGTTAAACATACTTGCATCAGATAGCTAGCATGTGAACTTTAACAAGGTGGGCACCGATTTGTTAATTTTTTTTTCAATTTGGCAAATTGAAACCAAATTGGAAACGGTAGGTAAGCATTACTTGCGTATAAATGTTGAAAAAATAGCACATTAATATGCTATCTTGAGGGCATATTCTGAGTGAGATCCACTTAACGAAAGTGAAATCTTTTGAGTGGTTTGGATTCTATTCTTTGAATACTTTGAAATTATATATTTATTTACTCAAAATAATGATAGGATGAATGAGAAATTAACTCTCATATACATCTTTTAAGTTGGAAATTTGAAAGGAAACAACGCTTATCCTATAAGAGAAAATAAGCTAAAAGCTTTATATTTATATATGGATATTTATCCATACATGGGTAAAAATTTTAAGAATAGATGTTCTCTCCATACGCGTGCGCACGAGGGAGCAAATCCAAAGCTAATTTTTCTTTATGCACTCGTGCATCCTACACATACGAATGTCGGTCCAAAGTCACCTAGGCCTACATAACCACATTTTTTTATTTCCTTTTAAATATTTTTTGTAATAGCTTTCCAACTTAAATCAAAAGCTGCTGTTTTGATTTGTGAATGAATTTCAGTTATTATAGAATTGAATTTTTTAAATTCAATTGGTTGTTACTAAATTAAATAAGCTGATACAAGAAAGTTAAATCATGTATTGAATTTAGAAATTCTTTTTATTTCAAGTGTGACAACCCTCATGTATATAAGAAGGCAACCTTCCTTTTGTTTTATATATACAACAAAATACATAGAGAGCACTTTAAAAATTTTTCCTCCTTTTGATGTTTTGTTTTTTGATTGAGATTATGCATCGTTGTAGTTTGTTGAAATTATCTGTGTGTGTTTCACAAATAATTTGTTCCCGTTGTATTCAAGGAAATAGATATCAGCAGATCTAAGAAACGAGTAAATGGTAAATCTGTTTTAAGAGACTGGTTTTAGAGGTGGTAAATTTATTTTAAGAGACTGATTTTATAGGTCTTGGGTTTTTTCCACTTTTGTTTTGTCCCTTCTTTCCTTCTGTTATTTCTTTCTTTTTCTGTTATCGTAGAACTTATATAAATGTTAACTTACAACACTTTGCTTTTCCAATAACAAATGGAGAAGAGAGAAAGAGCTTCAAAGTATCCCAATTGAGAGAGTTGAGAGCCATTGCAAGTGAAGCAATTTGAGAGATTTGAGAGAGCTTCCACTTAAGTATTCTAATAAGAGTCCAATTGAGTATATTGAGGTTGTGAGTTTTGAGATCTTTTCCCACTTTTGTAAATTTTTATTTATTAGTAAAATTATCTTTCAGTCTTTATCCATAGACATAGGCTTATGCTGAACACTGAAAAATATTATTATTCTATTTTCTTTATATTTATTTATCATATTTATATTTGTAAAATGTCACAGTTACTATAATATTGGTAATTGTTGAACTCGCACTTCTGCGACAGGGTGCATATACGTCACTTGAAAAACACACACACACACACAACATCGAACGTAGCCCTTATATTATCCTAATTTATCAAAGATGTGAGAGCAAGTATTAGAACAAAATTATATCAGAGATAACTGCTTTACAATTCAACAGCTTGTTCTTAATATTGCAACGAGTAAAGTATAAATAACCTGACTGGAGCAAGCAAGAAATAGTACCAGCCATATTACAATCACTGGAATAGAATAAATAATAAGCACTGGTCCAATCAGAAATAACGATGCATTGCAGCAAATCCACTCGAGGGTGAGACTACTTTTATACCCATAAAACTATTTGGAACACTCAATTTGAAGTTAAAAAGCTTTGAATGCGGAGTAGTTTCAAGCTGCACTGCTTTTACCGTACAGTGGTATATCTATCACATTATGTGTCTAATGTGTAAAACTATGAAATTTGGGTATTATAAATTAAACACGTGGGAGAGTCCCTCTGTAATTTTCTCCATTCGGTTGAAGTGTCAAACTATAGAGGCAATCTAGGCCATCTACTCAAAACAGATTTTTACAGAACTGACTGTTTGTGTTTGAAAAATTGGGGGGCATATGTGTACAGTTGATGTATCTTCATTTTAATACCAGTGCGGTGTATTTTAGAGTTTCTCTTGGTGGCGTAATAGTGTAGGCAAACTGGTTTAACTAGGTTCTCGAATTCTTAAACAGTGAGTTTTAGTTCAATGCATTGTCAATGATGAATAATAACAATCTTTACGTTTAATTATATGTTGTTATAAATATCGCTTAATTGATGAATAGGAAGTGAAAGAACGATTCAATAATTAAAGCATATGTTAAAGTAATAGAGGTAACGAAGGGATTAAATTAAGCTTTTAATAGAAAAGCAATTTCTCGCTTTTAATTCAATTTATAAAGCAAAAATCTAATGCTTTGTAAAAAGCATGCATTTGTTGTCGCGTGATACAATCTTAAAAAGATTAGATCTTGTGGCCACTTGACAATTTAAAAGATTATTATTGCCGATAGACATGCATGTATTTGTTAAATTATTGCGGACAAACTTTATATGAGTCAAAAGCTATTATCAGTTGTCATCCTGTTATCTAAAATTATTAATTGAACAGTCGGCCACGGGACTCATGCATGCTCCCACGCTCTCGCGTAATCTGCAAACTTAAATTATGGCGTTGATTCTTTATCTAATTATCCGCAATTAATCAATTGCATGCAGCATTTACTTTACGGGTCGCTCGAATTTTCTAGGAAAGGGGCTAAATTGGGAACATTGGGTGCGGTTAGAGGCAAATGAGGGGGTGTTTGAGTAACTGGCCGCCCAACTTAGCCTAAATTCAAGCCAACGTGTACTAACTTGACTTAATTCTATAATTTTCTATAACAGTACTAGCATATATCTAAAGTTCTCTATATTTATCTACATTTAGGTCAGTTTAGGATTATTTTTGAAAAGTTTAAAAGTAATTTTAAGATTTTAAAATTTAATTTTAGTATTTAGTAAAAAAAATCAAAATCACTTTTAGCAAATTTAGCATATGCTATGAAGATTTTAAAAAGTAAGGAAAGAATAGCTTTTAAATTTTGATTTTGAGAATCAATTTTATTATTTAATATAATTCTATAAATATCTTTATAATTATTACCTAAACTCAATATTCTCATTATTTAAATTAGATATAAAATTAATATTTTAATAATTTTTTATTATAATTCACCCATTCTTTTTTTTGTTCTATTTTTTATATTTTAAATTATATCAAAAGTTATCTATGGCCATGTAGTTTAAATTTTATTTTTAGTTAAAATTATTATAATACACAATTAAAATTAGTATAACATAAATTTTATTTTAGTTAAAATCATTATGATATATAATTAAAAATATTGTACATATATATTTTTATATATATAAGTAAGTTTCATCCTTCACTATCTGCATTTTAGTTATTTATTTTTTCACAGCAAATTAAAAGTAAAATTTACCAAATATAAATAACTACTTTTAAAATTTACAGTATTTTTTATAACAAAATTTATCAAATAATTAATTTTTTTTTACAGCTGATTATTTTTACAGCACAATTGACACTAATTATTTTAAAAATTACAGCATTTCTAAATTGACCTTTATAAATATATAAATATTTAGGCAAGTTCCATAAGTTACGAAAATATTATTACGTAAATAATATATTATCCGTTTATTAATAGGTGAAATAATATAATTAATTTTGAAATTATATAAAATTATTAGTTACATAATAAATAATAAATAACACATCACTACATCATTTGATGAAATTCAATATAAAATTCGAGGATGTCCATCGTTATTATTTTATCCTTATTTACCAAGCATGCACGAAGTTACACCGTAAACATCCACCTTTGCACCGCCGGATACAGTCCGAGTGGAGATCCGCATGTTTTGAAGCCGTTGAACACTCCCGATACAAGCGATTGTATTCCGCCATGTCATTACGTGTTTGACCTATGTTGACCAAAGCGTTGGATTTCGGCATGTTTTGCAAATAGAATTAGAAGACAATTTATAAAACTTGCCAGGGCGTATTGGTCTAAAAAATTAAGTACTAACTCTTGAATTTATTGTTTGAAATAAAATCCTTAACTTTTAATCACTTGTTTCAACCTTTTAAGTTTTATTTTCCCTCAAAAAATAGCCATATTAATTCCCTAACAGCCATTTGTCTTTTGCTGTTATGATCAGTATTAATATTGCTGCAGTTATTACACATTATAATCTAATTTCAGTTATGGTAAGAGTATGGTAAAACCACTTTAATCTCTACATTCTTTTCCCCAAATCAATGAGAAATTTTCATTCACTCAAGCAATAATTTGAGCATTCTCTGATTCCTTACAAAAAGTCACAGAGGATATTCCAAGTAATCTTTATAAGTATATTTTCTCAATAAACATCTAACTCAAAATTAGTCTTAAAAATAATATTGACTTAAAACAATTATTTTTATGTTATTCTTCTAACAAAATATAGATATATATAATTTGAGAATCCAAGCAAATTGTTGCAAACCTTTAATCAATCTATAACCCACTGTTTTAATTTCTTCTGAATATGCAGCAATAAACTTTATTTGAAGTCGACAAATACACGGAGAGAATCTAGTGTAGTCTAGATGTATAACAGTTATTTAACATTTAGGAGTACAATTCTGAATACTAAGTTCTATACAATGCTAAATAAGAAAACTTATTGCCATATCTACATTAATTCATAACTATCGATCTTGTGATAATCATTCTTGCTTAAAATTTGAGAAAAAAATAAAACAAAATCATTGTGTTGTCTCAATTAATGAATTTCTACAAGCAAAAAATTCAAAAGAATATTTATGATGAATTTACCAATTATTAATGTAATGAGATAGAATCAAAATATGCAAGAATTAAAATGGGTTACAATGAGAATGGAGAGTAAAAATTAAAATAAATTATTAACTTAAATTGTAAGAATCAGAATATGAATGATTTCTATTTTCATTAAAGTCTCAAATTTATCTAACAATTGAAATGACTTGTTTTAAGTTACTAAAAGGCCTTTAGTTAATTATTTTTATTTTATTATTATTAATTATAAATTTTGATTTTTATTATTTAAAAATTAATAATAATAATAATGATGATGATGAAGAGAACAACAACAATAATAATAATTATAAAATTAGTTTAATAACAATAGTAATAATATAATAATATTTAAATTGAAGACAAAAGTGTAATTATAAAATTTAAATGTGGTATCAAGAAATGATAATTTAACTCCGAACTTAACTCCTATGGGAGTCAAATTCTTATTTTTTAATCTAAAAAATATATGCCTATTTTATTTGATAAGTATTATATATTTTTTAATCTAAAAAATATATGCCTATTTTATTTCCATTATTATATATTTGATAAGTGTTATATATTTGATAAGTATAGTCAATCCTCTCATTTCATATTTCAATTCCCTAATCTCATATGTTTCATTCTAATTTCTCCTTATATTTTTATAAGTAAATACCTTCGATCAATGTAATTTTAAATTCCAATGCTCCAATCCCAAATAAATGTAGCATTAACTACCGAATTGGAAGATCCAAACTGTTGGGAAAGACACTATAATAACGAATTGTAAATTAATTAGAAATAATTTTTTTCTTTGTAATTGATTAAAATAAGATGTTTATCACAAATAAACAGGTAGAAAAATAAATCAACAAAATCCAAAGTAAAAATCTACCAAACGAGATAAATTTTTATATAAAAAATCTAAAGCGGGCAAAACTACGAGAACATAGTTCGATAAAATCTTTTACTATATTAATAGGATTACGATATAAATTTTTATCTAAATGATAATAGAGGCTACAATATACAATTTTTTTTACTATTTTTAACTTATAGTAACAACCTAAAAGTTATCTTTCTAATAAGTATATGTCACAAATAATAATAAAAAAGAGAATAAAATAAAAATTAAGAGTAATAAAATTATCAAGAGCGATATCAGAAATTTACTTTTAAAATTTGAAAAAAATTAGAGTTAATATCACATTTCACTCACCTAATTAAATATTGAAATTATTAGTCTTAAATTAGAACCTTCACCGCCCTTTCTCTTTTTCCCGCCGCTTCTTTTTCACACAAAAAAAATTTACTGCCACGTCACTTTCCCTTCTTTATGTAGGTAAATTTAATAATAATTTTTACTTAATCCTTCAATATTTCTTTAATTAATTAATTACCTAAATTTATTAGATTTTGGACTTAAGCCAGCCAATGAGACGGACTCAACACAAATGAAGACTCTCATACATGCATTGTTTTTGACAATCGAAACGCATGTGAAAATTCTCGTGCGTCTGAAAATTTGGGAAAGGCAATTGATTGTGGGGGCCACATTTTCCGAACGAAACGATAACTTTAAAAGAAAATATACCATGTAAATAATTACAAATAGTTTGTCTTCTAATGAAATAATTGCCGACAACCACTGTACATCGATTAAAAAGGTAAATTCAATTATCAATCTCCTTTTCTAAAATTATAGCGAGCCACAAATCCGTTATCCAATTATCTTCAATTAATTAGTTACATGGGAGATGCTTTAACTGCGCCCCTACCACCAAACTTCACTCTCTCTCTCTCTCTCTCTCTCTCTGTAGAGTGAACAGAGATACCCATACATGTTTTATCAAACAGGAGCTGGAAAGAATTCAAAAAAGCAACTTACTTTGTATTACGGTTAGCTAGAAGGCGAGGAATATGGGAACTCCTTGGGCAGGTATTTAGGCAAACTTCATTTCAATATCATTTATAATTCTTATTTTAGCACATTTATTTATAAATCAATTTTTTAACATGAGCTTTTCAGGGTATCATTGCTGGGAGGGTCATGCTGGAGTCCTAAAGATAAGCACTTTTGTTGATGAGATAACTTGTTGCGGAAGCGTAAATTGAGTAATTATCAATATTACAAAGATTGTAATTTTTAAAAAATATAAATATGATGATAAAAAGATATAAAAAAAATAAAGCATAAAAATTTATTTGGTTTAATATAAAATTTACGCTCACAGACAATGACTGTAAGATAGTTTTATTAATAAATAAAAATTTACAAAAGTAAAAAAAATACTTCTAAAACTTATAATCTAAATACATCAAATTAGATCTTCACTAAAATACTCAAGTAAAAACTTTTAAAATTTTTCAAATTGCTTCACTTGGAATTGCTCTCAAGATGTAAATACATGAAAAATCTTCTTTATGTACAGGATTGCAAGGTAGCACTATTGCTCATAATCTCTCAAACTTGTCAAAGCTTGTTTAATGGGCACCAAATTATTTGATAATTTGGCCAATTTTTTTAAAAAAATTCAATGACTTGATAATTCTCTACCTCAGCAAACAGTTGTCTTAATCTGAACAGAATACTAAACTTCCCATATATAAAATAATCTTCAAATCTTTATTTATTCACTATTTCAAACTTATAGGATATCAATATGAAATATTAATTAGGCAACTTAAGAGAAAGTGAATTGGGTTTTTAAAAGATTGAATAATTAAGAAACTTAAGATAATTTAAACAAAGTAATTAAATTCGAAATAAACAAATCAAATGTAAATAAAAATAAAGAGATAGTATAAGAGAGAGCAAATGCGTGATTTTTTACATGGTTTGACTAATCATGTTATGTTCGTGCCTCTAAACATACCTAATTTGAGGATTCTATTAATTAAGCCTCCAGAGTTTCAACCACTCTTTCAATTAACTTTCAAGTAATTAATAGACTATTACAACAGGAGATACACTCTTATCTATTAATCCAAGTATATTCCAAGACTTACAATCAGTCAAAAATAAATATTACAAATATATTTTCTCTCACACAATATAAATAATTACAAATGCAAGCTCAAAGTGTAAATAAATAAAAAGGAACAAGTTTAAGACTCAACAAAGATTGTATTCTCAATTATAAACTCAATGATAGCTCTTTGATCTATCTTAATTTGAATTTGATTGAGCCATTTTATAGTTAAAGTTGAAAATTAGTCATTGTTAATATTTTAAACATAGTCAGATTGCCATTTAGCTTTTATCAAATCACTATTTTGACTTGAGTAAGTGACAATTGCACCGATAATTTAAATTATCTAATCATCATTTTTCTGATATTGGCTTGCCGTTAGTGTTTTAAAACTAATGTTCAATTTTATTCAATGTCTGTTGGTTGTTATCTTCAAAACAATTAACCGTTTGATAGTAATTGCTACAGTGAAGCCATTTTTAAAATTATACTTTGCTCTAAAACTTTTTATATTTATACCATGACCTAAATCTTCATTAAACTTTATAAATAAGTCTATTATCAAATTTTTTTCAAAATAATACTAGTTGATTTCAAAGTTCTCAAAACTATTTTAATTAAATCATGAATTGTAAAATAACCAATTTCATGAAATCGCTTTTCTTTTAGGTATAACTTTTCTTTTAAGTGTAAGACCTAAAATCAAAATAGTGATTTTTTTAAATTGTATGGAATATAATTTGAGCTTAAAAACTTAATCATTTTTTATATTGTTTGTTATCATCAAAATCATCATTATAAACACATACATGTTAACATTCTCTCAACCTTTTTATGATGACAATCTTACAAGATAATTAATTAGAATATGCAGTTTTATTCCCCCAAATGCCATACAATTATACTCCCCCTAAATATGTGCTCCCCTAAGTATGCGGCCAATAATATTTTTTAATCAAAAGTAAATTTATCATAATACAACTATATATCTCCCTTTTCATCGTCAAAAAGAAAAAAAATAGAAAAGATAAAGAGAGAAGTGAAGATTTTACCCATTTGTGTAAGCAAAAATTTTAGCAAAGTCTCCCCTTAAAAATGAGCATAATTTCAAATATAAAGATAGTTAAAAATATTTTTATATATTTTTAAATCAACTTAACTCCAACAACACAAAACTTAGCCATCATTCATTAAAATATTAGCTATCAATCATTAAAATCATCAAGTGAAATTAGAAACAACCATGCAGTCTAAATATCATAACAAAAACTGAAAGAGTACACGTGTCATAATAATGAGCATCCAAAATATAAAATGAGAGGAGCAGTGTATGTGCGAAACAAGAGACAACATAAAACATAGAAAGATAAGTTAAAGAGGTGGCTACAATAAAGACTCAGCTAAAGGGAAATCGAGGGCAGTTTTTTATTTATGAAAATTTGAGGAAAGTGTATTCAGTTCGAATGAAGTAGAAGGGAAAAGAAATGTATCTATGAGCTTAATTTGTTCAAAGATAGAGGAATTGACAACCAAATTTGAATAAAATTATTTGGCTGCTCTAGGGTTTCAAAATTGAGAATTTTTAATTTAGGGCTTGAAAAAGGTTTTAATGGATAGAAATGTCTTGAATTTTAATAGAAATTATAGAAATGTTTCTTTGGCTTCAATTTGGAAAGAAATTGTAAAGAAAATGAGTAATTTTAAAGAAAGAGAGTTGCAGTCATGGTGAGGAGAGAAACGGTTCAGGTCTAAAATAAAATGAATAAGAAAATGACTTATAGTGCTCTTATCGTGCTATAACGACGAGTCATTATAATGAAATTGATGAACGGTTATATTCTAAAATGCAGGATAAAATTTCAATAGAAACGATGAATCATTATTATGAAATTGTCAAATCATTTGCTTCTAGAATATTTTTCATAGTTTTTGTATAAAAATTGTTAAGCGCTTATTAAAAAATCAACAATCCATTTTATTCAACTTATGATTTTGCACATCTATTTTAGTTTTTAGCCAGTGATTAATCCATTCTAAGATCATTTCATTGATTCGAAATATCTTGAAGACTAATTTAATGTATGATAGATGAATTCACTCGATTCAAACAACCAATATAAATAAGCAATCACACAATGGATAACAAAATAAACTTGATACCACTACAGCTAAGCTATCGTACAACATTTATCATTTCAAGCTCTGATATAAGTTTAGTAAATTGTTTTTCATTAAGGGGTTTTGTGAAAATATCAAAAAGTTATTTTTTAATAGAAATAAAATTTAACAAACTCTCCCCTTTTTTAACATAATCCCTTAAGAAATAATGTCTAATATCTATATGCTTGGTTCTTGAGTGTTAGATAGGATTGTTTGACAGATTTATGGCATTAATGTTGTCACACATTATAGGTATTTTATCAAGGTAAATGTCATAATCTTTAAGAGTTTGTTTCATCCATAAGAATTGAGTATAATAACTTTCAATTGCAATATGTTTAGCCTCAGTAATTGATAATGCAACTAAATTTTATTTCTTGCTAAAGCAAAAGTCTAGAGAGTGGCCTAGAAAGTAACATATTCTAATAATACTTTTCCTATCAACATTTGACAAAGTCAGCATATGAAAAATATGTTAAATCTATATGAATTCTCTAGGATATAAAAAGCTAAGATCTATGGTTCTACTCAAATATTGAAGAGTTCTTTTCATGCAAGCAGATGAGATTTTTTAGAACATGATTGAAATCTAGTACATAACTATATACTAAATATAATATCAGACCTACTAGTAGTTAAGTAGTACAAGAATTCAATTATACCTCGATATATTTTGAAATCAATTTCCTTACCTTTTTTTTATCTTTGTAGAGCTTAGTTGTTGAGCTTATTGGATTACTTTTAATTTTTTCATCTTCAAGTCCAAATTTCTTAAGTAAATCTCTTAAATACTTAGCTTGATTGATTAAAATTTCTTCTTCAATTTGTTTTATTTGAAGTCCAAGAAAGTATTTTAATTCTTCTATCATACTTATTTTAAATTTCTTTTTCATACAAGATAAAAATTCTTTGCATAAAAACTTATTAATTCCTAGCACAAACTCGAATGAACCCAAATAATCCGGGCCAGGTTTAACCCGCACCAGATGAAATTAAATCCAGAATCTGGATGTAACTTTTTAAACCCAGATATAACTAGGTTCGGTTTAAGATTCAAGTGAACCCGTAAGTCTGGAAGCTAGACACAAATACTTTTATTTTTATATTAATTTTTTTATATAAATATAAACAATTGAAGAAAAAAAATAGTTGTGCCCTAGTTTCACTTTCATAACTGCACTGGCAAAGTTAAGTATTTCCTCATCAAATCACTATGAATCATCTATGTTCTTTATCTTCACCGCTAAAGCCCAAATTAAATCACTGATGTTATTACCAAATATCATGGTACAGTTGTGAAAAAAGAAGAAAAAGACAAATAAGACCCATTTCGAAGTAGGTCTATCTCGATATGGTTATCTTCAGCAAGGCCATAGGCATAATGAGCACTTTCATCAATGACATGTTTGAGAAATTGGCCTAAGAACATGATTTCATTCATTTTAGATTTTGATGAATGAAGGGGTATTAGATTGTGATTTGATAGGAGCATGAACAATGTAATTGCAGAACAAGTAAAGGCTATAAATGAGATTTTAAATTTTATTCCCTTTTAAGATTGTGAATTTAAGAAGCTTTGGTTGAGTGATCTTGTTAATAATAATCCTGGCTTTAGTTTTTTAATGTTCATCACTTCATCATTTATTCCTTGTAGGTTACAGAAAGCAAAGTTTTGATAAAAGGTTTTTCAAAGCAAACAAGAGAAATTAGTTTCCAAAAAATATATCCAAGTTTAAAACTAAGAATCTGGAAACCCAGAAAATAATCTATACTAGACCCGAGATTGAAAATGCCATCTCTATTAGTAGATCAAAATATAATACCATCGACATAAATTTGAACAATGAGAATATAATGATTCTTATACTTAATAAAAAGAGTTGTATTAACCTTACTTATTAAAAGATCATTATCTAGGAAGAAATTTTTAACCTTATTAAACTTATGTTGTAGGTTTTTTTTTTCTAATTCATATAATGCTTTTGTTAACTTATAAACATGATATGAAAATTTCTCATTTTCAAAATTTGGAGATTATTTTCATAAATTTTCTCCATAATATAATAATTTAAGAAAACACTCTTGACATCCATTTGAAATATAATAAAACTTTATGACATACAAATGCTAACAACATTTTAATAGATTTTAATCTAGTTACCAGTGCAAATGTTTGATCAAAATTAATTTCTTCTTCTTGGTTATATCCTCAAACTACTAATTTGACTTTATTTCTAACAACTATACTAAATTCATTTATTTTATTTATAAATACCTATTTTGTGTCAATGATAGATTGATGTTCAGGTTTAAGAACTAATTCCAAAATATTATTTTTCTTAAATTAATTTAACTCATTTTGTATTACCCTAAGTCAAAATTCATCATTTTCCACATTTGAAAAACGTTTTGGTTTAATTTGAGATATGAATGCAATGTGTTGACAAGTACTTCTAAATAATGACATAGTAGTTACACCTCTTGAAGGACCACTTAAAATTAGTTGTTTGGGATGAAAAGATATATACATTTACTCCTTAGTAAGTGTTTGATAAGTATTTTCATTTTGCTTCAAAGTAGTTTTTTCTTTTTGCTCCATTTGATTTTCATGTGATGTATCACCTTGTTTATCTTTTGAAAATTCTTGTTGTAACTCTTTATCTACATCATCATTAACAATAACTTTTTTTTTTATAGAGGAAGAATTAAACTCATCAAATATAACATATATAGATGCTTCTATAATTAAAATTCTTTTATTATACACTTTTAAACTTTGCATTTTGTTTGAATAATCAAGAAAAATTCTAACATCATATTTTGTATTAAATTTAGTAGATTTCTCTTTTGTGTTTAAAATAAAATATTTACATTAAACAATTTTAAAATAATTAATATTGAATTTTCTATCTTTCTAAAACTCATAAAAAGTTTTATCGAAATAAGGTTTAATCAGCACATGAACATAATAAGTGGTGTTTTGCCCAAAAACATTTTGATAAAGCATTCTTATTTAATATCGTCTAGCTATTTCTTGCATAAATCTATTCTTTTTCTCAATAAGTCCATTCTATTGTGAAATTCTAGATGATAAAAAGTGAAATTCTAAGTGATAAAAATGATAGTCAATGCTAAAATCATTACAAAAACTTTTAAATATATGATTTTTAAACTCTTTATCATGATCACTTCAAATATAAGTAATAAAATAATCTTTTTTATTTTGAACATTTTTATAAAAAACTTTAAATGCATTAAAGGCATCATCCTTATTGGCTAGAAATAGTATTCATGTGAATATAGAATAATCATCCACAATCCCAAATACATAATATTTGCCACTTAGACTAACATATTTGAAATAATAACTAGGCAACCCAAAAGGAAGGTGAATTAAATTTCTAAAAAATTAAGCAATTAAAACTTAATGAAATTTAAACAAGGCAACTAAATTTGAAATAGACAAATTAATGTGTAATGAAAATTAAAGAGATAGGGTAAGAGAAAACAAATACGAAAATTTTATGTGGTTCAGTCAACCCCACTTATGTTCACGTTTCTAAGCTCATTAAGTTTGAAGATTTCATTATTTAAACCTCCTAGACTTCAAGAACTTTTATAATTGATTTTACAAGTGTCAATTAACTTTTATAATAAGAGATTATCATAAATCTCTTAACTTCAATTGTTTCCCATGCTCACACTTTCTGAAATATGAGATTTTTCTGACACATGATCTATATATTTATAAATATATGCCCAAGATATGATTTAAAGTATGAATGAATAAATTAAAACTCAAGAAATATTATATTTTCAATAATATGCTCTTTGGTATTAATTGAATTCGCTTTGATTTGGATGTAATGCAATCTTTATACAATTAGAGCTGAAAAATAGCTATTATTGACTTTCTATATAAAGTTAGATCGTCCTTAAGCCCATCGAATTACCATTTTGACCTGAGCAAGTTACCGTTGCAACCAAAATTCAAATTGTTGGATCATCGTTTTCCTGATGTCGGCTTGCTGTTAGTATCTAGAAACTGATGTTCAATTCTTTTCAATATTGGTTAGTCTTTGTCTAGATATCAGTTTGCTATTTGCTATAGTGAATTATTTTCTACAATTACTATTTTATCTTAAAATTTTCTTTATTTATACTATGACCCAAGTCTTCATAAGACTTTGCAAATAAGCTTATTTCAAGATTTCAAAGTTTCTAAAACTTTTTTAATTAGACCATGAATTTAGAAAATACTTAATTTCATGAAATCACTTTTTCTTTAGATACAAAACCTTTATAAAATTAAAATAATGATTTATAAAAAGTAATTTGAGCTTTTAAAACTTAATCATTCTTAGTTTTATTAGTTATTATCAAAATCGACATTATGTATATGTAGATAAATGTTAACAAAACCTAGAAGAGTAATAAAGTGGTTTTGAATTAGAAATATGACTCTTGTTTTTTAAAGAAGTTTTGATTTATTTACCAAATTGATAAATTTTATAAATTCTATCCTTTTGAAATTCAATCTTTAGAAGACCTTTAACTAAATCATTTTTTGAAATCTTTGATATTAAATCCATCGTTACATATCTTAGTCTTCTATGCCATAATTAACTATTATGTAATGTAGAAAAATATTGATCACGAGTATATGTATGATCTATATTAATAGTATATATATTTATACATCGATTACTAACAAATAAAATCTTGCTATCACATTCATTTACAATAATAAATTTTGATTTATCAAAAATAACTCTATAACTTTTATAACACAATTAACTAATGCTAAGCAAGTTGTACTTCAAATTTTTTAACCAAACACATTTCATAAGAGTAGATGAATCTTTAATGACATTACCCATACCAACAACTTTTTCTTTTGAATCGTCTCTAAAGGACACATCTCCACCATTTTCAATATTGATAAAATCAAAAAAATCAATAGTAATTTTCTGTCATATATTTTGAACACCCACTATTCAAGTACCATTTCTTCTTCTATTTTTTTCATTCCTACAAAAGAAATTTTAAAGTTTTAAATACCCTAATCTTTTTAAGTCTTTGAGTCTAAGTTTGGGTTCCTTTTAGAATCTAAATACATTTGACTCCATCGTATGCATTTTTTTTTAGTAGACATTTATATTTCATATGACTATTTTTATTACAATAATGAAAAATAATGTTATGATTACTAGTGGAATCGGCTTTAACAAAGTAATTCTTAAAATAGTTTTGCTTTAAGCTAGGCTTTTAGCCAAGTCAACCTTTATCAAATATATATTTTTTAGAGTTTGGTAATTTTTTTAAGTTCTTTGATCACTTTTAATATAATTTTATTGAGTTCATTACTCTTTCTCTTTCATTTTCTTTTACCAATTTATCAACATATAATTTTTTATACTCATGAAGTCCTAGATTTTTCAATTGATAATGTAACTTTGTCATGCCATGTTTTGTTCTCTAATCCTAGGTATATAAAAGGTCCATCATAAACAATATCCATATTTCAAAATTTAAAGCTTACAAATAAATTTTCATTTTAGTTTTTCACTATGAGTAATCATTTTCATCAAAGAATAGTGGTCTATTTATAAATTGACATTTCTTAAAGGTAGAATCATTTTGAGTTATCATGGATATTTTATTTTAGACTATTAAGTTCTAATAAGAGAATTTTACTCTAATACAAAATGAAATATTAACTAGGCAACCTAAAAGAGAGTAAATATATGATTTTTTACATAGTTCAGTAAACCATACCTACTTTTACGCCTTTAAGCTCGATACCTTCAAGTTCATCGAGCTTGAAGATTCCACTAATTAAGCCTTCGAGACTTTAAAAATTTTTATAATTGACTTTTAAGATGTTAATAGACTTTTACAATAAGATATTATCCCTAACCTCTTAACCTAAATATATCTCAACACCTATAATCAATTAAAAACAAATATTACAAATATATTTTCTCTCACACAATATAAATAATTACAATTGCAAGCTCAAAGTGTGAATAAATAAAATAAGAATAAGTTTAAGGCTCAATGAAGATTGTATTCTGAATTATAAGCTTAATCATAATTCTTCAGTTTATCTTAATTTAAATTTGATTAAGTCATTTTATAGTTAGAGCTAAAAACTAGTTGTTGTTGATTTTCTAAATATAATCGAATCACCGTTTAACTTTTGTTGGATCATTATTTTGATTTGAGTAAGTGACTGTTGCATCGAAAATTTAAATTGTTGGATCATTGTTTTCTTGTGTCGACTTATCATTAGTATTTAGAAACTAATATTCAATTTCATTCAATATTGGTTAGTCGTTATCTCCAAAAGGGTTAGCCATTTGATACCGGGATTGCGATAGTAAAGCTATTTTTAAAATTATAATTTTACCATAAAACTTTCTATATTTATACTATGATCTAAATCTTCAATAAATATTACAAATAAGCCCATTTTTAGATTTCTTTTGAAACAATACTAGTTGATTTCAAGGTTCTCAAAACTTTTTCAATTAATCTATAAACATGAAAAACAACTAATCTCATGAAATCACTTTTATTTTAAGTATAAAACTTAAAATCAAAATACTGAATAAAATGTATGAGTATAATTTGAGCTTAAAAACTTAATCATTTTTAATCTTATTTGTTATCATCAAAGTCATCGTTATATACACATACATGTAAACATGATCAAGTTTAAACAATTCTTAAATTTAATCGCTGTCATCACATTGGTCAATATATTATGAGATTTTCTGTGATCTTGATTTTCTAAAAAAGAATATTTCTATCATCAATAATTTTTCATCCAAAATTAAATCATATGTTGATATGCATGTGCATGCTAAACTTAATTCTTTATTACGTGAGTAGATATTTGACTATCACAAAATATATTAACATGTTCCTAGACCAATCTTAAGTTTTCAAGTAAACCTTGTAACAAAATTACCCATTTAATGGTCTTCGTAATTGCCATGTACTCAACCTCTATAGTCAATAATACAATTGTAGACTATAGAGAAAGTTTTTGATTGATTGGGCCTCTGGCAAAAGTAAATACATATATAGTGGTTGACCATCATTCGTCCAAATCACTAGCATAATAAGAATTAAGGTACTTAGTCACACCTTGACTAAATGTGTCATCTCACTTGAATATTAAACCAATGTCCACGATCTTTTGAATGTATCATAGAATCTATTTCACAGCTTGCCAATATCTTTCACCCGGATTATACATATACCTGCTCACTATACTAATCGCATGTAAAATAATAGGTCTTGAACAAATCGTTACATACATGAAGCTACTTATTACATTTGAATATAAAATTTGTGACATATATTCTTGTTCTATATCTATCGAAAGAGATAATTATATAGGAAGCTTGAAATGAGAGGCTAACAAGGCATTAACAAGTTTTGTCTGCTTAGTCATACAAAACTAATCTAGTTTAGTGTATCTTTATATTACTTTTAAGATAAGTTGACTTTGCCACGAGCTTTATCTCTACTTATCTCTATGTTAAGAATCTTCTTAACTTCACCAAAATCTTTTATCTCAAATTTTGATTAAGTTGAGTCTTTATTTTCTCAATCTCACCTTTACTTTTGATTATTGTTAGCATATCATCAACATATAAGACTAAATATATAAAAAAAACAACTCCCTTATAGCTTGTGAAAATATACATAATAATCAAATTTAATTCTTTTGTACCTTTATCTTTATAAGCCGATCAAATGGCTTGTACTACTTTTTTAGTGATTGTTTCAATCTATAAACCAATTTCATCAATTTATAAACCTAATTTTATTATCCAATAACCTTGAATTTATTTGGTTGTGTCATGTAGATTTTTTCTTTCAAATCACCATATAAAAATACAATTTTGACATCAAACTAAACTAATTTAAGATCAAATTACTCAACTATGGCTAGTGAAATTCTAATAGATGAATATTTCACAACTGGAGAAAATACCTCATTGTAATTTATTCTTTTTCTCTGAATGTAACCTTTTGTTGCCAATTTAACCTTATATTGAATTTCATTTTTACAAAGAAATAGGGTTTTCTTTATATATACACATTTACACCCAATTGTCTTCTTTTCTTTGGATAGTTAACTAATTCTTAAGTATTGTTTTTGCAAAGAGACTGGATTTTTTCATCCATCCTTAACTTCTACTATATACTTTTAGGGTTACTTTCTACTTTGTTTGTAAGTGAAAGAACATCATCATCTATAACTAAAAGTGCTAAGCTATCATATTAACAAAGCAAACAAGTTTATGAACCTCTCTCTGAGGCCTTTTATATGTAATGAAATTTTATTGCTGTGAAGGTTCTTGGGTCATAACCTCTTTTCCATCCTCGATAAAAAGGCATCACTATTCTTTTTCTTAATAATAACCAATTCATTTTTAAACTTTTTAAACTCTACCTACGACAAAGTACTACAAGTTTGTCATCTTTTTGTGAATATTTTTATTTCAACATGGCCGATTTGTTAAAAATCATATATTTATTAAAAATAACCTTCTTTGTAATAGGACACAAGAGATAATATCTTTTTACTCCACCAGCTATACCCTTTGAACATTATTTTATTTACTCTTTGGTTTAATTTACATTTTTACATAGTAATAAACAGTGGAACTAAAAACATGTAAAAAATAATAATCAGTAGTAGATTTATCAGTTCATATCTCCATAAGTGTTTTGTCCTAAATTGTAGCTGATAACAAATAATTAATTAAATGGCATATATATACAATTACATCAACCCAAAACTCTTTACCTAATCCAATATTGGACAACATATGTTAAACTTTTCTGTATAGTTTTATTCACGTGTTAGACATTCCATTTAGATGTAGTGTATCTTGAACACTGAAGTGTCGCATAATGCCCTCATTTTGATAAACTTGTAGGAATAGATTTTTACTAAACTTACCAACATTATTTAACAAGGTCTTTTAATATTTCAACTAGTCTGAGTCTCGATTATCTTCTTTTATTCTAGAAATATGACTAAAACTTCATTCTTGTTCTTTATCAAATACATATATACTTTGCTTGAAAAATCATTAATAAAAATAACAAAATAGTACATACCTCTTAAAAAATTAACTTTGTTAAGTCTATACATATTACTATGATCATAATTTAAAATTTCTTTTATATTGTGAATTATTGAACTAAAATTTGCCCTTGTTTGCTTACCCAAATATAATGTTCATAAAATTCTAATTTGTAATAATTTATACCTCTCAATAAGCCTTTTTCACTAAAGTTTGCAAAGTGTTTTTATCTACATGTTCTAAATACATATGCCATAACTTGGTTGCTTTTGAATTTTCGTCTTTTCCAAAAACTGTTGATGCTAATCCAATAATTGTACTTCTTTAAAAATAGTATAAGCTATTTCTTTTTGTGTCTCTATCACTATTAATGCACTAATTACTATATTTAAGAATCTATCTCTTAGAGTGATTGTAAACTCTTTAAATTCTAGGACTCATAATAGAATGAGATTTTTCTTCAAACTTAGTATATAGCTAACATCAGTCAAGACTTAGATTGAGCTGTCATGATTCTTCAATTAGATTGAATCTATTCTAATAGTTTTACAAGAATTATCATTGTCTATAAAAATAACTCCATCATCTAGCTCCTTGAGACTAGAAAATTAGCTCTTATTAGGATACGTATGATAAATATAACCCAAATCCAAAATCTAGTAATTTGAATGACATGTAAATGTCATGCCAACTAGAAAAGTCTGACTTTTTATCATGCTATAATATAAATGAATTAAAAATAATCTTACTCTTTTATAACTGAAGGCATTCTTTTTCTAGTGTCCTTTCTTGTGATAAAAAATACATTCATCTTTGGCAGACTTCTATTTAAATTTCCTCTTTTTCAAACTTTGTGAACAATCTCTTGCTATTAATGCTTTTGCTATGATCATTTCTGTCTTTCTTTATGGTCACAAAGTTATACCACACACTGTATATAATATAAAATATGACACTATCCTTCCTATAAAGTAAAGTGGTAGTAAGATGGTTATATTCATTGAGAAGGAAATCAACAACAAGAATATCTTATCTTCATCAGCAAATTTGTCATCTAAATTTAGTAAATCCATAAATATTTTGTTTAATGAGTTCAAATGGTCATTTATCCACATGTTAAGTGTATAAATAAATCAATAGAGTGTTATATGTATATTTAAAGCTTTTCCTTGTGTACTTTTCTTTCAGTATCTTCCATAATTTCTTTGCTCATGTCTTCTTGTGATAGAATATTTTTTATCTTTATCTAGATATAAGTGAATAGTGCCACATGCCTGTGTATTGATTTATCTTCTTATCATTTATTTTATTTGGTTTTTCTTTAAGGGCGAGGTTTAAATCTTACTAACATAAGACATCAAACATCTCACATTACCACATACTAGAATTATTGATATTATCAAATTTCTCCACTTTAAATTTCACATACGTTATAGTAGTCTCATTTTATAAAGATGTCAATGACGCTTTTGCCATCCCTTTTCTAAATTACTTAACTTGAATGGACAATATCTATGTGTCTATTTATATAGATAATGCACTAAGAAAGTTCTTAGTAGAATAAAAAAATCACAGTAATCTTACTTAAAATTCAAACCCTTAGACTCTTATTATTTTATTGACAAAACTTTTCTAAACATGTAGTTATTTATACAACTACATTGCAAGCTCTTGATACTTCCAAATACAAACTCTTGGCTCCACTATATTTATGAATAATATTGTATAAGTGAGTAATATTATATACGTCAACAATGCCATGTATGTTGATAGTGTCATATACCTTAAGCATAAACCATTCGCTCTAATTCTAATTGTTGTGGAAGTGCGGGTTAAGTAATTTTTAATATTACAGTGACTGTGACTTTTAAAAAATATATATGTGATAATAAACAAAAGCAAAAAAAAAGACATATTAATTTATATGGTTCAGAGTAAAACCAACTTCCATAAAAAAGAATGGAAGACAATTTCATTAATAAATGGAAATTTTATAAGATTGGGAAAAAATCCTCAAAATTAACAACTCTAATACACCCAATTTTATCTTCACTAGAATCTTTAAGTAGAAGGTTTCTTAAATCTCTTAAATCACTTCACTTGTTATTATTCTCAAAATGATAGAATGGAAACAACTAAAAAACTTTGTTATTTATAGGATGCATGGCAGCATTATTGCTACTATTCTCCAAAAATGTCAAAGCTTGTTTGGTAGGCTCTGAATTTGAAGATTTGTCCAATAGTTGGCCAATTTTGTCAAAAGCATTTTTGACTTAACACAGTAAATGATAATTCTTATTTTCTTGTAGTCCCTTAATATAGTAGAAACCCTAGTAAGGTCAATTAAGTGGATTAATTTAATTTGATTTTTGTTGACTAATGTTATACTTATAAAAGTTTGTATTTCGAATGCAAAGTGACATTACAGCACCTCAAAATATCTTTTCATGTTTCTTTGTCAATGTGAAACACAAACTTTAAAAATATAATGTTACCCTTTTGTGTTCTATTTAAATAACTAAAAGGATGTATGGACAATACGTATACTATTATCCATACAAAGTTCATTAACATTGCTAGAGATATATAAGAAATTTTCTTTATTTTCATCTGTGTATTTTGGTTTTCTTAAAAATAAATTAAAAAATTTATTGTGTGTCGAAGTGATGATTTGTCTATTTATTTTTTATAAAACCTCAAATAAGTAGGAAATTTTATTGGAGGAAAAAAAAGAGTTACAAGGCTAGAGGGTAGTAATTCAACTAGGTAAAAAAGAAGCTTGACAAAGCAAAAACATGAACCAAAGATGCAACTAAAGATTATGAAAAATCTATATATATTTTGCCACTAACTAGTAGCAAAAAAATAACTTCATGAGTTGAAGAAGTGAGGAACACCGAACGTAGTAAATTTGAAAAAGTTAGCTCATAATTAGCCGTCACGTTATCTTAATTTATGAAAGATGCGAGAGCAAGAATAAAAACAAAATAAACAATATAAAAAATAATTACTGTAAAATTCAACCACTTGTTCCTAGTAAGAGAACGAGTAAAATTTGAACAACCTTAATTGGGTAAGCAAGAAACAATTTCAGTCCATTGCTTAAGCAAAGAAGAAAGATTAAAGCACGTCCAATCAGAGATAACAATGCATTACTTTGTGTTAACAAACCCACAATACGACTAGACAAATTTTGCACCCATTAAATTATTTTGAACACTCAGTCATTTTTAAGGAGGAAAAAAAAGCTACAATACTAACATGTATATACCCAATGATAAATTATTAAAATGAAAAACTATTGTAATATGAAATATTAGACTTGATTAACATTATTTCTACCTATAAGATTTTTCTTTTTATTTATTTTTCTCAGCTGACTCTCTTTTTTAGCATTATCTATTGAAATTTCAAAAATAATCATTGAATTTTTTTCTCTCATCCCCTCAGTGTTTATATTTTATACCGCAAAATAAAAATTGCTATTTTTGTTTTTGTGTTATTATTCATCTCTAAATTTTTTATAATTATACTTTTAGAAGAAGCAAAAGTACTGATAGAGGCTCAATAAAATTAGATTTCTTTTAAAAAAGTTTTCAAATCTAGAGTTATTGTTGATAAATTTTATACCTACCTTTGTCTATAATTATAAGTTGATAAGTATGTGCGAGCCTTCTTTTGATAGCTGGCCCGACCCATTGACCATCTCTAGGGGTGCCATTTTCTGCTAAGCCTAATCTTTTAATGATTTATCATCAAAGGCTTCCATAATTTATTTTGGAAAATAAGTTAATGAGTGGGTTTATTATTATTTTTTATTTTCCTAAGATTTACTTTTAAGTTTTAAAATTTTAGAAAAATACTTTACTTAGGAGGGAGAGAATAATAATAACAATAGATTTAGATTATGTACTAAGTTGACTTATGCTCAATTCTTTAAAATCTTTTATAATCATGCATGTGTGTATAACATTGTGTGATTAAAGTTTAATTCATTTTATATTTTTGTCTAATACCTACTAATTGTATATTTTAAAAAAGTTAGCAAAAAATTAATTCTCTGTTTAATTTAAATTTAATAATTATAGCAACTTCAATATTAATCACAAAAGTCTATAAAAATTAGATGTTAACCAATAAAAAATGAAAAATCGGCATAATGAAATTTATTGCAAACAAAACATTGGGTTTATAAATGTAAATATGATGTTTCTTAATTTTAATTATAGGGAAGTTTACAATAATTATAGAGTTTTTTTCTCTTCATATTAATTTTTATAAATTTTCTTAAACTTACTTTATTAAAAAATTAAATAAAATTATAGTTACAAAAAATTAATATTACAATATTTCGATGAATTATAATTATAAAAATTGACATTTTGATTTTAATTTATTTATTTTATTAAATTTATGGGTATTTTTGTAATTATAATATTTTTATTTTTAAATTTTTTAAAAAATAAAATAAGATTTTAACTCCTGTAAAAATAAAATAATAATTTATTAGTATCAGATACAAATTTAGAAATAAAGACTATATAGTAAATATGTCAAATTTTTTTGATAGTTAGGTTATCTATGACAAAATAAAAATAGGTAAGATACAATTTTCTAAGGATTAGATTAAGTGAAAAATGGAAAAGTTCTTTTTTGTATTTTATTTTGTTTTACTCGATTATCGAATATCGAGAGTAATTTTACATTTTTACAAAAAAAAAAAAAGCAATTTCCAGAAGATTTTTTATCCTGACCAAAGTGTGTCATTCGCGGCTTCAGAAGCATTTACCCTGCCACATCAATCTCCCTGGTAGAATAAAGGTTTTTTTTAACTCTTAAAATATTCTGTTTTTACCTTCTTGTCTTCAATGATTCATCTCAAAGGCTCTATTTTTGCATTTTGCTTCTTGGTTTCCTGAAGATCAAGGTATGTTCTTTACTCTTCTTAAAATTGGTAATTTTTTTTTACGTTTTCTGCTTACATTACAAAAAATGGCTTGAGTTAATGTCTCCATTATAGAAGTTATGCTTTTTTTTCCTTTTCTTTCTTGATTTTTATAAACAAAAATTGGGTTTCTGATTTAGATCAAGTGAGTTAGTGAGATATTATGAATTAATTTTAAATGCTCAAAGTTATGGTTTTTGATGGTTATTTTTTAATAAATTTTCTCAAATGGAAAAGTGATAATTAACAAACAAGGCGATCTACAGTGATTTTAAGAATTGAACTTCCATTGCTTTTACATGAAACGCTTGAACTTTGAGATTGTAAGCTCAAAGTTTTTTCTTTTCCAGATTCTTTTTTTTTTCCTCAATGGGTTTTGATAATTTTCGGGAGAGACTCTATACTTTCTTTCTGTTTCACTAGATTTGTATGAAACAGTTGATCTGAAATTTAAAGTTAAAAAAATTGTTCTTTTTTGCTTTTTCCTTAAATGGGTTTATGATTGATTGTGGTAAATTTCAAGAAAGGGAGAGACCTTTTCATTGATTCCTCTGATTTTTAAGATTTCAGGAGGAGAGTTTGGGAGTAAAGCCCTTGGCTTGTTCTTAAATCAGCTGTTTGGGTTTAAAGTTGAGAGCTTTTTGCAAAGATGGGAAGAAAAAAGAATTTGAACAAGGAAAAAATGGCAGAAGATTGGTGTTTTGTTTGCTATGATGGAGGATCCCTCATACTTTGTGATCACAAGTAAGTAATATTTATAAAGAAAGTTTCTGATAGGCATTTTGACACTGTACTGAATAAAGTCAAGATTAACAAATGAAGGGTAGTTCTGTCTATTCATTGGGCCTTTGTCAGCCTGGTGTTTTCTCCAAGCTTGCTGATTTCGTCTTCATTGATGTTCACTTCTGTTTCCATCTGGTTCTGATTTTCATTTTTCATTTTTGTTTTTGGCCCTTTGGTTCCTTTATATAGATTTTTCAGGTCCTTTGATTTGTTAATATTTATCAAGACAAAAAAAAAAAAAAAAAAGCTGTTATTTGTGTGTTTCTATTGTAGATGTTGGTGTTTCAATGAATCCATATCATAGTCTGAATGTGAAACAATTTCTTTTTTGCATCATTTTTCAAAATACTCATACAATTCTTATTACCTTTATTTCATTTAAAGAATGAGATTTATGTGGCCCTTTTTTTCCTTGGATACTCCAATGATTAAAAAAAAAGATTTATTGGATGTCAGTTTGGCTTGAACTTGATATTATTGGGAAAAGTTAGCAAAATGTAACATTGTTTAGTTTTGATGTCAAAAAAATAATTGAAAATTGCGCTAACAAAAAGCAACTCTTTATTTTATTTGGGACATTAATTATTGTACTTAGATTACAAATATGTTTAACGTTAATTCAAATTGTACTAATAATAAAATAACCCTGTTTATTTGGAGGTTTAATATTGTATCTAGATTAGAAACATACGTACACTGACAATTTTTGTAAAGCAAAGGAGTATCTTCTGTAGTAGCTTGCTCCTGTATAGTATGACATTGATATTGTTTGCTTTAGGCCTAGGCCCACAAATGTTTGAGATGGAGCTCTACATATATAGCCCAGTAGCCCTTAATTTGTAACTCAACGAAGTGGGATTTTAATATCTCATCATTGGGCGTTATAATCTACCCAAGACGTGGCCTCATGTGTGCGAGGCCCGAAGGTCTCTTGTTCTGCGTGTGACTATAGTGCTACAGAGGTCCCAATCTGATGCCATTTGTAACCGCCTTTGCCCTCACAATATAACATGGTTTAAATTGGTCCTAGTTATAAACAGTTTTGCTTTTGGATCCACCCAATAGGCTTTTTATAAATATTATACGGTAACCCTTCTAAACTGGCAATGTATGATTCTGATTCTGTCACCGCCTTTTTGTGCGTTACATTTCCAGTATCTTTTTAATTTTTTAATGATTCTATCACTGCATTTTTGTGTGTTACGTTTCCGGTATCCTTTTGATTTTTCATTATTACATTATATAGTTCTAAAACTTTCACATGCTACTTAAAAGGCTCTCAGTTTAGGATTTTCATAGTACTTCCATCTATTCATATTGCGCATTCATGAACCATAGGGTAATATATATTTTTAAGACCTATTGTCCTCATTATCAAAATAATTTCAAAAGCAAATTAGTGTAATATATATATTATCATGTTGTATGTTCATGAGTCTTAGGGTAATATATAACATGTTTGTCTATCCTACTAATTTTTATATTCATTGCCTGTAGAGACTGTTTTAAAGCTTACCATCCCATTTGTGTCAATGAGGATGATTCCCTATTGGAGACTGAAGTGAAGTGGAAGTGCGGTAAGTTGTTCTTATTTGTGATGACACTTTTTCTGTTTATTATTCTGAAATTATCATTGAACATTTTATCGTATTTCTTTTTCCAGTGTGTTATCTCAGCCTTTAGATATGTAATGTGCATGTGACCTGCTAACCCCTCTTCCATTTATGTGATAAGAGAGGAGGAAGAGGCAGAGGAAAAACATTTCTCAGTCAGTAATGCTGTCCACTTAAAGGCGAGCCTCGACATAATGCAATAGTCACATTGTTATCATAATGCATGAAACCTAGCAACATGCTACCTTATGGTTGGTCAGTGTGAAAGTTACGCACCATGAGGTGGCACTGCTGCCACCTCATGCATACTCACTCCCCACACACACTAACTACATCTTTATTTCTGTCTTACGTGCTTTGAAAGAAAAATATATATGTATAGGGGGTTTCTTCTTTGTCTTCATCCAAATGAATTTCAATCTGTAGTTTAATACCTTATAAACTCTTCATGTGAAATTCACCAGTCACATAATTTGTATGAGATATGCTTATTGTTTACCTTGTCATTCTTGCATTATTTTAAGAATATCTGTGGTAACCCTGACTGCATGAGTGCTTAATGACAGATTTGCATTCTTGCTATGAATGCGGCAAAGCTCCAAAATTTTATTGCCTATGTTCCCCGAAGGCCATATGCGGTCACTGCATCTGTGATGCGGAGTTTGCGATTGTCAAAGGGAATAAAGGCCTCTGCAGTGGGTGTTTAGAGCTTGTGTTGCTTATAGAAGAAAATAAGGATGTCGAGTCTCATGAGGTATATATAGTTTGTAATGAATACTGTGGAAAGTGTTTTCAGCTTTCTTAATATTGCTAATTTGCTTACTGCGCATCATCTTTTTTCACATGTATGTAAGCTTTCTTAGATGTTACAAAATAATGGTGAGTATAGGAATGCAAGTATGAATAATATTCATATTGAAAAGTAGAAAAAATAATGAAGACTAGATGCAATCTCAAATTATTTTGGTTGTAGAATGGTGGATTGATGCAGTTGCAATTTCCATTTACACATTTACACGTTCTCTTGCTGCCTAGAGTTGTTTGAGAAGCAATGGAATTGTAAACAGAAGGCTTTTGGTTATTTTATTTTCTTTTTGAAAATAACAAAAAGATTAATGAAAGAAATATAATCTAGAAGAGATTATTATTTTGTTGTTTTTTTTCTTGAAAATCTGAAGATTTCAGATGAGGGCAGGGTGTGGCTTATATATTTTTTGCAGCTTTTAGTGATATACTCTTTAACTTTTGCTTGACAAAAGAAATAAAAGAAACTACAAAGGATTTGATCATCATTCCTACTAGAATTCTTGATTTTTTTTGAAAAGATTTTCCTTTTATTCTCTTTATCATCATCATCATGATTTTTCTATGTTTTTTTTTTGGGGGGGTATTTTTGGGGGAAACAACATGACTAAGGAGTTTATTCTTTCTGCCTAATTATATCTTTTAGATGTACACTGTAACTATCATGATTTTATTGATTGTGCTTTTACTTCCCTTTCATCTTTATAAATTGACGTTGTTTCCAGGGTAGGAGGTTGAGTCATGTAATCATCCTGGTTTGGCAATACATAAAAGCTAACTTTTTTGTGCAATGGCTTTCTTTATTGTTCTACAGTCCAAGGTGGACTTCAGTGACCCAGAAAATAGCTACTTTTATGAGTATTGGCAGATAATAAAGGAGAAGGAACACCTGACAGCAGAACAAGTTATTTCAGCATACAACCGGCTGAAAAGTGGTGAACTTTATTCTTGTGCTTCTGATTCATTTGAATCCGATGAAGGGGAAGACGAAAGTGACGAATCTGAAGATGATTGTCAAATCAGGAAAAGGAAAAGATTCAGAGGAAAGCTATCTGTGGCAAATAGCAAAGCAAGGTCAAGTAGAAAGGAGTTCATTGGATGGGGATCGGGACCTCTCTTGGAGTTCCTTGCTTCCATTGGTAAAGATACAGCCCGAGAATTATCAGATGATGCTGTTACAGCTATCATTAGGGATTATTGTAAAGAAAACAAACTTTTTCACCCAGAAAGAAAGAGAAAAATCATTTGTGATGCAAGGCTAAAGGCTCTTTTTGGTCGGAAGTCGGTGAATAAAAATAGTATACCTAAGCTTCTGAGCATTCATCTAGCTGAGAACTCGGACCTTTTAGAGGAGGAATTTGGAAGTTGTTCAGAAAATGAGGTTGAAGAAGACTTAAAGGCACATAAAAGGAAATCGAACTCAGTGAAAATATCCCATACCAAAGAAGCTCAAACAAATTCTCATACCAAGGAAGTTGTCACAAGTTTTCGAAAAAGCTGTTTTGCATCTATAGTCCCTAAAAATATCAAGCTTGTCTACTTGAGGAAGAGTTTAGTGGAGGAGCTGTCAAAGCAACTTGAGACTTTTGATGCTAAAGTAATGGGAAGTTTTGTGAGAGTAAGATCAGACCCAAATGACTATCTGCAGAAAAATTCTCACCAGCTTGTGCAAGTTTCAGGTGATTATTTCATTCATGAACACAATAATTTAACCAACACATCACTGAATAAGTAATGCATGGCTTTCTGATTTGACAAAAACTAACACATTTTCCACATGGACATTAAATAAGATCATGTTATGATGGACTGCTACTCTTTGCATTATCCATTTCCTATGGCTTAGGTAATTCATGTTCTGCTCCGCAATATAATTTTGTACCATTACAGGCATACATAAAACAGGCATCAATGCAGAAATTCTCCTTGAATTCTCTGATAGAGTAAAATGGGTACCCATATGCAAGCTGTCCAATGATGACTTCTCAGAGGTGACAGCATGTTTAGTATGTAATTTTATTTATCTAATTCTTTTACTTAGAAAAGTAGATACTTATTTTAAGTTCTATTACTTGCAGGAAGAATGTGAGGATTTGCGTCAGAGAGTGAAAAATGGCCTGATTAATAGGCCAACTGTTGTAAGTTTTTGATACTTCAGATGTTTGGTTTTCTTTTTTAGTATGGTGCAATTTGAGAACTACTGTAATGTATGTATTAGATTATGCTCATTCTCACATTACAGACTTCTATTTTACGCAGTAGTTTGTTAAGACTCCCTGTGAAAAGCAGTAATTACTCTGGTAACGAATTCTAGTGGCTGAAAAATTATTTTAAGTTATAAACAAAAAAGATTTAATGTTTTACAAAATAGTTATCAAGAAATAAGTTCCACAGAAATTTTAGTGGATCACAAATCCGCTGATTTCATTATGCATGGGGGAGATCTTTGCAGTGGTCAAAAGTACCTCTAAATTATAATGTGTTGCTTCTGACTGCACACCAGGTTGCATTAAAAATTTTCTCTTATTAATCTCGATGTCGCTAATGTACTACTGGGAGAATGTAAGAAATTATGCTGCATTCCTTGATTTATTGTAATCTTTTACCTAGGTATATCAGCCTTCTTGTATCCAAGGGGTTATCATGTTGTTTTGAGCTTGATACACTGTTCAGTTTGTACGTGATTTGTCAAATATGTTACATTTTAGCCATGAAGGTTTAAACCAAATGAATTTATTTTGGAAATTTATTTCTTAGACCATAGAAAGGCAGACTATTTCTTATCATAATCTTGACTATTTTACTTACATTGCTTTTCTTGGTCTACCTCTTTAAATTCGCTTTTTCTCGGAACAAATAATTTGTGGCCTTCAAGAAAATAATTTCAAAGAAAATGCATGAGTTTAATACTGTTCAATGACAGTTGTAAAGGACATTGCAGCTGCCTTTGTGGTTGTGTATCAAAATAATTAATGAAAATGCTTTGCGGACCTTACCAGAGTGAGTGACTGTGTTGATTTGCAGGTGGAGCTTACGCAGAAGGCCATCAGTCTGCATGAGGATATAACAAAACATGTTTGTATTTTCATTTAACATCTGAAGAGTTGGAAACTTTCAGTATTTCTAGAATTATAATTCCATGGCTTTAGTTCATGTAGCAATGAGCTTAAATTACATCAGCTAGTGGAATTGGAACCAGTAATGAGACCCAGATAATTAAAAGATAAGAAGAAAGAAAAATAACTTAGTATATAAGGGGGGATTTAGAATTTTTCTCTATGTAGTGTTTTATAAAAACTTATTTTGTTTCTTGAAATTAGTAGATGTGCTTGTTTCAGTCACTTTTTAAGCAGACCTTTTTATAACCTCAGCTGATCCCATGCTCATGTACACTTTTATGATTTGGTGAACATCTCTTTATATATATATAAACTGCTTTCAGCATTTGCATTTGTTGTTTTATTTCTTTTTCTTTTTTGGATAAAATTAGTGGATCACAAGAGAGCTGGATATACTGCGAAAGTGTGTTGATAAAGCAAATGAGAAAGGATGGAGGAGACAATATCCTGCATATAGTGGTCATACGAAGTTGGCCTGTTAAGTTTCTCATGTGCATGCAATTAGATGTGCTTTTAAACAATTCATTAGTATAGAATTTGTGGAATGGCATTTGCAAAAGGAAAATTGGTCCTCCTTAATCTGCATCTTTGTATACACTGTATGCGGACATGGATAAGCTCCTGAAGCTTCAAACACCATCAGAACAATCACGTTTATTAAATGAGATTCCGGAAGTAATTGCAGATATAATAGAGCTTGAACTGGATTCTGAGGACCCTACATGGATTGATGGAAAAGTAAATATTGGTACCCCACCAGAATCTGGACATCAAAGAACTTATAGAAGTCCTGCTCAGAATATGAAAAGCAATGGAGTCTCTTGCCGCTTGAATGACTCAACAGATACTGCAGGTTGTTTTCTCCATCTTTTTCTTATAAAAAATCAATATTAGTTTATTTGAATGACTGTATTCTGGAAGTCGTCTAACTATATGAAATGTAATTGTAAATGAGTACATTTGCACACTGAAGTAAATTCTTAGAGAATCTGACTGAACTTTAATTCTGTTTTAGATCTGTGGAGTTGATTAATTGAGAATTCAATTCCTTTCTGCTTGTTCACTATGTTTCTTCATACACAATTTTATATTCCAGTTCTTGGAATGATTTCAGTGTGCTACTAGATGGAATATCTTTTAAAATTAAGAACGATGAATGCAAGTGTTGACGGTTCAGTCGGGTTTGTCCTATCATCTTCGTCTCTCTGACAGTACTTAATATCTCTGTCTGTTTGCCTATATATGTAATTGATAGCCATGGTGACAGAAGACAAGAGTCAAATCACTGCTCCTAGTGGCCAGCAATATGGAGTTGGATCTCATGATGAAGCTTATGGATCTGGGCTGTCTTCTGTGTGTGCAATGAAACCAAGTGGCAGAGAAGCTCTAAATACCGCTGCAGACTTGGCTGCTGATGGTATTACTTATATTGCAAATGGAGGAATTCCACCTCTACTTATTTTGGAACTAAATACTCTAAATATCTAAAATATTTCTCTCTCATCTCTTTTTGTTTTAGGCCTGCCTGAAATGAACAGAAGGGGTCAAGAAAACAGTAATGATATTGCTCAAGGATGTGGCATGGCAATTGAAATGCACAATAGCAGGTGATGGACATAAGCAGCTTCACGGGTTCTAATTTGTCATTAAAGTTTATGCAATATTTTTATATGTTTTGCTAAAAGTTAAGAATGTGTGCAGTTCCTCGGAGCATGATAGTCACAACCCTGTTCTTGTTGACCAAACAAATGAATTCGAGCTAGTTGTAAAGGATATTCAAGAAGTGAAGAAAACTATGAAAGAAGTACTAGAGGGATTTAAAGATTTGAAGGAGCAAATGTGTTTGAAGCTATCTTCTTAACTCATCAGATGAACTGCCATTTTGTGTATGTATATTCATCTTTATCTTTTTGTTATGCACAACAAATCATCTATATGCTATTATCGATCTCAATCCCATATCACTGTCTCTCAAGTTTTCTACAGGGATTTTGCTTTTGAGCGAAGCGCTGAGAAAAACAGTTGCATGAAGTTTAATTAAGATACCATTTTGTATTAGTGACAAATCCCAAGTTTAATTAAGATACCATTTTGTATTAGTGACAAATCCCCCCGGCCAGCGCCCCCGGGGGGTGGGGGTGGTGTGGGGGTGTGTTGGGGGACTTTGGGTGGGTGGGTTTGTGGGGGCACTCCTTTAGAATTCAGTTTCAGGGATACTTGTTTTAAGCTACATATTTTATATGATACCTTTTTGTTTTTTGGTTATAGTTTAGTCATTGAGATTCTGGAAAAACGAAGTAACCAATTTTCCTCGTGAGGAAATTCGCGTCATACATTAGCGTCTTTTCTTTCGTCTACAGTGGTCATTAATGCTAAGGCGGCTGTGACTTTATAGCACTATACTTTTTGATACATTTTTCGAGCTTGTATATAGGCAGACTTGTTAAAACAATGATGCGCAGAGAGCAAATGGTATCCCGTACCCTCATCAATGAGTGAAATGCAGAATTTTTTTTTTTTTTGGTTTAATTTGTCTCCCATAAGCCAAATTTTATATACGCACAGAAGTTTACCACAACAGTTTTAAGGCAATCTTGACATCCAAATCAAAACTGCTAGCAATGTTGGAGCGGGAGTCAATAATTTTCCTGGAGGAAACAGAACATAGAATCCATAAGCATTTTTATAATGGCAACCAATTTGACAGATTCGAAATAGATATCTCATTTCTTTTAGGGAGTGAAAGAATAACAGAATTTCAAGAATTGCGCGACCGCAACACAAGACCTTTTAGTTTTTACAGGTTCACTATGCCAATCATATTATGCTGCGTTGAAATCTCATTTGATTGAAAGTTCAAAATCACATTCTAAATTTTGCTTCAGCCTCAGCAGTTTCTTTCCTCAATGCCTCTAGCCTTTTTTTCAATTTCTTGCTCTGCTCGAAATTTGCCTTCCGCTTTGCAGCTTTCTGTGGAATGTAAACACAATGATTTGATCAAAATCTCAAGTACAAATATGCATGTCAGGTAGCAAAATGCACGCACGGGTTGCTGTACAGAAATCTGAACTCACTTCCTGACGGAAACATTGATCAAGCTTTATTTTGAGCTCTGTACAATCACCAAAGAATTTCCCAATAGGATGATCCAAGTGGCACTTTTGGAACTCTTCAATAATCTGTTCCACAATGTCTTCAGTCACTTGATTTAACCCAAAAGATACAAAATTGCCATCAAGACTAATTTTAAAACTTGATGGTTAAATTTTTCTCTTCTTCGCAGTTGAAATTGATTAGACCTACTCTTCCAACATCCCCCAACTATCTAATGGGCAAATGTATAGTTCAATGATTTCAAAGAGACTGATGGTAAGTTAAAGTTTCATACTACAGATACAATTGGTGCACTTTTAAATAAGCACAGGATACATACCGTTTTAGAACAAAATGCTTCTTAGTTCAAAAGGAACTTTTTAAGTGCAATTTGAAAAAACATTTCAAGGTGCTCTTCTAAAACAGAAAGTGGTTTTCACTTAAAAGCGCTCCTTGCAAAAACATGCCCAGATGCACCTATATATCAACTGCACTTTTTGTGACTGCTCCTGGTATTCTACCAGCTAATCAAAAGCTCTATGGTCATGTAAACTGATTAGTGTTTGACAGTAAAAATATAACTGAAGAAAGTTTATATTCAAAGTGGTTTCAACTGAAAGCATTCAGGGAAAAAAGGCTTTTAAAAAAAACGCATATCTGGAAAGTACTCCTAAATTGCTGCTTTTTTTTTTTTTTTTAACTTCAATCAAACACTAGAAAATAGACACAAAAACATGTCAAGTATTTAAAAATTGTAGTGCCAGCCTCCCACAGTACCTTACATTCATCAAAGACTTTTCCCAATTCGATGATCAAACTGACACTCATAGAACTCCTCAATTATCTGTTCTACAACAATCTACCCATCCTAACACAAATTATTTACACAATGACGGAAACAATCATTGATACAGTTTGATTCAGACACCGTGCTATCGTATCTATACATCAGTAACTTGATTTAGTGAAACAACTTAAAATTATCATCAAGACTATAAGATCAGAACACAATCATAAAGAAAGTTGTGTGCACTTCTCTTCCTCAGAACTAAGAGGGATTAGACTTGCTCTTCCCTCATTATTCACCCAGAATTTCAAAGACACTAGTGTTTTTATTCACCTCTCTTCCTTAGAATTAAGAGGGACAAGACTTGCTCTTCCATTATTATTCATTCAGAATCTCAAAGAGACTAGTGTCACATGAGCAACTCTCATTGTGTTCTGCTAGGTTATTGTCACTACGAAAACAACCCTGAAAGACCAAAAGTTTATTGTATCCATTTTATAGTGCTTGGCTGAAATAGAGAAAACTACCTTTTTGATCCCAAAAATCATTTCAACTGCTTTTTTGAAAAGCAATTGAGGGCTAAAAGTACTTTGACTGCATTTTGAAGAAACATTTCATGAGTGTTTTTTATAGAACAGTTGCAAATATTTTTACAGAAAACGCTCTTACTTGAAAGCACATTTCCTAAAACATTTCAAAATATGGGTGCTCTTCGTGCTCACCTATAGAATTTCACATTAGCATTTTACCACAAGGTATATGAAATGGAGTGCTTTCAAATAAAAACGCTTTCTGTAAAAGTACCTAAACCTGCTTTATAAAAAATCATATACATGAAAAAACACTCCAAATATGCATAATCTATTTCAGCAAATAACACTACAAAAATCCTCTAAGCATAATATTCAATCAAAAAAGGAACCCATTAGAGAAAAGCTTTCTACAGAAGCACTTCCATTTACAATTAAATATAGCGAATGGAAGGAAAATGAAACTTACCTTAGCACACATTGGATGCCTATGTAATGTCAACGGAGGGTGCATTTTTATGTTCTTTTTTTGAAAAATAGATTGAAAATTCAACCTTTTTTATTTCCCTGCAATAAGAAATACAAATAATTCAATAAAGTAATAAAAGGAACGAAATTTGGATTATTTATAACGCGCCGTTTTAAGCAGCACTTTTTGGGGTTTAAGTTTGTTTGTTCTTCCTCTTCCCCTTCGTAGTCAGTGGTGTAAACCAATTCACAAATATTTACCCTAAGCCCTCTGCAGATTCACAACAAATCCTTATGATTCAGCTCAATTTCTCAATAAAAACAAAATTTGAAACAAAACAACCAAATCACCAACTGTGTATTGGAGAAAATTTGAAAAGAAGCAAAAAAGAGCTCAACTGTTGAGAAAAGAAAGTGCCGTTTGAGCTGTTGAGAGAAAAAAGAGTGGCCGAACGGTGAACGGTGAACGGCGTACTAATCGGCGCCAACTGGGTCGCTGATCCAGTTTGATTTGGTCGATGCCCATCCGTCTCAGTGTGAACTACAGAAATAATAGATTAGGTGGGATGCTCAGCATTTACTGGGGTGTTCTCAGATTTTATTTATTTATTTTTAATTTCCCTTTTATGTTTACATGAGAATTAGTTCGTTCTATGACTCTTCCTGAATGGTATTTAAATTATAGATTAATCAGGTAGCATGATAGTATTGTTATTTTATTACTTTATAACTTACAATTATATATTAATTGATCTCATCATCTGATTTAATTTTATTTAAACATAATAAAAATATGAAGAAATTTCATTAGAATTCTAAAAAATAAGTAAAATTTAGAAAAAATATTTTGATCAATATTTTAGATTAATTTAGAAATACAAATTATTCTCTCCATTTTACATTCATTGATAAGTGTATTATTTATATTATTTTAATAAATTACTCAAGAAAAAAAAGAAAGGTTAAAAAGTATTTGCAAACGGCTGTGTGTGGCTATTGTGCCAACGGACGCACCAAGATATATAGATTAATTAGTTACTAAAAGAGTCGCCATCATAAAATATCATTCAGCTTTATCAGTCTTAGCACTGCGGCAAAGTGCTATCCGAGTGTACTCTATGCAGACACATCCTATGGTAAACGTGCGCGCTGGGATTTTGATAAAACAGCTTCTATTCTGTCTTCAACTTGCTTCAAAGCACAGCACACAACAGAACATTTTAGCTGATACCTGATTGATAAAGTTAACAAATATTGCTGTAACATAAACCCATGGATAAAGTCATGCACATGCCAAAACAGTTTGTTATGCGTATTTTGTACATATTGAATCCTTGCAAATGCTGTCTGCATAGGAACAGGCAGAATCATTGATGCCAGGGAAATACAAGGAGTATAATTTCATTGTTAATTGCATGCAACAAAAACTGCGAAAGTGACCCACAATCGCTTTCAAGCATGAATCTTAATTTTTCCCTTTTTCCCTTTTTCTTTCCACAAGAATCTAGAGGATGCTAAAGCTAACTATTCTAAGGTATCTGTTGACTTATAGGTTCCTATGAAGAGGGGAAATGTCTCTCAAACCTTGAGTTGAAACTGGTTGCTGTCTAATGCGAGATAGAAGATAAGAGACTTGTTCAGTTGCTAGATCTAACCTCTCCTTAGACTTGACAGATTCAGCAATTAGAGATGATACCATGCTCTGCAAAAACTGAATCCTTTCTGCATGATCACTTGGAGAACTTTGATGAAGCTTTACAGAATGTGTGCTGATCTTGCGCCAACGTAGGGGGAGGTACCTTTCTGGGATCTGAAAGCAGTTTCCTGTTGAGAGAACACGAAGGGTATGCCGACAGAGAATTCCAGAAAACTCAAACTGATGGCAGCTGCAGCTTATGATGGCTTCCTGTGGAGCCCAGTACACTTTCCGGCCCCCTTCAAGTTTTGTGTGATGTCTTACAAGGAAGCCATCTTCAAAGGGGAAAGACGCATAATGGGCAGCCAAGACAAGTTGCTCTTGAAGCTTAGAGAAAGCAAAAGGAGTGAGGACTGAAGCGGCATGAGATTCCATAGGAGCGCCAGTCTTCAGGCAAATGTTTTGCAGATTCTGTTGCATTGTCTGTTGTTCGGCAGCTTGATCTTTAAAATCCACAGCCACAGCCACCTGTTTATGACAAGCTGAGTCAGCAAAATGAAAATCTTTGACACTAAAAAGTCAGCCAGCCGAAGGAAAGAAAATGCTGACAACCACCAAAATGACCTATATCAGAGAGCAGAGTTTCTAAATCCCCCAATGATCAAGACTCCAATTAGAACTTAAATACATGCAAAGACCAATATTCCCATAAAGAAAGAAAGGAGAAGAATTTAGTTGGGAGAAACCTTCTCAAGTGAGAAGAGAACTTGAATTATGATAACAAAGATACAAAAGTTTTTCAAAATTGCCAGGTGTCAAGGAGATAAGGCTTAAATCCATTGTCTAAACAAAAAAATTTCAAGTACTCCTCTCAAGATAAAAGGTAGCAGTCCAGAAAGGTTGTGGCCCCATGGTAACATGGGTACTTGATTCAATAAACTTGACTTGAAGTTGGGCTGAACCAAAATTCCAATCCCATACAACAATTCAATTAGGCATGTGTAAAGACGTCAAGCAATCCTATGCCGCACCAGCATAATCAAGTGCACTGCAAGAGAGTATACACAATAACGTACAATTTATATCAAGCTGTAATCGATAAGGGAACTAGAATCCTTCAAAGAAAAACAACACTAAGCGTATCCTCCTTTTGCTCATTGGTTTCGTCATCTTCAAAGACATGTTTCAAAAAGAATTTTCAATTTTGGAAAACTAATCCTCCATCCCAAATAATAAATAGAAACAACAGAAATTAAAAGAGCGACTTACTTGTTCAACAAAGTGTGCAAGTCGGGTTTGTGCACCCAAAAACCTTTGAATGAAAGCATTAATAGCTTTCGAGTGACCAGTTGTAGTCATTCCTGCAAAGAAATTGCTTCTTAAGTATGGTAATGCCCACTGCATGCGTAAGGCAAACAAGTTGCCTATGTGCCTGTTAGTATGAAGCCCAAATGAATTGACCATCTCCCTCCAACCCATTTCAAAATCCTCGATTGATTCTAGATTATAAAGTCGATAAAACTCAGCCTTCCACTCATTGTAACGCTCCCCGAGGACAGCATTAAACCAGGATGGAAACTTCACCACAATCATCCATATGCAGAGTGCATGTTTAGTCACTGGCATTTCCGTGGCTATGGCTTCTTTGAGACACATATTTTGGTCAGTTAATATCGTCTGTGGAGCCTTTCCTTCCATAAATGCTAGGAATGCCTGCACAAACAATACAAAACACAGCACTAAAGTAAATCAGAGAGCAATTGAGCTTTTCAAGAGGTTATATGCACACATGTACTCGTGCATATCTGTGCATAAAAGTCTGAGTGCAAATACAATTGTAGGAATCAGATGCCCCATGACCATTTAGACTACCCATTCTAACGGCAGAGATATTAAACCCTACGATTGTTATAAATGTAAAAAGATATCTTACTCTTATCCCATTTAAAACTCAATAATGAAGCCAACATATGTTTTGTGCACCAGCCTCAAAACTATCCCTTGCCTGCCTACCAGTCTATTCATTTGTTTTCAAACTCAAAAGCTACATCCCATTCAGTACTATTATCAGCAGAATAGAAAAGAAATAGATCAGTTAGTTGCAACATCTTACTGAAATTTCAGTGTGGCCAGTGAAGAATAAAATGAGATAGACTGTTTGAAAAAGTCACATTGTTTGACTCTATTACCTTCAGTGCCCATGAGAATGATCTTAAATTTTCCTCTCGTAAAAGTGTGCAGCCAAAGAAGCAAGGCACACCGTAATTGTTCACTCCGACCCATATCCCAAGTGGCATGTCTAATGCAGTCAAGCGATGTGTTGTATCGAAAACCACTGCATCACCAAAGATCTCATATGCCTGGATCGATGATGCGTACGACCAAGCAATGTTTTCTAACCTGTTGTTAGAATCAAGTGTGTACTCGTATCTAAAGTTAGGGTCTTTTTCCTTGATGTTTCTACACATTCTTAATAAATCTACACTTTCATCTTCTGGATCTAACTTCCTAATTGACTGAAGCAAATTTCTCACATCCTTCTCAGTAAATGGCAAATATCCTGGCTCCACACATTTCTCAAGTTCCATGAGCCGCATCATTTGCTGAACTGAAATTCCTGTTTTGGCAAACATAAGTATTCGGCTCTTGTCTGTTTCTGATATAGTACGATATGCAGGAAGAAAACGAACTTGATTTGGCTCTAAAAGCTCATGATTATGGTTATTAGCAAAGCCTGTAACACGCCACTCTGGTGCTCCTAGTTCAGTAACTTTGCTTATCCGCATGTACGCTTGACATCCACATCTTGAGGATTTTCTATTTCTTTGAGGTTTATTTTCATTTGAGGTTTTCATAGGAGTGTTACCAGCACGGTGGCAGACAAAGTAGCGTCTTGTTAGTCCTTTACCTACACCATCTTTTCCTTCAGTGCGATGACGTCGGATAGAGAAACCGCAACTTTTTGCAAATTCACTATAGTATTCATATGCTGCATCATGAGTTGGAAATCTTTGTCCAATATATGGAACCACATCATTGGTGGATTCTAGAGAGAGTCTCGTTTCATCAGGTGATTCCTCTGTGCTGCTAGTATCATCCAAAGATAATGATCGTTGGTCTGAAGGATCATCATAAACCATCAGCATCTGTCCAGCATCATCAGACATCATGTTTTTCTCATTAACCCCCTTGAGGTAGACCCTGGAGCCTCTGTCCATTACATAATAAACATGCATCAATATCCAAATGTATTCCAATGAAAAAGGAAAAATGGTAATATGTGTGTAAACGTAAGGTGCTCTCGTTTCACGTTTATTTAAAGACAGAAAAACACATGTCAAAATGATAGGCAGTCAGTCTAAACGTTGGTAAGAAGCACAAAGGAAAAAGAATAAAAAATACATATAAACACAAATGGTGATGTACAAAAAAGACCCAAATGCTTTATCATTTTGGAATCTTTATGCTTCCATAAAAGGAATCATGTTGTATCACGACTTAGCCTTCACTAGACTAATTACATTCATTGAATTGGCATGATGACGTTTCGGGTTTTTGAATTCTCATGTAAACAGTGAGAAAAATGATAAGCAAGTTAAATCGTTGAGGGGCTTACCAATTTCCTAATCAGCATCCTCCTACACCTTATGGTCTTAAAAGAAAAATAAGTTGTAATATTTCCCTTATTGTGTAACTGTGTGAAATGTAACAAAGAAATGCATAAACTAAACAATCATCTGGCATGTTCTTGATTCGACAATCGAGTCAAATTCACCTTGTTCCTGCTAAAATAAACTAATCATCAAAGTTCTATAAGAGGGCAAACAGAAGAATGATTTATAAACTTAGCATACCTAAATGGTTGCTCCTGCTCGACCTTCTCTCATCATATATCAATAAACAAGTCCAATCAACAGGATAAGTCAGTCCCTCCATAAGAACTCCCATTGCAAATTCTCCTCAAAAGTAAAAAAAGACACCTAACTCTTCCACAAACCCATCTCAAAAATCCACATTCTCACAGCACAAGCTCAAATTTCACAATGATAATCAAACCAATACCCAATTCACTCATTTGCACGTTACCTCAAACCCCTCAATCAGAATTGCATTTTGCAAACAAAGCCTTTCTCAATCAATAGAACCATCAGCCATATACACACTCACAAAAGCTAAATTCCACCATTTCGTAAAGCATTATGCAGATTCAACCACTACCCTATCTTCAAGAACAGCAAAACACAACCGGTATTTTATTTTCAGCAACAAATATCCACCACAATCAACATTTTTAATTTCTTATCATTTAATATTTTTAATCTTCACATAAAAGTAAAGGCAAAATTTACAAGCATATAGGCGATAATAGCGAGCTGTAGGAATTTATAAAGAGAGTAAAGAAGGAACCAACCAGTGATGTTGCATTTGATTGAAACTCAGATATTGTTGAAGGCGCAGCCCTAATTTGCGCGGGGAGGTAATGAGGACCCTTATATGTGCCCTGCGCACATTTCTTATCGTACGCTGTCCTCGTAATTTGTGGAAATATTAATTGGGGAAATAACACTGGCACTCTGGGTGTTTTATTATTTCTTAGTTGAAGACAACGTATATCCAAATGTATCAAATAGGTGACTAACCATGCTGGATTGACTAAATGTCATTTTGTTATAGTTTATTTAATGTGTATAAATATTTATTTAATTATATAAATATTTATTATAATATTTATTATTGTTTAGTTATATTTTTAGTAGAGTTTTTAAAATTAAATAAATTATTTTACTTCTACTAATAAAAGCTCAAATTTTGAGTTTTTGAGAGTAGAGATTGAATTTTTTTAAGTATTAAAATATTCTCTACTTTTTTAACAATCTTATTTTATTTTTTTATAATATAACTTTAAGAAAATTATTCATTAAAATATTTTATAAATTTTTAATAAAAACTCTTATGGACAATCAAACAACAAAAATTTTTTAAGCAAAAGCTTTATTTATAAAAGTTATATTAATAAAAACTTCACTTAAATAAACTTTATTTAAAAAAACTATATTAAACAAAACCTAAGTACCCTTTAATCTAAAGCTTAAGTTATTATATTTCATACATTTCGACTGTCATCCATATTCATAAATGAGATATCGATAGCTATTCAATTAAATTGAATGAGGAATGTAAATATCAATAATTATTGGACTGTCCTCTTAAAGATTTTGAGAGGAGTGGTGCTACTAATGGGTTATGAGCCTATTAGCATTAGTATTTGATACTCAAAATATTGACATTGATATCTAAATTGACTTGATTGTCCATGTATTTGTGCTAGAGTATCCAATCACCTCTCATGTAGGTCAATTTCAGGTTACTAAGAACATCTCCAAAAGAGTATTCAAATAAAATTCTACTTCTTATTTGAAAACCATGTCAGTATTAAATACTCCAAAAGACACATTAATTTAGATTTTTCAAATAAGATTTGTTTCTCACTCTTCAATATTGAAGAGTGAGTTTCTCCCTCTTCTATTAATATTTTATTATTATTTATTGAAAAGATACAACTACTATCATTATTATTTATATTTCCATAATGAATTGAATTTGATAGAGAGAAGAATTTGATTAAAATAATGTTAACTTGTTTTAATTCGATGAGTCTTTTGGAGAGAATTATATTTTTCCATTCACTTACTTGCCACATCAATAAGCAAATTAAAATTTGAAGAGTAAAATTTAAATAGTCTTTTGGAGATGCTCTAACTATTTGAATCGAGGGAAAATTTGACATTACATCGCACTTTAATGCTAAGAATACCTTTTAGCAATCTCTATATAGTGTTTATTTATTAGAGTAGTAGTAGAGAGTGTAAATTCCTTCAATTTTAGTATTTATTTATAAATTTTAAGCAAAAAGTGAAAATCTCATCTCGTAAGCTTTATTATTTTTTAGAGTGAGAAGTGAGATTTTCACTCTTATGGGGAGGAGGTGAAAGTGGAAATCCACTCTCCTTTTTTTTACCCTTATTCTATTAAAATATAAATATATTTAATTAAATAAAATATCATATTTATTTAAATATAATATTATTATATTTATCAGATATTTATTTAATATATTATATTTATCTAAAAATATAATATATTTATCTAAAAATAATAGCATTATATTTATTTAATATTAGTAATTACTAATAATAAATATTGTATTCTAAGAAAATATTAATTTTGTACTATAATAATAATGTTCTATTTGTGTTGTTTTTATCAATAATTATTTAATTTATTGAATCAAAGTTAAAACTAATAAAAAATTGTGATTTACATATGAAGAATATTGATAATTATTATTCATTTACAAATATAATAAAATAAATATATTATTTTTCAACTCTTTAGATATAAATAAAATAATTATTAATATTCTTAATTATGTAAATCTTTAAATAAGGATAACATTGTAATTTGAATTAATTTACTCCCAACCTAAGGCAAAATAAATACATAAATTAGATTTTATTTTCAATCCCATATTTTTATTTTTAGTGTAAGTAACTAACCTACTTCCATTTCCATTCCTACTCTACACTTTAAATCTTAGGATCTGCACTTCTCAGGATTCCCACTCTAATTTAAAATGTAATATTACCTTAATTTGAAAGGGGTGTAAGAGCATCATTAAAAGACTCTTTAAATAAGATTTTATTACTTATTTAAAAAGCCACATTAATATTTAAAGCTTCAAAAGACACTTCAATTAAAATTTTTTAAATAAGAAATTATTCTCTCTCTTTAAATTTAGAGAGTTGTTTTCTTACTCTTCAATTCATGTTTTATTATCTTTTATTGAAAAAAGAGAAAGAAGTGTTTTAATTACTATTGACTTTTCCTTTAAAAAAATAGTTATTTGATTAAAACAATATTAATTTATTTCTATTTAAAGAGTCTTTTAGAGAATAATATATATTTTTACTCATCTATTTGTCACATCAGTAAATAAATAAATATTTGAAAAGTAAAGTTTGTAGAGTTTTTTGGAGATGTTCTAATTGTGGCAATACAAACTTTAATTTTAATATCATTTTCAATAAATGCCACTGCATCTATTTTTAGCGACGATCAACTTTTGGTCACAATATGTCCTCTTTAGCGACAAATGATTAGTTGCTAAAAGTAACAATTATATATTATTTTTTCTACCATGAATTTAGCTATAAAAATTTTCTCCGTCATTAAAAAGTACTTACAGCAATGAAAATATTTTCATTGTTAAAAGTTACGTCACTAAACACCAATATTCTTAAAGTGATTAAAGGACAAAATAAAAAAAAGAAATAGTAAGAGTGGTGGAGAAGCCAAGCGAAACGATTCATCTAGGAGCAAAAAAGGGCAAAGCAATGGCCAACTACATGTGAAAATCCCTGAATTAGATGCCTAGATGGTATGAAAAATGATAAGAGGATCTTAATAATTTTTCTATCTGATTTTTCTTTGCTATCAAGTACTTCTAGCAATTTTTATTATATTTTTATTATAATGCTTTTCTTTCTCACTAATTGAGTAGTTTTTGTTTACGACAACTATTTTAATGATCATGCTTCATTATTCTCTCTAGGATAGTTTGATTTCTCTTTCTTTTAACGATTTTAGATTCTTATCACCTTTGTGATATCCTATGCTGTTTTTGTCCTTTTATTAGTTGCTTGCGTTGAGTTAATTTTTATTTTTGTTGAATTTTGGTTTTGCTAGTGCAGGAGTTGTCTTTGTGATCATTTAAGGTTTATTGGTAATGCTATTATGGTGAAATTGACAAATTGGATTGGTTAGAATATTTGCTATTATTATGTAAAATTGTCGTTTAGAAAGAACAAATAATGGGAGAATTACTATTTTGCATTATTAAATTCTTGTTATGAATATTATATTAATTAACAATTACGTAAAGATGTTTCTGAATTATTTTATATTAATTTATTGTTGTTTTTCTAATTAATTTTATATTAATAGATTTCTAGAGCTTGTAATTAGTTTGTGTGTGTATTTTTCTTTCTGTAAATTTTATTGAGTGTAGTTAAACATAATTTTACAATAGGGTAAATGACTTTTCATAATACACTTGGAATGTCCTTCATTAAAGATAGTTCTACTTAAGACAACATCAACACTAACATCATGTGATCGAACGTTGTTCAATATGTTTAACAACATGCATGACACTTTGTTGTTAAAGATAGTTCTAATTAGCTTTGTTCATGTAGATTTTCTAATCAAATTTTGTTATTTAGACACTTATTTTCTTTTATCAATTAACTTCAAGTGTTTCAGATTTAAGTTAGTATTAGAGCAATTTTGTTTGCCATCATGGTACGATCAAAGGAGCAACTGTCCCAAAGACATTGAGGGTCAGTTGATGCAGGCAACGACTATGGAGGCTATTGGATAGATGGCAAGGAAGTTTGTAACTTGAAAATAGAAGCAATGGAATTAGCAATTGAGGGTCTTACAATTTCTATGGCCAATAATAGAGAGAGAACAATATCAAACAATTAATTATAAAGAAATAATTCAAGAAGAATATAAGGAATATGAAAAGAGACACAAAAAGAGTTTAGATTATAAGATTAATGTTGATATTCTAGATTTTTATTATGGCACGCATGTTGAAGAATTTTTAGACTATATGTGAGAAGTAGAGAATTTCTTTCAGTATATAAAATAAGTAAGTTAGGTTCATGGTATTTAGGTTTAAAAACGTAGTATCTACTTGATGGCAGCATATACAAAATCGAATAAGAGTTGTAGTAAAGTCATGAATCAAATTATGGCCTAAAATGAAAAAAATGATAAAAGAGTATTTCTCGCAAGTAGAATACCAATAGTAGTTATATTTAAAATATCAGAGATGCTGGCAAGGAAACCTAAAGTTGATGAATATACAAAAGAATTTATCATCTGCACATATGAAATAATAAGGATGAGCCATAATTTCAAAGAATTACAAAGTATATTGGTGGATTGAAATAAGAGCTACAAAAAACAATCGTAGATGTAAATTGGGACATGGTATAACAATTATTAGGGCTAAGAAGTTAGAACAACAAAATAGCATACTTTTTTAGAACTTACCATTGATAATTCACTAGTCTTTTGAATAAACTAAGTGGTGTTAAGGTTGAAAAGATGCAAAAGAAATAGGCTAAAAGTAGTTAGACAAAACAACCACTGTAATAACTATTAAAGCAGTAGCAAACTAGACAACAACAACCATTAAGGTAGCAATAGTACCAACCACAAATGCAGAATAATACTTAAAGTCTATGTTGAATTAATGTTTGAAATATGGGGAACCAATGCATCGATCGAATGACTGCCCTTCTAAATCTTTTAGTTTAATATAGGTTAAAGTTAATAAGGCAAAGATAAAGATATTGAGGATAGGGATGATAAAGAAGCTTTAGATTTAGAAGCAAATAAAGAAAAGATATCGAATTGTATTAACCAAAAGATTTTATTAGTGCCAAAGTTTGAAGAGAAGAACTAACACAAAAAGATTTTTAGAACATGTGCCACGATTAATGTTAAGGTATACAATGTGATAATTGATTATGGCAGTAGCGAGAACATAGTTTCAAATACACTAGTAAATATCATAGGATTTCAATAGAAAATATGTATCACTTTATAGGATAGGGTGGACAAACAAAGTGATAAAAACATGATTAATCAAGGTGTGTGTCATGTTCCTTTCTCTATTATAAGGATTTATAAGAGTGATGTTGTGGATATAGATGTGTGTCATCTATTATTAAGTAGATTTCATTAGTTCAATGTCAACACAACCTAAAAAGCAATGGATAATATGTATGAGTTTTGGTAGGATAGTAAGAATTTGGTGCCTTTAACTAATAAGAAGAAGAATCCTAATTTTAAAGAGAGAAACTTTCTAGCTATTTTTAAGAGTCATCTAAAGATGATTACAATAGTTAGAAGTTAAAAAAGAAAGAGGAATTCAAGGTAAAGACTGTTCCTAAAGAAATGCAAAATTATTAGCTGAATTTGCTGATATTACACCTTGTAAAATGCCAGATTAAGTATTGTCTTTACAATATATATATATATAACCTTGTTCCTAGTGTGAGTTTGCTTAGCTTGCTTCATTATTCATGAGTATGTAATCTTATAATGACAGGTTGATGAGTTATTATGGAAAAGATTCGTTCGTTAGAGAATAAGTCCATGTATTGTACTAGCTTTGTAGGTGTTAAAGAATGATGGAAGGTGGTGCATGTGTGTAGATAGTTAGTAGACTAATTAACCAAATTATATTGAAGTATCAATTTCCTATTATGATGTTTTAGGATTTACTATATCAATTAGATGGTGGTTGAGTTTTCTCGAGAATAGACTTACACGGTGGGTATTATCAGATCAAATTAGGCCTAAAGATGAATGAAAAATAGCATTCAAGATAAAAAAAGGTTGTGTGAGTGCTTTGTAATGCCATTCACATTTTCAAATGTATTGAATACCTTTATAAACCTAATGAATTACGTTCTCAAGTCTTTCTCCTATAAATTTATTATAGTGTATTTTGATGATATCTTGATTTATTTTGTTAAGAACAGTTATAAAGGTGGTGTGAAGGATTAAACTTTATATTAATCTAAAGAAAGTTAGCTTTCTATTGAGAAATACAATATTTTTAGGTTTTATAATTAGTATAGATAGGATTCGAGCTATTAAGTTGGCTTACTAAGATTGTGGGTAAAGTTAAGAGTTTGAATAGGTTTATAGGTCCATTTGCAGTTTTAACACCATAATAGCTCTTATTATCGACTGCTTAAAGAAAAGGAGTTTTAAAGGAGGAGAAGAGCAAAAGTTAAGTTTTTCCTTATTGAAGAAAAAATTGTCTATTGATTCTAAACTGATCTTGCTAAACTTCAACAAGTTGTTTGAGGTCAAGTTTGATGCTTCTCTTAAGGCATTAGGTTGTTTTTTCTCAATAAGAGTGACCAATTTAGTATATAAGTGAGAAATTGATAAAGACATGACAAAAGTGGTCTACTTATGACTAAGAGTTTTATTCGATCTTTAAGGCATTTAAGTCATAGGAACATCACTTAATTTAAAAGTATTTATGTTTTGAAGTGAACATTAAACATTAAAGTACTTTAACGGTCAGTAAAATATAAGTAAAATGCTTGTGAGCTAGTAAAATCTATAGCAAGATGGGTTAGCTATATGCAAAATTTCGCTTTTGTTTTGAAGCACAAAGCTGAGCAATAGAATAAACGGGTGGATGTAATAAGTGGCAAATGAGTTTACTAGTAACTCTAGTCAATGAATTATTAGTTTTAAGTGTTTGAAGGAGTTCTACACTAAAATGAAGACTTTGTTCATATTTGGGTTCAGTGTGTCAATCATCATAATGTGAAGCCTCATTCAAGATAGATTATCTATGATTTACATAGAAAAAGATGAAGCAATCATATTAGTCGAGATAAGACCAAAACACTTATGGAAGAACAACATTATTAACCATGATTGAATAGAGATCTGAACAAGATTATATAGAGGTGTTGGATTTGTCAAGAAAGCAAGAGACATTTGTAGAGCATGGGATTATACATGTTATTACTTGTTTTAGAGAATATTTAGTTTGATTTATCACGTATATTACATTAGGATTACCTTATATAAAGAATCTCAATGATCAATAAGTTTTAAAAGATGGTGCATTTTGTTGCTTGTAAGAAAGACTAAAGATGCTGCTTCAGTTACCTATTTGTTCTTCTAAGAAATGATATGTTTGTATAGTGTTCTAAAGAATATTAATTTTGTTGGGGATGTGAAGTTTACTATAAGCTTTGATATTATTTTGGGATAAGTTTGATATATAACTATAGTTTAGTAATGCTTTCATCTACAGAAAGATAGTCAAATATTTTCATATCATCATCAACTAAATAAGTCAAGATGAAGGTGTTGTTTCTGTCTAAAAGCAATTATTATTCTATGCGGCTGCATATAAGTGGTGATTTTAGTAGTAGTTTTATAGAAAAGGAATTAGAAAAATGAAAAACAATTCTTATGACATAGATTGTGATGTTTGGTTTTTACAACAAATTGTGTAGGGCTCAATCATCATTTAGAGTGATCTTGAAATAGAGAGATCTAGAGAGGATGGCTTGGTGTAAAGAAATACAAAAGAGTCAAAGTCTTTGTTGATTTGTCTTCCCTTAGTATTTGTTAGCTTTTTAAGTTCTGTTTAAAAACAAAAATTGTGTGGGGCTAATTAAAAATTTACCAACATTTAAAGAGACAAAACATAACAGTGCACTTTAAAACATAATAACATAATAAAGGTTCTGCTCTATAGCATCAATTTGAATATTATGTATATGTCTTTTAATTTGCTAATTGATAAATTTAATCATTAACATATAACCTTTAATAAACTAATATAAATCACATGTTTATATTATATCACTACAAAAATGAAAAAAAAATGAAGTTTGATTTTGGCACTTGTGGTAGAAATTTTACCAAATTCACGAATAATTAAATATTTGAGATTTTTAATTGGGGCTAATTTTAAAATTATAATATGTTTAAATACAATAAATTTTAACAAAGGATGTGAAGAGTAGATGGGTTTAGAGAGCATTTTGAGGTTAAAAAAACCATAATCCTTTTTAAATTAATATTTACTTACCTATCTTGTAGCTTCAAGGAAGGGGATATCTTTGATTGCATAGATTTCTATAAAATACTTGCCTTTGAGAATCCTTTGCACAAAGATGATAACATCTTGGTATTACTACATATCCTTAATAAATCGGATATATATACATACATGCATATTATGTACATATGTCTATGTAACACTCTATATTTATAATTGTAATTAAAGTGAATAAAATACATGCGAAATATTCAACACTTACTTTCAAAATAAATATTTATAAATATAAAGTGTAAAAGAATTATTACACGAACACTTTAATACAAAATTAAAGATTCCTTAGTAACATATCTCAAAACTGATTATGTAGCTAAACAATTATATTAATTATTTAATAATAAATATAATTAAAAAGGCTTTACAAAATGATCTATAAAAAAAGTGATACAGCTTGATTCCCTAACTTAATTAGTAGTATCTCTAGAGTCCACTTCTTCCCCATACTACGAGCGAAATTGAATTTCAATTATTTGTGGAAACATATCAATTGGTAGAACCCTTGCTTAAGGAAAGAGATGCTGTATATGAATCATTCACATATTCTTCTGAATAATATGTATTCGCAGGATTAATTTGGAAAAGCCGAGGGGACATGTAGGAATAAACTATTTTTATGGCATGAAACAACTCGAAGCATGGGTCTAGCTTATTGATACGTTCCTAAAAAACCCACTTGAACCCGTTTTGAATACAGTTTCTTTTTTCCTATTAGAATAGGTTCTTTAAAAGGATCTCCTGTTCGTCCATCAAATATTTTGTTTTTTCCGAGGTATTCCGGCTTAATATTAATGCATGGATAGAAACATAATTGAGCCCATTTTATAACCCAAGATCTTGTTATGTCTATATGTACTTCTCTTTGGTTGGGACCTGGCATCAACTTGCTCTATTTCTCAATTATTGAATGTAAGAACTGCATAAGCTAATGCTCGTAAGTAAACACTTGTTGCATGTATTAGTTACTATGCATGAGAATGACTAAATAAAAGGAGTGTAAATTCTTTTCATGAAACTTAAGAATATGAAAAAATTTTGTTAGGGCTTTCAGTTTGTTGTACTATAAGGCTAGCACTAAACAACATACCCTTGGGCCTAATTAATTGATCTCTTGGGCGTTACATATTACCGTTCTAAAAGATATTCTTTTATTTAGCTTAGAGGGCTCGCCCTCCTTGTAAAATTTGTCACCTAGTAGTACAACAACTTATTTGAAAAAAACATATTCTTTATAAAATAATTCATGAAATGTATGTGCCAAATGCAACTTATGTCATAACAAGTAAATTTTCTAAATATATAATAAAGGCAAAACATAAAACTATTTTAAGATAACAATATTTAACATAGACAATAGCACTGTCCATGTAAAAATTAAAGAAATAGAATTATAATATAAGTAGCAGGGCTGACCATATAAGGAGTAAATAACAAATATCATATTTTAAGTGGCAGAGCCGGTTGTGGCATAATAAAAGCATCATCGATTAGGTGATATAGCTCACAATCTAATCAAGTAAGTAGTAAAGCATCACATTATAGGTGGCATAGCTGACCATGGTATAATCAAATAAAGCATCACATATGAGGAGGTATAGCCGGCAAAGCATCTATTATAGGCAGCAAAGCCGACTATATGAGGATGATTAAGGCGATGTCATAATATAGGAAGTATAGCCAGCCATGTAGAGATTAGATAATAACTAATCAGACCATAATAATAATAATAATCATAAGATAAAAGATTATTTAAGACTAAACTCAGCATAAAAGAATTATCATTTAAAGCAAAGTTAAACATATTGTCTTTACATTGAGTTGAAGTACAGTGTTCCTTATCTCTTTTTCTTGATTCCCCTAGACCTTTCTTCTTAACTTGAGAATTTCTATATTGATGATGTTTTGGTTTAGAATGGAAAGAAATTAGATTCCTAAGGTTTATGGAAAATGAAAAGGGTAAGGGGTATTTATAGGATTTCTTAAAGCCTATGGATGATTAAGATTTTGCCATCATAACACTTGATTAATGGTGGAAATTTACCTCTCTATAAATATCTTAGTAATTTCTAGAATTTCTAATATCTCTACAACATCTTTTATTATATCATAACTTATATCATTACTTATGTCATCATTGCTTTAGACTTAATTATTATATTTTACTATATTATTATTATATTATTATACTTTATTATTATTATTATTGATGCTTAAGAGAGATTGTTAGCTTAAGATTAATTATGCTATATTCGAGTAAGAAAATTATATCTTACAGTGTGTATGTTCTAGTCCAAAATCCTAGATTTGTCAAATTTTCAAAAATCTTTTAAATCATGTGGTTTAACAATGTAGTGGCATAATCCTATTAAACCACATGACTTAATAACATTAAAATTGACTCTATTAAATAACATAACTTAAAAGAATGTTTGCATGAAAAAAAAAATCAAGGTGCTCGCATTACAATATATATATAAGACACACACATATAAAGCTGGGTAGGTAGGTGAAGCCTGAAATCTATTTTGTAGTTTTCTAATTATTAAGAATTCAAACTTGAGCAAATAATTGTGCAAGTTTGAGTATCCTGAACTTTTGACCAGTTACTCCAAAAATAACATCTTTCTTCGCTTGTTCAGTGAAATTAAATATTTTTCCTCTCAAAGTTAAAAACCCTTAAGAAAGTCAAATAGTTCAATAATTTGGTGAGTAATTAGTAAAATTTGATAGTAAAAAAATAGATAAATTTTAATCATGTTCATTTCCAGAACTATTCTTATTAAAGTTCAAACGACATTTAAAATAAATATTGTTTTTATTTTTTTCTTTTGTGTCATCTATTCTTTAACTTCAATAAGCAATTGATATTGTGTTACTCTTAATTAACATTTCCTAAGTTAGATTTAAGATGATTTAGAGCTCTCTTTAGACATAATTTAACTTGTTTGCAATATAATGGTCGAGGGCAACTAAAGACTTAAGAGTGTTGTCATTAATACAATGGCTTTTGAAGCATAAGTGATACCTAAGTAAGTATGAATTTTTTCACAAAACCTATAAATTTATCAGACTATCACAGTGAATGGAAGCAAAAAACCATTAAATCTTTATTCTTTTATAAGCACATGGAATGAAACATCAGTGATGATCTAAACATTGTGCAAATATGTTCCATTTGTTCTTAATTAAGATTTAATCAAGGCTAGATGTATATATATATCTTCAAACTTCAAAAATTTAAAGAGCTGTAAAGCATACAAAATGAAGTTAAATTCACCTTTTACCCTTTAATGCAAGAAAATGGAGTTAAATTCACCCTTTAACCCTAAATTGCAATAGTTGGCCACTATATTTTGTTTTTTGTCTCTTGTTTTGCATTCTTCTCACTTTTGTAGTTGTATTTGCTATTGATCCACTTATTCTTTTTAATCTTATTGACAAATTTTATTTAGCCCTACAAACTTGCCTTACAAACTTGTTTAATCACTTAAACACCCAAATTAATAAAAGCTTTGGGCTTTGGCTACCTAAATAAGATGGACTCAACAAATCTCCATTTTCAACTTAATTGAGAGGTGCCATCAGCTCCTTCTCTACTTACAACTTTTCAGCTTCTTATTAGGCAACAATTTTATCATCATATATGACCTATTCTCTATTATGTGAATTTTCTCAGGTTGTAATTATTTCTTCTCAAGCATATTTCATATCCAATGGTACCCCATTATAATATGTTTAGATTCTAAATGGTATGTCAAGTTCTTTGCTAAATAAATAGCACTCTAATTGTCACAGTACATGATATAGCTATCTTGTTTCATGCTTAGATTTTATAGGAAATTCTTCATATATGTATAAGGTTTCTTTATCACCTTTAGTAATTGTAACATTTTTTGCTCAATGACAGACAATGTGACACATTATTGAAGCCTAGACTGCCATGAGACTGGTTCCCTTATAAAGAAGAGCATATATCCTTATAAGGATATTCTCAAATCAATATCTCTTGTGATATCTGCATCTTTGTACACTTGTAACATAGATTTACCATGAACAAAATAACTTAGAAGTGCCTTTAAGATATCTGAGATGCTTTACTGCCATCTAGTGTCTAATTTTTAGTCCTCAGATTAAAGAGAAATTGGTTGACTATATTAACTGCATTAGTGATATTTGACCTTGTATAAATGATGGTATACATCAAACTATTAAATGTTGAAGCATAAAGAACTCTATCCATCTCTTGCTTCTCTTTCTCATTTGTAGGATAATGTTTAGAACTAAACTTAAAATTACATTCAAGTGGAGAACAAATTGATTTTGCTTTGCTCATGTTAAATCTTTGAAGAACTTTTTCAGTATATGCTTCTTGAGGCAACCATAACTTCCTAGATTTTTTATTATGAGAAATATTCATACCAAGAATTTATTTTACTGGTCTTAAGTCCTTCACTACAAAAGACTTGCCAAGCCTTTTCTTTAGATTATCAATTTTATTAGCATGCTAACCAATAATCAACATGTCACTTGTATAAGACAAAAGAATGATAAAATCATTATTACTAAACTTTTTCACAAAAATAAAATGGTTACAACTAAGACTATAATTCTTCAACAAAGAATTAAACTTTTTTACCACTGTCTTGGTACCTATTTCAACCTATTCAAAATTTTCTCCAATTTGCACATGAGTTCTTCTTTGCTTTTGACATTGAAACTTTTATGTTGCTTCTTATATATTTTCTCGTCTAAGTCATCGTGCAAGAAATTCAATTTTACATTAAGTTATTCAATCTCCAAATTTAAGTTAGTTACTAATTCTAGAACAACTCAGATATAAGACATTTTTGCCATGAGAGAAAACTTTCTTCAAAATTAATACTTCTTTCCAATAGAAACCCTTACAACCTGTAACACCCTACATTTATAATTATAACTAAAGTGACTAAAAATATATGAAACATTCAATATTTTTAGTGTAGATATAAATTTTAAATTAAGCATTTTATAAATATAGAACATAAAACGTTTGTTATACAAAAACTTTATTACAAAATACAGAGATTTCTTAGTAACATATCTCAAAATCAACTTTGTAGCTAAATAAACTTATAGTATTTCTGCTCAGATAGAAACACAATTAAGTTTATTTTTTAACACAAGTCTATTATATCTATATACACTTCACCTTGGTTGGGGCTTGGCGTCAGTTGGCCCTGCTCTTTAATTCTTATAATGTAAGGACTACATGAACTAATGTCTAGTAAGTTAATACTTGATGCATGTATTACCTACTATGTATATTAATGACTAAATGAAATGAGGGATAAATCTTTTAAATTAAACTTAGAAATGTAAAGAATTGTGTTAGGGCCTTAGGTTTGCTGTACTACAAAGGTAACACTCAATAATATTCTCTCGGGCCTAATTAATTGATCTATTGAGTATAATATATTGCTATCTCTGAAAAATCTCTTTTTTTTTTAGTTTAGAGAACTTGCTCTCTTTGTAAACTTTTATCACCTAGTAATACAATGACCTTTTTATTAGAATTTGTTAAACCATCTTCTTTATGAAATCCTCTATAAAAAGCATGTGCTCAATGCAATTAGTTATTATCTAATTGCATCAGGTAAGTAACATTTTACTTCAACAACAATATGATTGGTTACTATCTAATCTCTACATAACTGGCTATACCGCCTATATTATGATATCATCTTAATCATCCTCATATGGTTAGTTATACTGCATATAATGTGATACTTTACTACTTACTTTGTAAATTCCTAAAAAAATTTACATACATGACATAAGTTACATTGGGCGCATGCATTTCGTGAATAATTTCATAAAGAAGATGTTTTAATGAATTTTAATAAAAGAGTTATTATACTACTAGGTGGTAAAAGTTTAAAAAGAGAGCAAACTCTTTAAGCTAAGTAAAAAAATCGTTTGGAAATGGTGATAGGTAACACCCAATGAATCATTAGTTTGGCCCAAGTGCATATTGTTAAGTGCTACCTTTATAGTACAACAAACCTAAGGCCTTAATACAATTATTTATATTTCTAAGTTTCATTTAAAAGATTTAGCTCTCATTCTATTTAGTCATTCATATGCATAGTAAGTAATACATGCATTAAGTGTTAAGTTATTGGACAATAACTCATGTAGTCCTTACATTATAGGAATTTAGAAGTAGAGCAAGTTGACGCCAAGTTTGACTTAAGGCGAAGTGCATATGGACATAACACACCTTGGGTTACAAAACGAGCTCAATTATGTTTTTATCTAAGCATAAATACTATAAGTTTATTTAGTTATAGAGTTGGTTTTGAGATATGTTACTAAGAAATCTCTGTATTTTGTAACAAAATTTTTGTGTAACAAATCTTTTATGTTTTATATTTACAAAATGCTTAGTTTGAAATTAATATCTACATTGAAAGTACTAAATGTTCTACATGTTTTTAATCACTTTAGTTATAATTATAAACATAGGGTGTTACACAGCTAATTTAGCTTTGTACTACTTTTATAAGTTATTTCCATTCATTAATCTATAAACGCACTTGTTTTTCAGTACCCTTTTTCTTTTAAGAAGCTTTACTAAGTCATAATTGTAGTTCTCATTCAAATACTTGATCTCTTCTTGTATAACTTTACTGGTGAGATATGCCTTCTTCAAAATATTTTGGCTCTCCTCTATCTGTAAGCATTACAGATATATGTGAAGGATATCTAGTGGAAGGTTGTCATTCGTTAGTGGATCTCCTTAATTTTGACTCAGTTAATGATGTAAGTACTTTTAAAGAAGCTAGCTCAACTAGTTTTACTGGACCACTTTTTTTATCCTCCTAAGCTCTTTATGATCATTATGGACTCCAGGTGGATAAATTAAAGTTAGAATAATAGGAATTGTTAAAGATGACTGAAATTTAATACTAATATGATCTTTAAGAAATGCAACATCTTTACTTTTGATTAGTTTTTTTACTATTGGATCCCATAGTTTGCACCTAAACTCTTAATTGTCATAGTTAATAAAATGCATTTAATAAAATGCATTCCTTGGCTTTATTATTAAGCTTTGATCTCCCATCATTAGGCATGTGCATAAATGCTCTGTAACTAAACAATGTTAAGTGTTTATAAGAAACTTTTTTCTTGCTCTAACCTCTCTTAGATCCTCTAATAGAGTTGAAGGAGAATGATTAATCAGATCAACTATAGTATGTGTAGCCTTTGCATAGAACATTTATGAAGCTTGTTATCATAAAGCATGCACTTAATTATTTTTTCAATTGTTCTATTCATCTTTTTAGTAACATCAATCTGTTAAGGGGTTTTTAGTACTATCCTTTTAAGCTTGATTTCATAAGATCTACAATACTATTTAGATAACCCTTTATACTTACCTTCATTATTTTTTTGGACATATTTTAGTTTCTTTCATGTCTCTCATTTAATATAAACATAGAAGAACATAAATATATTAAGCACTTGGTCTTTATATTTTAAAGTAAAAGCCTATACTTTTCTAAAATGATATTAATAAAAGTTACAAATGAGAGTGCACTTCTTATTGATCTACTTTGCATTATGCAGAGATCAATGTTAATTAAATCAAGGATTTATAACTTTTTAAGTGTCTTTTCTACTAAGCAATGAACACAAAGTCTTGATAAATACACTATCAAATAAATCATTTTTCTAGTAGCAAGTTCCAAACCTTTCTCACTAATGAGACTAAGCCTTTTATGCCTTATCTCAATGTTAGAATCTTTTATAGCCATATTCGTATCTTTTTTCTCGATCTTAACTTCTATCATATAGAGATTGTCTATTTTTTTTCTTTTAGCTAGCACTAGCAAGACTTTAGTAAGCTTTCATTTTTGTTTATCAAATGAGTTAGTATAACCATCATCATCAAGTAAATAACTCCTATGCCCACAATCTTGGATGCTTATTTGTTTCCATGGAAACATGGCTGTAATCACTATTAGTAAAGGATGTAAAATAACCACGATATGTAGTAACATGAAATAAAGTACCTAAATCAATTACTCAATTGCTAGTATGACAAGTGAGATTTATAGATCTCTCATCCTAATCAATTCTTATATCACAATCAATTATGGCTATAGTGTTCTCTTTGTCATTCTTTTAAGCATCAGTCTTTTCTTTTTCCTATTTCTCTTTTCATAGTCTACACTCTTATTTAATGTGGCCTATTTTATAACAATGAAAGCATTTGAGGTTTTCCTTTGGGACTTAGATATTCTTTTAAGCTTATTATTATTTTAAGCTTATAACCTGACAGGAATTTCAACTTTCAGTTTTTCTTTACCTTTCTTGCTTTTATAGCATTTGATTCAAAGGGAACCACTTTAACAATCTTTCTTCTAAATTGTTCATTCTGTAACCTACTGTAATTATATCCAAGGTTTATTTTCTATTTGGGAATTGAATTATTCACTAACACCACTAATGCCTTCAAACTATCAAACAAAGAATTAAGCAACAATAATACTTGTGACTCATTATCTCAAATAATCTTTATATTAATTAGCTGATAAACCAAGCCCCTCAAACTCACTAGTGTGTTCTTTAGACTGGTTTTGTTCTATGCTGTCAGTTGCTCATATATTTTTTCTAATTTCCTCCAAAGAACATCAACCTTGGAATCCTTTGTGACATAATGGTACACACTTGATCAATTTATAATCTAATAGTACCCAGGGTCTCTTTGTTTAATTGTTCATATTTCTTATCATTTAAATTAGTGAATCTAGCTTCTTCACCTTCAATAGATTCATTTAAGTCCTTTAAGTACAACATATCTTTTATTTTAGACCTTCAAATACTGTAATTCCATGAGTTTGGTTTAATCATGCATGTCAAATATTCCTCTCTGAGACACATAACTTGATGCTCTAATCTAATTCTATTGAGAAAGAAACCAGGCATGTAGCTATAAATTAAGTACAAACAAATTTGTTCCCATTTTATGGGATGTATACCGTAAATTAAATAAGAAGAAATAAATCAACATAATCCAAAGTAATAGATCAATCACAAAAGATAAAATTTTACGTGAAAAACTCAAAACAAGTATAAACCACAGGATAGTCCAATATAACCTTTCACTACATTAACAAGGGGATTACAATACTGATTCTTCTCTAAATAATATTAAAAGCTAACAACATTAGGAATCTTAGCAATTTTGGCTCATAATAATAGCCTCATATTTATTTTTCTAATAAGTAGATATTTTAAATAATAGCCAACAAGACAATAAAATAAAAATCAAGACCAATAAGATTGTAGAGGGCCATGCGATGAATTTACTCTCCAAATTTAGGAGAAAAGAAATTTAAATTATTCTTTTGGTTGTCTAATCAAATATTAAAACCCTTACCTATAAACAGTAATAGTTGACATGTCTTCCTTTTTCTTTTATCATTTTGAATTCCTCTCATTTTTTTAGTTTTGTTTGCTATGACTTCATTATTTTTCTATCATAATTTTAATGGCAAATTTTATTTAGCCTTATATTCTTTCTTTAATCATTTAGACACCTAAACTAATGAAAGCTTTGGTCTAAGGCCACTTAAATAAGATGGACCCATATATTCATTGTCCTAATTTTACTTGGTTTAGGAAGACTTCTGATCATCTATAGTACCTTTTATTTAATAATAAGTGGGTCTTTTCTAGTTAAAGATTTTTCTAACTATTTTCAAGCCCTTTTTTAATTTTACTCATTATTATTTTCTGATAAATCTTACTTAGTTAAGGACTTTTATTTAAAGAGTAATAGTATGCTTACTTAGTTGGGGTACTTCTTTTTTAACCCAATTGATATGCATTAGAATTTCACCATTTAGATTGCAAATAATGAGGCTTAATAGTTAACTATTTCTTGTGCCAAGTACACTTCATTTCTCACATTAGTTGGAATAGAAACCAAATATCTTAAATAATTAAGCTTAGCATTATTGTTATCCAAAAAACGCCTAACCTAAAAAATAATTAAGGATGAAATAGGCATTCATCTTTATTACTAACAATAATATGTATGTGACACAACAATGCGTCGCATTAACATTTTTAACATCAAATTGAGTTAGCCCAAGTAAGACCCATTGATAGTCTCCATATTAAAGCCCACTGCCCAATCACATGAACGGAGTATCATTAAGCTGTCTCAATATCTTAGTGTGTGCTAAAATGGCGGGACAAGCCACACGAGCGTCTCTCTTTAATTCACTTTTCCGACAAATCAAAATAGAAACACACTAATAACATGTTATCATATATGAATTAGTTAATGACCACAATGATTGGTTCACTGAAATATTGAATATATTTTATAATTCTACGAATTGCTTGATAGACCCACTTCCCATTTACACATCATGCTTTATTTGGTAAATGCCTAAAGTACGAAATTTGTGTTAATTTTAGATTGTTTTCAAAATTACTTGTTTGTTTTTCATAACTTATATTTGATTTTTAGCCATTTATATTTAAAGTATAAAGAATAAATTTTTGTAACTTTATATGAATGAAAAAGGTCTAAATAGAAATAAACTATAAAACTTAATTGTCCACTTCGTTGTGACTTATAAGGTCATAAGTATTAAATAGTCATGTTTAAGATATTTTTTATTAAAAAAAAGACACAACATACATTAAGATGTTAAAAATAAAAGACAAACATGTTGTTATACATTATTTATATTCAAACTTATTTAGACTTTAAGAAAATTTAGACTAATTTATATTTTTGATTAAAAAATGCTACCGTTCTTGACAAATTGTCCTTACCTTTTATTTTATGTTAATTTCTGTTTGTTAGGGTGCTAACTTTAGGGACTTTCCAAGTGTATTGGTTGATGAAAATAGTGAGGCAGCAGGGATACAGCACATCCAGCAGATTAAAGTCTCAGCATCCGTATTTTATTCAAACCTAATATATGTTGCGTCATAAATTATTTAATTACATTAATGTTTTACTAGATGAAAATTCACCCTTCACAAAATTGATCGATGTGTTACTCATGCAAGATTACAAGGATATTTTTCCATGACTGCTAACGACTTTTTGGGCGGAACAAAGAGAGACAAGTAGCAGTTCAACATTTTTGCAGATACTCTATTGCAAGTGTTTCTGATGATACACGCTAATTAAAGGACAAAACTCTACTCTTAATTAATTACGAATGTCTTGGCTCCTCAGCGAATTACAACAATTAGCTAATTAATTTGTAGAATTAATTTCACAATAATATTGAGGTAGAAAGAGAGCATAATTAATTAAATTAATAAGCATAATATCACAAGATTCAATCTTTTTGTATTGCTGGGCTAAGTGATTAACACATTGACACACAATAGATTTATTTATTACGGAAAGTAAATTACACGGACTCAAACATAGAAAATCTCTTGTACATCTCAAGAGATTTTAGTAGTACAACCAACTTAATTGAAACTTGTATAATTGACAGATAATGATAATACCCATCCTTTTATTTACTTAGACATAGTATAAAAGAGTAACACTCTTGGATTTAACCAGTGTGGTCCATGTTTCTTCCATATTGAGGGACAACAAGAAAATCAAGATTATTGTCTGCAGGGTCATTCTCCACAATACTGTGCCATGGTGGAATAGTCCAACCCTCCGACCACTTATTCCCTGAAAATTTATATTAGAAAATTTATTCATATATACGTAAACTAAAATAAGAATTATTAATGCTATTAAAATGAAGTTGGCTTAAAAACCTGCGTAAGTAGATTCCATATTCTTCAAAGCAGAAAAGATCAAAACTCGGAAGTAATTAAGTTGCTTTTGTTCCTTGTTTGATATAATATGTGTATCTCTGCCTCTATATATATAGAATGAAGGTGGATGCACCGCAGATAATAAATAAAAAGGATTGTGAGTCCCACTCGCGCATAAACCACGTTTCTGTTAGCTGGCCAGATTCTGTTTTTTTTTTTCCCCTTCCTTGCAGTGTAAGAATAATAATCTAACCAGATAATATTTTCTATTCTATGGATAAGAATAATTATCTATTCGGCCAGACTTTTTTCATTTGTTGAAATATTGTTATGTCCATACATTTATTTGGTATGATTTATTACTGAAATTTTATTGACATTTGAGTAGTGAAGAAGATGATTTCTTACTGAAATTTAATTAACATTTGCCTGAAGAAGAAGTGCAGTTTATCATTAGAGTTTGAGAAGTTCATTATCTAAGTTTGACCTTCCGTTCGTTTTTAATCTTGAGCTCTATTGTAGAAACTACGTTTTGACATTTAAATAGGAAAATTGTAGATAAATTAAATTTAAATGCTCTGTGTCGAACTTCTCTATTCTTTTTTTGGTTGAAAAAAATTAATAAACACTTGTTTTGAGAGGCCCGCTTCCAAAAAAAAAAAATTCAGATTAAGAAAAATTATATTAGAGAAGGATCCAAATCCATTATTAAAGACTATAGTATAATTGTGCGAATTACGTGGGATCACTGAATCCCTGTGGCTCACTGGTCGTGATCAACTACTAGTAGTAGATAAAAGGTAGATTAAAAGATACTGCAATACTTTGAGCTCTCTTATTTTTATACTTCAAGTTTCAAGAAATTCCAATGCACATTGTCGTTAAATCTGTTATGAAGTTTATACGAGAGACGATTTTTGCCATTCTAATGTAATTTAACATTATAATGCGATTCAGCACTTTGAAATCTGCCATTTTTATTCTTGAGCTTCAAGAAATTCCATTTTACACATTGCCCTTAAATCGATTATTAAATGTATAGGCAAAAACAGATTATGCTGTTATAATTTAATTTAACGCGATGATGCCTTCAAGGCAACCTCCATTTTTCTTACGTAGTCCCATATCAATTTTAAATACTTCATCTGGTCTTCGGCGCGCAAAGAGTTTCATTCCTTTATAAAAACACATTGTTAGAGGATAAGTGTGACATATTCTCATACAAATAAAATATCAAAGATTTCTACAAATTTCATTATTTAATTTTTTTCCAAAAGATTGAGGTGAGAAAAATCTAAAATTGATTGTTTTAGTCTCTATCTTCTTTCTAGGATTTGAATTCAGATAAATAGCAATAAATTACTTAAAAACCACTCTTCCATGGTTTTAGGGGTGAAACCTCTAAGACCAAAAATTAACTATTTTGTTCATTAAAAAAAATATGGTAACCTATTAACAATATACATTTTCTATTACGGTTTTAACCTTAAGGATAAATTCAAGTTTCGAAAATTTATTTGGGACTAAACAGCAAAAGTAAATTCCAAAGTAGACCAGATTGTCATTTTCTGAAAAAATAGTGTTTATATGACTTCTTAACGGATAAAACTATTTCAACCCAAGAAGTTAATTTTTTTATCATATTTTTTGGCGAGAAATCTACTATCAAACAAAAGCGTAAAGATATTTATAATACATTTTATGACAAATCAGTATTTGATCGATGAAGACAAACATTTTACGATAATTTCAAATTAATTGCAAAAAAATGATAAATAAAATCTTGTAAATTGTAATTTTTTTTTGTTAGAACTAATAAAACTTGTCCCAAAAGGTTTTAAGTTATTGTTGCAAAAAATAAATTTCTTTGGCGGAAATTCAACCATCTTATATAATCAAACCAATTTGATAACTTTTTGCTCCCAAACTTAATTATTCTTTTCTCTTTCTTTTTACCTCTAAGTTCTCCCATTCTTCTAACTCTAGTTCTCTTATTTTCTCTCTATCTTATCAGCTTATTTTCTTAGAAAGTTTTTTATTTTTATTTTTTTAATTTTGTTATTTTTTAATTTTGTTTTTTTACCTTTTGTTACATAATTTTTTAATAATTATTACGTTTAGAAGTTTACAGTCCTTTGTGCGTGTGCTTTTTTTTTTATTATTTGGTGGCGGAAATTAAATATGGGAGATCATATACAAAAAGGGGAAAAAGTCAAGATACAAGGAGGTGAAAGAAATCAACAATTTTATGAATACAATGTAATTGTTCCAAATATTACAATGTTTTTCGAAGATCATTACGTAATGTATCCAAATATTATAATTATGTAATCGTTTGAAAAAATATTATATCATTTCCTAAAATTTTTTGTGTATTTTTTATTAGTAATAAATTTTTTAAATTACTTCTTCTACTTTCATAATGTTGGTTATAATTGTTGTCATATTAAAGAAAAATTCAATAAAAAAACTATTCAAATTTTTATTTTATAAAACTATAATTAAAAGATAATATTATATTTAAAAAAATATTTTTGTGACTAGCTTAAATATGGTCACAAATATTGTTAATTTGCATCGAAATAATTGGTAGCAAACAGGTAACGAAGACAAAGTGAAACTACATCCGACCATTGATTTCGCTGGTACAAGTTATTCTTTGCGACTAAATTGTAGAGTGGTTATACTTGATGGACCTAACGTGACCAACTTGCAACCATAACTTTTTTTATCGTAAATTATTTTTAGGGACGAACTTGATATTTCCTCAAACGCATTTATTGGCCGCAAATGACCATAATTTTAGTAGCAATTTATTCTCAATTTAGGTATGTTATAAATAAGAATAAACTTCACTTTATAATAAATTAAACTTTTACAGGTCTTATCATAAGAAATTTACCTTTACATAGTAACAATTACATGAATATGATGAAAAACACATCCCATGTTCCATTGAAGGTTTAGGATGAAATAATATAATTTTTCAAAGTTGTTTGGGACAATGATTTATTTTTGTGAACTTTAAAATGACTTTGCATGTTCTTATTGCTGCATAGATATGAGTATTATTTTTTTGAAACAATATCTATCTTGTTTGTCAATGTTTATATAATAGATTTGATATGCTCTATTAATTAGTTGTCAATGTAGCATACATATATTTTACCGCTATATCACTAAAACTAAGGATAACTAAGTCAAAATAAAATTTTTGTAACTATTAGCTAGTTATAACTTCTTTGTTACCATAAGATGGCTAGCTGTATAGAATGAGTAAGATACCTTCTAGACGGCATAACTTAAATGGCATCAATCAAATTGAGAACTACTTGCATTATTCTGTCCCATGGTTAGCAAAAAAATTTGCTTCATTCCTAATCATTTTCAATTTTAAGATTTTCCCTATTTTTATTTTTTTTAATGATTTGTATCCTTTTTTAGATGTCAGATTTGTGTGCCATTTGTTTTACCTTTTTTTTTTTTAATTTTGATTAGGAAAAGACATCTATACTCCTAAGTTTTGAAAGATGGATGTTAATACCCTCTTTTGACCATTATACCCTCTACTTCTATTATTCTAAAAAATTTAATTTTAAAATTTTTTGTAAATACAAATATTATATAAATAATATAATCTATGCACTACACTAACAATATTAAGATATTTTAATATTTTAATAAATTTTAATATATAAATTATTATATTTATTTTAATAATATATTTTTATTTATTGTAGAGGTTTTAAATAAATATTTGCATTAAATGTGTCCTACAATTAAAAAAATTCTCACATACAAAACATTGTTAAAATTATTATTTTATATAATATTCAAAATAATTAAAAATTTTAATACATTTACTTTAATATTATGATTTTATTTATCATAAAATTTACTTTAATATAATAAAGTATGTCTGATAGATTATAAAATATAAAATATATTTTAAATATTGAAATTACTTTAAAATGTATATATTATTACATTTATTTCAATATTATATTTTTATTTATTATAAAATATTAGAGTTAATTTTTTGGAATAATGGAGGTAAAATATACAATGGTAAAAAGAGGATTTTTGTATCCCTCTTTCGAAACTTAGGAGTATTGATGACCATTTTCCTAAACCTTATAGGTGTGGATATCCTTTTTTCTTTATATTAGGAGAGCTTTATTATAAAGTAATAGTTCAGATTTGCCTATTTTTGTAAATTCATGATATTTATGTTATTATGTATAAGGAACCCAAAACTTGGTTTGATAATTTAGACTTATTCAATAAAACTTCATTATCTAGAAAATTTTGTTTCGTCTATCTTTCAATGTTTAACATTTATGTTTCTTCAGTTGGTATCAGAGTAAGTTTGCTTGTCATATAGTACAACCATATGAACAAAGGAGCAACTGTCTTGAAGATGATGATCAAGAGATGCAGGGCACAGATTGTGGAGGCTATCAAATACGAAGCTAAAGAACCAACCTTGTAAGTAATTGATGATGCTTATAATCTAAGATTAATAGTGATAGAGCAGGCAATTAAAAGTTTTAAGCCCTCTATGAATGAAAATATAGTATAGAGAGAGGGAGAGAGGGAGAGAGGGAGAGAGAGAGAGAGAGTTCAACAAGATAGAGTTAATTGTAAGGAAGAACTTCAAGTATTTAATCACAATGAACAACTAGAAGATTACAATCATGTAGAGGTATCTTAGAGGGTCAATTGCGAAATATAACCTTAAAGTATCAATCCTACGTGATGAATGCCAGTAGGCATGCTTGAAGAGTTAGGAAATAGTTCAAAAGAAAAAGAATCTGTGGAGGATGATAAGAGGTACGAAAATAATTAATATTGATATTCTAGATTTTTTGGTGGGATTCGTGTTGAAGAATTTTGAGACTAGATATCAATGATGGGTAATTTTTTAAGTATATGGAGATTCCTCAAGATAAATGAGTTGAAGCTTGTGTGTGTTCAACTTTTGCCTAGTAAAAACATATGCAGCAGAAGAACAATTTATCAAATTATGGTCTAAAGTATAAAGGATGATGAAAGAGTATTTTCTATAAGCAAATTATCAGCAGCAATTATATTTCAAATATCAGAATTGGAAGTAAGGAAATCGTAGTATGAATGAGTATACAAAAAAAATTTCATCTTACTACATATGAGAAATAGTTTAAAAGAGCCAGAATTTCAATTTTTGGATTAAAGTAAGAGGTACAAAATGAGGGAGTGAATATGATTTGGGCCTTAGGTTCATAGTCGTTAAGGCTAAGAAGTTAGAAGAATAGAGGTAGTGAGCTATTTTTGGAACTCAATGACAATAGATCACTCATCTAATAGGATAGACCAACTGGAAGTAGGGTCCATATTAAGCAAAAAATATAGGTTAAAAGACACAACAATCATTGTAGTAATAGGCAAAATAGTAGCCAGTACTATATACAATAAAGTAGATATAAAAAAGAATAGAAAAGTGAGTAATAAAGGTGTGTCATATTCTTTTCTCTATTGGAAAGATTTATAAAAGCGATGTAGTATGCCCTTTATTATTAAGTAGGCCTTGGTAGTTTGTTATTGATGCACTTCACAAAACAAGGGATAATATACATCAATTTTAGTAGAATAACAAGAAGGTTTGCTTGTTGTCTTTAACTAGCGATAGTTGTAAGAAGTTGTATAAAGAAATGAATTCGAGGTAAATCGTTCTTGAAAAAGTTCTACCATTATTAGTTGAGTTTGCTGATATTACACTATCAGAAATGTCCGATGAACAGTTGCCTTTGCAAGATATACAATATCATATTGACCTGGTTCCTAGTTTAAGATTACCTAACTTGCCCATTATCATATGAGCTCTCATAAACATGCAATTCTATAAGGAGAGATTAATGAATTATTGTGGAAGGAATTCATTCTTGAGAGCATGAGTTCATATGCTAGACCAGCTTTATTAGTGTCGTAGAAGGATGAGAGTTAGTGTCTGTGAGTAGATAGTAGGTAAATTAACTAAATTATAGTGAAGTGTCAATTTTTTATTCCAACCTTTCAAGATTTGTTCGATCAATTGGACAATACTTGCTTTTTCTTGGGGAAAAAGTTATGCAGTGACTATTATTATATCATAATTAGGCCTTAAGATGAGTAGAAATAATGTAAAAGATAAAAGAAAGGTTGTATGAGTGATTTATTATGCCATTTGGGTTGTCAATTATGCTTAGTACTTTTATGCATTTAATGTAGTAGGTTTTTAAATCATTCTCTTGCAAATTTATTGTGGTATATTTCAATAGTATTTGTTGAGTATTAGAAAATATATATTTATAAAGGAGAAAATTGTCATTTTACACTTCAAGTTCTACTAACTTTTTTTTTTTATGTATTCAAATCTCTTGCGATTTTAATTATGTGTGTTTTATTTTAATCAAGTATTTTATGTATTTTAGGGATATTATGATTATTTCACAATAAATGAGACATTAGATGACAAAACGGACAGTAAATTTGAACTCAGAACGGTCGAAAACTTTAGAAAGAGCATAAAAGTATAAATGTCATTGTTCACATGTATGATACTATTTATGATACTGTTCATATATACTATACAATGACGTGGTATTGACCAGTGATGTGACATTGACCGATAATGTGGTATTAACTAATGACGTGATAATATTTGATTAGAGGAATGATGTTGCATCGACTGATGACGTGACTTGATTGATGAGTCTTATTGGATTAAAATGTTTATGCATTGTTGACCGATGACATGACAGTATGTTAGTGGATTAGAAAAATATGCATATGGTACATGTATATACATAAGATAATAGCCTTGATGATGTGTTCAAACCAATAAGAACTTGCCACGTGGTGCAATCTTGTGCATTTAAATTATTTTAACCTGATGACCATGATTTACTTGTATTTATAAAATGAGGGCTCTCCCTCCTTATTTGACATCCCTGAGTTTATTTTTAAACTCTATTTTCTATAATTCCTTCTCCATCTTGTATTTTCTTCATACTTTAATAAAATTTTTATTTTATCCTTAGTTTAAATATGAGTAGCTAATTTTCTTTCAAGTTTAGATTGAAGTTGAAGCCTCAACATGTTTCATGGGCTTAATTTATTTTCTCTTCCCCTTTAATTTCTGTGGATGTTTTGACTTTTTGTTGATAGATAGTAAAAACACAATTATTACTGTTTGGCACGATAAGTTCTCAGCACCATATTAATTAGAGCGTGGTTCATGAGGAGTGGATTTCCTCCTTATGATTTAATTGGTACTAATAAGGAATATTGAGCCTTAGTATATGTTAGTGCAGATTCAGAAACCTAAGTGTTTTATTATAATAGTTATCATTTTTAATTGTTCCTGCCATTCCAATTAAAAAATTTAGGATAATTTCATTATAATTTTAACCACCCACTTAGAAAATTAATTCGACACATAGTTAAAATTCACCTCCTCGTGGGATCAATATTCATCACTATTAATATATTCTACAATAGATTTGTACACTTGCGAGTTCAATAAAATTTACGCAACAAGTTTTTGGTACTGTTGCCAGGGAAGTAAGTTATTTTAATTTGTTGAATTAATTTTTTTTGTTTTCTAGTATTTTTTCCTTATTAAATAATAATAATTATGTAATTTAATTTTTATAATTTAAATTTCTTTAAATTTCTGTCATTTAATTTTATTTTATAATTTCTTTAAATTTTTATAATTTAATTTTCAAGTTATTTTTCTTGGTAATTTTTTATTTTATCTTGTTAATTTATTTTAATTAATTCATAGAATTAAATTTTTTAAAGCGATTTTTTGTTATTTTCTTTTAAAATTGTTATTAAAAAATAAAAATAAAAAAGTAAATCCGTAATTTTTATAATTTAATTTCTTTTCTTTTTCTCTTTTTTATATTTCTGTAAGTTAAATTTTCATCATTTTTCGTTGTAATTTATCTTGTTATTTTATTTTTAGTTAATCTATTTCTTATATGTCTTTTTGTACTTGAGTTTATTTTCATAGTAAAGTGGTAACAATGTGAGAAAGTTAGTATCATAATTTTTTTCTCTTCTTTATTTTTATTTATTTTATTCTCATTTTTTTGTTATATTTTTTTTGTATGGTCGAAGGTCTCAATTATCTAATCTTGAGCCTATAGACTTAGAATTGGAAAAAACACTTCGTATACACAAACACATTGCATTTAAAGATAAAATTAAAGTGGATTTACAACAACAAGAACCATCATAGGAGAGGCCATTTAAGGACTATTTCAGTCCCTTAGCTAACTTGAGCACATCATATATACGATATCTATTAGGAGTTTTGAATTAAAACGTAGTGTGCTAAATTGTCTCTTAACATTTTATGGCCTAGAAAATGAGGACCTATATAATCATTTGAATGATTTTCATATTGTTTGTCAAACTTTTAGATATGAGAATTTTTCAGATGATGATGTTAAATTCAGACTATTCCCATTTTCTTTAAAGGATAGAGCTCGTTCATAATTTAATACATTGCCTTGTTAATAGCATTACATCATGTGAACAAATGGTCACATAATTTTTAAATAAATATTTCCAGTTCATAAAACTAATTTTACTCGCAGGAAAATTTCAGAGTTCATCTAGAAAGAAGAAGAGCAGTTTTTCGAAGTGTGGAAGTGATTCAGTGGGCTATTCTTGAAATGTCCGTATCATGGATATGAAAAATTGGCACCAATGCCAATACTTCTTGGAGAAATTATTGCCAAATGTGCAAAAATGGCTAATAGCAACAAGTGGAAGAGAACTAATGTCTAAAAGTGCATTAGAAATTTGAGATTTCTTTTAGCGACAAGCGGATGATTTCCAACAACAGAGTTGATCATTCATGAATAATAAAAAAATTAAAGGAGTGAATGAGGTCTAAGTTAGCGAGTCAAGCTCTATAATTAAAAAAGTCAAAGAAATGGTTGAAGGTCTTACCCTACAAATCGCATATTTAACAGTTGCTAAATCAACATAGTCACATGACCATATTTATACCCAGATCAAACCAATGTCATAGGTGTAATGAAAAAAAAATCAAACTACAACCCTTACTCTAACATGTATAACCCTAGATGGAGAGACCACCATAATTTTTTGTGGTCTCAAAGATTCCAATAAAATAGACTAACAACTCTAGCTCTACTACTATAACTAATTCCTAAAGTTCCATTACCTCTCAGCCACCATTCATACCTTATAATCAAAACTTAAATTATTTTCAACCCAGACTATGAGAGGATGTATTCTAGAATTTTAAGAATTTTATCTACTCTACGATCAAGTAACAAAACCGCACCATTAATAGACTATGAAAAGAGATGAGAGCAACTTCAACTCACAGATCCAGTTAATTCTAAATCTTGAAAAGATGGTGGGCCGGCTTGCCTCTTCAATTTAAACCCTAGTAATGACTGTTGAGAAAGATAAATTCCCAAGTTAACTAGTGTCAAACCCCAAAAGAGTGCATGAAGCAAGTACCAGTTCACCTCAGCAATATGAAGAGGTCAAAGCCATCATGACCCTGTGAAAAGGAAAAGAAATTAATAACAAAATGGAGATGTCGATGACAAAAATGACTCAAATTGTACTTGTAAATATTGAGGACTCCTCATTAGAAAAGAAAAAAGAAACCAATCTACGAGAATATGTTCCTAAAGCTCCATTTCCCTAAAGGTTAGCTAAAGCAAAAAAAGAAAAATCTACTGGTGAGATTTTTGAAATCTTCGAACAAGTAAGTGTTAACATCTCTTTCCTTTAAAACATTGTGGATAATGTTCCGTTCTGGTTAGGAGAAGGGAATAATTGATGGTTATGGAATGTCTCAATCTTAGTGGAGTTTTTACTAATTTTTGTTGTAGAAACAAACTGTGCTTAAGTTTTTACATTGAAGATAGCTGAAAATAGAGTGTGATGACTCTAGAAAAGCATCTTTTTAGTTTGAAAGTTAATTTTTTTTTTTTACTTTTCAGTCATTTTTTAAGCTTTATTTTAAGTATGATTTTTCTAACTTTCTCTTTCTAACTTCTCCTTTATAAATATACACATTTAAAATTTTGAGTTGAAGATGGCAGAATATAAAATATTGTGATTCTAGAAACGCATCTTCTTAATTGTAAAAAATAAAAAAGTATTTTTGTTATCTTTTTGACATGATAACTTTCAAAATTTAGTATTTATGTTATCCTTAGTCTTGAGTTTCGTTATAACATATTTTCTACTGTACATGTTAATGTCAGAGACAAAAATATGAGTTGCTTGAAGGAATAAATATGTCATAATAAATTTCAAGTGAGTTCTTGAAACTGTTATTTTTTTAGAGAGTAACTATTTTTATCCATTCTTTATACAACTTAGCAGTTTATTATTTTATACACGATTTCTAAATTTCTTGAGTCAACCTTCTAAAAAAAAATTGTGTGTTGCTATGTCTGAAGGTTTATCTTAACTAGTAGATATGGAAGATTATTTAAAACCCTAAAAGATGATGGAAAGGCCATCTTTGACCTGTTTGAGCCTTTCTAACTATTCCTTTTATGAAATATCCTTAGTTAACCCTTTTGAGCCATAAAAAAAATTATTATCCTTTTCTTTGTTAACTTATCATCTCGATCTAACTCCGATATGAAATATTACTCGATGTCGTACAAATTTCATCTCCTATTCGTGTTTGAGAAAAATATAAATAATTATTTTGTTCAATAAAATTGTGCCTTATTAAAAAAAGAAAAAAATTCAAAAAATATATATACTAGTTTGAAAAAAAAAAAGAAAGAGAGATGTACCTTGTAATCTTTTAAAAAACTCTATTTTTTCTCAAGCATATATTTTGTTTTTCTTTCTCTACTTTCCTATCTTTATTCGCTATGTCACTAGCCTATATTATGTTCTTATAAAAGTCTTTCTAGATTTTAGAGAACTATAGTTTGAAGTAGAAACTAGTTACATGGGTTGTAAAGATGCAGTGATGTATAAAAAGAAAAGAAAAAAATATATATATATATAAAGAAAAAAATAAATAAATACATTGGTTGGACTCACATTTTGACTTGAGATCATATTATTTCTAAGCTGTTGGCACATTTATTTTATCTTAGTGAGAGTGTATGGTATTACTTTAATATTTTCTCTTAATTTACCATTTATGGGAGTGACTATTAATATTGGGTTTATTTTCTTTGTGAGAGTGTCACTACTAGTGAGATTTTAGGGTATTGACATGTCATTCTTAAAAGTAGCTTGATTACAGTAGTTATAACAAAGTCTACTCAACTGATTCATATAGATGGTTGATTTGGGAGTAATATTTCTTAAAGACTGAAGATAATGTTTATACTTTTATTTGATTGTTACTATAAGTTTGATTAAATAAATAAGATAGTTTGAAAAAAAAAGTTTTGGGCTTAAATTTGATTTCGCTTAATTTGATAGGGAGTAGTAATGAGCTGGTTAAGAGGTGTGTTGAGTGCTAGAAAATGTATATTTATAAAGGAGAAAATCATCATTTTACACTTTAAGTTCCACTAACTTCCTTACTTTTATGTATTCAAGTTTATTGTGATTTTAATTATGTGTGTTTTATTATAATTAAGTATTTTATATATTTTAAGGACATTATCTCATTTCATAATAAATGAGATATCAGATGACAAAACAGATAGTAAATCTGAACTTAGAATGGTTGAAAACCTTAAAAGGAATATAAAAATGTAAATGCCTGTGTTCACATGTACAGTATTGTTCATGCTACTATTTATGACACTGTTCATATATATTGTATGATGATGTGGCATGACTGATGACATGGCATTAACCGATAATTTGGCATTGATCAATGATGTGGTAATATTTGATTGAAGGAATGATGTGGTATTGACTGATTATGTGGTGTTGACTGATAACGTGGCTTGACTGATGAGATGTCACAATCTTATTGGATTAAAATATTTATGCACTGTTGACCGATGATTTGGCAGTATGTTAGTGGATTAGGAAAATATGTGTACGATACATGCATATGCACAGGATAATAGTCTTGATGATGTGTTCAAACCATTCAAAACTTACCACGTGGCGTAATCCTGTGCGTCCAAATTATTTTCATCCGATGACCATGATTTACTCGTTGTATCTATTAAAAGAGAGCTCTCCCTCCTAATTTGAGGCCCTTGAGTTTATTTTTAGCTTTATTTTCTGTAATTCCTTCTCCATCTTGTATTTTCTACGTATTTTAATAAAATTTTCATTTTATCTATTGTTCAAATATGAGTAGCTAATTTTCTTTCAAGCTTAGGTTAAAGGTAAAGTCTCAATATGTTCCATAGGCTTAATTAATAAATTTATTTTCTCTTTCCCTCTAATTTCTATGGATGTTTTGATTTTTCGTCGACAGATAGTAATAACACAGTTATTACTATTTGACATGATAAGCCGTTAGTACCATATTAATTAGAGCGTGGTTCATGAGGAATGGATTTTTCCCTCATGATTTAATTAGTACTAATAAGAAATATTGAGCCCTGGTGCATGTTAATACAGATCCAGATACGTAAGTACTTTATTATAATAGTTGTCATTTTTAATTGTTCCTGTATTCCAATTCAAAAATTTAAGATAATTTCATTATAATTTCAAGCACCTACTTAGAAAATTAATTCTATATATAATTAAAATTCATTTCCTTATGGGATCAACACTCATCACCATTAAAATCTATAGACCAATTGAGTGCATTGAAGTCATTGGAGCACTACTTGATTCAGAAGGAGTTTATGTTTTATAGTGACTGTCGAACATTGAAGTATTTTAACAACTAAAAAAATCTAAGCAAGATTGCAAGCGAGATAGGTAGGCTATACATAAAAATTCATTTCTGTTGTGAAGCATAAATATGAGCAATAGAATAAAATTGTTACACACTTAATAGGTGACTAAATTTACTAGTAAAACTAGTCAATAAAGTTATTGGTTATGAATGCTTGAAAGAGTTGTATGTTAAGGATGAAGACTTTATGGATATTTAGAATCAATTCATTAATCATAAGAATACAAAAGATTTCTTTATTCAAGATAGCTATTTGTTTAAAACTAATCAATTATGTGTCTGTGACTTATGTAAAGGACAATTGGGCAAACATATTGATCTAGACAAGACCAAGGCACCTGTGGAAGAGTGAAATTATTGGCCATAATTAAATAGATACACTCAAAATTATGCAAGCTTATACATGTCAGTACTTGTTCTAAATAATATTTAGTTAGGTTTGTCTATGGATTTTGTGTTTAGGTTACCTTGGACAAGGACTAAACGAGATTCTATATTGATTGTGATGGAAAAGTTTTTGAAGATGATGCCTTTTATTACTTGTAGGAATACTGAAGATGCTACTTTAGTTGTGCATTTCTTTTTTTAAAAAGTGGTCCGATTGCATAGAGTTTTAAAACGATACTTCTAACAAGGTGTTGTGCAAATTTTATTGAACTCACAAGTGCACGAATCTATTGTAGAATAGATTAATGGTAACGAGTGTCAATTCCATAAAGAGATAGATTTTAATTATATGTCAAATTAATTTTCTAAGTGAGTAGTTGAAATTATGGTGAAATTATCCTAAATTTTGAATTGGAATGGCAGGAATAATTAAAAATGACAATTATTATAATAAAGCACTTAGGTATCTGGATCCATATCAATATATACTAGGGCTCAACATTTCTTGTTAGTACCAATTAAATCATGAGGAGAAAATCCACTCCTTATGAACTACGCTCTAATTAATATAGTGCTAAAGGCTTATCATGTTAAATAGTAATAACTGTGTTATTACTATTTATAGATGAAAAGTCAAAACATCCACAGAAATTAAAGAGGAAGAGAAAATAAATTTACCAATTAAGCTTATGGAACACATCGAAACTTTACCTTCAACCCAAGCTTGAAAGAAAATTAGCTACTTATATTTGAACTACGAGTAAAATGAGAATTTTATTAAAATACGTAGAAAATATAAGATGGAGAAAGAATTATAGAAAATACAGCTAAAAAATGAATTCAGAGATCTCAAATTAAGAGAAGGAGCCCTCCTTTAATAGATACAACGAGTAAATCATGGCCATTGAATTAAAATAATTTCAACGCAAAGGATTGCGCTATGTGACAAGTTTTGATTAGATTACATACATCATTAAGGCTATCATCCCGTGTATATGCATATACGTATACACATTTTTTCTGATTCACTAACGTGCTGCCACGTCATCAGTCAACAGTGCATAAACATTTTAATCCAATAAGATTGTGACACCTCATCAGTCAAGCTACATAATTAGTTAACGCCACATAATCAGTCAATGCCACATTATTCCTCCAATCAAATATTGCCATGTCATTTGTCGGTGTCACGACATCGTACAGTATATATGAACGTATCATGAATAGTACTATACATGTGAACATTACCATATATGTGAACAGTGATATTTATACTTTTATTCTCCTCCTAAGATTTTTGACCATTTTGAGTTCAGATTTGCAATCCGTTTTGTCATCTAATGTCTCGTTTATTGTAAAATAACAGTGATGCCCTTAGAAAATATAAAACATTTAATTATAATAACTAAAATTATAAGGGACTTGAATACATAAATTATAACTATAATTTATAAGGGACTTGAATACTTAATTATAATAAAACACACATAACTAAAATTATAAGGGACTTGAATACGTAAAAGCAAGAAAATTAGTAGAACTTGAAATGTAAAATGATGATTTTCTCTTTTATAAATATACATTTTCTAGCACTCAATATAGGATTTAAAGTTCATAAGCAAGTTTTGGTAATATCTCTAGCATAAGGTGGTACACATATGTAATTTAGTAGTGCTTTTCATCTGTAAAAAAAAAAAATGGTTAAACAAAGGTTTTTGATTGGCCTTTGGGCAACATGTTACATTGTATTTATAGATTTAACTAATAAAACTAAGAAGCTTCCTTGCCTTGGGTTGAATTTCCTTATAATAATAACGTGAATTAATCTACTTGCAAGACCCTTTTTAAGATTGTCTACATCTATTTCCTACACCATATTGATGATCTAACTTTTATACCAATAGCAGTTAGATGGAGTAAAGCATTTGATAATGTAGTAGGAAAGGCTTCGCAAATTCATACTAAGGTTCATGCTTATTTGAAGGTTACCAATCCTAAGTACAAGGTTGAAACAAAGAAGCATTAATGTAAGAATGTATGTCAAAGGGGTGATTTAGTGATGACACACCTACAATATAGCTGTTTCCTTAGAATTCGCCTTGCGTTAAAGAAGTTGAAGCATGGTCCTTTTCAAGTAGTGCAGAAGATTATGGTAATGCTTACATGCTCCAGCTACTAGATGATTGGAATATGTCTCACATGTTCAATATGGCTAATGTAACGCCCAAAAAAAAAAAAGAAGATCCATTATAGAATTTGGGTTTTTACTAGATTTTATGGAGGCCTTTTAATCCTTACTAGAAAGGGATACTAAGTTATTATTAAGGGTTAATTATAAGCTACTTTTTGTAAAAAGGGTTATTTCTCCAAAATCCCATTCCCTATAAATTTATCTTTTGTTCCCTTTTTCATAACCCTAAAAACCTACGATATTCATATTTCTTCTCCTCTCTACTCTTCATAATATTTTCACTCAAACTCTAGGATTCAATCTTCATACAAGAGAGAATCAAAGCAAACGGTAGGTATACTCTCCTTATTCCCTTTAAGATTTTTAAATTATTGTATCTAGGGTTTATTTTTGGCATGATATAGGATGTGTTTAGGGTTTTAATTGATTAGAAGTTTGATTAATCAACCCTTGGCATAATAAGCATATGGGATGATTCTGGACAGCATGATATCTTGATTTTTAATCTTATATTTTGTGAACAAAATTTTCTTAGAAATTGATATATCTGAAACTATACATGTAGGATTTCTGGAATAAATTTTATTTCATTAAATTTGAGTTCTTTTTCAATTTTATATGAATTTTCGAAATAGAACCACTGCACTGGAAAAACTGCGATTCCAGCATTGCGATTGGATTCAAGAAATTATTGTTACCATCAAATGAACTCAGAAAATTATGAAAGTTTATACAGATGTTAATACACGTCTAGTATCTGCAGTTCTAATTTCATAATTTTTAGATTAGTATTTTATTTTATAAAATTCTCGGAACCTGTTCTGTTCGGTTAAGGTTATGCAAAGACAGTTTAGAACTTGCTGAGAAATAAATAGTTTTGAAAATGTTTTCGATTACGAATTCTTTTGAAAAGTTTATATGAGGTACCTATGGATGCATAGAATATCTTTGTAGAATATTATGTCATTCCAAATTTTAGATTAAGAGTTAAAATTCTGGGAATTAGACCTATACGGGTATGGAGTAGAAAAATCAGATTCCTAGAATAAGTTATTGATTGTCATAGTTGGTATTTGTTTAAGGTGTTAGAGGTGAATGAGGCTCTTAAAGGCTTAGAGATTGTTAATTCAAATTCTTTTGTCGAGATAAGTAACTTCATTCCTAGTATACTGGATATGTTTAAGTATTTTGATATTATTTAAGAAATTTTTTTATATTATTTAGAAATTAAAAGATTTTCGTAGCAAAAATTAGTTTATGAAAATGTTTCCAAATATGAATTCTTTTAATAAAATATTTTATAAATGTCTTTTAATATGTAAATTATTTTGGTGACATGACTTCTTATTATGATTTTATCTGTAAATCAATTTGCAAGCTTAAATTATTTTTATGGACTTTTCTGAATCTGATACGAATGTTTGGCACTCATGTGTGATATTAATTATCGACGATTATAAGATTCTTAATGTTTTGGCTCATTGTCCATAGTTATTTTGATTCTGATTCTAATCGTAATATATGATATATCTGACTGGACCAATACTGGGTATATGTTCTGAATGTGCACACAATATTCTAATTCTGATTCTGTCTGAGCCCGGTAACCGGGACTATAGGTGACATTATGTGACATGAGCTAACTTTTCATTTTCTGTATAAGTGAATATGATTTGTTTTCATAAGAAGTTTGGTTTTTGATGTTCTGAATTCTTACGGATTTACATTAACTAATTGAAATACGTTATTTCATCATGATATATAGTTTTTATGAAATTTATGGATTTAGTAAATATGTTTTGCTCAAAGAAGGCTTGCAATATTTTTTGGGTATCTATAGGCCTAGTGTGTTAGGAATGACTTTACTTATCGAGTTGATGGCTGACCTTTCGTCATTACTTTTTTGTAGATTAAGTTCCATTGAGAGGTATGCCTAGCCTTGGAGTTAGAGATTTTTATTTCTGATCGCTATTTAAATAAGAAGAAGAATAGACTCATGTTTCTTTTTAGTTTATTTCGACCATAAACTTGTAATTTGGATTTTGAAACTTGTTATTTTTATATTTCTAGAGAGATCATTTAGCGTTGGATGTATGAACTGAGGAATTATTCTTATAAGAATTTGAGGTATTTCAGTTTGAAATTTTATAAGTAGAGATTATGTTTTGTGAATAACCTCCTTCTTTCACGTGCTCTGCACGTGTTTGATTTGGAGTGTTATAGCTAATCTATTTGAATGCCATCCAATGATGAGGAATTGTATGATCTAAATTCGAGGACGAGTTCTTTTTAAAGTGAATGAGACTAATGTGGAATGATTACATAGAACGAGCAAGTACATTCTATAGGTCATAATTTAGGTTATAAATGTCTATTTTAGGTGGATAATAAGCCTTTTTGAAGCTTATGATGAGACAAATTAAATGCAAAGCAAGTTTACACCATTCTACTCAATGGTCAAGCAAAAAATTCTACTTTTTTCTTTGTTTATTTTAGGATTTTTGCATATATTTCTTGTTTGTTTATGTTTTTTTATCTTTCATTTTTCCAGATTTTGTATTTGAGTCCATTATTTTTGCTTTTGTTGTTTAGATTAGGAGAATTTTATTATAAAATAATATTTTAGATTTGTCTATTTTAGAAAATTCAAGATATTTAGGGTTATTGTATATAAGAGGTCTAAAACCTCACTTAAGTAATTCAAAACTTATGTCTCACTTGAGTATTGGCCTCTCCCAAATCTAGTCATTGTGGAGCTTCCTAATAACGACATCATAGCAAAGGTAGTATATAAAAAATTTTTATTGAAAGTCTAAATGAATAAAATTAGGTTTTTGAGCCCCTATTATAACAAGCTTAAAAGATTGAGAATTTACCAAATAGGCAATTCTAAAATATAATATGAGAATTAAATTCTGCTAATCAAAATAGAAAGAGAAAAGCAAATGGCACTCAAATATGAGTTTTAAAAATAAAAGATAAAAATCCTAGAAGAATATGGAAAAATAAAAAAATTTTAAACTGAAAATGACCAAGAAAGAAGCAGAATTTTCAACTTGACCCGAAGGCAAAACAATGCAAGTGGTTGTAGATTAGATTTATCTTGTCACAAGTTTTAAAACACTATATTATACACCAAAATTATTATGTTCAACACACTTTTTCTTTAATTCATGAAATTGTGCAATTTCAATGATTCAGGGCATCCTAAATCAGAGATAACTTACTCATAAATGACTTGAGATTAATATAAGAATTCGGAATGGAATTCAATTTAACTTGTCCTTAGTTAAATTACCTGATATTCAAAAGAGAAATGAAGAAAGGTATAATATCACTCAATTCTGTCTTTACATGTTAGCAGACTATCAGAAATAACACATTGACTCATAATAGTTTTATTTATTAAGGAAGACAAATTATGTGGATGTGAACATAAAAAAAATTACGTGGATATGGGCATAAAGAATCTTTTGCATATCTCAAGAGTCTTTACTGTTCAACTGAACCAAACTGAAATTAACATCATTGACAAGCGATGGCAGCACCTATCGTCTTATTTAATTCAACATAACACAAAAGATTTACACTTTTATACTTAACTCGCGTGATCAGGATTCTTTTCATATTGAGGGACAATAAGAAGACTAAGAGTATTGTTCGCAATGTCATCATCAGGAACACTGTGCCAATGTGGAATGCTCCAAATGTCCAACCACTTTATTACCTGAAAATTCATATTAGTAAATTTATTTATAAATGTATTTACTAAAGCATGAGTTATAAAATATATTAAATTGAAGTTGGCCCAGAAACCTGCATAAGGCGTTCCCATATACTTCAAATAAAGAAAGATCAAATCTTGGAAGTAACTAAGTTGCTTTTGCTTCTTTTTTGACATAATATATTCGTCTGCCTGTATGGAATGAAGCTGGGTGCTTGGGGCGTTGTTGATGCATGTGCGGTAGCCAACGGACCAAAAAGATTGTGAGTCAGATTCGGGCATAAATCACGTTCCCATTAGTTAATAATAAAAGTAATCAAAACAACTGTAGATACATTAGCAATTAATTTCATAGTTAAGAAGAATCGGAAAGGGAGAATCTATTCAAATAAAAATGAAAGGAAGCATAAGAATAATAATGTAACAGGAGAGATGCTTTTTCTTTTATAGAATAATGACAATAATCGAACCGGATAATTTTTTTCTTTTCTGAGAATAAGAATGATAATTTGTTCGGCAAGCTTTTTTTGTTCCTTGAAATATTCTCATGTTGATAATTTTATCGCATATGATTCATTACTAAATTTTAATTGACATTTACGTGAAGAAAATGATTTATTACTGAAATTTAATTTACTTCCGTTAGTGGCAATAAAGAATCAGCGATCAGCCAAGAAAAAATCCAATTTTCCATGCAAGAAATAAGCATGTGGAGGCACTACAAGACATTTGAATTTTTAAGACGATAATTTGTACAACACTTTAAAATTTGGTCACGAAATGTTATTTATTGCAACAAATTTATGAAATCGTATCTAATAATTTTGTCTTGACTTGTGTTATATTTCCTAACCAATAATTTTATTTTGGGACACAATAAGTGGTTGCTAATTCAACTCTTTTTTCACAAAAGTTATTTTTGTTACAGAAAAACATATTATTTTAGCGCAAAAGTTTCCATCCAAATTTGAAATATTTTGGAACAATAATTCATCGTTTATGACAAAATAAATGTTTACAAAATACAATTATTGGCGACGACAATATTTTGTAATTAAAAAGTAAGTATAAATTTAACCAAACTATTTGTGATACATATATTAGTCTCTAAAGCCATTTTAATTTTTTATAATTTTAAGACCCATTTTTTTGGTCATATATAATTAATATAGTGATAAAACAAAATGTAGTAGCTGAAAGTTCTATCTCGAATAACATTGTGTTTTTGTGAGTAAGTTATTTCTTCATTGAGACACACTATTTGGTATCAAATTGAACATTCTTGGGATGAATATTATGCTAGTCGACAAATTTGTTTTTAACTAATCATAGGTGATGAAATTGTTATGTAACTAAAAATATGTGCAAATCTAGCCATACCATCAATGACATATAATAGTGTTTTCTAAATCTATTATGAATTTTTATAATTTTAAGACCCCATTTTTCAGTCCTAGATGAGCCATTATGGTGACAAAACTAGAAACAGTAACTAAATGTTTTGCCTTTGATAGCATCATGACCAAGTTATTTATTTTCTAAGACACATTGCTTGGTCTATAATTCAACTTTGTACTAAACTTTATTAGTCACCAAATGTCATGACCAACTTAGACTTGATAAGATTTGTCCGCTTTGAGCCTTAACAAGGCTAATATGTTTTTGTTCCTAGGCCATCTATACCCTCCAAAATAAGTCTTGTCAATTAAAGTATGGATCACCCCTTATACCCAACATTTCTCCTCTGCTTTGCCAATGTAGGATTCACTAAAGGTGTTACATACACTCACTTAGAGACTCAGCATCTTTATTGAGGCTAAAAAATGAACTCAGGAGTGTCAAATTAGGGGGAGAAACCCTCCTTTTATAGATACAGTGAGTAAATCATGGCCATCGGATTAAAACAATTTGGATGCACAGGATTGCGCCATGTGGAAATTCTAATTGGTTTGAACACGTCATCAGGGCTATTATCCTGTGTATATGCATGTACGGTATGCACATTTTTTCTGATCCATTAACATACTGCCATGTCATCGGTCAATAGTGCATAAATATTTTTATCCAATAAGATTGTGACACCTCATTAGTCAAGCCGTGTCATCAGCCAATGCCACATAATTAGTCAATGCCACATCATTTCTCCAATCAAATGCTGCCACGTCATCTATCGGTTTCACACCATCGGTCAATGCCACATTATCGGTCAATGCCATGTCATCGTACAATATATATGAACAGTGTCATGAATAGTACCATGAACAGTACGTACATGTGAACAGTGCCACATCATTCCTCCTAAGATTTTTGACCGTTCTGAGTTTAAATTTGCCGTCCGTTTTGTCATCCGATGTCTCATTTATTGTGAAATGACAATGATGCCCCTAAAACATGTAAAATACTTAATTGTAATGAAATACTTCACTAAAGGTGTTACATACACTCACTTAGAGACTCAATATCTTTATTGAGGCTAAAAAATGAATTCAGGAGTGTCAAATTAGGGGGAGAAACCCTCCTTTTATAGATACAGTGAGTAAATCATGGCCATCGGATTAAAACAATTTGGATGCACAGGATTGCGCCATGTGGAAATTCTAATTGGTTTGAACACGTCATCAGGGCTATTATCCCGTGTATATGCATGTACGGTATGCACATATTTTCTGATCCATTAACATACTGCCATGTCATCGGTCAATAGTGCATAAATATTTTTATCCAATAAGATTGTGACACCTCATTAGTCAAGCCGTGTCATCAGCCAATGCCACATAATTAGTCAATGCCACATCATTTCTCCAATCAAATGCTGCCACGTCATCTATCGGTTTCACACCATCGGTCAATGCCACATTATCGGTCAATGCCATGTCATCGTACAATATATATGAACAGTGTCATGAATAGTACCATGAACAGTACGTACATGTGAACAGTGCCACATCATTCCTCCTAAGATTTTTGACCGTTCTGAGTTTAAATTTGCCGTCCGTTTTGTCATCCGATGTCTCATTTATTGTGAAATGACAATGATGCCCCTAAAATATGTAAAATACTTAATTGTAATGAAACACACATAATTAAATTCAAAAAAAACTTGAATACATAAAAATAAAGAAGTTAGTAGAACTTGAAGTGAAAAATAATAATTTTCTCCTTTATAAATATACATTTTCTAGTACTCAATACTCACGACTGCTCAAAGGAAATGAGGAGTCGCTCTGATACTATCTATCATAACCCAACTCAAACCTGGTAAGAGACTGTCTGCTTTGGGCCTTTACAAGGCTCACATGGTTTTGTTCATGGGGCACCCATATATCTCAAAATACTTCTTATCAATTAAGGAATCACCACTTATAAACCTAGCATCTCTCTCATATTTTGCAGGTATGGGATTTGCCTATATTACATATAACCTCTTAAGGACTCAGCATTCTTGTTGAGGTTTGCCTTACCATTGCTCAAGAGGACAAGCAAAGCAACTTTGACACCATTTGTCATAACCCAACCCAGATTTGGAAAGATATTGTCCACTTTGGGCTTTAATAAGGCTTGTATAGTTTTGTTTCTAGGGTGCCTATGCATCCTAAAATGTGTCTTGGCAATTAAGATGTGTGTCACCCCTTATAAACTCAACATTTCTCTCATACTTTTTTGATATAAGATTCACTTAGAGTGTTACACCAAAAGATAAATTTTTTTTTTTGGCACAAGTTCCCTTGATAAATGTAACATGCTTGAATGATATTATTATTAGTCACAAAACATAATTATAGGTGATGAAATTGTTTCATAATCAAAAAGCTTCTTTAAATTAGGGGAATTATTAAAGAAAGATAACACCAGTTTTTAAAGCTACAACTTTGAGACCCTTTTTTTGCAACATATGAGAAACTACAATAAATGAAAAAATTAAGGTGCATGTTTATCTTCACTTGCTTTTAACCAATATATTTTGTTATTACTATTCTATCTAGATAAAATTTTAACCTTATGACTAGACTTTTCTTGATTGTTACTTTTCAACAATTAAAAAAATAACTACAAAGAATTGATGGATTAATATGGATGAGTAATGGTGGAAATCCAAACACTTTATTAGAATTTATATATGTAACTTTATCACGTCAATTTGTGAAGGGATTAACTGATTTTTCAAATAATTTCTCATCTAAAATCATTTATATAGGTAAATTTGTACAACTCACTTGTAATCTATTATTATTATTATGATAAATTAGCTAATTACAACAAGCATTATACTTTTATTTTATTAGAAAATATTTAGCCATTTCAAAAGTCGGGTAGCTTAGTATTTTAGTCATATGTGCGGGGCACTCCTTTCTTTCTTTAATTTGATGCGACTTATTAACTTTAGTTTACACATAATTTCTTAAAATAAAATGTAATTAAAATTTAAAAGGTTAGACAAAATTATTTTCAAGTATATATAAACAATTGATTGATCCCACAAAAGAAAAAACAATTAATGGGTATTCAACCCAAGCTAAGACAAACAAAAGGAAGACAATACTGAACAATCTAAGCTCAATGTCAGCCACTCTCACTTTTTGAACCCATGGAAGCACCACAGGAGGAGCCAAAATCGACATGGGAGGAGCCAAAACCATCAGCTAAGGAATGGGGTTTTTCACCTCATATTGAACCTTTGGTTCTTCACAAACAAGCTTCATCTTCCTTTTATTCCCTTCTCAAATTATCAAACTCAAAGATACCATTTCAAAATTTCTTCTTAAATCCAAAACCCTTATATGAGAATCTCTTTTTCCTTGCATTTGTTATTCTTATTCTTCATGAAGCATTTATCTAATGGTAGGAACTAATTCTTTAACTGAAAAAGAAAAGCCCATTTTGGCAAAGACATGATTTGATTAGGGGTTTTATTCTTTTTTAAGCACTTGTTAGGAGGTTGAATCATTCTTGTAATTGTTGTGTAAATCTTGATTGCTATAGAATGTATCTTTACTTATTTGTCTTTTACTTGATCTTTTGTTTCATGTGGAGATTGAATATGCTAATGTTGTAGCTACTGATGGCAAGGTTAGGTCAGTGAAAGTGAAAAGATAGAAATTCAAATGTGTCTTGTAGTCACAAAACTATTGATTATTTTTTGAAAATTAATTGAGATAGTACTACAAAATTAAGAACATCAGATATAATGCTAGTTTTGCACTTTGGTATTCAATGTTACAATATTCTTTTTAGTAGCGATAATACTAATGAGAATGCCACTATAGGGGCATATGTAATATGATTTCGACTTCTATTTCTAGGGATAGATGTGTTCATGAATAGAGTTAATGGAACTTTAATTTTTCGTAGAATTTTACCAAGTTTCTTGAGAATATAGCAATACATAGCATGAATATCATATTTAATTTTCTTATTTAGTTCAAAAGCACATAATTATTTACCTAAGAAATTAAAAATCATGGATGCAATATCATATGTATTATTATTACATTTAGGTGAAGTGTGCTATTTATATATGAAATTTCAAATCATTGGCACTTTATCTTAAAAGAGGAAATTGATGGTGAAGTGATTACACACATGTATTATTTGTTTTAATAAATGAATATAATAAGGAAAGACTTGTTATTTTCTTCATCAAAGTAATGAATATAGTCTAAAATATGATTATATATGTCTTTAAATTATTAGTATTTCATCCATCGAGAAAGAAGTTAAAAAAATGGAACAGATAAAGACTAATCAAATGTATTGGTTCTTTTTGGGTATGGAAATTAGTTACCAAAATCAATTTCTTTTTTCAATTATAATTATTGATAATTCTCTTTTCTTTCTTTAACTGATCTTTTATGTAAATCATTTGGACACGTAGTTTGTGACAGTAGAACCATGGTGATGATAACTATGATGAACCTTCTAATAATAATTTTATAGCGCCCCAAAACTAGAGCACCACAAGGTATTAGATCTAGAAACTATTAGATAGCATTTTTGTAAGGATAGATGACTGCACAATTCCTTTCAAAAGTGCCTCTTGATAATGCAAGGCTAATAAAAAACTGAAAACAATATTATTAAAGTTTTTGGGTTCAAAGGAGAGCCATATATTAATCCGTGATTTAGTTATATTGAGTTATAACTATTTAATCCATTGTATTGAAATGAAAGATTGTACTGGTTCATCCATTTATACCTTAAAGGGATAAGTGGAGTGAAAGTTTTAGGCTTTGAGTTTTGTGAAAAGAGGTTGCCAAATGAGGAGTTTAAATTTTTTGTACTTTATCTTTCAACAGTTCAACTTAGGCCACTTTTTTTTTAAATAATTCATGTATTTATGGATTAAATTGTGGAATTGCAACTGATAAGTTTGCTTGATCTTAATGTTATATTCTTCAAATGATTTGTAAGAGGTCAAACACTGTTTATAGATTTAAATTTAAGTAAACTGTAGCATTGTTGTTGATCTGAACTTGGAAGAATTTAACAGATCTCATTCCAACTGGTAATTAAGGCAAAATATTTATGAATGATCTACATGTTTCAATATGGTACCAAAGTTTTGGGCTTGTCCTTTACCAAAGAGTCACGCTATTGTTCTTTAAGATTTATTTGCCTAAAAACATTTTTGTACTTGCATTATTTTCTAATGATTACAATTTTGAATTTTGGTTCCTAGATATTGGTAATTGTGCAGTGAGAATGTTTCTTGATTATTTCTAGGTATAATTCAATGAAGATAACAAGGACAGTTAATTGGCCATGTTCTTATCTGCGACTTCAAAGTAGTCTTTGAGAATAGTTAGTCATAATTTTCAAGTACAAATTATTGGAAAAGGAAAAGTACTAGTGAAATCTTAAACAAAGAAAGGCTCTGATGAAGAGTTACAACAGGTTTAGTGAAAAAATAAATTAGCTAGTTTTCTAGCTCTTTGATGCATTGCTTGTTAGAAGTATAAAGATAAGGCTCATGAATATCTCTCAAAATTGTAAGATGCTATAAATTCATAAGATTAAACTCTTTATGGTACCTGTGTTATCAATACTATTGTGCTGATATTAAGAGATTGTTTTGTGGAGTTAAAAGTTTTTATTAATGATTTTATATTTGTATCATTTAGTTTGCTTTTTAATTTCGCTAGGGTCAACTTCCCGCTGGTTTTATGGATGACTTTAACATGCTCAAAATTGTTAGCACACCTAAAATGTAAGCATTTAGCATTAATTTTAATTCTCGGCTTGCACAAAAAGGGTTTTGTGATTGCAAAGTCCCATCAATATCATAATTCAGTTAGACATGGTAGATTAAAACATAATTGTTAGTGACAATCTTGGTTGCTTGTCCTTGTAACCATATGATTTTTTATTTCATAATTCTATGTAATACTTTGCCTATCAAGTATTGTTCATAGGCTTTATTTAACAGTACACACTCTATGTTCTTTTTTGATAATAGACAAGTAAACGTATTATCAAGTGTTGTTTATAAGCTCTATTTATTACTATGTCGTTGTCTTAAAATTACTATGAATCTTGCAAGTAAAAGGCAAAAAAATCTAGCTTTTAAAATGGAAGTTTCTAATGATTGGTAAATATGAATCTTAAATAATAGTTTTATCAATAGTAATAAATGTAATATAGGTTGTTCATCACACAATTGTGTAGAATATGTTGGGATTAAAAGCTTCATTCTGTGGAAATCCTTTGGCTAGTGTAGTATCTTTTGCCTTGACAAATTTTATTAGACGTGAGAAACTTGATGAAAGGGATCAAATTCTGCGAATACAACTGATTACGCTTTTATTTGCATCCTTATAGAAATGTCTTTTGTGAGATTTCTAATTTTAGTATTTGTGGTTGTTATGGAGGATGTTTAATATTCTAATGATTTTGGTGATTTTTTATTTTGTTTTTGAAAAATGATTTCCACATGGTAACTTTTAAAATATACATAAAAAAGCAAAAATAGTAACACACACCAAATTAGTTACATCATGAGGGAAAAATTGATGGGTTAATGTGTTCTTAATTAATGATAAAATTATCACATTATTAATTATGATAATTATTACAAATTACTTTTAAATAATTAAACATCATCACTTGTTATTTAGTAGTCATTTGCTGATAGGTTAAGAAATTGACATATCTTTCCATTTGAAGAAGCTTGTGTCTCTCAATTTGCATGTGGTATCACTAGGATTTATTAATAAATTACATTTGTTATTATCCCATATTATCATATAGTATGATTTTTTTAAATTTCAAAATCAAAGTTTGCCACTTGATTGTGCTCTTTTATGCTTGGTTTTATGGCGAATTGTAATGACCAGCACAGTTTAATTAGGTTTTGAGATTATTTCTTCAACATGGCCAGAAAGAGTAGGGAAAATAGTTTATAGTTCTTTTTATTTCAATTGCCAGAGGACTAGAACTAGAAGTCTTATAGAGTTTTTTACAAGTTTGATTGGACCAAAGGCCAAAATTATTTTTAAAAATCCAAAGAAAAAGACTGGCATAAGACATAAATACCTTTTTCTTTCTCTCTTATTGAGACACTATGCATTTTTAAATCTTTAATATGTCGATTCATTGTAATTAGTTTATGAACTCATTTCATCCTTTCTTTTTCTAAATGTTCAATATCAAATATTAAATGTATATAGATAATTATAAAGTTTGAATAGGGCAAAGCCAAAAGCCAAAGCTGGTTTATTTGTATATGGAGATTGGTAAATGCACTCCTGTTCATATGAAGGAGTGCTGTACATGTTTATACTTTTGACTATTTCATATTACATCTACTCCTCACAGATCAATCTCTTTATACAAAAAAAATTAAATAAATATATATGTTAAACATTAAAGTATAATTTATCCAAATAATTGATTAATGTTGATAGTAAAATATATTTCTAAGGATTCTTTATATGAATTGTATTTTGTTGTAAATATTAAAGTGCAAGAACTTTGTTAAAGCACTTAGGAAACTTGAAGTTTATAGCTATCATTGGTCTTGTACATTGTTTTAAACTTAATGTTAATTTCATTTTTTGTAATATAAATTAATTTACTATGAATATTCTTCGCTATTGTAAAAGTTATGTAGTGATATACATCTAGAAAATGAAGAGTCATTTATTTGTTAGACTTGGTCATTTACATCACAAGTAAAATGGCCTGTATGCGAATCAATTTTAATGTTTTTTAATGACTTGAACCTATAGCAGCTTACCCATTTTACATGTAAAATACTATCTAGATAATTTAAGAGAGGGGTAACTTCTAAAAATTTAAGTAATTCAGACTTAATTCAGATTGAACAAAACAAATAAGTATGAAATAAATAAATTAAAGTGCAATGTAAAATAAAAAGATAGAGTAAGAGAAAGCAAACACGAGATTTTTATGTGGTTCAACCAACACTGCTTACGTCTACAACTCCAAGCACCTTGGGCTTGAGAATTTACTATCCAAGCATCCAAGGCTTTAAGATCTTACAATTGAGTACTAAAGGTATCAATAAACCATTATAATAAGAGATTATACCCAATCTCTTATCCCAAATGTATCCCAACACTTACATCCTCTTAAGATAAAATTTACAAATGAAAATATTCTCACACAATGTGTTTGATTACAAAGATGAAAGCTTGATATGTGAATCAAAGGAATAAAAACAAATTTGACGCTTAATGATCATATTATTCTCAATAGTAAACTTAATGATAATTCTTGGATCTAACCTTTGTTTGAATTTAAAGGAATTAATTTATAGTTCGAGCTAAAAACTAATCGTTATTGATTTTCTACTCATAACTGACTCACTGATTTTTGGTAACTAATTTGCTGCTTCATGTTACCATTATGCATCGAGATCTGAATTTTTGAATAACTGGTTTACCATTTAACAAATTTGGTGTTTTGTTTTTGTCCAGAGAGTCACTACTCCAAAACCAGTCTGCCATTTAACAAATTCAGTGTGCCATTTCCATCGAAAAAGTTTTTGTTTTGTATTCAGTCTACCATTTTATGGAGCAACTTATTTTTTCAAAACCTCTTGTACTTTAAAGGCTTTAGTTCTTCATTAACCGGTCTACTATTTATGTAAATTTGATATATTCTAAATCCATCTTTTTCATAACTATTGTGCCGATTAGGCTTAGCCGGTATGCTTTTTGCATTCAGAGACCTTCTTTTCATAATCGGTGTACTGTTTAAGCTTCACTAGTATGCCGTTTGGTTCTAAAAATATTTTAAGCCATTTTACAAAGATATTTTCTTACTTAAAAAACGTAATGTATGCAATTCCAAAAATATGTGATTTGTTATCATCAAAATTAATAATTTAAAACCAATAAGTTAATAATCTCTTCCTTTTTTAATGATAATAAAACACACTTTATTAAAGTTGATTTCCCTTTAATAGAAATAAGATTAAAAGGTAAAAACAATTCTATAAAACTTCCCCTATATGAATGCATATAAAGTTTAAAAACTCCTCCTACATGAATGCATATTGTTGTGCAAATTTTATTGAACTCGCAAGCGCACGAATATATTGTAAAATAGATTAATGGTGACGAGTGTCGATCCCACGAGCAGGTTGATTTTAATTATGTGTAGAATTAATTTTCTTTAATGGGTGAATAAATTTGTGGTGAAATTAATGTAAATTATGCTTAAATTTAAATTACAATGGCAGGAATTAAATTGAACTGGAAATCTATTGAAATGACGTGCTTGGGTATCCGGATCTGCATCTACATACTCCATGCGCTAAATATTCCATTTTAATGCCAATTAAATCATAAGGGGGGATTGTACACCTCATGAACCACACTCAAATAAATATGGTGCCAAGGGCTTATCGTGCTAAATAATAATAACCTTGTACTAGGGTGTCGGTTTAACCAGGGCTGTATCTAGACAAAACTATTATTATTTGTCGATGAAAAGTCAAAACAACCACAAATATTAGAGGGGAAGAGAAAGTAAATTTACCAAATTAAGCCCATAGGACATGTTGAGACTTCACCTTCAAACCAAGCTCAAAAAGAAATTAGCTACTCATGTTTTAACTAAGGATAAAAAAGAAAATTTTATTAAAATACAAAGAAACTACAAGAAGGAGAAAGAATTTCAGAAATCTAAGCTTAAAAATGAATTTAAAGGTATTAAATTAGGGAGGGAGAGCCTATTTTTTATAGATACATTGAGTGAATCGTGACCATCGGATTAAAAACAATTCGGATGCTTAGGATTACGCCACGTCATCAGCCAACAGTCAACAATCAACAGTCAACAGTCAACATTTGTACAGTAACGCTGTCTAAATAGTAAATAATCCCATGTATGCGCATGTACCGTACACACGATTTTTACTCCATTGAGATGCTGCCACGTCATCAATCTGCAGTACATAAGAAATTTAGCCCAATAAGATCCTGACACATCATCGGTCGATGCCACGTCATCTGTCAATGCCGCATAAGCAGTCAATACCACATAATTCATCTAATCAGATACTGCCACGTCATAGGTAGTTGCCACATCATCGATCCGTATACATAAACAGTATCGTGAACAATACAGTGAACAGTACCGTATGTATGAACAGTACTGTATATGTGAACAGTGACTTTTTCCTTTAATACTCCTCTTAAGGTTTTCGACCGTCCTGAGTCTAAATATGACGTCTGTTTTACTGTCTGATCACTCATTCATTGTGAAACGATCGTAATGCCCCTAAAATACATAAAATACATAATTATAATAAAACACATAAAATTAAATAACAAAATACTTAAATAAATAAAAATAGCAATGTTAGTGAGACTTAAAGTGTAAAATGACGATTTTCTCCTTTACAAATATACACTTTCTAGCACTCAACACACCCCTCAACCAGTTTATTGCTAGTCCCTAGCAAATAAAGCGAAGATAAAATTCAAAATTTTTTTTTTAAAACACACGTGTTTATTCAATTAGATTAATGATAACAATCAAATAAAAGTACAAGCATTATCTCCAGTCTAAAGGAATATCACACCCATATCAACCATCTATATGCATCAGTCCAACAGACTTTGTTGTAGCAATAGTAATCAGGCCACTTTCAAGAATGACATATCCAACCCCAAAATCTCATCGGTTGTAGTGACACTCTCATAAAGAAATTAATCCCAATAAAATTTTGTCACTGTAATGAATGGTAAATTGAGAGAAAATAATAAAGAAATATCATACACTCTCATCAAGATGAAAAAAACATATGCCCATATCTTAGAAATAATACGATCTCAAATAAAGTATTAGTCAACTCAATGTATTCATTTTTTTTTTATATATGCATCACTACATCTTAATTGCCCATATAACTAGCTTTTATTTCAGACTATCGTGCCTTAAAATCAAGAAGGACTTTTATTAGGACGTAACGTAGGTTAGGGACATGGCTAACAAAGAAAGAAAAATAGGGAACAAAAAATATATGTTTGAGAGAAAGTTTAAGAATTTTTGAAAATTACAAGATACATTTTGCCTATTTATTGCTATTGTACATCTTTTTTTCTTCCTTTTTTTTCTTTTTTTCTCTTTTTTTTAATTTTTTTATGTAGCACAACTTCGCTGAACAAAATAATTATTTATTTTTTTCTCAAATATGAATAGGTAGATGGAACTTATATGATATCGGGTAATACTCCAAATTGGAGTGGGTCAGGATGATAAGTTAATAAAGAAAAGGTTTTTTTTTAAATAAAAGGCTCAAAAGGGCTAACTATGGATATTACATAATAGGGATGGCAAAAAAGACTCAAACGGGTCAAAAATGGCCTTCCATAATCTTTTAGGACTTTAAATAATCTTCTATATCTACTAATTAAGTGGGCATTTAGATACAGTAACACACACTTATTTTTTTAAGGGTTGATTTAAAGAAAATCTAGAGATCATGTACTAAATAATAAACTGCTAAGCTACATGAAGAATGGGCAAAAATGATTACTCTCCAAGAAAAATTAATAGGCTCAAAAACTCATTTGAAATTTATTATGACATGTGCATTCTTTCAAGCAACTCATATTTGTCCCCAACATCAACATGTAGAATAGTAAACATGGTGTAACATCACTCAAGACCAAAGATAATACAAATACTAAAATTCGAAAGTCATCATATCATCCAATATCAAGAACTCACAAAAAAATTTTTTTTTAACAGAATTCCTTCCCCCCAACCTATTCTAAACATAAAAAGAAAACATACATGCAGAAAAATTAAAGAAAAATGAATTTTTTTTTTAAAAAGATGCATTTCTAGAGTCACTATACTCCATATTCAGCCATCTTTGATTTAAAAACTTGAAAACATATATTTATAAAGGAAAAAAATAAAAGGTTAGAAAAAAAAAACACACATAAATTTTTTTTTTTAACTAAGAAGATGCATTTCTAGAGTCACTACACTCCATAATCAGCCATCTTCTACTCAAAAAGTTAGTCATGGTTAGTTCAACATTCCAAAATTATCAACTATTCCCTCCCCCCAACTAGACCGAAACATTGTACTCAATATTTGAAAGGAAAGAAGTAGAGTTTAGAAGACATCACCTAAATACTAAACACAGAAGAAAATATTTACAAGTGGAGAGTTAAATCTAATTTCTTACTACTGCTACTGTTACCATCATTATTTGAACACTCTAACACAATAGCCTTGGGATCTGGCTCTGGTTGATAAGCTTGTAATAGATCAAGTAGCGCATTAGCAGTGTGTGCACAAATAAAGATTTTTTTCACTGAGTAAGGAATGAAATAATTTTTTATTGCATGGTTAAGAAATGCGAGAAAGCCATCATAAAAATTATTGACATTTAACAAACCAATGGGTTTCTGATGAATGTTCAGATGGGACCAAGATGCTAATGTCATTAGTGCCTCAAGAGTTGTAAGATCGCCTAGAAGGAAAATAAAAGCATCGGCATGATTGAGCATTTCAGTTATTCATTCTTGCATACCTGAGACGACTAACTCTTCTCCAATTGGTGAGTGAGACAAACAACCCAAAGCTTTTAGGATTTGAGGGATAATGCCTAACACTTGGCTCCCTCTGATAAAAGCAGCTTCTGATGCCATTTTGGATAACCCTCGGTTACCTCCTCCATACACCAAGTGCAATTTTCTCTCTGCCATTCTTAGACCAAGATCTATGGCTGCCTCTATGAACTCTTTATGTTTCCCATAATGAAATCCAGAAAGCACACAAATGTTCTTGAATTGTTTACTAAAAGTAGCTACCATTAAGATACTGCTCAAAAATAACTTGTGAGTGCTCAGTAAAAAAAATTAGTATTTAAAGACCTTGGTGACAGTTGGTTATAGCTGTGTATGGGACATTATGTCAATTAACGTGTAAGGCACATGGCTCAAAAGTAAAAAAAAATAGTAAAAAGAAAAAAGTAAATGAAATTATTAAAAACAATATATAAATAGTAAAATAACAGTGAAATAAAAGAACAGAGAGGTAAAAGGATATTTACAAATAGTTGTGATTGTGGCTAACATCTTCTTCTGGTTTTACGTCCAGAAACGGCTTGAACGCCCTCTATGGGTCGAGGATTGGCTTCCCATCCAGTTTTCTTATAAACTGACAAACAAGGTCTTTTATAGTCAGATTCCCGAGACTATAGTTTGCACATTCTTTCTGGAATAATGGCCATAACTGGAGTATTGCATCTTGGACGTATCCACTAGGATGCGTTTCAAGAGACGAAAGGATATCATCCAATGACTCCTTATTCAAGCCATCCCTAATGAATTAAATCTTATCTTCTCTATTATCAGACAACATTCCTAAAGAACATTATTTTTTATTGCATATCATTCTGGCACATTTATGAAAAGCAATAGAAAGTCTTCGAGCTCGTCGTTTTCGCGCATAATTTCCTTTACCACAACCAGGCATGTATGCAATAAATTTAGGAGGTAACTCACCTGCTAAGTGAACTTTTGCCTCGATTAACCAACGGATGTCAGCAGGGATATTATTCTTCATAAGCAATCGCATGCGTTCGGACCGGGCTTTATAAATTAAAAGTAGGGCATTTTGAGGAACCGAAGGGAATCATTTGTGCAGCTTTTCTAAAATCTCATTTCTGTCCATACCTTCGTCTTAGAATATCAGTTATTATAGGAAATAGAAGTGACCGACTTGATTGTCACGGAGTACCGTTATCCGTCACTTGACCGGGGTTACAAACTTTAAACACACAAAGCAAACTAAAACATACAAATAATAAATTAAAACACATAAAATAAACTAAAATCGTCCTCTTATTGAATTTACCTCAAGCTCCAATTGGATGTTGTAGATGCCTCTCTTAATTTCTCTAAGATCTCTTTCTAAATCCTCAACATGGGCTATTAACTCTGGTGGTTGTAGCTGCCAGATACGACGTGTTTTACAAAATCGTATCTGACCTCTGGGATGAGATTATATACGTCGAAACTGTCTAAGAATGTTTAAGAGAAACTGTCTCATGATTAAAATTATAAGAAAAAAAAACTTAACGGTTAAACAAATACACTTAAACAAAAATAATTTCAATTAGCAAAAAAATGATAAAAACTAAAAAATAAAGAAAATAAACAATCAAATCAGTGAAAAGAAAAGTCTCAATTTAAATAGGTGGGTCACTCAAATTTATTTCGCTGTCCTTTTCAAGTGGTTGGTATTCTAGATATGGCTTTAATCTTTGACTATTAACTTTAAAAGTGACACCATTTGGTATTCTAGTCCTTAATTTCAATTGCCTCATGTGGAAAAAACAGTGTGAACAATAAATGGGCTAGACCATCGAGAGCGTAACTTACTTGGGAATAATTGTAAGCGAGAATTGAATAAAAGTACTTTCTGACCTGGAGTGAAAGATTTTCGCATAATTTGCTTGTCGTTAAAGATTTTGATTCGTTGTTTGTAAATTTTGGCATTCTCATATGTGTCATTTTGAATTTTTTCAAGTTTTGCCAACTGTAATCTTCTTCCTGAGCCAGCTTGCTGTATGTCAAAATTGAATTTCTTGATAGCCCAATACGCATGATGCTCGAGTTCCACAGGTAGGTTGCATACTTTTCTATACACTAGCCTATAGGGTGACATTCCAATCGGAGTCTTAAAAGCCGTTCTATATGCCCATAATGCATCATCAAGCCGCAACGACTAATCTTTTTTGTCGGGCCTCACTGTTTTTTCTAAAATGTGCTCTATTTATTGATTAGAGATCTCAACTTGGCCGCTGGTCTATGGGTGATATGGGGTCGCCACTTTATGAGTGATGGAGTACTTTGTCAAAAGTGCTTTGAAAAATTTATTGCAAAAATGGGCACCACCATCACTAATTATTGCTTGAGGGAATCCAAAACGAGAAACAATATTGCTTTTCAAAAATCCTATTACCACTTTATGATCATTGTCCTACATGGAATTGCCTCTACCCATTTCGAAACATAGTCAATAGAGACCAATATGTATTGATGGCCAAAAGATGAGAGAAAGGGTCCCATGAAATCGATACCCCATATGTCAAAAATTTCAACCACTAGAATTGGGTTTAGTGGCATCATATTCCTTTGTGTAATGCTCCTTATTTGTTGACACCTATCACATGAAGAACAAAAGGTGTAAGCATCTCGAAATATAATTGGCCAATAGAAACCACATTGTAAAATTTTAGTAGCTGTTTTTTTAGCACTGAAGTGGCCTCCACAAGCTTGTTCATGGCAGAAAGAGAAGATATTCTGAAATTCATTCTCTGGGACACATCGTCTAACAATTTGGTCTGCACAGTATTTAAATAGATAAGGATCATCCCAAAAGAAATTCTTTATTTCTGTAAAGAATTTGGCCTTGTCCTGCTTAGTCCAATGCTCTAGAAGTTGACCTGTAACAAGATAATTAACTATATCAGCATACCATGGTACTACTTTCACACTCATTAATTGTTCATCTAGAAACGACTCATTCAAAGGTAAATGTACTATTGTTGTGTCAAAATGGAGATAGGAAAGATGATCAGCCACAACATTTTCTGTTTCTTTCTTGTCTTTGAATTCTAAGTCAAATTCCTGCAAAAGTAGCACCCAACAAATTAGTCTAGCTTAGAAGATATTTAAGAGCAACATGATCTGTAAATATAATTATTTTACAACCAATGAGATAAGATCGAAATTTTTTTATGCAAACACAATTGCTAGCATTTCTTTTTCAGTGGTTGAATAATTCAACTGTGCATCATTCAATGTCATATTAGTATAGTAAATCACATGGGGAATTCGATCAACTTTTTGTCCTAATACTACTCTTACTGCATAGTCAGATGCATCACACATAAGCTCAAATGGTAAGTTCTAATTTGGGGGCTGAATGATGGGTGATAATGTCAACAACTGCTTTCGTTTTTCAAATGCCACAAGACATGAATCATCAAAGATAAAAGATACATCTTTAGCAAGTAAATTGCATAAGGGTCGAGAAACTTTGCTAAAATCTTTAATGAAACGTCTATAAAAACCAGCATGCCCAAGGAAAGATCTTACTACTCTGACTATTTTAGGTGGAGGAAGATTGGAAATGAGATCCACCTTGGCTTTATCAACCTCAATACCTTTGCTTGAAATGATGTGACCGAAAACAATACCTTGTTTAACCATAAAATGACATTTCTCCCAATTCAAGACTAAATTCTTCTCGATACCTCTCTACAGAACTAGTGTTAGATGATGTAAACATTGATCAAACGAATCTCCAAAAATAGAAAAGTCATCCATAAAAACCTCAAGGAATCGTTCAACCATATCAGAAAAAATACTCAACACGCATCGTTGAAATGTAGCAGGTGTATTACATAATCCAAATGGCATTCTCCTATATGCAAAAGTGCCAAAAGGACAAGTGAAGGTAGTCTTTTCTTGATCTTTTGGTGCTATGGGAATTTGATTATATCCTGAATAGCCATCTAGAAAGTAATAAAACTCATGACCTGCTAATCTATCAAGCATTTGATTGATAAATGGTAAAGGAAAATGGTCTTTACGTGTGACAGAATTCAACTTTCTATAATCAATGCATACACGTCATCCTGTAGTTACTCTAATGGATACTAATTCATTATCAGCATTGATAACTACTGTAACTCTTGACTTTTTAGGAAGAACTTGCATAGGACTGACTTATGAACTATCAGAAATGGGATAAATGATACTTGCATCTAATAGTTTAAGAACTTCAGTGCGAACAACCTCTTTCATGTTAGGATTTAACAGACGTTGCATTTCCCTAGTAGGTTTAACATTTTCATCAATGTGAATGTAATCCATGTAATCCACTGGGTTTATACCTTTTATGTCTGCTATGGTCTATCCTAATGCTCCTTTATGCTCTTTTAAAACATCCAACAACTTACCTTTTCGTTTGTCATTGAGAGAGGAAGAGATGATTACTGGCAAAGTGCTTTCTTCTCCCAGGAATGCGTATTCCAAAGTGTTGGGTAATGGCTTGAGCTCAAGTTTTGGTGGTGATTCTGATGATGGGCTGAGTTTCTTTTCTAATGACACTAGTTGTTCAACTTTTGACTTCCATTTATTAGTGTCCATGGATGGTGTTAAGTCAAGTAGGGCATTGACTTCATTAATCGACCTGTCAATATTAAAATCCAAACCAAAGTGAGTTAAACATGTCAGTAAAGAGTCATCACTAAGGTTTAAAGGAGATGTATGATCAACCAATTCATCAATTAAATCTATATCTACAATTTCATCATTTGTACTGTGAGGTTGTTTGGCAATGTTGAAAATATTTAGTTTCATAGTCATATTGCCAAATGACAACTGCATATTTCCAGTCCTACATTGAATGTGAGCATCGACAGTTGCAAAAAATGGACGACCCAAGATAATAGGGATATGCTTCCTTGAATCCTGCACTGGTTGAGTGTCAATTACAATGAAATCAATAGGAAAATAAAACTTATCTACCTGGATAAGTACGTCCTCCAAAATACCACGTGGTATTTTCATGGATCGATCTGTAAGCTATAACACCACCGGAGTTGGGTGTAATTCTCCCAGTCCAAGTTTCAAAAACACTAAGTAAGGCAACAGATTTACACTAGCTCCTAAATCCAACAAAGCATTCTCAATTGTGTGGTTCCCTATACTACATGAGATAGTGGGACAGCCTAGATCTTTGCATTTTAGAGGCATTTTATGTTGCAGTATAGAACTAATATTTTCTGTTAGAAAGGCCTTTTTCTGAACATGAATATTTCTCTTTTTAGTACAAAGGTCTTTAAGAAACTTGGCATATGATGACACTTGTTTTATAGCTTCAAGTAAAGGGATGTTAACACTTAACTGTTTGAAGATTTCAAGAATCTCACCTGTGGATTTTTCTTTCTTCCCTTTAGCTAACCTCTGAGGAAATGGAGCTTTAGGAACATATTCTCGTGGGTTGGTTTCCTCTTTTTCCTCTGATGATGAGTCCTCAGCATTCATAGGTATAATTTGAATTGATTTTGGCATCTCCACTTTGTTGTCGACTTCTTTTCCTTTTCGCAAGGTCATCACTACTTTGACCTCTCCATGCTGCTGTGGCGAATTGGTACTTATTTCATGCACTCCTTTAGGGTTTGGCACTGGTTGACTTGGGAATTTGCCTTTCTCAACAGTCATTGCTAGGGTTTGAACTGAAGAAGCAAGTTGGTCTACCATTTTCTCGAGATTAGAAATTGATTGGGCCTGTGAGTTGAAGCCCGCTCTCATCTCATTTCGTAATTCATCAATGGTGCGGTTCAGCTGCTCGATCTAGGAGTTAGTAAGATTTCTGACATTTTGGAATGTCTTTTCCCATGGTTTGGATTGAGAATGGTTTGGATTTTAATTGTATGGTCTAAATGGTGGTTGAAAGGCTTGAGACATTTGAGAAACTGGTTGCATCGGTGGAGGTGGAACTGATGGTCCATTTTATTAGAATTCTTAAGACCATGAAAAATTAGGGTGATCTCTCCATCCAGGGTTATATGTGTTGGAGTAAGGGTTGTAGTTTGGTGGTTTTCTCATGACACCTATGGCATTGGCTTGATCTGAATATGAGTCATGGTCATGTGACTCTGTTGATTTAGCAGTAGTCAAAGATGCTATTTGTCGAGTAAGGCCTTCGACCATTTCTTTAACTTCTTTAATTCCTGAGCTTGACTCACCAATATTAACCTCATTCACTCCCTTAATTCTCCTGGTATTTCTGAGTAATCGACTCCATTGTTGAGAATTATCTGATTGCCGTTGGAAAAATTTCCAAATCTCTGATGCGCTTTTGGATATTAACTCTCCTCCACTGGTTGCCATTAGCCATTCTTGCACATGTGACAATAATCCCTCCAAAAAGTATTGGCATTGGTGCCATTTCTCGTACCCATGATGTGGACACTTCAAGAGTAGCCCATTAAATCGCTCCCATGCTTTGAAAAACTGCTCGTCGTCTCTTTGGGTAAACTCTGAAATTTCCTTGCTAATAGCATTGGTTTTATAAACTGAAAAATATTTATTTAAAAATTTAGTTACCATTTGTTCCCATGATGTAATGCTATTAGCAGGCATTGTATTAAACCATGAACAAGCTCTATCTTTTAATGAAAATGGGAATAATCTACGTTTAACATCATCATCTGAAAAATTCTCGTATTTAAAAGTTTGACAAATAGCATAAAAATCATTCAGATGATTATATGGGTCCTTATTTTCTAGGCCATAGAATGTGGGGAGACAATTTAGCACACTAGGTTTTAATTCAAAACTCCTAACAGCTACATTTAGGTACCTTATGCATGATGTGCTCAAATTAGGTAAAGGACTAAAATAATCCTTAAATGACCTCTCTTGTGATTCTGGTTGCTGATTTTGCAATTTCATTTCAAATTTCTCTTGAAAAACAGTTTGTTTGTGCATGTGAAGTGTTTTTTCTAATTCGAGGTCTAAACGTTCAAGATTAGGTGATAATGACCTTCGACCATGCATGCAAAGAATAAAATAAATGAAAATAAAACAAATAAAAATAAAGAGGAGAGAGAAATTATGATACTAATTTTGTGACGTTGTTATAACCTTACTATGAATATACGCTCAAGTGTTAAAAAGAAAATATAAGAAATAGATTAACTAAAAAAATATAAAAAGATAAATTACAATGAAAAATGAAAAATTAAATTACAGAAATATAAAGAAGAGAAAAAGAAACAAAATTAAATTACAGAAAAAAGATTTAAAAGAAAACAACAAAAAAAATTACTTAAAAAAATTAATTCTATAGATTAATAAATTAACAAAATAAACTAAAATTACAAAAAAATAACTTAGAAATTAAATTATAGAAAATTAAAAAAAATAACTCATAAATTAAATTATTGAAATTTAAAGAAATTTAAATTACCAAAATTAAATTACAGATTCACTTTTTTTTTAATTTTTAAAAATTTTTTTATAATTTTTAAAGAAAGCAATAACAAAAAAAATTACTTAAAAAAACTAATTCTATGAATTAATTCTACGAATAAATTAAAATAAATTACGAGATAAACAAAACAAATTACAAAGAAAAGTAAAGCAAAAATTAAAGTACAGAAATTTAAACAAATCACAGAATAAAATTAAATTACAAAACTTTAAATTATAGAATTATTTTTTTATAAGGAAAAAATACAAGAAAACAAAAAAAATTAATTCAACAAATTAAAATAACTTACCTCCCCGGCAACGGCACCAAAAACTTATTGTGCAAATTTTATTGAACTCGCAAGCGCACGAATCTATTGTAGAATAGATTAATGGTGACGAGTGTCGATCCTACGAGGAGATTGATTTAATTATGTACATAATTAATTTTCTTTTAATAGGAATAATTAAATTATGGTAAATTGATCCTAAATTGTGAATTAAAATGGTGGGGATAATTAAAAATGAAACTATTATAATAAAGCACTTGGGTATCCGGATCTGCATCAACATGCTCCATGGGCTAAATATTCCATATTAATGCCAATTAAATCATAAGGGGGGATTCCACACCTCATGAACCACTCTCAAATAAATATGGTGCCAAGGGCTTATCGTGCGAAATAATAATAACCTTGTACTAGGGTGCCGGTTTAACTAGGGCTGTATCTAGACAAGACTATTATTATTTGTCGACGAAAAGTCAAAACAACTACAAATATTAGAGGGGAAGAGAAAGTAAATTTACTAAATTCAGCCTATGGAACATGTTGAGACTTCACCTTTAACCCAAGCTCAAAAAGAAATTAGCTACTCATATTTTAATTAAAGATAAAAAAGAAAATTTTATTAAAATACAAAGAAACTATAAAATGGAGAAGAATTTCAGAAATCTAAGCTTAAAATGAATTCAGGGGTATCAAATTAGGGGGGAGAGCCCCCTCTTTTAGATATATTGAGTGAATCGTGATCATAGGATTAAAAACAATTTGGATGCTCAGGATTGCGCCACCTCATCAGTCAACAGTCAACATTTGCACAGTAACGCCATCTGAATAGTGAATAATCCCATGTATGTGTATGTACCGTACAGGATTTTTACTCCACTGAGATGCTGCCACGTCATCGATCTACAGTACATAAGAAATTTAGCCAAATAAGACATGACACATCATCGGTCAATGCCACGTCATTGGTCAATGCCACATAAGCAGTCAATACCACATAATTCGTCCAATCAGATACTGCCACATCATAGGTAGTTGCCACATCATCGATCTGCATACATGAACAGTGTCGTGAACAGTACTGTTAATAGTACCATACGTATGAACAGTACCGTATATGTGAACAGTGAGTTTTTCCTTTAATGCTCCTTTTAAGGTTTTCGACCGTCCTGAGTCTAAATATGACGTCCGTTTTACTGTTTGATCACTCATTCATTGTGAAACGATCGTAATGCCCCTAAAATACTCCTGAGTCTAAATATGACGTCCGTTTTACTGTTTGATCACTCATTCATTGTGAAACGATCGTAATGCCCCTAAAATACATAAAATACATAATTATAATAAAACACATAAAATTAAATAATAAAATACTTAAATAAATAAAAGTAGCAATGTTAGTGAGACTTAAAGTGTAAAATGATAATTTTCTCCTTTACAAATATACACTTTCTAACACTCAACACATATGAACCAAACCATTTTATCATTCTCCCTCTTCATCATAAAAAAGAGCTAAATATTCAAAAATAAATAATTTCAGTATTAAGAATCACAATCCAATACAAGCAGAAAAACATCCTAATGGCTAAAACATAGATAAAGGATCATAAATAAAACATAGATTAAAATCAATATCTAGAAATGGCATCATAATCAATGCAGAAAATAACATAATAGAGAAAATGTTGGTGTATCCAATGCAGCCAAAAAAATAAAAAAATATAATAAAGCTATTAAGGTGGTGATAATGGAGGTGACGGAGGTGGAAATAGATATAAAATAGCAAAATGCTCTAAAAGGAGACATTGGCCATAGATAATTTGTTGCGGTTGTTATAATAGATGCTGATGCTATTTAAGAATGTACTGCTGGAATGAACTCTGCTGGATAGAAAGTGTCTGTACCTCATTCGTAAGCTACTAAAGGGTAACTACGTCAGAAGTGAGAGCCTCCAAAATTAGAAATCTAGATGCTGAAGCAGGTGCAAGATTAAGTATAGAGGTAAGAGGGGGCTGAAGTTTATGAGAAGCTCGAAAAGGAAGTGAAAAATCATGAAGCTAATAAGCTAAAATCACACATTTAAAGGACCATAATCACTTGGAGAAAGAAAAGTGTACTTGCTATAGGTGACTTTAACCCAAGCTCCATTTCACCACTTAAAACCTAAGACAATAGCTAATTCATTACTTAGACCTTTATAAAGTTTATAAATGGATTCATTTAAAGGTACCTAAAGTGTTCAAGAATACGAGTAATAAAATGACCATATGGAAAGATGGAAAGCATAGTACGCATAATGATATAACCTAGGTTAACAAAGTGATGTCTAAGTATGCAATCAATTAGGGCAATATCCATATGAGTTACCTTATCTTGATGACCTAATCTAAGAAGGACAATGGATTGAATAAAGTGAAGCAAAATCCTAATTTGGAGACAAAGACATTGGGTATGAAAATGGATGTTACAGACATCATAAGACAAAATCATTAATTTCAAGAGCTTTGCTATAAGTATAGAATTCTAGACCATCATTTAAAGAGCTTAGAATAGTATTGAGGTCTACATCATTAAACTTAATCATAACTTCTCTAGCATTCATAATTACTTGATTCTCTTTCTTCGTGGTAGTATTAATATTCGAGTAAAAAACTTTGACAAAGTTGGGATATACAATTTCATCAAGTTCAAGAGCATTCAACCAACCAACTTTTTCCAACAATAATATTAATTTTCTATTACTAATACTTAAAGTACGAAGCCAATTGGAATAAAAAGAAAAATGGTAAAGAGTACCACTCGAGTCATGAATTATTGACAAAATCTTTTAACCAGCCTCTTATCAGGGAAATGTTTGGACTCAAAACTAGTGTGGAGTGATTTGTTTTTTCCTAACGTGGTTTTTTTGAGGGAGTGATTAAAAAAAGAGAATAGATGTGAATAGGAGTGATGATGACTAATTTGGACAGTGATAGAGTGAAAAATGAGAAATCTTGAGAGATAAAGGCTAAAGGAAAAACCTAGGTTAAGATTGAGATTTTGTGATTTGGATGAGAAAAATATGTTTGGGGAGTAATTTTAGGTTTCAAATGTGATAGGGAATTATTTTTTTAAGTTAATTTGATGAAAAAATAAAGAAAAATGGTGAAATTTTGAGTGAGATTGAGAGAGGAATAAAAGGATTTTTAGAGAGAGAAAGAGAAACATTATGCCAAAATGGGGAAGAAAATGATGAACAACTCTTTAAAAGATGAATTTGGCTTGCCAATTGTTGTTATCCAGTTAGCTGAATATGTCTAGTAATGCAAAATATCGAATTCGGCTTACCGGTTAGCTTAATTAGCTTATTAAAATTGTCTAAGATGTGATAAATAAGAAAAGGTTTACAGTTTTTCATAGCTAGTTCTCTAGTTGCTAGTAGTGTATAAGAAGTATTCAATCCGTTTATCGAATTCCTTAAACGATTATTCATTTAATGATAGCCAGTGAGATAAGTCAATAGGTTCACTAGTTCTCTTAACCGTTTATCCGATTGTTGTTTGGTTGTAAGAATAAATAAAAGGGTTTACCAATTTAAAATAACAGGCTATCTAGTTTCTTTCAGAATGAAGAAATTTCCCAAAAGGTTTATTGGTTAGCTTTAATCGATATGCCAATTTTCCTCAGAAAATTTTTCTTTCTCAAAGCTATTTGACTTGTATTGTACACACCAATTTAATGTTTGGCTTTTAAAAATTAATTGAATTTTAAATCATTTAGGGATTTAAAACCTCTATATAAGTCATTTTATGCATGAAAATGAATGAATATAAAAATAAAAGTATATCAAATATACCAATCAATAATTCTATTCAAAGGTCAAAACATAATTTATGAGGCAACAATCATCATCCTAAACTCATGTCTTATCTTTATAAATTATTCTTCACTAAGAGGTTTTGTGAAAATATCTGTAAGTTAATTTTCAATAAAAATAAACTCAATCATAATATCTTTTTTTTAAACATGATCTCTTAAGAAATGATGTTTAATCTCTATATATTTAATCCTAGCATACTGAATGGGATTTTTTTGATAAGTTTATTGCATTTGTGTTATCGCACTTAATAGGAATATAATCTAGAATAATGCCATAGTCTCTAAGAATTTATTTCATCCATAAAGCTTGTACGCAATAACTATCAATAGTAATATATTCTGCTTCAGTTGTTGAGAGTGTAACTGATTTTTATTTCTTATTAAACCAAGAGATTAAAGAGTGTCTTAGAAAATGACATGTTCCACAGGTACTTTTTATGTCAATTTTAAAACCAACAAATTCAGCATTTAAGAAATATGTTAGGTCTATATTCATTCCTCTAGGATTCCAAAGACAAAGATCAATAATCCCAATCAAATATTGCAAATTCATTTAATAGCAAGTAAATGAGATCCTTTTAGATAAGATTCAAATCTAGTATATAAGCATACACTAAATATAATATCAGCACTAATAGTGGTAAATATAGTAAGGATCTAATTATATCTTGATGTATCTTGATGGCAACCTCTTTACCCTTCTCATTATCTTTTAACTTGATGGTAATACTTATTGGAGTACTTTTTGCTGTTCCTTTTCCATAACCAAACTTTTTTAGTATGTCTTTTATATATTTAGCTTAATTTATGAAGATTCCTTGTTTTATTTTATTTGTTGTTTGAGGAAGTATTTTAGTTCTCCCATCAAGCTAATTTCAAATTTTTTGCTCATATAAGATGAAAATTCTTTGCACAACGTCTCATTAGTAGATCAAAAAATGATATCATTAATATAAATTTGTACAATGAGAATATTGTGACTCTTATGCATCATAAAAAGAGTTGTATTAGCTTTACCTATTGAAAAACTATTATCCAGTAAGAAATTTTTAAGCCTATCATAACATGCTCTATGTGCTTATTTTAGCCATACAAAGCTTCAGACAATTTATACACATGATCTGAAAATTTTTTATTTTTAAAACTAGAGAGTTGTTTCATATAAACTTTCTTCAAAATATAACCATTTAAAAATGTACTTTTGACGTTCATTTGAAATAAGATGAAATCTTTATAATATGCATATGCTATAACATCGTAATTCATTTTAATCTAGTTATAAGTGTAAAAGTGTCATCAAAATCATTTATTCTTCTTGGTTGCATCCTTGAGCCATTAATAGCTTTATTCCATACAATAACATTAGACTCATATATTTTATTCCTAAATACCTATTTAGTGCTTATAATGAATTGATGTTCTGGTTTAGGAACTAATTCCCATACATTGTTTCCTTCAAATTGATTTTAACTCTTTTTTCATTGCCATAATCTAAAATTCATCGTTCTCCACATCTGCAAAAGATTTAAGTTCAATTTGAGAGATAAATACAGCATGCCCACATTTATTCTTAAGTGATGACCTAGTGGTTATACCTCATGAAGGATCTCATAAAATTATATCCTTAGGGTGAGAAGAAACACACATTTACTCTATGGGTAATGTTTGAAAAACATTTACTTGTTGCTTCATACTTGTTTCTTTTTCTTGTCTATCCTTTTTGATTTTCATGTAGTACATCCTCTTATTTTTCTTGTGAGACTTCTTAAGGTAACTTTCATCTACATTATCATCAACAATTTTCTCTGTAGAGAAAGGGTTAGACTTATTAAATATAACATGCATAGATTCTTTCATAACTAAAGTTCTTTTATTATACACTTTATAAACTTTACTTGTATTAGAATAACTAAGAAAGATGCCAATATCAGATTTTAAATCAAATTTACCAAGATTTTCTTTTTGTATTCAAAATAAAACATTTGTATCCAAAGACTTAAAATAATCAATGTTGAGTTTTCTATATTTTTAAAGCTCATAAGGAGTTTTATTGATATAAGATCTAATCAACACATGATTTAAAACATAACAAGTGGTCTTGACGGCTTCGACCTCAAAATATTTTGGTAAAGCATTTTCATTCAATATGGTTTTAGCTATTTCATGAATATATCTATTCTTTCTCTCAATAATCTTATTTTGCTGTGGAGTCCTTTGTGATGAAAATTGATATTCGATACCAAATTCATTATAGAAGATTTCAAATACATGATTTTTAAATTCTCTACTATGATCAATTCTAACACAAGTAATAGAGTTACCTTTTTCATTTTGAGCTTTTTTACAGAAAATTTTAAATGCTTCAACAATATCATCCTTATTAACTAAGAACAATAGCCATGTGAATATAGAATAATCATCCACAATCATAAATGAGTAAAACTTATCACTTAAACTAGCATATCTAGAAGGATGAATCAGGTCCATGTGAAGTAATTGAAAAGGTTTTAAAGAAGAAAGATTATTCTTATTTTTTTAAAGAAGTTTTGATTTGTTTACCAAATTCACATACTTACAAATTTTATCTTTTTGAAATTTAATTTTTGGAAGACCATTAACTAAATCCTTTTTTAAAATCTTCGAAAATAAATCCATGCTTGCATGTCCAAGTCTTCTATGCCATAATCAACATCATCATGTAATGCATAAAAATATTTATCATGGGTAGATGCACAATATATATTAATTGTATACATATTTACACACCTACTACCGATAAAAAAATTTTACCATCACATGCATTTTCAATAATGCATTTTAACTTATCAAAGATAACTTTATAATCTTTATCACACAATTGACTAATATTAAGCAAGATATGTTTCAATTTTTTAATCAAACACATATTTTCAATAAGAATAGCGGAATCTTTACCAACATTATCAAAACCAACAATCTTTCTTTTTGAATTATTTTTAAAGGATACATTTCTACTATTTTCAATTTTGGTAATACTTGAAAACCAAGAATAATTTTCTATCATATGTCTTGAACACCCACTGTCTAAGTAACATTTGTTCTTCTTTTTCTTTGAACCCTACAAAGAAAATCTCATGTCTTAGGTATGCAAATCTTTTTGGGTCTTTGAGTGTTAGCAATGATTCCTTTTAGAATGTAAATATATTTTATTCTATAATATTCATTTCTTTTACTAGACATTTATTTTTCATGCAATCGTCTTGATTACAATAATGACACACAATTTGATTGTTAATGAGGTACTCTTAACAAAGTAATTTTTATAATTTTTCTTTGAAATTTAGTTTATAACCAATACATTCCTTATCAAAAATACATTTTTCTGAATTTAGCAAGTTATCCAACAAATTTTACCCATTTGTAAATTTTAATACAATTTCATCTAGCTCAATGTTATTTTTGTTAAGTACTTCATTTCTTTTATTAATTCATCAACCAGTAATTTTTCATGCTCATATAAAGTGATTTTTAAGACAATTTTAACTAGTTCATTTTTCTTTTTCTTAAGTACTTCATTTTCTTTTATTAATTCATCAACAAGTGATTTTTCATGCTCACATTATCTTAAGTTTAGGACTTTGTTTTTTTTTTCCTAACCTAAAACTTTATTTTCCTTTTAGTTTATGATTTAGGATACTTGTTTCTAGCTTAAATAGCTCTCCTTGTAGCCATTAAGATGTATGATTTTTTAGTTTAATAATATTTCAATTTTCAAATCACTGTGAGAGTATTTGAGTCAGTTAATTCTTGGTATTCTATAGAATCAACGAGTTTTAATCCTTAAATTCACATTGAATTCTTTGAATCAATGTGAATTTAATTTGTCCTTTTATTTTGGTATTCTCTTCAATCAACAGAATAATTAGAGTTATAAGCTTCTATTGCATTAGCTTGGTATCAGAGCCAAAACCTTCTTATTTCCTGTCTCAACCATTTCTACTACCAAGCCTTTCTTGTTCTTTTCTGAATTTTCTCATTTAGCTTTATTATAAAAAAGAAAACCAAACAAAACTAAAAATATCAATTGTGTTATCTACTATACACAGCTGCCGGTATTGATTTCCCTCCTTGTTTCCGTCAATCTCCATGACCAACCAAGCTAGAGAAAGCTGGCCATCAAATCCTAAGTAATACCCATCATGATTAGTAGTCTATCATTGTGAAAAGGACAACAACAACCACGATCATCGCGACCTTCTTTCATCGAATTTCGTAGTGATTTGGCCATCACCACCACTAACAATCAACTTCTCTCTATGAAGTCAATGTTTCTCACTATTTCTACTGCCGATTGACCAACTGATAGTTGAAAATGAAAACCACATATAACCTATGCCTTTATCTCTGAGTTTTGGCCAAAATACCTACTTTTCAAACAAACCACCACCAATATCATACTTACCAATCTAAAATCTTTCATATTCAACCTCTCTTACTCGGTTTCAACTGCCGTCACCAGAAAACCTAAATTTTTACTTAATTATAGTTTTGATCTAAAAGTTTATTTAAAATTTAATTTAACCTTATATCTTTAAAAAAAATCAAATTTGGGAAAATGCCTCAAAGGAAAACTCGTGATGCTAATGTTGCAACTTACAATTAAAATGATATTCTTATATATGAGACTCTAGCTAATATGACAACAAAAATTGATATGTTAACTATACAAATGGCACAAATGGTGGAGTTGCTTGATGAACATCATCGTACTCTAAAATCCAAAGACAAGTAAAGTGAAAGCTTTGCTAATCCATTCTTTGGGCATCAATCTTGAACTAAATCTATTGATGACAAGAGATAGGAATCTAGATTAAGAATGAAGATTCTTGAAATCCAAAGAAGTGGTCGACCTGAAGAAATATTAGATTGGATTAATACTAATGAGAAAGTTTTTAAATATAAGGAAATTCTTAAAAATAAACTAGTTTCGCTCGCTACAACTTGAATCTATAGAAAAGTAGCAGCTTGGTGGCAGCAAATAAAGCTCACTATGATGAGGCAAAGTAAAAAGAAAGTTCGCTCATGGGGAAAGCTGAAGAAACATTTACATGTAGCACTCTTACCTCATATTTACACCAAATTGTTATACCAATAGTTACAAAGTTTGAGGTAAGGTAATTTTTTAGTAGATAATTACATTACCAAATTTCATTAGATGGTAGCACACAATAACTTGACTAAAACAAAAGAATAATAGCTTTCTCGCTACATTAGAGGCCTATGAACATAGTTTCAAGACTAACTAAATTTACATGATCTATACTCAGTTTCAGAAGCACACGAACAAGCTTAGTAGTTGGAGAAGTAATTTAGTCGATGTACTAATAACTTAAGCTTTTGAGGTTTCATAGTGCAATACATGATAATTTAAACTCGACTTCGCAATTCCATAATTTTACTCCCTCAAATCCTTTAAATAAGACTAGTAAATCTAGTAAAACTGGTCAAAGCAGCAAAGCCTAATCCTTAGGTTTGGGATTATAATGTTTCAGTTATGAAAAAATAGACACAGAATAGTAGAGTGTAAAAAAGAAAGAAAGTATGGCAAAGGCTTATTCTTAGGCACTAAGGAAAGTGAAGACTACTAAGAGGAAGAAACTGAGAAATTCGTTAAAAATCTTATTTTTTATGGTAGTGGTAGTGCACAATCTATTGAAGAACATAGTAATAATAGACCAATGTTGATAGTAAATCATGCATTCTTCAATCCTAAGGCACAAGACAAAGACAAATGATTACGACAAAATAATTTTTTAGACTACTTGTACAATTGAAGGAAAAATATGTCGTATTGTTATAGATTCAAGCAGTTGTAAGAATGTTATTTTAGGGGAAGTTGTAGTGAAGCTAAATTTAAAGGCTGAACTTTATCAAACTCTATATATACTTACATGGCCGAAAAAAAGACATCAAGTGATGGTATCAAAATGTTGCTTAGTTTTCTTATCCATTGGTTCAATGTACAAAGACAAAGTTTGATGATATATTGTAACAATGGATGTGTGTCATCTAATATTAGATAGACCTTGGTAGTACGATTAAAATATAGTGTATGATGGAAAGAGAAACACCTATAACTTTATGTTTAACAACACTAAGATCGTTCTCTTGCATAACAAAAAACTCACTTTTAAACAGGACTCCGATAATTATTTGTTAGATGAGAATCAATTTATAGATTCTGTTGCAAAGGCAAAGAGGGTCCATATTTTATTACAAAATGAGAGCCACAGTGATTCAAAGATTCCTAAAGCCGTATCACCTATATTGGAAGAATCTTAAATTTTGTTCCCTAACAAGCTACTACAGGGTTTACAACCTTTTCAAGATATACAACACTAAATTGATTTAGTACTAAGCCCTACATTACCAAGTTGACCTTATTATCATATCAGTCCTATAGAATATGAAGAATTAAGAAGCTAAGTAAAAGAGTTAATCGAAAAAGGATTTAGCAGTGAAAGTCTTAATCGCTATACAGTCCATACTTTATTAGCTTATAAAGAAGATGGGTCTTGAAGGATATGTGTGGATAGTTGAGCTATTAATAAAATTACAGTTTGATATTATTTTTCAATCCTCGATTAGATGACTTATTAGATTGGTTTAGTGAAGCAGAAATTTTTACTAAACTTGATTTGAAAGTTGGCTACTATCATATTCAAATGCGGTCTAAAGATAAATAAAAAATAGCATTTAATACTCCCGATGGTTATAGAGTGGTTTGTGATGTCGTTGTGCTTATCCAATATGACAAGTACTTTCATACGAGGTTTGAATAAAGTTTTTAGCCCTTTTATTAGAAAGTTTATAATTGTTTACTTTGATAATACACTTATATGTAGCACTAACCATAAGTTATATCCACAACATTTGAGAGAAGTGCTTTCAGCCTTAACAGTAGCAAGTTTATATACGATAGTAAATAAGTATATTTTCTTGACAGAGAAGGTATTATTTTTGGGATATCTATTGATCAATTGAAAGTGAATGTTATTCAAGATTAGGCATAACCAACTATTTTTTCCGCCATAGAGGTTTTCCTGGATTGGCTTATTTTTATAGGTGTTTTGTTCCTTATTTTAGTACTATCATGGCATGAACCATAGATTGCATGAAAAGAAGACAATTCTCATGGACAAAAGTAGCTACTAAGGTGTTCGAGATTATTAAAGAAAAATTAATTACTACCTCAGTACTTGCCTTACAGATTTTTCTCTCACTTTTGAAGTGCATTATGATGCTTCCAAAGTAGGCATTGAAGTCGATCTTAGCCAATAGGGTAAGCTTATAGGTTACTTCAATAAGAAATCGAACGGAGTGAAAGCATGTTACAGTACTTATAATGTAGAGTTGGTGTAGGCATTGAAACATTGGCGTCATTATCTAATTCATAAAGATTTTATTTTATACACTGAATATACTGCATTGAAGCATTTTAATAATCAAGACAAGCTCCCTTATAAACATGCCACATGGATAACTTTCCTTCAGTAGTTTACTTTTGTGATAAAGCATATCTTTGGTGAATCCAATTGGATAGCAAATACACTTAGTTGATGAACTTCTTTTTTTATACAAATGCATAATCAAGTCTTTGAATTGACACATTTCGAGAGTTATATGTAACTCACCCTTTTTTGCTCCTATTAAAAGACATTATTGTAGGATTCCACTCAAATTATCATTTATATGATGAACTCCTTTTCAAGAGTAACCAATCATGTGTTCCTAACTTAAGTTTAGGATTAAAAATTATTACAGAGTTACATAATGAAAGGCATATAGATCGTGACAAAACTTTAGCTTTAATAGTCAACACTTATTTTTAGCCTACCATGAGATGTGATATCTATTACTATGTTGAGACTTGTAGTATTTGCCAAGTTTCTAAGGGAATCGCAACTAATGCTGGGTCATGTATGCTGCTACCAATTCCAACACAACCTTGGACTATTGTTAATTTATTCTTCAAGAAGTTCTATAAGTTAAATGGCTTATTGAGTTCTATGGTATCTGACGGGCATACATGATTTCTTAGATACTTTTTAAAGATATTATGAAAATTGACTAACACTCAACTAAATTTTAGAAATGCTTATCACCCAGAAACAAGTAGTCAGACTGAAGTTGTCAACTAGTCTTTAGATCTATATAGTTTAGTTGGTGAAAACTTAAAAACTTGAGATCAGAAGTTATACCAAGTCAAGTTTGCTTATAACTGAGTAGTTAATTATAGTATCGATTTAATCCCTTTTCAAGGGAATTACAACTATAATTCACGAGCTCCTATTGACTTGACTCTATTTCTAAATTTAGTTCACAAGAGTAGCAAGGCAAAAGACTTTATTAAGCAGCTTAAAAAATTACTATAGTTATACAAAAGATGTTAAAGAAGACTACTGAAGTTTAGAAAATTATGGTAGTCAAAAAGTGTCAAGCTTTAGAATTTCAAGTGGGAGACTTGTTTAGGTTGTCCTTACAAGTACAATAAGCTTCTACTAGGAAAATCAGACCTATAGAGATTATAGAGAAGATAAATCTTAATTTATACAAATTGAAGCTTCCCAATCAAATCCGCACTATAGATCTATTTAACGTTAAACATCTTAATCCTCACAGAGTTGATCATGATAGAGATGTTATTACTGACCATCTGAATTCAAGAGTGAATTCTCTTCATCCTTAGGGAATAATATGTATTAGGAATCTATATATTATTAGGATTAGTTTTCTTATTATCTTAAGTTTAAGACTTTGTTTCTCCTTTCTAATTTAGAACATTATTTTCCTTTTACTTTTTGGCTTGGGATAATTATTTCTAGAATAAATAACTCTCTCTTGTAGCCATTCAATGGCATATTTTTTAGTTCAATAATATTTTAATTTTTAAATTAGTTTGAGCTAGTTAATTCTCAGTAATTTATAGAATCAATGAGTTTTAACCCATAAATTCACAATATTCTTTGTATCAATGTGAATTTAATTTGTCTTTTGATTTCAACATACTTTTATATCAATAAAATAATTACAATTACAAACTTTTGCTACATCAAATGCATAAACAAAATGGCATCCTTCTAAAAGCAAAGGTTTTATAAGGACAAGTGAATATTATATTCTCCTGATCCTCTAGTGCTATAGCAATCTGGTTGTAGCTTGAATATCTATCTAAGAAATAGTAGTATTTTTTTAGCAAGTTTGTCAAGCATCTTTTCTATAAATGTCAATAAAAAGTGATCTTTTCTTACGACTTTGTTTAGTTTTCTTCAGTCTATGCAAGCTCTCCATCCAATCACTACTCTGATGGGAATGAGTTCTTTCTTTCATTTACTACAGCAGTTACTCCAACTTTATTGAGAACACATTATAGACTTACCCATAAGTTATTTGATATTATATAAATGATTTCAACATTAAGCCACTTCATGATCTCCTTTTTTATAGCTTCCTTCATGATGAGATTTAATCTTTAATGTTTTATAAAACTGATGTAGAAATTTTCCAGCAAAATCTTGTGCATTGATATGGATAGGCCAATTCCTTTGATATCTGCAATGGTCTGTCCAATAGCTTTCTCATATCTTCCCAATTCATCTACCAAGCTCCTTTCTTGGTTTGCATTTAAAAAAGGTGAATTTATCGTAAGGAGAATATTTTAAATATGAAGGTAAAGTTTTAATTCTAAGATAGAAGGTGACCTAATAGAAGGAAAAGATAATTTTACTTTCCTGTTTAAGAGGTCTAAAGATTCAAAACATCTGTCAATCTTCAGAGGCTGCTTCTATCTAATCTATATTGCATTCGTTGTTTTAAAGTATTCATCTTTATGTTCTTCAAATATTTTAGTAATAATTTGTTACTTGTCGTAGCATTTATTTAACCTCTCTATCACAACAACATCCAAAACACTGATAAAATTATAGTATTTAATCATATTATAATATTTCATAACATTCAACATATTAAATGTAACTTATTGATCATTTATCCACATTGTCACTTATCTTGTTTTCACACTAATAAGAGTATTTTTAAGATGATTGGCACCTTTTCTCTATGTCAAAGTCCAATATGATAAAATCCACTAGAAAAATAAATTTATCCTCTTTCACTAACTCAGCTTCTATCTTTCCTTTTAGATAGGTGTGACATTTATCACTAAGTTGTAAAGTCAAAGTTATAAAGTCACTATTACTGGCCTAACTTATCTAACTCCTAATTGCTTGAACACTAATAACTGTATAAGATTGATACTTGACCATAAATTAAAATGTGCTATGCCATTATATTTAGTTCTAATAGCCTTTTGTAAGGCTTTTTGGATTCTTTAGAACAACTATTTCAAACTCTCATAGCCTTTTGTTTCTTGCCAAAATGTCTTTTAAGAACTTTGCGTAATTTGGCATTTCTTCAAGAGCTTCCATAAAAGGAATACTAATATGTAAATGGTTTAACATGTTTAGGAACTTGTTATATTGCTTGTCTTACTTTAACTTTTGAAATCTTTGTCGGAATGGTAGTAGATGTCTAAGTTATTATATTATAGTAGGTTGTACAGATTGTTTCTCTTTTGTTTTGTTTTGAACTATTATGGTTGGAACTACAATATCTTCTTTCATATTTATTGGCTTATCATTTTCTACTGATGTTGTAGTTGACTGTTCATATCAATCGGTTAGAAAGTTGATTGTTATAGTTCCTTTTCAACATGAGTTTCTTCTTAAGTTGAAACAAGTTCCATTTTTCTTTTTGGCACACTAACACGAATATGACTATCTTTTCCAGACCTTAAATTAATTAACTTGCAATTCTTTTTTCTTTCTCTTCTAAGATCTTCTATAGTACAAGGTAAACTACTCTAAAGTTTATTACTTAATGTTGTAGCAAGCTGTCTAATATGATTTTCCAAGTTTCTTGAAGTCACGGCTGAACTTTAGATAATGATTTCATTCTTTACAAGGTATTCCTTAAGCAAAGCATTAAGAGAACTGAGTCGATCGTTGTTGGCGTTTTTTTGCTCTTGATTTTATTGGCAAAAGCCAGGTGGTTGAACAGGTGTGTTTTGTCCACTGGTTGTGGTAGCATTCTAGTTCTAATCGCTCTATAAGAAATTTGGGTGTTGTTTTCATTTAGGTATGTAAGTATTCAAATGTAGATTATTCTAATTCTACTTATTGAAGTTACCTACATAGTTGACCGAGGCTAGATTTCTAAGGCAATCGTTAAATAAATGCCTTTCTCTACAATAAACACATGATAGTTGTCGAAGCAATAGTCATAGCCTTCACCATACTCATTAATGAGTTTACTGGGATTTACAATGCTATCAAGGCATCTACATTATGAACTCTTATTACTCTTTTTACTTCAGCTTGCCTAGTTAATGGCCATTAATAATTATTTTTGGCTATCCTCTCTAAAATTTCATAAGCCTTATTGTAAGATTTAGATAGTAAAGCCCTATTTTTTGAAGCATCCACTATTAATTTCGTGCTTCAGTTAAGACCATTATAAACGGCTTGCAATTGTACGCAGCAGGGAATACCAAGATGAGGACATCTTTTGAATAGCTCCTTAAATCTTTCTCATGTATCAAACAAACTATTATCTTTAAGTTGATGGAAAAATGTGATCTCATTCTTTAATTTCGCATTATTAGTTAGTGGTAATTATTTTATCAAAAATTTGTCAACCAAGTCATTCTATGTTATGATGGAGTTAGGTGGTAAAAAATTTAACTATGCTTATACTCGATCTCTTGAAAAAAATAGAAAAAGTGTAAGCCCTAATGCTTTATATGATACTCTAGCATACTTGAAGTAATCACTCACCTCTAAGAATCGTTCTAGGAAAAGATGTGGATTTGCCGATAACAGTCCATTAAATTGCTCCACTATTTGTAACATCTAAAACATCATTAGTTTGAGCTCAAAATTATTAGCTTGTGCACAGGTCTAACAATGCCAGGATTTATAGTTTGAAGAGTCGACACTGCATAATCTCTAATAGCTCTGTCTCTATCATTTTCCATATAAATAATGTTGTTATTCCCTTGTCGCCCATAAATAATCTACCAATTCTGACCTTCTTCACCTCTTTGAGCATTAACTAGTTGTAATTCTCCTCTCTGGTTCAAATTCCTCATACTATGCAAATCATCCATTGTTAGAACAGCTTCTGAATGCTATGGGTGATTTTAATGCAATGGGTGTTAATGTGTAAGTATACATAATAAATAATATACCGATGAGTATATAAATTATCTTCATAGAGATTGATATTATCAGATTTAAGCAGTGTAGTTTTGTTCAAAAATAAAATAAGATAATTGATAAAACTAATAACTAATTAGATAAAAATTCAATACATAAGAAGACAATAAATAAAATTCTCACGTCAATACAAGGATAAAACCAATAGGAGTAAAGTAGTTAGATGGATAAACTTAGTTAATGGCATTGAGTATTTTATCAATTATAGTATCATTGCTACAACAATTGGTAGAATTCCTCATGCATCTTTAGTTATTACCTGTTTGATATCTTATATCTAATGTAACATAATAGTGACCAATTATTATGCTAATATTAAATATAATCTTAGTCGATCTAGTTTTTATTTACCCTACAAGATGAATTCCTATGTTGGTTCATCACAAATTTTAGATCAAATATGGCTTTATTGAAATTGAGATTAACTTAGGAAATTCAATCTAAATATGAGTATTATTTTAAAGAGATTCGCAAAGTCAGACCTTTGTAAGGCTCTTTCTTAATTAATATTCTTAAATGGGTAGTCACTGTTGTGCAAATTTTATTGAACTCGCAAGTGTATGAATCTATTATAAAATAGATTAATGGTGACGAGTGTCGATTCCATGAAGAGGTAAATTTTAATTATGTGTTGAATTAACTTTCTAAGTGAACGGTTAAATTATGGTAAATTTATCCTAAATTTTGAATTAAGATGGCGAGAATAATTAAAAATACAACTGTTATAATAAAGCACTTGTGTATCTGGATTTGCATCAACATGCTCTAGGGCTCAATATTCCTTATTAATACTGATTAAATCATGAGGGAGAAATCCACTCTTCATGAATCATGCTCTAATTAATATGGTGCTAAGGGCTTATCGTGCAAAACAGTAATAACTGTATTATTACTATCTGTCAACAAAAAATCAAAACATACACAAAAATTAGAGGGAAAAATAAAATAAAATTTACCAATTAAGCCCACGGAACATGTTGAGACTTTACCTTAAACCCAAGCTTGAAAAAAAATTAGTTCTTCATATTTGAACTAAGGATAAAATGAAAATTTTACTAAAATATAAAGAAAATACAAGATAAAGAAAGAATTTTAGAAAATGGCGCCTAAAAATGAACTCAAGTGTGTCAAATTAAGGGGAAGAGCCCTTCTTTTATAGATACAACGAATAAATTATGGCCATCAGATTAAAACAATTTAGATGCATAAAATTACCCCACGTGGTAAGTTCTGATTGGTTTGAACACATCATCAGGGCATTTATCCTATATATATCCACATACTGTATGCATGTTTTTCTTATCCACTAATATACTGTCACATCATCGATCAATAGTGCATAAACATTTTTATCCAATAAGATTGTGACACGTCTTCAATCAAGCCACGTCATCAGTCAACACCATATAATCAGTCAATGCTATCTCATTCCTCCAATCAAATACTGCCACGTCATCGGTCGGTGCATATCATCGATCAATGCCACGTCATCGATCAATGCCATGTCATTGTACAGTATATATAAACAGTATCATAAATAGTATCATTAATACTACTATACATGTGAACAGTATCGTATATGTGAATAGTGACATTTATATTGTTATGCTCCTCCTAAGGATTTCGACCGTTCTGAGTTCATCTGATATCTCATTTATTGTGAAATGATCATGATACCCGAAAAATATGTAAAATACTTAATTATAATAAAACACACATAATTAAATTCTCAAGAAACTTAAATACCTAAAAGTAAAGAAGTTAGTAGAATTTAAAGTGTAAAATAGTAATTTTTTCTTTTATAAATATATATTTTCTAGCACTCAACATACCTTCAACCAGCTTATTACTAGTCCCTAGTAAATTAAGCGAAATCAAATTCAAACCCAAAACATTTTTTTTAAAAAAAAGTTGACTCAAAAGAAATTTATAGATCGTGTATCAAATAATAAACTACTAAGCTATATAAACAATGGATAAAAAAGGTTACTCTTTAAGAAAAAGAATAGGCTTAAGAACATACTTGGAATTTATTATGACATATATATTCCATCAAGCAACTCATATTTTTGTCTTCGACATCAACATATAGAGTAGCAAAATGATAATGTTTAAACAAAATTTAAGACTAAAGATAATACAAATGCTAAAATTTGAGAGTCATCACGTCAAAAGATCACAAAATTTTTTTTTTTTTGGTTAAGAAAAAGAAAATTAAGAAGATGCGTTTCTAGAATTATGACATTCCATATTCAGTTATCTTTAACTCAAAATTTTGTAAGTGTATATTTATAAAGGAGAAATTAGAAAGTGGAAGTTAGAAAAATCACACATAAAATGAAACTTAAAAAATGACTGAATTTTTTTTTTAACTTTCAAACTAAGAATATGCATTTCTAGAGTCATTACACTCTATATTCAGCCATCTTCGACGTAAAAAGTTAACAATAGTTTTTAAAATAAAAATTAGTAAAAACTTCACCAAGATTAAGACATTCCATAATTATCAACTATTCCCTTAACCCAACCAGAATGAAACATTGTCTTCAATGTTTTAAAGGAAAGAAGTAAAGATTAGAAGATATCACCTGAGTGTTGTAACATAGAAGAAAATATTTACAATTGAAGAGTTAAATCTAATTTGTATTTTTTACTATGGCTACTACTACCATTATTAGTTGGTCACTCCAACACTAAAGTCTCAGGATGTGGCTCTAGACTATAAGCTTGTAACAGATCAAGTAGCTCATTAGCAATATTAGCACAAATAAAAATTCTTTTCACTATGGAAGAAATGAAATAGTTTTCTATTGCATGGTTAAGAAATATGAGAAAGTCATCATAAAAGTTATTAATATTTAACAAACCAATGAGTTTTTAATGAATATTCAGATGGGACCAAGATACTAATGTCATTAGTGCCTCTAGAGTTGTAAGATCTCCTAGTAAAAAAATAAAGACATCAGCATGATTCAACATTTCAATTATTCTCTCTTGAATACCTAAAACGACTAACTTATCTCTAGTTAATAAGTCAGACAAACTGCCAAAAAGTTTCAAAATTGTTAGAATAATGCTTAACACTTGGCTCCCTCTGGTATAAGTAGCTTCTAAAATCAGTTTTGATAATCCTCAATCACCTCCTCCATAAACCAAATATAGTTTTCTAGCTGCTATACTTCGACCAAGATCTACGATTGCCTCAATAAATTCCTTGTATTTGCTATAGTTAAATCCAGAGAGTCATAAATATTCTTGATTTGGTTGTTGGGAGTAGCTGTCATTGGATACTTATCAAAAATAATTTATGAGTGTCTTAACAAAAAAGTCATATTTAAGGATCTTGGTGATAATAGTTCATAGCTGTAAATAAGGTAGTATGTCTATGTCAAATAACTCGTGAAGCACATAACTCGAGAGTAAAAAAGGAAATAGTGAAAAGACAAAGCAAATAATGATAGCATGAAATTATTAAAGACAAAAAATGTAAGTGACAAACAACAGTAAAATAAAACAACATTGAAATAAAATAATATTTACAAGTAGTTGCGACTGTAGTTTACATCTTCCTCTTGTTTTACATCCAAAAATAGCTTAAACTCCTTCTGTAAGTCGAGGATAGGCTTTCTATTTAGTTGTCTTAAAAATTAGCAAATAAGGTCATTTATAGTCAGATTCCCGAGATTATAATTTGTATATTCTTTCTAGAATAATGGCTATAACTGAAGTATTGAGTTTTGGACATATCCACTAGGATATGTTTCAAGAAACAAAAGGATATCATCTAATAACTCTTTATTCAAGCCATTCCTAATGAATTGAATCTTATCTTCCCTGTTATCAAACAGCATTTCTAAAGAACATTGCTTTTTATTGCATCTCATTTATGGGACATTTATGACAAATATTAGAGAGCTTTCGAACTCTTTATTTTCTTGAATAATTTCCTTTACCACATCTAGGTATGTATGTATAAATTTGAGAGACAACTCACCTACGAACCGCACTTTAACTTCGATTATCCATTGGATGTCAGTAAGGATATGATTTTTCATAAGTAATTGCATGCGTTTGGATCGCGCTTTATAAATGTTGAGCATAGCATTCTCAGGAAGTGAAAGAAATTACTTGTGAAGCTTTGCTAAAATCGTATCTTTATCCATATCTTCAACTCAAAATATTAGTTATTATCAGAAACTAAAGTAACTAATGTTGATTGTCATGGAGTACCGTTATCCACCACTTAACTGGGGTGAAAAATGATAACACACCAAAGAAAGAATAAAATGTAGAAAAAACACAACACACGTAAAGGCGAATAAAAAAAAACACACAATAAAAAAATATTCACTTACCATCGTCCTTTTATTGAATTTACCTCAAGCTCTTATTGGATGTTATAAATGCCTCTCTCAATTTCTTTGAGACATATTTTTATATCCTCAACATGAGATACTAACTCAGGTGGTTATAGCTTTCAGATACGATGTGTTTATAAAATCATATCTGACCTCTGAGATGAGATTGTATACGTTGAAACTGTCTAAAAATATTGAAGAGACATTTTTTAATTGAGATGTTCATGAAGAAAAATGATAAAAGAAAACTTAATAGTGAAACAAACACATTTACACAAAAATAATTAAAATTAGAAAAGAAAACTTTAAATCATCGAAAAGAAACAAAAGAAAAGTTAAGCCACTTAAATCTTTTACGCTATTTTCTCCATATGGTAGGTATTTATGATATGACTTTACTTTTCTGCCCATTAACTTTAAATTTTGCATTATTCCTTGGATTCTTAAATTTAATGTCTCTATATAGAAAAACAGTATGATTAGTAAATGGGTCAGACCATCGAGAACGTAACTTACTTAGAGAACATGCCTATGAGAATTGAATAAAAATACTTTCTGATCTGATGTAAAAGATTTTCTCATGCTCCACTTGTCATGAAAGATTTTTATTCACTTTTTGTAGTGCTTAACATTTTTATCATTACAAATCTCTTCTGATTTTACCAGTTGTATCCTCTTTTTTGAACCAAAGATGGAGTCAATGATGTCTGTATTCCTTTTTTTATCACCGGGAGAAGATGAGATGATTTCTAACAATGAGTTTTCTTCTCCTAGGAATGTAAAATTCAAGGAGTCAAGTGAAGATTTGAACTCAATCTTTATCAATGATTTTGATGATGGAATGGGATTTTCTCTTGATGGCGCCAATTGCTCTATCTTTGTCTTTTATTTATCAATGTCCATGTATGGTGATGAATCCAATAAGGCATTAACCTCATCAATCAATCTGTTAATATTAAAATCCAAATCAAAGTGAGTCCAACATGTTAGCAAAGGGTCATCACTAAGGTTTAAAAGAAAAGTATGATAAACTAATTCATTAATTAAATCCACATTTACAATTCCATTATCTATATTGTGAGGTTGTTTGACAACGTTGAAAATATTTAGTTCTATGGTCATATTGCCAAATGACAATTACATATTTCCAGTCCTATATTGAATGTGAGCATTGATAATTGCCAAGAAAGATCAGCCTAGGATAATAGGGATATGCTTCCTTGAATCCTGCACTGTCTGAGTGTTAATTACAATGAAATCAACAGAAAAATAAAACTTATCTACCTGAATAAGCATATCCTCCACAATACCACAAGGTATTTTCATGGATCAACTTGCAAGCTGCAATACCACTAAAGTTTGGTGTAATTCTCCTGGTCTAAGTTTGACAAATACTAAGTAAGGTGACAGATTAACACTAGTTTCTAAGTCCAATAAAGTATTCTCAATTATGTGGTTCCCTATACTACATGAATAGTGGGGGAGCCTTGATCTTTGCATTTTAGAGGAATTTTGTATTGGAGTATATAACTAATATTTTTTGTTAAAAATGCCTTCTTTTGAACATGAATATTTCTCTTTTTAGTACAAAGATCTTTAAGAAACTTGCCATAAGATGATATTTATTTTATAGTATCAAGCAAAGGGATATTAATACTTACTTGTTTAAAGATTTTAAAAATCTCACCTGTGGATTTTTTTTTCTTTTCATTAGCTAACCTCTAGAGAAATAGAGCTTTGGGAACATACTCTCGTGGGTTGGTTTCTTCGTTTTCCTCTAATGATAAGTCTTCATCATTTATAGGTACAATTTGAGTTGTTTTGGTCATCATCATCTCCACTTTATTGTCGACTTCTTTTCCTTTTCGTAGGGTCATGATGGCTTTGGCACTAGTTGACTTGAAAATTTACCTTTCTCAATAGTCATTGCTAGGGTTTGAACTAAAGAGGCAAGCTAGCCCACCATCTTCTTAGGATTTGAAATTGACTAGGTTTGTGAGTTGAAACCTGCTCTCATCTCGTTTCGTAGTCCATCAAAGGTGTGGTTTTGTTGCTCGATCGTAGAGTAGATAGAATTCTTGAAATTCTAGAATGCATCTTCTCATGGTCTGGGTTAAGAATAATTTGAGTTTTGATTGTAAGGTCTGAATGGTGGCTAAGAGGCTTATGGAACTTGAGGAATTGGTTGCATTGGTAGAGCTGAAGTTGTTGGTCCATTCTATGAGAATCTTTAAAATCACAAAAAATTGGGTTAGTCTCTCCATCCAGAGTTATATGTGTTGGAGTAAGAGTTATAGTTTGATGGCTTTCTCATTACACTAATAGCATTGGCTTGATCGGAGTATGAGTCATGGTTATGTGGCTCTGTTGATTTAACAGCACTTAAAGATGCGATTTGTCAGGTCAGTCCTGTTGAGTGTTAGAAAGTGTATATTTATAAAAGAGAAAATCGTCATTTTACACTTTAAATCTCACTAACATTGCTACTTTTATTTATTTAAGTATTTTGTTATTTAATTTTATGTGTTTTATTATAATTGTATATTTTATGTATTTTAGGGGTATCATAATCGTTTCACAATAAACGAGTGATCAGACAGCAAAACGGACGTCATATTTGGACTTAGGACGGTCGAAAACCTTAAGAAGAGCATTAAAGAAAAAAGTTACTGTTCACACATACGGTACTGTTCATACGTACGGTACTGTTCACGATACTGTTCACGACACTATTTATGTATACGGACCGATGATGTGGCAACTACCTACGACGTGCCAGTATCTGATTGGATGAATTATGTGGATTAACTGCTTATGTGGCATTGACCGATGACGTGGCGTTGACCGATGATGTGTCACGATCTTATTGGACTAAATTTCTTATGTACTGTAGATCGATGACGTGGCCGCATCTCATTGGAGTAGAAATCGGGTGTACAGTACATGCGCTTACATGGGATTATTTACTATTCATGCGGCATTACTGTACAAATGTTGACTGTTGACTGTTGACTGTTGACTGTTGACTGATGACGTGGCGTAATCCTGAGCATCCGAATTGTTTTAATCCGATGGTCACGATTCACTCAATGTATCTATAAAAAGGGGGCTCTCCCCCCCTAATTTGGCACCCCTGAATTCATTTCTAAGCTTAGATTTTTGAAATTCCTTCTCCTTCTTGTAGTTTCTTTGTATTTTAATAAAATTTCCTTTTTTTTATCCTTAGTTAAAATATGAGTGGCTAATTTCTTTTGAACTTGGGTTGAAGGTGAAGTCTCAACATGTTCCATGGGCTTAATTTGGTAAATTTACTTTCTCTTCCCCTCTAATATTTGTGGTTGTTTTGACTTTTCGTCGACAAATAATAATAGTCTTGTCTAGTTACAGCCCTGGTTATACCGGCACCCTAGTACAAGGTTATTATTATTTGGCACGATAAGCCCTTGGCACCATACTTATTGGAGAGTGGTTCATAAGGTGTGGAATCCCCCTTATGATTTAATTGGTATTAATATGAAATATTTAGCCCATGGAGCATGTTGATGCGGATCCGAATACCCAAGTGCTTTATTATAACAGTTACATTTTCAATTATTCCCGCCATTTTAATTCACAATTTAGAATAAAATTACCATAATTGTTTCCATTAAAAGAAAATTAATTCGACATATAATTAAAATCAACCTCCTCGTGGAATCGACACTCGTCATCATTAATCTATTCTACAATAGATTCGTGCGCTTGCGAGTTCATTAAAATTTACACAACAAGTCCCTCAACCATTTCCTTAACTTCTTAGATTGTCGAGCTTGACTTACCAACTTGGACTTTATTCACTCCCTTAATTCTTTTATTGTTTCTGAATGATCGACTTTATTGTTGGGAATTATCAATTTGTTGCTAGAAGAAATCCCAAATTTCTGATGCACTTTTGGACATTATTTCTCCTCCACTTGTTGCCATTACCCATTCTTGCACATTTGGCAATAATCCCTCTAAAAAATATTGGCATTGGTGCCTTTTTTTTATATCCATGATATGGACATTTCAAAAGCAGCCCGCTGAATCGCTTCCATGCTTCGAAAAACTGCTCATCTTTTCTTTGGATGAACTTTGAAATTTTTTTGTGAATAGAATTAGTTTTATGAACTGAGAAATATTTAGTTAAAAATTTTGTAACCATTTATTCTCATGATGTAATGCTATTAGCAAGTATTGTATTAAACCATGAACGAGCTCTATTCTTTAAAGAAAATGAGAATAGTCTAAGTTTAACATCATTATCTAAAAAATTTTTATATCTAAAAGTATGACAAACAGCATAAAAATCATTCAAATGATTATATGGGTCCTCATTTTTTAGGCCATAAAATATTAGAAGACAATTTAACATACTAGATTTTAATTCAAAACTCCTAGTAGCTATATTTGGGTATCATATACATGATGTGCTTAAGTTATCTAAATGACTGAAATAGTCCTTAAAAGGCCTCTCCTATGGTAGTTCTTGTTGTTGTAAATCCATTTCAATTTTATCTTTAAATGCAATGTATTTATGTGTGTAAAATATTTTTTTTAATTCTAAGTCTATAAGTTGAAGCTTAGGTAATTGCGACCTTCGACCATGCATAAAAATAAATGCAGCAAAGAAAAAGAGAATAAAATTAATAAAAATAAAGAAGATGGAGAATTTATGATACTAACTTTATCACGCTTTTATCACTTTACTATAAATATACACTCAAGTACTAAAAAAAAATACAAAAAATAGATTAACTAAAATTAAAATAAATTACAAGATAAACGAAAAAAATTACAAAGAAATTATATTATAGAATTATAAAGAAATTAAATTACAAAAATTTAAAGAAATTTAAATTACAAAATATTTTTTTATAAGACAAAAAAACAATACAAGAAAATAACACTAAAAATATGAATTAAAATAACATGAAAGTAAAATTATAGAAATTTAAAGAAGAAAAAAAATTAAATTACAGAAATTACAGATTCACTTTTTTTAACTTTTTAATTTTAATTATTTATTTTTTAAATAATTTTAAAAGAGAAAAAGAAAAGAAATTAATTTACAAGAATTGCTGATTCACTTTTTTATTTTAATTTTAATTTACCTCCCCAGCAACGATGCCAAAAACTTATTGTGCAAATTTTATTGAACTCGCAAGTGCACAAATCTATTATAGAATAGATTAATTGTGACAAGTGTCGATCCCACGAAGAGGTAAATTTTAATTATGTATTAAATTAACTTTCTAAGTGAGTGGTTAAATTATGGTAAATTTATTCTAAATTTTGAATTAAAATGGCCGGAATAATTAAAAATACAATTATTATAATAAAGCACTTGGGTATCTAGATTTGCATCAACATGCTCCAGGGCTCAATATTCCTTATTAATACTAGTTAAATCATGAGGGAGAAATTCACTCCTCATAAACCACGCTTTAATTAATATAATGCTAAGAACTTTTCATGTCAAGCAGTAATAACTATGTTATTACTATATATCAATGAAAAGTCAAAATATCCACAGAAATTAGAGGAGAAAATAAAATAAATTTACCAATAAAGCCTATGGAACATGTTGAGACTTCACCTTCAATTCAAGCTTAAAAGAAAATTAACTACTCATATTTGTACTAAGGATAAAATAGAAATTTTATTAAAATACAAAGAAAATACAAGATAGAGAAGGAATTTTAGAAAATAGAGTTCAAAAATAAAATCAGGGGTGTCAAATTAGAGGAGGAGCCCTCCTTTTATAGATACAAGGAGTAAATCATGACTATTGGATTAAAACAATTTAGATACACAAGATTGCACCATATAGCAAATTCTGATTGGTTTGAACACATCATCAGGGCTATTATCCTATGTATATGTATGTATCGTACGCAAGTTTTTCTGATCCACTAACATACTACCACATTATCGATCAACAGTGCATAAATATTTTTATCTAATAAGATTGAGACATCTCATCAATCATATCACGTCATCAGTCAACGTCACATAATCAATCAATGCTACATCATTCTTCTAATCAAATGCTGCCACGTCATTGGTCGATGTCACATTATTAGTCAATGCCATGTCATCGGTCAATGTCACGTCATCGTACAATATATATGAACAGTGTCATGAATAGTAGTATTATAAACAGTACCATACATGTGAACAGTATCGTATATATGAGCAGTGACATTTATATTGTTATGCTCCTCCTAAGGTTTTTTACTATTATGAGTTTAGATTTACCATCCATTTTGTCATCCGATATCTCGTTTATTGTGAAATAACCATGATACTCCTAAAATACGTAAAATACTTAATTATAATAAAACACACATAATTAAATTCACAAGAAACTTGAATACATAAAAGTAAAGAAGTTAGTAGAACTTGAAGTGTAAAATGACGATTTTCTCCTTTATAAATATACAGTTTCTAACACTTAACAGTCACCAAAATAGAGAATTAAAATAAACACAATAAAGACAAAACACTATAGCAAACACAGAACAACACATATATATCAGTCAAACATCCACTAAGATCGTTTATCACTCAACTACAAATAATTTTAGTTCATGCTTTGTGATAGAAAGATAAATAAAAGAGTTGTAGTGGAAGGTTATCTAGTGGAAAGTTGTCGTTTTCTAACAAATATCCCAATTTTAGCTTAACTAATGGTGCAGGTAGTTTTGGAGATTTTGGGGATGCTTGTTCAACTGCTTTTACTAGACCATCATTATTACACTCTCAAGCTCCCTAATGATCATTATAGACTATAGGTGGAGAAACTAAAGTAAAAGGTAACAGGAATCATTAGAGATGATTAAGATTCAACACTTTCCTCTTCATCATCAATAATATGATCTTTAAGAAACACAACATCTCTAATTATAATTAGTTTTCTTGTATTTAGATCCCATAACTTGTACCCAAATTTTTCATGTCTATAGCTAAGAAAATGCATTCTTTGGCTTCATCATTAAGTATTGCTCTCTCATCATTAGAAATGTGAAGAAGAATTGTTAATTTGATCAATTATAGTATGCGTAGCCTCTAAATAGAAATATATTATGTAGCTTGTTATTAGAAAGCATATACCAGATCTTTTTCTTCAATTGTTCTATTTATCTTTTCAATAACACCATTTTGATAAGGGTTTTTAGTACTATCTTCTCAAGCTTAATTTCATAAAATGACAATATTTCTCAAAGCTCTCTCTACTTACTACCATTATTTGTCCTAACATATTTTAATTTCATTCATGTCTCTCTCTCAAATACAAGCATCGAAGAATTTAAACATATCAAGTACCTCATCTTTAGATTTCAAAGCAAAAGTCCACACTTTTCTCAAAAAATCATTGAAAAACGTTACAAAGTAAAGCGCACCTTTTATTGATAAATGTTGTGCAAATTTTATTAAACTCACAAACACATGAATCTATTATAAAATAGATTTTTTGTGTGACAATTGATCCTATGAGGAGTAGATTTAATTATGTATAGGGTTAATTTTCTATATATAAATGTGAGTTAGTTGGAAGTAAATTTTATTTATTTTTTATATTAAGATTTAAAACAAAAAGGCGAAAATGAATTAAAGATGATAACTATGTAAAAAAAATACTTAAGTCTCTAGATTCACACTTAATATTCAACATGGCTTAATATTTCCATTTTTAAGTCCAATTAATTCATGAGGGGGTATTTTCACTCCTTATAATCCTCACTTTAATAAATATAGATTCAAGAGCTCAGTGTGCCAAAGAGTAACGATCTTTCACTACGTGTGGTGTCAAAAACATGTTGTGCCAGATGATAGTAATCCTTCTATCTACAACGTGGCAAGACTATTCACTAAATAGCCTAGATATACTCTTCGTCAATGACTACGTATAAGATACTAGTGGAAAATTTTCTCACTAATAAATATGGTGTTAAGTGCCCAGTACACTAGATAGTAATGATATTTCATTAAAGAGTCAGTATACTGAGAAAAATATTGACGGGATGTATTGTTTGTTGACAATGAGTGAAAACAACTGAAATAATAACTACGCAACCCAAAAAGGGAATGAATTGATTTCTAAAGATTATGCAATACTTGAACAAATGTAATACAAATCTTAAACAAATTCAAAACAATAATAAATAAACCAAATAAAATGTAAAGAGATAAAAGAAGAGAAAATAAATATGAGATTTTTACGTGGTTTAGCTAACCCTGTCTATATCCATGTCTTTAAGCACACCGGACTTGAGGATTCCATAATCCAAGCCTCCAAGGCTTTAAAAACTCTTACAATTGATTTCACATATATCAATTAACCTTTATAACACGATGTTATCTCCAATCTCTCAATTCAAGTATATCCCATCACTTATAACTTCTCAAATATAAAGATTATAAATGAATTTTCTCTTAGACATTGTATTTAATTACAAGTGAAATCTCAATGTGTGAATCAAAGAAATGAAAATAAGTTTAAGGTCTAATACTGAGTGTATTCTCAATAAAACGCTCAATGATGACTCTTAGATCACTTTTTATTTGAATTTAAATGAGCTAATTTATGGTTGGAGTTAGAAACTACTGTTGTTGAGTTTTCTAGAAAAAATCAGATCGCCATTACTTGCTATCAGTTAATTGTTATGATTAATCCAAATAACCATTGGCTAAAATTTTAAATAAACGGTTCACCATTTGAAGTTATTGGTTAGCCATTTATTTTCAGAGATCTACAAATTAATTTTTGGCTATTTGTTTTTTCTAAATGGTTCATGATTACAATCTAAAAATTATTGGTTCACCGTTTTCCATAAATGGTTCACTATTATTTTTTAGAATCATTATTTTATCAATCCTTTGTAGAACATGCTTTTTGAAAATTATTGGTTTGCTGTTTTTAACAAACAGTTAGTCGTTTGATACAGTGATTGCTACAGTGAATTATTTTCTAAACTTATAATTTTACCCTAAAGCTTTTTTATTTATATTATAGCCTAAATATTCATAAAACTTTATGAATATGCCCATCTCCAGATTTTTAGTTAATTTCAAAATTCTCAAAACTTTTCAATTAAACTATAAACTTGAAGTACAACTAATTTAATAAAATCACTTTTTCTTTAAATATAAAATCAAAATAATGATTTATGAAATATAATTTAAACCTTGAAAACTTAATAATTTTTAATCTTATTTGTTATCATCAAAATCAATATTATGAATACATATATGTTAACAATTTCTTCTTTTTTTAATAATAACAAACCGTTACATGTATTTAAAGATGAATCCATCAATCATAAAAGATCATGAACCATTATTCAACCAATTACCAAATCAAGAACTCATAACATAAAATCATCATATAAAACAATAATGTAATCAAATCATCATCATATTTGAAAATCATCACCATAATCACATATCAATTAATACAAAATGCTCAAAGTGCATGTTATCCTCTCCCTTTTGACATCATCAAAGTGGTATATTACTTTGTCTCTCCTGTTGGACAATAAAAATGTTGAAAATGCATATTATACAAAACAGAAGCCACAAAAACTAAGTAAAGTTGCTGAGGTAGCTCCCTTTATCAATAATCAAGAAAGTAAGTAATAGGTCAAGCAAATACATGCAAAATTCATAAGAGCATACTATCAACTATCCAAGCTCTATGATTATTAATCATATTTTAGAAATCAAGACAACTAAACTTATCAAAGATCTAGGTTGACATCTCAATATAACTTAAAAAAAATTCTCATATGCTTTAAAATCTCAAAGTATATGTATTTCTCCCTTTTTTGATATTATTTAAAGCAAGTAATGCATATTCAACAATACGTTAATAAAGTACAAAAAATAAAAAAGTATATATTCACCAATCATGGATCGCATAAGATCAAACTTCATCAAATACAATGTAATCATCAAAATGTATTCTTTATCATCAAAACTTTAGCAAAGTATAAGTACATAATAGCAATATATAGATCATCAAAATCAACATAACTATTAAGATAAGCTATCATTATGAGCTAAAAGAATAAGTAATTAAAGTTATAAGTATAATATGCGAATTTTGTAAATGAATGATGATATAACACAATGAATAGCAAAATGATTCACACATATACAAGTGATGAATAATTAATATTTATAATGATTTAGAAATATCAAATGAGCAAGAAAAACATAAAGATAAGGGATTTTAGTGAGATCAATGTTTGTGTTTTGGCTTCTTGGAGTGAGTGTTATGAACAAATAAGTAAAATGAATGAATGACATGAAATATGATGATTGTTGAGTGTTAGAAAGTGTATATTTATAAAGGAGAAAATCGTCATTTTACACTTTAAATCTCACTAACATTGCTACTTTTATTTATTTAAGTATTTTGCTATTTAATTATATGTGTTTTATTATAATTGTGTATTTTATGTATTTTAGGGGTATCATAATCGTTTCACAATAAACGAGTGATCAGACAGCAAAACGGACGTCATATTTGGACTCAGGACGGTCGAAAACCTTAAGAAGAGCATTAAAGGAAAAGTACTGTTCACACATACATCGATCTTGTTCATACGCACATGATGCATCGCATTTATCGATCTTATTCACGACACTGTTCATGTATACGGACCGATGATGTGGCAACTACCTACGACGTGGCAGTATCTGATTGGACGAATTATGTGGATTGACTGCTTATGTGGCATTGACCGATGACGTGGCGTTGACCGATGATGTGTCATGATCTTATTGGACTAAATTTCTTATGTACTGTAGATCGATGACGTGGCAGCATCTCATTGGAGTAGAAATTGGGTGTACAGTACATGCGCTTACATGGGATTATTTACTATTCAGGCGGCGTTACTGTACAAATGTTGTTGTTGTGATTGATTTCGATTTGTTGACTGATGACGTGGTGCAATCCTGAGCATCCGAATTGTTTTTAATCCGATGGTCACGATTCACTCAATGTATCTATAAAAAGGGGGCTCTCCCCCCCTAATTTGGCACCCCTGAATTCATTTCTAAGCTTAGATTTTTGAAATTCCTTCTCCTTCTTGTAGTTTCTTTGTATTTTAATAAAATTTCCTTTTTTATCCTTAGTTAAAGTATGAGTAGCTAATTTCTTTTCAAGCTTGGGTTGAAGGTGAAGTCTCAACATGTTCCATGGGCTTAATTTGGTAAATTTACTTTCTCTTCCCCTCTAATATTTGTGGTTGTTTTGACTTTTTCGATTAAAAATAATAATAGTCTTGTCTAATTCTGAATTTGCCAGTTAAACCTAAGCACCCTAGTACAAGGTTATTATTATTTGGCACGATAAGCCCTTGGCACCATACTTATTAGAGAGTGGTTCATGAGGTGTGGAATCCCCCCTTATGATTTAATTGGTATTAATATGGAATATTTAGCCCATGGAGCATGTTGATGCGGATCCGGATACCCAAGTACTTTATTATAACAGTTTCATTTTCATTTATTCCCGCCATTTTAATTCATAATTTAGAATAAAATTTATCATAATTTAATTGGTCCCATTAAAAGAAAATTAATTCAGCATATAATTAAAATCAACCTCCTCGTGGGATCGACACTCGTCACCATTAATCTATTCTACAATAGATTTGTGCGCTTGCGAGTTCATTAAAATTTGCACAACAAGTTTTTGGCGCCGTTGCCGGGGAGGTAAGTTCTTTTAATTTGTTGAATTAATTTTTTTTTGTTTTCTTGTATTTTTCCTTATAACAAAATAATTCTATAATTTAATTTCTGTAATTTAAATTTTTGTAATTTAATTTCTGTAATTTAAATTTTTACAATTTAATTTCTGTAATTTAAATTTTTGCAATTTAATTTTATTGTGTGATTTCTTTAAATTTCTGTACTTTAATTTTTACTTTACTTTTCTTTGTAATTTATTTTGTTTATCTTGTAATTTATTTTAATTTATTCGTAAAATTAATTTATAGAATTAGTTTTTTTTTAAGTAATTTTTTTTGCTTTCCTTAAAAATTAAAAAATTAAAAAAATATATATAAAAAAAAATTTTAAAAAAAAGTGAATCTGTAATTTAATTTTTGTAATTTAAATTTCTTTAAATTTTAATAATTTAATTTCTTTGCAATTTCTTTAAATTTTAATAATTTAATTTCTTTGCAATTTCTTTAAATTTTAATAATTTAATTTCTTTGTTACTTTTCTTTGTAATTTGTATTTATTCTGTTAATTTATTATTCCATAGAATTAAATTTTTTTTAAGTAATTTTTTTTTCCTGTAATTTAATTTTATTTTTTTCTCTTCTTTATATTTCTGTAATTTAATTTTTCATTTTTCGTTGTAATTTATCTTCTTATTTTATTTTTTATTTAATCTATTTCTTGTATTTTCTTTTTAGCACTTGAGTGTATGTTTATAGTACGGTTATAACAACATCACAAGGTTAGTATTGTAATTTCTCTCTCCTCTTTACTTTTATTTGTTTTATCTTCATTTATTTTATTCTTTGCATGCATGGTCGAAGGTCATTATCACGTAATCTTGAGCCTTTAGACCTTGATTTAGAAAAAAACACTTCGCACACACAAACAAACTGTTTTTCAAAAGAAACTTGAAATGGAATTGCAAAATCAGCAACCAGAACCACAAGAGAGGGCATTTAAGGATTATTTTAGTCCTTTAGCTAATTTGAGCACATCATGCATAAGGTACCCAAATGTAGTTGCTAGGAGTTTTGAATTAAAACCTAGTGTGTTAAACTGTCTCCCCACATTCTATGGCCTAGAAAATGAGGACCCATATAATCATCTGAATGATTTTCATGCTATTTGTCAAACTTTTAAATATGAGAATTTTTCAGATGATGATATTAAACTTAGATTATTCCCATTTTCATTAAAAGATAGAGCTCGTTCATGGTTTAATACAATGCCTGCCAATAGCATTACATCATGGGAACAAATGGTAACTAAATTTTTAAATAAATATTTCCCAGTTCATAAAACCAATGCTATTCGCAGGGAAATTTCAGAGTTTACCCAAAAAGACGACGAGCAGTTTTTCGAAGCATGGGAGCGATTTAATGGGCTACTCTTGAAGTGTCCACATCATGGGTATGAGAAATGGCACCAATGCCAATACTTCTTGGAGGGATTATTGCCACATGTACAAGAATGGCTAATGGCAACCAGTGGAGGAGAGTTAATGTCCAAAAGCGCATAAGAGATTTGGAAATTTTTCCAACGGCAATCGGATAATTCTCAACAACGGAGTCGATCACTCAGAAATACCAGGAGAATTAAGGGAGTGAATGAGGTTAATATTGGCGAGTCAAGCTCAGGAATTAAAGAAGTCAAAGAGATGGTTGAATGTCTTACTCAACAAATAGCATCTTTGACAACTGCTAAATCAACAGAGCCACATGACCATGACTCATATTCAGATCAAGCCAATGCCATAGGTATCATGAGAAAACCATCAAATTACAACCCTTACTCCAACACATACAACCCTGGATGGAGAGACCACCCCAATTTTTCATGGTCTCAAGGATTCCAACAAAATGGACCATCAGTTCCACCTCCACCAATGCAACCAGTTCCTCAAATGTCTCAAGCCTCTCAACCACCGTTTAGACCATACAATCAGAACCCAAACCATTCTCAACCTAAACCATGGGAGGAGACATCCCAAAATTTCAAAAATCTAACTAACTCTAAGATCGAGCAGCAGAACCGCACCATTGATGAATTACGAAATGAGATGAGAGCAAGCTTCAACTCACAAGCTCAATCTGTTTCAAGCCTTGAGAAAATGGTAGGACAACTTGCCTCTTCAATTCAAACATTGGCCATGACCGTTGAAAAAGGCAAATTCCCAAGTCAACCAGTGCCCAATCCTAAAGCAGTAAATGAAGCAAGTTCTAGTTCACCACAGCAGCATGGAGAGATCAAAGCAGTGATGACCTTGCGAAAAGGAAAAGAAGTTGACAACAAAGTGGAGATGCCAAAATCAACTCAAATTGTACCTGTGAACTCGGAGGAATCATCATCAGAGGAGAAAGAGGAAACCAACTCACGAGAATATGTTCCTAAAGCTCCATTTCCTCAGAGGTTAGCTAAAGGGAAGAAAGGAAAATCCACAGGTGAGATTCTCAACGGATGGGCAATCAAGAAATCATCATACCTTGAAGGTACATAGATAGACAGGGAAATGCCCTCAAAAATATAATTTATTAACTTATCCTTAAAATCTTAAATTTGCTTAATATCCTCAAATTCTTTAAAATTACCAAAATACCCTTGAATTCAAAATTACCAAAATATCCTAAAAATCATAATTTACCAATTAACCTCAAGATTATAAATTACCCACTTATCCTTAATTTTATCAATTAATAAAATACTCACATATTAGAAATTATGAAAATACCCCTGTAGTGTAAAATTACCAAATTACCATTGATCACTTAAATTATCGATTTACCCTCAAAATCTCAAATTACCTTACTATTATTGTCTGTAATTACCAAATTACCATAACTTTCAAAAATTACAAAATTAACCACCGAATTTTATGAATTTATCAAATTGTCCCTACCGGTCAACGGTGACGGAATGCTTAGATCTTATAGTTCCGGCCTTAATGAGTCTAACGATAACGGCAGTGACCTCTCAGGCGCGGTGACGGCAGCGAATCGAGCTCCCTAAAGCCGTAGGTTGCAAGTTACCATTCACAGACAATCCGATCGTTTCAGGTGACGAAACCAGTCAAAAATGAAAGCTGGAGGTGAGAGGAATGGAACCCAGCCGGTGACGTGGCTAAACTCTAGAGGGATCAACGATGGCTAGAATAGCTTTTTGGCAGAAACGTTCGAGCTGCATCGATGACGTTCTGGTCATTTTCCAGCAATGGGAATGATAGGGATATGATCGATGTCTCACAAGCTTTGCAACGATACCTTACTTACCAGAACGGTGGCCAAAATCTCGAGATTCTGTCGAGTCAACTCGCAAGTTTGGGTCAGTCAACTCGAGTCAACTCTCTCCTTCTCTCTCCCCCCCTCTCTTTCTCTTTCTCTTTCTCTCTCTCTCTCTCTCACAAGTGTGCGTGTGTGTGTCCCGTGTTCCCAGCCTTTATATTTATTCCTATACGTTGCAGCAGACTTCTTTTCGGCAGCACATTCTTGAGCAGCACCGATGTTCTTCACAGCAAACTCAATAAATCATCCATCGACACCGTATCCTCTTCAAGCATTTTGGGATTCCATATCCATTTCCACCTTCGTCGCCACCCTTATCAACACCTCAGTAGATATTTTTTGGGGCTTTGGTTATATTGGACACACTAATATTTCCTACATTATGTTGTTTTTCTTTTTAAACTGTGATCAAATTTCTGGACATTGATTATATTCTATTTTTTATCTATGGTTATTTATCTATATTTTGACAATGAGGATATTTTATGCTTGTGTTGAATTATGGATCTTAATAATGAAATTAGTCTTTTAGTTTTTTTTTTTTTATGATGAAGCGAGAGAAGGATAATTTGTTTATTATGAAACTTATCGTATGCATTTAGTCATATGCATTCATGCAGGTGAGTTTATTAAACTTTATATACATTCATGTAAGGGGAGTTTTTTAAAATTGAATTTTTACAATCTTGTTTCTATTAAAGGGAAATCAATTTTTAGAATGTGTTTTGTCATCATAAAAAAAGGGAGATTGTTAGCTTATGTGTTTTAAAATTATTGATTTTGATGATAAGAAACTACATATTTTTATAATTGCATATACTATGTTTTTGAAGTAAGAAAATGTTTTTATAAAAATGGCTTAAACATTTATTAATATAAATGGCATATCAGATTAGCCTAAATAGCATACTGATTATGAAGAATAAGGTTTCTAAAAACAAATGGCATATTGGATTAGCCTAAATGGCAGACCGATTATGAAAAAGAAGGTTTCTAAAAACAAATAGCATATCAGATTAGCGTAAAAGGTAGACTAATTATGAAGAAAATGGTTTCTTAAAAGAAATGACATATCGGATTAACTTAAATGGTAGACCGATTATAAAGAAGAAAAGATTCTAAGTACAAGTGGTTCTAGAAACAAGTGGCATACTAGACTTACAAAAATAGCAGACCGTTAAAGAGCAAAAGGTTTCTGGATGAAAACAGCAGACTAAATTCATAAATGGCAAACCGATTATTTAAAACTTAAATCTTTGTTCATAATGGTAAGATGAAGCAGTAATCTAGTTACCATCAAACGATAAGCCGATTATTACCAGAAAGTCGATAACAGCTAGTTTTTCAACATCCAACTTTAAATTGATTCTTTCAAATTCAAACAAAATAGGGATTTAAGAATTATTATTGAGCTTACTACTAAGAATACTCTAATCACTGAGCTTTAAACTTGTCTTCATTTATTTGATTGACACATCAAGCATTCATTTATAATCAAACATATTGTGTGAGAAAATTTTTCATTTATAATTTTTCATCTTTGAAGAGTTGTAAGTATTGGGATACACTTGAGATAAGAGATTAAATACAATTTCTAATTGTAAAAGAAGTCAATTGTAAGATCTTAAAGGTTTGGAGGCTTGAATAGTAAAATTATCAAAGTCATTTGGTTGCTTTGTTTAAATTGAATTTAAGTTTAGTTTACCTTCCATACATTAAGGCATCAACTAAATACTGATAAGACTTTGGCATAGAGCTAATTAGAAGTAAGGCTTTATCTTTATTAACTATGGTTTTAAGAATCTCACACACTTTATTGAATTCATCAAGGTGTTCATCAAGTGATGAACTTTCAAGCATTTTCGGGGGAACATCCTCTTTTTAGTATACAATCTATTATCAAGAGACTTTTTCATGTATATGCCCTCTAACTTTGCCCAATGATCAACAACTATGGGCTCTTTTACCACTTTCCTGATCATAGAATCTGCAAGACTCAAGATGATTGTCCCCTTTGCCTTGTTATCTATTTAAATCATCTATTCAGGTGTTTTTAAAGAGGAGACTTCCTTCCCTTCTTCAAGACCTTGTGTTATCAACATTGCTTCCATCTTAACCTTCCGCATATTGAATCAATTTTGCCATTGAACGTCTCTAGATCAATCTTAGAGGTAGCCATACTTGGATCTTGGACCAAAGACCTTGGCTCTAATACCACATGTGGTGAATTGACTATCTAGTTAGACAATTAGCAATAATTCATTGCCTAAGAACTTGTCAAGATCAAACAAGGATGCAAATGAAACCAATAGCCAATCTGAGACTTCAATATTGATTTCAAGTTTCGTTCTAGGTTAACAAGTTTGAACAAAGAATTAATAACTCGATCAAGAAGCAAACTCACTCAAACAAAGAATAGGATTTAATGTGGTTCAATTGTGCACAAATGCACAATCTGCATCTACAGGAGAAGCCACAAAAAGTTGTTTATTAATGATTTAAGATGACTGTTATAAGGATTCCATAGAGAAGATTACAAGAAACAAGATGACTGTCACTCTCTTGCTAAGACTCTTCTCAAATGCTCTCTTTCACGCTATTTAGTTGCCTCAATAATCAGCCTTATATCCCCTGATGTTGAAGCTCAGATTGCACAGCCTTTGGATGACTGTGTAATAGTTTTTAACAGCCTTGATTCCTTCCTCACATGAAGCTTCACGTGCTGAACTTAGATTTGCTTAAAATGATAGAAGCCAAGGTTGTTTCCTACTTAAGTATGCTGAGAAGGGCAACAGCATGATGCAAGTGATTTGCAGGTGAGCTTACTTATCCAAAACACTGTCATTTTAGAGCCTTAAGTTTTAGATTCAATAACTTAGGTCCACAATAGGAACTTATACTCAACTGCATGTATTAAAACAAGAATTACAAATGATATTCAAATGAACTTGGCCTAAAAATTAACCTGCCGAAGGAGTTTCCATACATTCTTCGAATCAGAAAGGGAAAGCTCTCTGTTAACTTCTAGTGAATCGTAATCAAAAGCAGGAGCTTCAGCAAGTTTCTAAATCTGCTGGTTTCATATATATATATATATATAGAGAGAGAGAGAGAGAGAGAGAGAGAGAGAGAGAGAGAGGGAGATGTAGTAGCCAACACTGCCGTGTTATTGATTACGGATCAACGACTGAGGTTTTATTATAAATAAACTGTCAAGATTAATGGCGACGGTTAAACGATTGCGATAAGTGCGAAATCCGCATGGTCTGGTCCACAATAATATTAGTAAGTATAAAAAGAAGACAAAAAAGGTAATTAAATGCCATTATCAACTACCAAACCAAAGCGAAGAAATAATGCATGGTACAGACAAGAAATGAAAATAATTGAGAAATATTAACAAATATGAACACAACCTAAAATTTATCCCAAATGATATAATGGTAATCAATTGAATAGTGAGATTTACAATTAAAATTATAAATAACCGTCAACCATTTAATAAATATATGACATATAATTTACCACATCATTTAAGGTACAATTTCAAATAAAATTTTTAGATATTTATCTTATGATTAAATGATTGCAACAAGTACGAAATATATGGTCTGCTGGTCCGCAAAATATATAATTGTAAAACAGGAAGAACAAAGTAATTGTGTAATATATGCACTTTTATTTTCTTATTAAGTGAATTATTTATTTTTCTGTTCGGTATCAATTTTATAAAAATTTCGAACTCATTACATGTTATCGCAATTAAAAATTCAATGTATTATTAAATTAATCGCGTATAAATAATTTTAAATTTATCGTGATGTAAAACTGAGACAAAACCAAGCGCGATTTTAAAGGCAGTTTGTCGGATTTTTGCTTATCACGAAATCGGTATCGGCTTAATTTGTATTAAATTATAAAAGAAATTCTTTCCTTAAATGAAAAGAGAGAGGAGACACAAGAGAGAAAGAGAGAAAGAGAGAAAGAAAGAGAGTGAGAGAGAGAGAGTTGATCTGGTTGACTCGATCCAGACCCGTGTCTCGGTTGTATCTCACCATTTCGGCCACCGATCCAAGCAAGCTTGGTACTGATTTGAAGCTTATGAGACGCGGTCATATCTCTACCATTCCCACCATTGAAAAACGACTAGAACACCCCCAATGAAGCTCGAAAGTTTCAACCGAAAACCCATTCGCGCTGTCTCGATCCAGCCAGAGTTTGGCCATGCCACTGGCTGGGTTTTACTCTTCTCACCTCCAGCTTCTATTTTCGACCGATCCTGTCACCTGAAACGGTTTGATTGCCAGTGAACGGAAACTTACAAACCCTCAGCTTTGGGAGCTCGATCAGCTACCAGCATCATTGGACTCACTGTGGCTGAAACTATCAAACCTAAGCTTCCTATCACCATTAAATGAAGTATAGTCACCGTTGACCGGAGATGGGCAATTCAATAAAGTTTATAAAACCTATAGTTAATTTTGTAATTTTTAAAAGTTATAGGTAATTTGGTAATTATGGACAAGGACATTGGATAATTTGAGATTTCGAGGGTAAATTAGTAATTTAAGTGATCAAGGGTAATTTGATAATTTTACATCCCAAGGGTAATTTTATAAATTTAAAACTCGCAAATTATTATTATAAATTATATTGAGGATATTTCGGTGATTTAGGATCTTGAGAATAAATTAGTAAATTATAATTCTGAGGGCGATTTAGTAAATTTTGATATCGAGGATATTTTAGTAATTTTAAATAATTTAGAGTTGTATTACGTAAGTTTCAACCTTTGTTGAGTATAATTACCTGTATTTCTTTTTGCAAATAATAATTATATTATTTCTTAAATTAGGAGGACTCGCGAACGAGAACTAATCCATGGATGTCGGTGATATCGGATTTGATCGTCCTGATTGTGAGTAGAATATACAAAACCTATTTTCTTTGTGAATTATTATGATTTTAAATATGGTAAAACATGTCTATAAATGAATTTTAAATCCTTTGATTTAGTGATTTTATGAAAATAGATTTTATCTGCATAATGGTATTTATTCTCAAAAATGTGCACGATTAATGATATTATTCCCGATTTCGAATATTTGTGTAAAAATAATATTTTTAAAGAAAATGGAATGGATTTAAAGTTTTTTTGATAAAAAATAAAATGAGATTTAGGATATTATCAAGCATTTACGTATTTGTATATAAATGGTTGTATTCAAAATCATTGAACAGTACCCTTCCCTAGATATGGTGATATTGATACTAATGAGATGATGTGAGATGGTATGTGATGATATGAGATACAGACTTTTGGGGTCCGTTTGAGTACACACAAAGGTTTTGTGCCGTTTACTTGGTCGCTTTTGTCTTTTGGGGACTAATTATGCATGTATAAATATGATGAGTTATGATGATGTGATATAATGAGACATGATGAGATGTTATGGGATATGAGATATTATTTTTCCCGTCTATCCATGTAGTTACGGGGTACGATGGTTTCTTGATTGCCCGTCTGTTGAGGTCTAGATTATCTGTGTAGCTCCGGAGCATGATGGTTTCTTGATTACTCGTCTATTGAGATCCAGATATGATGAAATTATTTCCGGAGGTACTTGTTTGGTGATAGTTTTTAGTATTCAATATTGATATTACGTGTTGTGAATTTTTCTTAGTTTTACGCAGTATTTTTTGACGATTTTAGATTGAGTATTTATATGATGTTATGACATATTCTTCTCTAATTATTTCATGTGACATTATATATATTTTTCAAAGTTAGTGACTTGAGTTTTAAATATTAAGTGATTTATTAATACTTCTTGTTTATGGTTTGATGAAATCATATATTTAAAAAAGATTTCAATTCTCTCTATCTCCTTCTCTCTCTCTCTCTCTCTCAGCTGCTCTCTCTCCACCCTTAAAGAAATCTTTTTTCAACAAAAGAAATTTATATAGCGATAAATTTAAAATTATTCACATGCGATTAATTTAATAATGCAATGAATTTTTAATTGCAATAACATGTAATGAGTATGAAATTTATAAAATCGACACCAAATGAAAAAATAAATAATTCACTCAATAAAAAAATAAATGTGCATATATTACACCTCCAAAGTTTTTATTTTATTTTTTAACTTACCTTTTACTTTATGTTTTGTTTCATCTTCCAATTATATTGTTTTACTTGCAACGTGTTAACAACTTCTTCGTGCATTTGTAATAGAATTCCAGCTAAATCAACTAACTTGAAGTTGAAGAATTTTCTCTTTCTAAGACGCATACCCGATCATCGAACTTTTTACTTACGGGAAAAAATTATTTCAACAAAATCATTTATCTTTATCCAAGCCAATATTAATTGATCCACAGTTCTACACAAAACTAAAATTACTTTTAGATTTAGGCACCCACGATACTTTGACTTCATCCAACGTGAAAGATAAGTTTAATATTTTATAACTTATCTACCATTCTTATAAAGATAAATTTACCCACCAATTGAGATAATAGCATTAATAGCATTGGGATTATACTGCTCCGAAGACAATGTTACAGAGAGCTGCAACTACTCTCACGACTCTCAATCTAAGCATTCAATAAAAGTTTAAACACCTGATTTTTCTGATACAAGAAATCGGTCCAGTCTTGTATTTATACTGAACTTTTAACTGATTTTTGGCTTCCAGCCAGCACATGGGTAGCACTTGTAATGCTGCATCAATTAATAGAACTGATTTTACCAGAATTCCCCCCCTAGATTTTAAATCAATAATACACAGGCTTCAACTTAATCAATTTGCAGCTCACAAACATATTTAGAAAAAGCATATTTAGAAAAATCAAACCTACGCAATAGCATCTAGAGTTTCTGATTGCATAATGTTGTGCAAATGCAAAAATACGCTGCCAGATAATGAACATTAACATTCTTGCTCAACGTCAAAATGAGATTATTTGAATTTCTTCAGAAGATATTGGATTATATGATAATTCGTTAATTAACAGGCTGTTGTTATTTTCTCCATGGATCAGCAAGATTGGCTTCTTAACTTTATTAGTACATATTGAAGGGCTCATCTCTATGCAAGTACTGGCAGCCTAGCTCCCAAAGATATCTGAAATTGTTCTACACGATAGTAAAAAATGCATCAAAGTAAGAAGCAGATCAGCTAGGGAGTGTTAATGCATTCATTAATTATTCAATTTCTTACCTAAAGACTAAGATTTTTTTTATCAATTTATTATTGCGTAAAACACTTACGGCTCAGTAAATTTGAACTCATTAAATTACCTACTATTGTTTTTAATGAATTGAATTGGCTTTTGAGTATTTAAATTTTGCAATTGGACAAATAACTTGTAAATCGATAATATTTGTGTGTGATTATAAAATAAATTTAAACTTAGATTTGATGTATGTAATCAATCTAAGGAGATCAATTTATAATTTCAACTTCTAAATAAAACATATCCTTGGAAATTTTTAGACAACCGAAACACAACACTTGCTTAACCACTAGTCGCAGTTCTAGCCGCATTTTATCTTGGTAATATCTACAATTTTGATTTCTGCAGTCTGCGAGACTGCGACTATCCTCGAGCCCAGTTATAATCTTACCTAATTTGTGTAGCCATTTTTATCTTAAGCGCGATTGCTATTTACTACTTCGTTTGTCTTCTTATGTTCAATTATTCATTAGTGGAAGTATTTATGCATCCACGTTTCCAATATGCAATTCGACCACAGCCGTTAATCTTACCAATTATATGTACGATAAAATTTCAGCCATCGATCTCTTATTCAATGCCAACCGTGAGTAATTATTTGCTTTGCTACGTGACAAAATCTTACTGATTATGAAACACCAACATCCAGGGCGTATAAATTATAATATTCTTTTTGGGGTATCAGGAAAATTGTTATTGAATAATAATTAGAGAAATAAAATCTGAATCTTTCTCTGGTTGTATCAATTATTTGTTAATAGGTTCATTTATGCGTTCCCGCGTCTTTTACGTTACGGCAAAGTTAGAAATTGGTCCTCAATAATTAGATGTGTTTCTCATTTGAATTATTTTGAGACATATATAATGCATGTAAAAGTTTCTAATAAGACATTACTGACTTTTTTTCTACTATTGCCTCATATCAAATTATTTTTTTCAATTGAAAAACATTAAAATTTTAATTTATTATATTTGTTTTAGTAATATATTTGTATTTATTAGAAAGATTTAAATAAATCTTTGGGTTGAATAGATTTTACAATTAAAGAAAATCTCCCTATTATAATATTAAAATTATTTTGATAGTTTTTTACATAATATTCAAAATAATTTGAATTTGAATTTATTAATTTTAATATTATCTTTCTATTTATTTTTAAAAATTATTTTAATATAATAAAATAGCTCCAATAGATTGTAAAATATGAAAATATTTTTGAAATATTAAAATTATTTAAAATTCCTATACGATGACATTCATTTTAATGCCATATTTACATTTATCATAAAAGCTTGAGTCAATTTTTTTAGATTTATAGAGTCAAAGGGTATTATTGTCAAAAAGAGATTTTAGTGTCTGTTATTGAAAAATTGAGGGTCTACATAATCATTTTCCCAAATCTTGAGAATGTAGGTGTCCTTTTTCCTTACAATAATGTTGTACTTAGTTGGGTTATTTAGTTTTGTATTCTAACTAGTATGGTAAATGAAATATCACCACTTAATTCGTTCAAATGATAGATAATTATTAACCTTTATCATTTTTAATTCAAATAATAAATTTTTATTTATGACACATCAACTAGAATACAAACTAAGTGCCTACTCGGTACAATTCGTTTAATGGCTATAAGAATTTATTTAATCATATAAGCTCTTATTATAATTTTGTGGTTATTTGGTTGTTTTCTAAATAGAGCTTTTTAAGCTTAAATAAGCTATTTTTGCCTTTATTACCAAAAGTTTAAATTTTAGGATTTTGGAAGTAGAGATTGAAAAGTTTTTTTAAATGTTAAAATATTTAAAATATCCTCTATTTATTTGATAATTTTATTTTATTTTTTCTATAACATAACTTTAAAAAACTTATCTATTAAAATAATTTCATAAATTTTTAATAAAAACTCTTATTGATTACCAAACAACTAAAATCTTTTAGATAAAATCTCTATTTATAAAAGCTATACTAACAGACGTTCTACTAAAATAAGCTCTACATAAAAAGCTGTATCAAATGAAGATAAGTATCCTGAATAAGTAAATATAGCATGATTCTTTAAATTATATTACTTGAACTAAATCTCATCATAAAAAATTTAGACTTTACAAACTTTAAGTTGATTTTATCATTTTGGTTGGTTCAAATTTCATATACATTGTATTATCAAATGTGTTGTCTCACGATAATGCCCACTACTTTAGAATTTCAAAAATTTATGCTACATAGAACTTTGAAATATTAATTCCAAAATATGAATTTATCTTTGATCACATACCAATTCATATCAAAATTTTCAAATTTCAACTTTTATATTAAAAATGATACCGTCTAATATTTTGTCATGGTAGGCAAGTTCAAAGTAAATTCAGTCTTAGTCATAGAAAAATTTAAGTAACATGTATCATAGTCTTTTTTTATATCTTTTCAAAAATTAAATTATAAGAGGATCTTGAACAATTTGATATGCTATGAAATATAGTCTTCTGTTTTTTGGGGAAAAATGAGGAAGTTAATTCAGAAATCACTTTAACGTTTCTGTCAGTCCTCCATTGCTTATGCCCAGGTTCTTAATGAAACAGAAATCTTGTAATTGAAGTCACCCTTGGTGTTGAAAATGAGTAGTAAAAAATAATTTGAAAATTATAGCTAAGTATATAGTTAAGCTTAATCTAGTTATTTTAAAAATAGTGTTATTATTCCTGTGGTGAAACTGTCTTCCATGTGTCAGATACATCCCTACTTATAGGGGAAGAGTTATGCTACCATGTCACAGTAGAGTTAATATCCCTTTCTAATAATAGTGAGTTGCTCTCAAAATGAGACTCCTTGTGTACTAAGTATTCTCCCTAAAAGTAAAAGATATGAATCCTAATTTTGGCAATAACTAAATCACAAAGTCTTCTAATTAATATAGACTTCAAATTGAGAATTACAATTTCATAAGGACGCAAATCTGAAATTGTTACAAAATTCCAATTTAAGTCTCAATAATCTGTCATCGTGAACATATTATCATGAACTATTGACGACAAACTTTCAATTTCTATCTACCTTTTTATCTACAATTTTGGTTAATGATCATCGTCAATGAGCCATGGGATCCAATCATCCCCACGTAGTTCGCGCAATTAATTAATATAAAATTTAGATCTTCTGTTTGTAAGAGATTTTGACAACCGCATTTAAAGAATTATAAGGATAAGATTTAACTTATTTTCCTATTTAAACGCCAAAATCTAACGTTTTTAGACCAACTAAAATGGAAAACTAACTGAAGTTTAAACTTACTTCTTAGCTAGAAAGTTTATCACTTCTCAAACTCTAATGATAAACTGCACTTCATCTTTACGCAATTGTCAATTAAATTTCAGTAGTAAATCATCTTCTTCGCGCAAATGCCAATTAAATTTTAGTAATAAATCATACCTTATTGACTTGAGAATATCTCAAGAAGTGCAAAAATCTGGCCGAATAGATTATTATTCTTATCCTTAGAAAAGTAAAATTTAGCCGGCTCGATTAATGTTCTTATTCTTATAAAAGAAATATATACTAAAATAAGAATTCTAACCAACCCACGGTAAGTGCTTTTCCTCATGGGGATTCGATTTCAATGGGAACTTGAGGAGTCGATCCACAACAGGACAACTACCGACATCTATTAATGCAAAAATCTGACCGAAAGAATTATTATTCTTATTCTTACAAAAGAAAAAATTAGCCGGATTGATTATTGTTCTTATTCTTATAAAAAGATAAAAGTTGATGGCTCGTTAGCTAGTTATTCTTATTCTTCTACTCTTTTTTATTTGAATTGATTCTCCCTTTTCCATTCGTTTATATCTATGAAATTAATTACTAATTTATCTATCGTTATTTTTCTGTACAACTAACAGGAACGTGATTCATGGCCACGTCTGGAATATGCACTTTAACCGTAGCCCTAAACCTCATGTAATTTTGTAAGATAAAATTTCAGCCGTCGATGTCTTATCTATACCAATTGAAGAATAATTAAACCTGTAAAATCTGAATCTTTCTATGGATATATCAATTTATTAATTGTTGCATTTATGCAGGCCTGCGCTATTGACATCTGCTACGAAATTGGAAATTGGTTTTAACTAATTTGATGTGTTTCTCATCTGAATTATTTGGAGACATGCATAATGAATTTCAAGTTTTCTAATAAGACATTAGTGACTTTATTTCTTTTATTGGATCAATCGATCCATGTGTTTATCAATCCTAGGTAATTCGATTATTTAAAATAATAATCATCCATCTACAATTTATCGTACAAAATTTCTAATACAATCAAATAGATTCGATTATTATTATTCTGATGCTGAAATTTTAATAAATTAGGAATAAACAAATTTTCATTGTTGTCTCACACTTACGTCAAACAAAGAAAAAATATCGTAAAACCATAAACTAAGTAAGAACCATTGTCAAACATGACAATTCAAATATTTAAACAATTAAAATTTCATCACTTTGAATTTAAGCTTTTTTTATTTATTTTTCCCTTTTATATGTTAGAAAATAAACTTTGGACGGAATGATTTTTTTTCTAATAACAAAAATGAAATTGGTAATTGGAAATTGTCTTTCCCTAAACTATCTTTCCCTAGCTACGTCCAATACGAAACCGACCAAAAAAAACTTTTGTAAATTACAAAATTATTATGGCAATGAGATGTGAAAGAAAAGGCTGCACGTGTTAACTGCGACAGTTTTCCATTGTAATTAGTGTAATTGAACTGTGGCCGGTTATTCTTTCTACTTGTCCAACAGCATTTTTTTTTTTTTCCTTTTGGGAGGAATCAACAGGCATACTTGAATCATCTATATATATTAGATCAAATTATCAAATCAGAAGCAAGATCTCGCAAAAGCAACTTAATTACTTTTGAGCTTTCATTCCCGTAAGCAGAGATCTTGCTGCGAAAATGGAAAGTACCTGCGCAGGTTTATAGGCCAACTTCATTTCAATATATATCATTTATAATTCTTATTTTATTATATGCATTTACAAATAAGTTTTTTAATATGAATTTTTCAGGTAATAAGTGGTCGGAGGGGGTGAACATCCGACCATGGCACAGTATTGCTGATGATGATAACGTGAGTGACAACCTTGATCATCTTGTTGTCCCTCAATATGGAAGAAACCCTGACAATACGGGTTAAGTGCAATACTGCTCTTTTATGTTATGTTTAATTAAATAAATAATAGGCATGTTGTTATTTATTAATCGTGTCAGTGTCTTAGTTTGGTTTAATTCAACTTATAAGATCTCTTGAGATGTACAAGAGATTTTCTTCATTTACCAAATGATTTCCTGAATAAAATAAATAAATAAAAGTTACTGTTGTGTGTGCCAACATATTGGTTACGTTAGTTTATACATATCGGTTTAATTACGCTTTCTCTTCCTAAATATTGTTCTGAAATAAATTCACACATTTGTTATATAAAGAGATACTATATCTTTCATTCACATGAAAGGTTACATTTTATTCATTTACCGACAATATCCTCTTGATCTGCCATAAAGGATATTGTAGGCCCAAGATAGTAAAAAGGCGTACTATTTTGTAACCGGAACAATCATTTCTTCTACCTCTACGACATCCTGTAATGTTACTTGCAGCTTCGCCAGGCTAAAAAACATCATTAAATAAACAGTTGTTTTCTGAAAAAAAAAAAAAAAGAAAATAGGAAAAGAATAAAAAAAGCTGCACTATTCCAATTTCCATCAGGTATATGACCACTTCCCATTGGATTTGGAGGCCGAGTAATTTTGTCATCTGCACTCCTAGAATCTGCTCCCATGCTACTTGTACGGTTCGGTGTTCTAAGTCTAGCAGTATTTTGTTTGGGAAATACCCCACTGTATTATCTTCGTCAAGAAAATTGAGGACTTAATTTCTAGTGTTTTTATCCTATTAAATTACATTTAATTATTAATATTCATTGACTGAAATCGGATATGAATCCTCTCTTAATTTAAGTTTTTCGGAATTTTGTAAGATATTATGGCAGGTGTCATTTAATTTTTTCTGTAGTTAGGATTTAATTTACATCGAGCTTTCCGTATTACACACCAAATCCCATATTTTTTTGGCTTTAATTGCAAATTAACCGCTGTTTGCTCGCTTGATTAGCTTAATTTCTTATCATCTTACTGGTGCTTCTTCCGATCTTCTTCCCCCCCCCCCCCTTCTCTCTCTCTCTCTCTCTCTCTCTCTCTCAAAGTGAAATGGCTGTTAATTTTACACACCAAATTCCCTACACATGGAGGAAGTTTCACCCTAGGAATAATAACTGTATTTTTAAAATAAACTAGATTAAGCTTAACTATATATTTAGCTATAATTTTCAAATTATTTTTTGCCAGTCGCCTTGCTATGGAAAAAGACTGGCAAAAAATAATTTGAAAATTATAGCTACATATATAGTTAAGCTTAATCTAGTTTATTTTAAAAATACAGTTATTACTCCTGGGGTGAAACTTCTTCCATGTGTAGAATACATCTCTATTTATAGAGAAGAGTTATACTACCATAACAATCACGGTAGAATTGATTTACCTTAGGTAATCTCCCTAACATAAAAGACATAAGTCCTAATTTTAGAAAACAAGTGAATCACCAAGTTTTCTAATTAATACAGACTACAGTTAGAGAACTACAACTCCGTAAAGACACAAATATGAAATTGTTACAAAATGCCAATTTAAATCTCAATAAACATATTATGGAAAATCAATTTAAAAGAATAAAAAAGGAGTTCAAAAGTCACGTTGGAACACATCATTTGAATTCAATTTGAAAGACATTATTTGAATTAAAATTGGAGGTGGCCGGGAAACTTTGACAAGCAGTTGGAAGTATCCAAAGCTATTGAAATTGGTGGCTCTAGTTATGGGCTAGCTTCGTCAAAGTTTGGTGCCGTAAACTTGGAGAAATTGTAAGTTTAAAATTGCTATAAATTGGAATGTCATTTGATGAGAAATGAGGAGCAATGAGCTTTGGCATTGCTCAAGAAAATGGCCATGAAATGTTGGCCATGGAGAAAAGCAATCCAAATTGAGAGGAGAGAAATATTCTTAAGCATATAGATATATTGTAGAAGTATTTGGTTCGTCAATATGAGAATTATAAGTTTATTTTGTTAAGGAATATTTCTCGGAATTATGTATTTGGGGCTTAAGTGGAAGAAAATTATTTTAGAGAATGTGGTTATAAAATTTTTTTCATATAATGAATATTTTTCCCTTTTTTGTCTTTTGATAATGGTTATAGTTATTTAAATTTAGAGTTTTTCATGTAAATCTTGTATCATGTGATTGATGTAATCTCTATTTAATTTTTCTATTAATTTGTTGCTTGACAAATTGTTTGAAGGGATCTTGGTAGAAAACTCAATTTCCTAATAGCGGTTAAAGTATTGGTGTCGGTACTATTCATGTTTATGGTATTGTTCATGTGTACATTACTTTACATATGAAGTAGTGGCAACCAATCCAAATAGTTTATGATGAAGACCAGAGGTTGATCTATAAAGCATAGATGTTAGCAATTGTTGTTTTTCAAACTTTGCAGAGTTTGATGTTGTTGAAAAAATTATGGAAAAATGATTTTTAACTTGCAGAGAATTCAAGTTCACTGTGCCTCCAATTAGCATGCACAGAGATTTAAAGGTGTAGGCAATTTTAGCACCTTAAGGAAATTGTCAAGAAGATAGAGTGGGTTCAACAAATTGCTCCAGAATCAATAAAATAGATACTAATATTCTCACAAATCTTGAATTTCCTTTTATAAGAGATTAGGTTAGTTCTTTTGGCATGTTGATCTCTATGTTGCCATGAAAGAGAACATGTTACTATTAGTAAGGTCCATAACATTTTCACAAAAGGCATGATTGGTGTTAACACAGGGTGTATGGTGGTATTTATGTCGATGGCTAACAAATTTCTAAGAAAGCCAATGTGGAAGTTACATCATAATTTTCAGCAAATATACTCCACATGTGATGAGAAAAAGCCTAAAATGGTCGATTTAAAGTGGTATACTTTTTATAGTGGAGTATGATAATCTTTTATGTTGAGAGTTATAATTGTCAGTAAAGATAGTGCTCTATAGTAATAGGTATGAAATTTTTTCTTAAATCAAGATGTAGATTGTTTAAAATTGATTTTTTTTAAAAAGAGTTCAAAAGGTCAAATTGGAATACATCATTTGAATTCAATTTAGAAGACATCATTTGAATTAAAATTGGAGGTAGTCAGGAAACTTTGACAAGCAATTGGAAAGTGGCCAAAACTATTGAAATTGGTGGCTCTAATTATGGGCTAGTGATACCTCTATGAAATTAGAGTTATCATGACACTTTCAGACTTAAATTAAGATTACTTAGAGACTAAATGGCATGTTGCTCTTGCATTTTAGTTATACTTTTCATGAACATCCATTTTAATTTATTTTCAATAAATTTAGTTTGTTTTAGAATAATATATACTTAGATTATATGCATAATTGTAGGTGATCAAAAGCTCAAATTTCAAAGAGAGAATACAACTGCAATAGGCTTGTAAAGATAAGGAAAGAACTTAGTTACAGAAGAATTGAAATAAGCAAGAAATAATGAAGTTGTTATAGCACCATGTTGTAGCATTGTTTCTATAGCAATCCTGAAGCATTGATAGAGAAGATTTTATGCAAGACACATAGACGATTATGATACGAAATTTCCTAAACGGGACAATGCGTGCCTTAAACTTTTGGTTGCAATAAGTTTAAGATATAAAAGGAGCACACAAGCAAAAAAAAAAAAAAAGCCATTATCCAAGGGGAAAAACCACAAAGAAAGAAAAGAAAATTAGAATTCGAGAGATTAAAGGCTGACAGAGGAGATGTTAAAGAGATCAATCAAAAGCTAGTTCTTCTTATTGTTTTCTTGTTTTCTATACATTCATGTGATGTGTTTGATGATTGAAACTCTTTTATTTATTTTCTGTTGTAACGCATGAATTGAGTTTGATTGTAGTTAAGTGATAAATGATCTTAATTAATGATTGACTGACATATGCATGTTGCTCAATGTTTGCTATAACATTTTGTGTTAATTGTATTTATTTTAATTCTCTATTTCAACTTACCACCGATTTAGGGATATTAATTAAGAAAGAGCTTAAGAAATTTTAACTTAGTAGATCTCATTAAGATAGTACTTGGTTTTAGATTGGGTTTTCTAAATTAAGTTAATATCAATTTAAGTAGGGTCATACTTGATCTAAAATTAGTGATGAACTAAACATAAGAATTCATCTTGTAGGGTAAATAGAACCTAGATCATTTAATGATATATTTAATATTGGCATAATAATTGGTCACTTAGATATAAGGTATCCAACAAACAAAAGCTGAAGATGCATGAGGAATTCTACCCAATGCTATAGTAGATGTTGTAGCAAGAGGTTTTTAAATAGACAAATAGTCAACATCATTAGTATGTGTACTTACTTAATTACTCTATTCCCATTGGTTTTATCCTTGTGCTTAACATAAGAATTTTATTTATTTTATTTCTATTTAATTAGTTATTAATTTCATAAATTTTCTTATTTTAGTTTAGAACAAACTACATTGTTTAAGTCGTTGTGGCAAATTTGATCACATTAATCCTTATGGAAACTATCTAAATACTCATAAATATATTACTTATTGTGTACACTTCCATGCTAACACCTATGGCATTAGAAAACACACATTAGTTAGCTTCATCAAAGTTTAGTCTCATAAATGTGGAGAAATTGTCAATTTAAAATGGCTATAAATTGGAATGTCATTTGATGAAACATGAGGAGCAATGAGCTTCCGCATTGCTTAAGAAAATGGTCATGAAATCTTTCCATGGAGAGAAGCAATCCAAATTGAGAGGAGAGAAATATTCTTAAACATGTAAATATATTGTAAGAGTATTTGGTTCCTCAATATGAGTATTACAAGTTTGCTTTGTTAAGGAATATTTCTCAAGATGATGTATTTGGGGCTTAAGTGAAAGAAAATTATTTTTGAGAATGCGGTTGTGAAAAATTTTCATATAGTGAATATTTTATTTGGATTTGGAGTTTTCTAAATAAATCTTATGTTGTGTGATTGATATATTCTTTAATTAATTTTTCTATGTATTTTTTTGCTTGACAAATTGCTTGAAGGTATCTTGGAAGGAAGCTTAATTTTATAACATATTGGTTGTTACTGATAATCAAGAACTATTGATGACAAACTTTATATACCTTTTTTTAATTCTTATCTAGTTTTTAGCTACAATTTTTAGTTAATGATCATTATCAGTGAGCCATAAGATCTAATTAGGGATGTCAAAAAATTGGATCTAGAAGATTTAGATCTAAAAAAATTCAGATTTACATATTAAAATATGTGGATCCTGATGTGGAAGATAAGGGTGTTAGCTTATATGTTTATAAATTGTCAATTTTGATGATAACAAACCACATGTTTTGGATAATTAAGGAATTGCATACTATGTTTTTGAAACAAGAAAATGATGTTATAAAGTTGTTGGTTTAAAATTATGGTTTAAATTGAAAATATTTTGAAAACTGTAAAACCAGCTTTGTAGCAAAACGGAAGACTGATTATGAAATAAAAAGTCTCTGGATAAATTTGACATACTAGATTTGCCAACAAATGGTATACTAATTAAAAAGAAGAAAGTTTCTTAATACAAGTAGCATACTAGTTTGGCAAAAACGGAATACCAATTATGAAGAAGAAAATTTCCGAATACAAGCGACATAATAATTTCCAAAAGTGGAATACCAATTTTTGAAGTAGAAGGTTTTTGAACGTAAGCGACAATCTGGATACTCATAAATGACAGACTAGTTGTGAAGTAGAAACTCTCGGAATAAAAATGGAAAACCAGATTTATAAAACGGCAAACTGATTATGCAAAAATTCAAATCTTTGTTCATAATGGTAACATGAAGTGACAAACTGGTTACCATCAAATGGTAAGCCGATTATTACCAGAAAGTCAATAATGGCTAGTTTTTCAGCTCCAGCTATAAATTGACTCATTGAAATTCAAACAATAGAATTCCAACAATCATCATTGAACTTGCTACTGAACATATGACTATTATTGATCTTTAAACTTGTTTTTATTTTTTTGATTCACACAATGAGCTTTTTTCTTTTTTTTTTTGTAATCAAACATATTGTGTGGGAGAAAATTCATTTATAGTCTTTACCTTTGAGAAGTTGTAAGTGTTAGGATACACTTGGGTTAAGAAATTAGAAATAATCTCTTGTTGCAAAGGTTTATTGACACGTTAGAAGTCAATTGTAAGTTCTTGAAGCCTTGGAGGCTTGGACAGTGGAATCCTCAAACCTGGTGAGCTTGGAGTTGTAAACGTAAGCAGGGTTGGCTAAACCACATAAAAATGATTGTGTTTAAATCTCTCTTCCCTAATCTCTTTATATTCTAATTGGTCTATTTATTATTGTGTTGAATTAGTTTAAAATTTGTATTAAGTTTTGTTCAAGTATTATATAATTTTTAGAAATCGAATTGAACCCCCCTCTTAGGTATCCTAGCTAGTATTTCAGGGGGGTCCATATGGATTGGATTCGGATCTGGATAAATATTATTTTAAATTATAAATTAAATTAAAAATACATGTTAATAAATAAATAAAGTATTAAAAATAAATTTGATTTTTGAATTTATGATATTGTTGTATATTATTTATGTTGAATAATTAATTGTTAGATTATGATTTAATTTTATTTGATATTATTAGATAAATAATTAAATTTTAAAAATTAAATCAAAAATTAAAAATTAGATTTTATTTGTGAATTTATGATGTTGTTGTATCCTATTCATTTTGAATTAGTAATTGTTGGATTATGATTAAATTTAGTTGATATTATTAGGTAAATTATTGAATTTTATTTTAAATTTAAAATTAAATTAAAAATATACGTTAAAATGAAATATTAAATTTTTATTTATAGATTTATAAGATTATTTGTATGTTATTCATGTTGAATTATTAATTGTTAAATTATGATTGGATTTTATTTGATATCATTAGGTAAATTATTGAATTTTTTAATTATATATTAAATTATTAAAATTTAATTTTTACAGAGCTGAATATCCACCATCATTCACTACGGATATTACCCGCATCCAGATCTGTATCTTTATTTGCGAATCTAGATGCAGATCCAAATATAAAACTATTAATTCGAATCCAAATTCTGCCAACCCTAGATCAATGATCCCCAGTAATTCACAAAATTAATTCATATAGAATAGATCTTCTCCTAATATAATTTTTCCTAATCTTTGTAGGAGATTTGGACAACTGTATTTAAAGAACTATCAAGATAAGATTTAATTGATTACAATTTTCCTGCTTAAACGCAAAACCTTACGTTTTTAGACTAATTAAAATTGAAAGCAAATGGAAGTTTAAACTTGTTTCTCAGCTTCAAAATTTATCACTTCTCAAACTCTAATGATCAGCTGCCTTTATCTTTATGCAATTGTCAATCAAATTTCAGTAATAAATCGTCTTCTTCGCGAAAATATCAATTAATTTTTAGTAATAAATCATATCAAATGAAATTGTCGAAATGAGAATATTTCAAGAAATGCAAAAATCTGGCTGAATAGATTATTTTTCTTATTCATAACAAACATATGCATTAAAGTGATTTTGTATTTCACAAGTTCATTAGTTTTGAAGGATAATAAATCAAGTGGAATCAAGTGAAATCAAGTTCAAGACACTCAACGGACAACGGCGGCTCAACGGATAATTTATTGCGATAATTTCTTGTAAAGCCGGTATGATTTAATTTATACTTGGATTAGCATTTGTGAAGCTCAATTTTATGTTAATAAAATAATTATTTTTCAAGTTAAATACTTTTATGTTTATGAGATAAAATATTTTGTGGATTAAAGTAATTTGGATAAAAATAAAAATGTTTTAAATTTCGGAGTTGGACTTATTTGCTAAAATCTAAAACATTTGGGCTTTATTGTAACTTATAATAGATTGTGGGCTTAAGTGAAAAGTTTTGAAAACTTTAAAGATTATGGTGATTTAGCCAAAACTCAAAAAGGACCTATTTGAAAAGATTTTCTTTAGTTTAGGCTATACTATAATTTCAGAATATTTTTAGAAATTAAATAATAATTAAAATTTCTGAAATTGGGTCTTTTTGAGAAGTTTTATAATGTTTTGGGCTATAGCATAATTTGAATAAGTTTTGAGGTAAAACTGTAATTTCATGAACAGTATTACTGTAGCAAAATTCAAAATTAACGGTAACTTCACTGTTACGAGCAGGGAGCCGATTAAATTAAGCGGCTAGCCGCTTGAGCACTGGAATTTGACAATAACGGCTAGTTTTCGAGCTTTAATTATAAAAACTCAACTCCAACTTACCTATTGATGATCTAATCGGTTCTCTTATTTCTTATGAGGAAGATTTGGCAGTTGAAAGAGGCAATGAAGAGAAAAAGAAAAACAATGCTCTTAAAGTCACAAAATTTGAAAGTGATGGAGAAAATGAGCCGGATGATGAGGAATTGGCTATGCTTGCTAGGAGGTTCAGAAAATTTTTCAAGAAAACTGGTGAGCGAAGAAAATTTAAAGATTTCAAGAAGCAAAAGGAGAAAAAGGAAGCAATTAAATGTTACGAGTGCAAGAAGCCTGGCCATATAAGATCGAAATGCCCTCTTCTCAACAAGTTCAAGAAGAAAGCGATGGTGGCCACGTGGGATGATACTGATGAAGAAACAAGTGTGATGAAGAACATCAAGAAATGACAAATCTAGCTCTTATGGCAATTGGAGATGAATCGAATGATGAACTAGATGAGGTAAATGATCTTCCTACCTATGATGAATTACATGATGCTTTTAAAGAATTACATGATTAGTTAATAAAGATAGGTAAAAAGAATGTAGGCTTTAAAAAGAAATTGATAGATCTCAAAAATGAAAATGAATCATTGAATACAAAGATTACATGTTTAGAACTAGAAAATAAAATATTGCATGATAAAGTTACATCTTCAAATGAGAAACTTAATACCTCATATGAGCATGAAAAATTACATGTTGAGAAATTGATAAAGGAGAATGAAGTTCTCAAGAAAAAGAATAATGAGTTAAATGAAATTGTGATAAAATTCACAAATGGCCAAAAGATGTTGGATAATTTACTTAACTCTCAAAAATGTGTTTTTGATAAAGGAGGACTTGGGTATAAGTCTAACTTGAAGTAAAAGTATTACAAGAATTATTTTGTTAAAGTTACATCCATAAGTGATCATAAAATTACTTGTCATTATTGCAATAGAAATGGTCACATGAAAAATAGATGTCCTGTAAAAAGAAATACTTATTATGATATAAAATATGTTTGGGTTCCAAAAGGAACCATTGCTGACATCCAAGGACCCAAAAAGATTTGGGTACCTAAGACTTAAAATTTCCTCTGTAGGGCTTAAAGAAGAAGAATAATAAATGGTACTTGGATAGCGGGTGTTCAAGACACATGACAGGAAATTATGCTTGGTTTTCAAGTTTTACTAAGATCAAAAATGGTGAAGATGTATCTTTTGGAGATAATTCAAAAGGAAAGATCATTGGTATTGGCAATGTCGGTAATGTATCTTCTACTCTTATTGAAAATGTGTGCTTGGTTGAAAACTTAAAACATAATTTACTTAGTATTAGTCAATTATGTGATAAGGGTTATAAAGTAGTCTTTGATAAATCTAGATGCGTTATTAAAAATGCATGTGATGGAAAAGTTTTGTTTGTAGGAAATAGATGTATTAATGTTTATACCATTAATATAGATTGTGCATCTACCATTAATAAATGTTTCTCGGCATTGCATGATGATGGATGGCTATGGCATAGAAGACTAGGTCATGCAAACATGGATTTAATCTCAAAAATTTCGAAAAATGATTTGGTTAAAGGACTTCCAAAAATTAGTTTTCAAAAGGATAAAATTTGTGAAGCTTGTCAATTTGGAAAACAAATCAAAACTTCTTTTAAAAACAAGAATCATGTCTCTACTTCAAAACCACTTCAATTATTTCACATGGATTTATTTGGACCCTCTAGACATGCTAGCCTAAGTGGAAAATATTATGCATTTGTAATTGTAGATGATTATTCTAGATACACTTGGGTACTATTCCTGGCTAATAAAGATGATGCATTTGAAACTTTTAAAGTTTTTTGTAAAAAGGTTCAAAATGAAAAAGGATACTCTATTACTTGCATTAGAAGTGATCATGGTAGAGAATTTGAGAATCATGCATTTGAAAATTTCTGCAATGATTTAGGCATTGAGTATCAATTTTCTTCACCTAGAACTCCACAACAAAATGGAGTTGTTGAGAGAAAGAATAGATCTATTCAAGAAATGGCTAGGACCATGTTAAATGAAAATTCATTACCTAAATATTTTTGGGCTGAAGCCGTCAACACCGCTTGTTATGTTTTAAATCGGGTGTTGATTAGATCTTATCTCAATAAAACTCCCTATGAGCTTTGGAAAGATAAAAAACCCAAATTGGCTATTTCAAAGTTTTTGGATGTAAATGTTTTATTTTGAACACAAAAGATAATCTTGGAAAATTTGATCCAAAATCTAATGTTGGTATCTTTCTTGGGTATTCAAACTCAAGCAAAACTTATAGAGTGTATAATAAAAGAACTTTGGTTGTGAAAGAGTCTATACATGTTACTTTTGATGAGTCTAATACCTCCTCTATGGAGAAAGTCGCTGTTAGTGATGATGCAGATGAAAATATACAAGAAGATTCATCAAAGGACAACCAAAAGAATACAGAAAATCAAGTTGAGCAACTTGAAGAAATAAGCGCAGAACAAAATAAAGGTATTTCTCAAGCACTCCCTAGAGAGTGGAGGTATGTTTCTTCTCACCTAAAGGATCCCATTTTAGGAGATCCATCCAGAGGTGTTACAATTAGATCATCACTTAGGAATACATATGAGCATGCTGCATTTATTTCTCAAATTGAACCAAAATCCTTTATGGATGTGGAAAATGATGAATCTTGGATTATGGCAATGCAAGATGAGTTAAACCAATTTGAGAGAAATAAAGTATGGAAATTAGTTCCCAAACCAGAACAACAATCCATTATAGGAACTAAATGAGTATTTAGAAATAAGATGGATGAATCCGGTGTGGTTGTAAGGAATAAAGCTAGATTAGTGGCTCAAGGATACAACCAAGAAGAAGGAATTGATTTTGATGAAACGTTTGCACTTGTAGCTAGATTAGAATCCATTAGAATATTGCTAGCATATGCATATTATAGAGATTTCATTTTATTTCAAATGGATGTCAAAAGTGCCTTTCTAAATGGATATATCATGGAGGAAGTTTATGTGAAACAACCCCCTGGTTTTGAAAATGAAAAATTTCCAGATCATGTTTATAAGTTATCAAAAGCATTGTATGGATTAAAACAAGCACCTAGTGCATGGTATGATAGGCTTAAAAATTTCTTGCTTGATAATGATTTTTCAATGGGAAAAGCCGATACTACACTTTTTGTTAAGCATAAGAACCAAGACATACTTGTTGTTCAAATTTATGTTGATGATATTATTTTTGGTTCTACTAATGAGCCTTATGCAAAGAGTTTTCATCTTGTATGAGTAAGGAGTTTGAAATAAGCATGATGGGAGAATTGAAGTATTTCCTTGGACTTCAAATCAAACAAAACAATGAGGGAATTTTCATCAACCAAGCTAAATATGTCAAAGATCTGCTCAAGAGGTTTAGAATTGAAGAATCAAACACTAAAAGCACTCCAATGAGTACAACAGTCAAGCTTGACAAAGATGAAAAAGGTAAAAAAGTTGATATTAAAAAGTATCGAGGTATGATCGGCTCTTTACTTTACTTAACCGCAAGTAGACCCGATATCATGTTTAGTGTATGTTTGTGTGCAAGATTTCAATCATGTCCCAAGGAATCTCATTTGCTTGCTGTTAAAAGAATTTTTCATTATTTGAGTGGAACAATAGATCTTGGCCTTTGGTATCCTAGAGGAACTCATATAGATTTGACTTGTTATTCGGATGCCGATTTTGCTGGATATAAGGTGGATAGGAAAAGTACTAGTGGAACTTGCCATTTTCTAGGTCATTCTTTTGTTTCATGGTTTAGTAAGAAACAAAACTCGGTTGCACTCTCAACTACTGAGGCGGAAGATATTGCCGCAGGTAGTTGTTGTGCACAAGCCCTTTGGATGAAACAAACACTTAAAGACTATGGCATTAAACTTGAACAAATTCCTATCAAGTGTGATAATACTAGTGCTATTAACTTTCAAAGAATCCTATTCAGCACTCTAGAACCAAGCATATAGAGATTAGACATCATTTTTAAGAGATCATGTACGAAAAGGTGATATTGCTTTAGAATTTATCTCTACGGAAAAACAACTTGCCGATATTTTTACAAAATCCCTTTGCGAAGAACAATTTTCAAAAATTCGGCATGAACTTGGGATGATGAAATTTTCACATTAACATCTCTAATTATGTTATTGAATCTATTAAAATTATGTGCTTAATGGTTGTTAATGTTTTTGAATGAGTTTGAGCATGATAGATAAGTAAGGTGTTATGATATATTCATTTCAAATGCTTGTGTGCTTCATAATACATGCTTGATAGATGAATTATTTGCTTGAATTAATCATGTTTTAAATGTTTAAAATCATGATTCATGCATTAAAATGGCTCTTCAGAGGTTTCAGAATCAAGAAATGGTGACGAGATTGATAAAAAATGGCCGAAAAGTGACTTTGGTACAATTGGGCAGCATCCAGATGGCTAGCCGCTTGACATTGCTCCCAAACCCGAGAGCAAGTGGCTAGCCGCTTGGTCACGGGTTTCTACCCCTTCTTCTCCCTCTTTTTGGCTTTCTTCCTCACTTACCTCTCTCTCTCTCAAAACCGTGACTCCTCCTCTATTTTCTTTCAAAAATTCTTCATTTCTCAACCATTTTCATGTCAAAATCATTGATTCAATCCATTACCTATCCATTTAACTTCCATTAAACATCTTTCAATCCTCATTTCCACTTCCTCTTCTCTTGTTCATCTCTTTCTCTCTCTCCCGCGTGAATAGTGTCTCACCATCTCTCTCTCAAATTTCTTCAATTCTCACTCATTTTCTTTCTAAAATTAATCATCCAAACCATTACCCATCCACTACTCCTTCATTTCATCATCCAAACACCATTTTATCACATCTCCATAAAAATTTGAAATCAAAAAACCTAGCTTTGGCCGTTTCTCTCTCTAGATTTTCAAGTTTTCTCTAGCCCATCTTTAATCAATTCCACATTATATCTAAATCTCATTCATCTCTAGGATTACATTTCTTGGCTCAAACTTATCCATTTTACTCAAATTCAAAATTGTTCTTTAAGCTTGTTCAACAATGGCAAGTGGAGAAAAAGTCAAGAGCAAACAAATGGCCAAGAGACGCAAGGAAGATTATGAAGATAATACGGAGTTTTTGTCAACTCATTTTCGACATCTCCCGCTTCAGAAATGGTTTATCGATAATTTCATGCCGAGGTCGGTTATTCCTCCTTACTTTGTTAATCTTAAGAATTTGGCGAATTTGGAAATTTGTGGTAAATCTCTTGACAAACTTCTTATTGCTATGGGTTGGAAAAATGTCTCAGTTATTCAAGAAGCATATTATGAGAATTTAGTTAAGGTTTTTTATTCAAATATGGATATAGAAGTTTCGGATAAAATTGTTACTAGTGTTGAGGGAGTTTGTATTGAATTTGATATTGCGGAGTTAAATCATATTCTTAGGACTCCAAATGAGGGATTAGAAATTTACAGTGCTAGAGCTAGAATAGATCATCCATGGTTTTTTCTTGAAAATGTTGTTCGAAAAATTTGTCGTCGACGTGATTTGTCCGATGAATTTTTTCGATTATCATTGAAATCTCAAGCTTTGCCTCTTCAAATTAGAATCCTGCATTATGTTCTTCATCATGTGATTACTCCTAGGTATGGTCATGGGGATGAAGTTAATCGATTGGATGTGTGCTTTATTAGATTGTATTTTGGAGGGTAGAAAACTCAATGTTGGGTACATTATACTCAATCATATGCTTAGCACACCTTGTATGGCTAAAAGATCCCTCCCTTATGGTAGTATCATTACCCGTATCCTCAAACATTTCCGAGTACCCATTACTGAACCAACCTTTTTAAACTCAAGAGAACTAGGAGATGATGCCATTGCCAACTTAGGATTTATTTGGGTAGAAGGTAAATGGACTAGAAACCGGAGATACTCCACCAAAGTTTCTGAACTTACTCCTACAGATCATCATTTCTTTAACGATGTTCTTCCACCAGAGCAACTTCCTGATCTTAGTGTCCCACAGCGCTCTCATTATCCATCTTCTGCGGGTTCTTCCAAAACTCCTTCAGCTGCCCATGAGGATCAGATACAGCAGATGTTGGCTAAAATGGATTCTCTTTCGACACAGCAAAGCCGACTTCAATCTCAGTTTGAAGCTTTTTCAGCTCAATCCACTTTGGAGCACCAGCGCCTCTTTGAGCAGCAGCAGCAATTATTTGACCAACACCAGTGACTTTTTACTCAACAGCAGCAAATTCTTGATGGCTAGCAGCAGCTTTTTGCAGCTCTTGGGTTTCCACCACCATCATTTTCATCACATCCACCATCTCCATAACTCTTTTATTTTCTGTCACTCGGTACCACACATTTTTATGCATTTACATTTTCTTTATGGATTGTGGATGGTCATTATGAGCTATTTAGATGTTCTGTATTTGGATGATTTGTATTTCGATGTTCTGTATTTGGATGCTTTGTCTTTGGATGTTCTGTATTTGGATGTTTTGTATTTGGATGCTATATTATGACTTCTTGATATATTGTTAGAATTTCATGTCTCTTGCCTGTATTTGGTTGATTATTATTGCCTTAGTTTAAATTTTGATGATGAAGGAGGAGAAGTCATGTATTTTGAAGACAGGTATTATATTTCCTTTTTAAGCATTTGTGCATGTTTTTTGAAATATTAAGGGGGAGCTCATAAATTGTTATAGATCATATTTTTAGGGGGAGTTTATTTCAAATGTGATTATGTATGCCATGTATTAAGGGAGAGCATATATGTCAAAATACATGAGATGTTTGTCATCATCAAAAAGGGGGAGATTGTTAGCCTAATAGGTTATAAATATTATGATTTTGATGATAACAAACATATGCATTAAAGTGTTTTATTTTGTATTTCACAAGTTCATTAGTTTTAAAGGATAATAAATCAAGTGGAATAAAGTGAAATCAAGTTCAAGACACTTAACGGACAACGGCGGCTCAATGGATAATTTATTGCGACAATTTCTTGTAAAGCCGGTATGATTTAATTTATACTTGGATTAGCATTTGTGAAGCTCAATTTTATGTTAATAAAATAATTATTTTTCAAGTTAAATACTTTTATGTTTATGAGATAAAATATTTTGTGGATTAAAGTAATTTGGATAAAAATAAAAATGTTTTAAATTTCGGAGTTGGAATTATTTGCTAAAATCTAAAATATTTGGACTTTATTGTAACTTATAATAGATTGTGGGATTAAGTGAAAAGTTTTGAAAACTTAAAAGATTATGGTGATTTAGCCAAAACTTAAAATGACCTATTTGAAAAGATTTTCTTTAGTTTGGGCTATACTATAATTTCAAAATGTTTTTAGAAATTAAATAATAATTAAAATTTCTGAGATTGGGTCTTTTTGAGAAGTTTTATAACGTTTTAGGCTATAGCATAATTTGAATAAGTTTTGAGGTAAAACTGTAATTTCATGAACAGTATTACTGTAGCAAAATTCAAAATTAACGGTAACTTCACTGTTACGAGCGGGGAGCCGGTTAAATTAAGCGGCTAGCCGCTTGAGCACTGGAATTTGACAATAACGGCTAGTTTTCGAGCTTTAACTATAAAAACTCAACTCCAACTTCATTTTAAAGGTTCTGGCAAGCAAAAACAAGTTTGTAAAACATATATTGAGCTTCTATATTGCAAATCACAATAGATTAAATCATTGTTGAGCTATTATTTGTGAATCTACTCTTATAGAGAGTGTCTTGCTGTAATTCTATTTTGTATTGTATTAAGAGTGTTCAAGTGAGGGAAACACTTGGGGTAAAGAGATTAGGGTGATAATCTCTTAATTGTAAAGGTCCATTGACACCTTGGAAGTCAATTGTAAACATTTGAAGCCTTGGGAGGCTTGGATAGTGAAATTCTCGAGCTCGGTTGGCTTGGAGATGTGGACGTAGGCGAGGATTGCCGAATCACGTAAAAATTGCTGTGTTTGCATTCTCTTCCCTTACTCATTTATTTTGCAACATTGTCTAATTTATTATATTTGATTTAATTCCTGTAAAACTTAATTTTTGTTTGCATTAAGGCATTAGATTAAATCATTTGTAAAATAAATTTTAATAACCCAATTCACCCCCCCTCTTGGGTTGTTTATTTGTATTTCAGTTATTGATGAAAATTTCACTTTAAAAAGATAATTATCCTTAACTAAATCTTAGGTAGTGTTTGTTATTTTTGTCTAAGATTTGAATATGTTTGAATTAAACTAAAATTTGAATAAGTCTCAATATATATATATGAATGACTTGTTTATTTTTTTTTTAATATCAGAACATAATTGTTAAGTTGTTTATTTTTCAAAAAGAAAACATCTAAAATATATTATTTTGACGGTATAACCTCATAAATATTAACAATTACTTCTATTTATTAGTTAAATACATGACAAGTTATGAATAAGATATTTGATTAGGAAAAAAAATTGATAATAGATATAAAACTAGTAAATTGATGTATTATTAGTAAATAAAATAAAAGTTTGCAAATATAACAAAAAAATTAGTAAATCAACATTAATTACAAAAAAAGATAAATTTTAAAAGTTAAACATAAGCTTGTAAATGGAAAATAAAATGAGTAAATTAATATCAAATCATAAATTGATGTATTATTAGTAAATAAAACAAAAACTTGCAAATATAACATAACACTTGTAAATCAACATTAAGGGTAAAATAAAACATAAATTTTAGAAAAAACAAAAGATTTGTAAAAGAAAAATAAAACAAGTAAATTAATATAAAACTAATAAATTAATATATTATTAGTAAACATAACAAAAACTTACAAATATAACTTAAAACAAGTAGTTAGTTAACTGTAAAATAAAACATAAATTTTAAAATTGAAACAAAAGACTTGTAAATAGAAAGTAAAACAATTAAATTAACATAAAACTAACAAATTGATGTATTATTGATAAATAAAATAAAAAAATACAAATATAACATAAAATTAGTAAATGAGCATTAAGCACAAAATAAAATATAAATTTTGGAAGTGGAACATAAGACTTGTAAATGGATTGTAAAACAAGTAAATTAATTTATTACTAGTAAACAAAATAAAAACTTGCAAATATAATATAAAACTGGTAAATCAATACTAACTATAAAATAAAACATAAATTTTGAAATGAAACCTTAGACTTATAAAAGGAAGGTAAAATAAGTGAATTACTATAAAATTGATAAATTTATGTATTACTAGTAAATAAAATAAAAACTTATAAATATAACATAAAACAAGTAAATAAACATTAAATCAAAATAAAACATAAAGTTTGTAAATTATACCTAAAACTTATTAATAAAAGGTAAAAAAAAAATTAATGTAAGAGTTACTAAAGAAATGAAGCTCACAATTGTAAAATAAAAACTCATTATAATATTTATTACCTTATATATTTATTGAGTTTTTTATTTAAATTGAATAATGTTAGTTCTACATCTATGTAATACATGTGATATTTTATTAAGGATGAAATTTATACTCAAAATTGAAATTTGAAAAAAAAAATTATTTTAATATCTTTCATAATTGTTGTAAGATAATGTTAATTTGCCTCCTTATACATTTCTTCAACAACAATTCTAAATAGTCTTGAAATACAAGTTTAAAATTACATAAAGTATAGATACGACTCAAAATTAGATATAATCATTATAATAATCATATATGTGTCTATTAATATAAAAATATTATTTTATTTTATTTTTATCAAGATAAATAATTCTGCTTAATTAACATAAGTAATAAATAAATGTCATTATAGAAAATGGGGAAAACAAAGAATAAAAATGTCCTAGAATAAATATAGAATTTGTGGTAATCAATTCAATAAAACTTATTTCACTTTTTTAGTATAAATTATTTTTGTTTAATTAATGAGTAATTTTTCTTTTTAATTAAAGAAATATTTTTAAAATGAATAAAATAATTTTCACAAAATTCTATAAAACAATGTTAATTTTTAAATAATTAATAATCTTATATGAATTTACTAGTCTTACTTTATTTTACTAATTTTATGTGCAATTTATATTATTTATATTTATCACAGCATTGATGTCGCAATTTTCATTATGGCATTATAGAATTTTCCTCATACTAATAACAATAGTTGAATACACATGTAAGAAAAGAAAAAAAATAATAAAAAGATAATTTATATTATAGAAAAAATTATTTGATACAGATATTAATGAGAAATAATATTAAAATTCCATTTAGGTGCTTTGCTATTCAGATAAAAGTCAAAATATTTAACTTTTTCTATTCAAACTTAAACATTTTACAATAAGACATAAGTGATAAACAAACAAAATAAAAACTATAAATGTTTGAAAGTAATTAAAATTCAAACTTCAACAAAAAACAAATAAACACTTATAGGCCTAAATTTGAGAAAGACTTAATGATATACAAAATTATGAAGTCGGACATTTTAAACAAGAAAAAAAAATTCTCTTTTTTAAATAACAAATTTCATTTTTGATGGATTTTTAATATTAAATTAGCCATTTACTAAATGGGATCAAATATAATAGATCTTAGACTTTGTTTTTAACGGATTTAATTAGGTTTTGTGTATTTAAATTATACAATTGGACATATAATTTATAAATAGATAGGATTTGTGCGTGCTTTTAAAATAAATTTGAAATTGAATTTAATGCATTTAATTATCCAAAGAGGCAAATTTATAATTTCAAGTTTTAAATAAAACAAAACCTTTGGATTTTGTACATAACCCGAGGCAACTATACCATATTATATTAAGATAGGACCTTGATTTTAGGGGTAGGCCTAGGTAGTTGCCGAAAGAGTAGAACTTCTAACATCCCCTTTAAACTATTATGAAACTGTAATCTTTATTTCTTCTCAATCTCTGTCTTTTATTTGTTGGATTTTTTAATCTAATAATGTTGGATCTTTAATCCAACATTAAGTTTATATGTGAATAATTATCTGTTGCTGACTGTTATATAACGTTAAGCTCAATTAAGGTTTTTTGGTATTATGAGCTTTAATGTATCTAATAGGGTGTGGGCCTTTAATGCGTAAAAATTTAATAGTATTTTAATTTTATGATGGACAAATTAAGAATACCCAATGACAACAGGAAAAGGTTGTTTATATAAGTGGTTATGCTCTCCAAGTTATACGTATCATTCTTTCCATTCTTTCTGATATCCTATCATTAGAGAGAGAGTGCAAAGAGAATTAAAAGACTCTCTAGGAGAACGTGTAGATCTAGAAGGCCAACCACACAATCCTAGAAATTAATTTAGCATTATGAATTCGGTTTCATATAATTTTACTATTAATTTTTGATAGTATAGCATGATATTCCTGAGTTATAGGTGTTAGTATTTCACTAAAGGTTTTATCCCAACATTATAAAGTTATAAAAAGGAATAAAATTATCATAAAATTTTAATTGAATTTCACTATCATTTGGAATGCATTTTGTAAACATACATTACATAATGAAATTGTTGTTAATAAATAATTCATTTCTTTGTTATTTTGATTTCATCAAAAAAATTAATTATATCACATAACAAGATTAAAAAAATAGTTAAGATTCATGATTTGTAAAGATATTTAGCGTAATCAATTTCATGTTTGTCCTTTCATAAATTCTTAGTAATAATAGAACTATTATTACAGAAGTGGGGTGATATAAGGATATTAAAAGGATGTGAAAAGCATTACTATTGCCTAAATTGTTTTAGGGTTGAACTGGCATGTTTATATTACCACTTACTAGAGAGAGAGAGAGAGAGAGAGAGAGAGAGAGAGAGAGAATTTTCAGAAGACCAACTTGTTTTTGTAGTTTTGCCGAAACTTAGCAAAAGAAATGCTAAAAAAATGAATACTCTATTAATTGTTAGTGACAGTACCACATATTAATGGATAATAGATATTGAGTTAAGCATATAGGCTTAGACATTCTTTTACTCTTGAGCTTTCTTTTGAACACAAGTTGGGTTTATGGACTCTTATATGATGTGAGAGTTAGATTTATATATAAGTGGATCTACACAACTTTACTACGTTAATTGAAAATAAATACTAATTTTAGTGTTTAACCTTTAACCACAGCGGCAGACCTAACTAAGGCTCATGAGGGCTTGAGCCCATCCTTAACGTTTAAGTTCTTGGAAATTTATCTTAAATTTAAAACTACTTTCTTTTTTAAATTCATCCCGATTATAAACTTACTCAGAAACTCTTACGACTTTAAAAATAACCATGATTTCTTCTTGAATAAACTCCAATGCAGACGCAGTAGTAAAAAAATAAGTTTTTGAAAAAAGGGGGATTCAATATGGTATATTTCACTAAAATAAATAGCTATATTACCAACTAAATATTTCCAAGGGTATCATTTACTCTGGAAAATAACTACTTTTTACAGAGGGATTATATAACTGTCGGATAAGTATAAAAATTAATAACTATTTTTTCAAGACTAATCTGCCTCTCGTGGATTTGTCGTCGGAAATGCATGTAGAGGAAAGTCAAAATTTCTCTTATTTTTTTTAATTGAATTGTATTCTTTTAAAATAATAACCAATAAGAAACCAAAAAAATTACTTTACCAAATGAACGAAAGACTACTACTACTATTAGAAACCATTGCCTCTTTCAAATATATAATATATATAAAAAGAACTCAGTTTCAAATAAAATCACAAATCAATTAAGTTTACTTAATTTACTGGTTCAGAAAAACCCTAGAATTCTATCAAAATTCCCACCATCATTGACGACTTCTCTTCACACCGGCACCATCCTCTCATTCATGATGAATAAGGGAATCGATCTCTCATTCTGATATCAGTATGTCAAAATTCTTTTTATTTGATTTGCAATTACGGTCTGAATCTTCTTATTGATTTTCAATTTCAGCTTAAAATTAGTCGAGTCATCTTCAGTTTGTCGGCAATTTCAGCCATGACGATGATGATGATTAAACCACAACCTATGGTATACGGCGGACAAGACGTCAAGTTCAAGGCTCAACGATCGATTAAAGAACCAAATCATCGGTAGCCAAATGAAGAAGCTCTCGTTTCTCAAGGTTGATGTCGTGGTCGCCATTTGAAAAAGCCGTATCAGCCGATATTACTGCCTAGCAGGTTCACTTATGGCTTCAAAGCCGTCCAAGCCATGATAGACGACGACCTATTTCCTAATTTGTCTCTGATCTTTTGTCATAGAGATGAACCCATGAAATTTCAAATCTATAATCTTTCTCTTTTGGTTATATTATTGCATATTTTTAAATTTTAAATCTTTTTATTACTGATTTAAGGAGCTTAGTGTTCAATTTGTACGATCACAGAAAAGGATCTTGTGATATTTATTTAACTAAAATTTATATTTTAATGTTCATTACTAAGTAATCATCTATGTTTGGCTTTTGGATCATTATCTGCTAATTGATTTTTTCTTTTAATTTGATGAACTATATATATAAAATTCCATAGCTCATTAGTTAATGGCTAAGAGCAGAGCACATCTTATTTTGAGCTAAATGTGATGCCATTTGTTATTAATTAATTAATAGTAGAGTTAATTAATTATTTTTAAAAAAGAATAATTGAAAGATAAGAAGTAACATAGTATTTTTTAAAAAAATCTAATATCATTTTGTTGTAGTATATTAGCTCTTGTTTAATGATTATATTTAGTTAATGGATTCATTCATTAGTTTGTTCAGAAATTGGAGTTGCTATATTTTGATCCAAATGAAAAATAAAACATTATATTGAAGGATGGTTGGGTGTCATTTTACCTTATAGTTTTTATGTTAGGTTGCTGCTCACAGATTGGCAGCAACAAATTGAGAGAAGATTAAAGAGGAGAGGTAGCCAGAGAGAGAAGAGAGAGTTTATGAAGCAATTCTTGTTATTTATTAATCGAACCACAACTCCTTATATAGAGTCAAAGAAATACTTCTAAGCAATAACTCCTAATGACATGATAATTTAATAACTAATCCTTAACATAAAAGAAAATAATATATAACTAGGACTAGGATCCTAACATCCCCCCCCCCCCCAGAAGGCAGCTTGTCCTTAAGTTGAAAAGAATGAAAGCTGGCCACGAACTCATAATATTCCTCCCAAGTAGCCTCCGCTTTTGACTGACCATGCCACTAAACAAGGAGCTTAGTATCAGGGCAATTATGGCGTTTGAAAAGTCCATGATCCAAAATGGCCAGGGGCTGCCACTCCCAAGCAACGAAATAAGGAGAAGCAAGAAACTGTTAAGATGATGTACGAACCCCTAGTTTTTGCTTTAAACACGAAACATGAAAAATAAGATGAACCTTGCTTGTAGCTGGCAAATCCAATTTGTAATCCATAGATCTAATACGAGAAAGAATTCGAAAAGGACCATAATAACGTGGAGATAACTTATGAGTACCATTAGGATGCAAAGTGGACGGCCGATAAGGTTGAAAACGAAGATACATCCAATCTCCTTCAACAAATACGCATTCTGTACGGTGTTTATCAGCATAAAACTTCATGCGTGATTGAGCAGCTTCTAAGTTATCCTTAAGAAGACGTAAAATTATATCCCTATCACGAAGTGCCAAGTTGACAGCATGAACATTAGTTGTGCCAGGCAAGTAAGATTTGATGCGAGGCGAAGGACGACCATAGACTGCTTTAAATGGAGTCATTTTGATGGCAGATTGGAATGTAATATTATACCACCATTCAACCCAAGGCAACCAGTTAGTCCAAGTAGAAGGCTGGTGACCAGCTAAACATCGCAAGTATCCTTCCAAGGAGCAATTAACTACTTCGGTTTGGTCGTTTGATTGAGGATGATAGGCAGAGTTGCGGCATAAAGAACTGCCCTATAATTGAAAGAATTCCTCCAAAAATTAACTAATAAATATAGAATCACAGTCGCTCACTATGTTGTGAGGCATTCCATGTAATTTAGCAATATCTCGCACAAAAATTTTAGCGACAGTAACAGCTGTGTAAGGATGGGACAAAGCACTAAAATGGGCATACTTGGACAGTCGATCTACCACCACAAAAATAGATGTTTTGCCATTAGAAAAAGGGAAGATCATCAATAAAATCTATAGAGATATCTTCCAAATTTTACCAGGGATGGCTAAAGGTTAAAGCAACCCCAAAGGATGCACGTTTTCAGCCTTGTTGCATTAACAGACGTCACATTCAGCAACAAATAATTTAGTAGCCTGTTTTAACCTTTGCCAGTGGAAACTAGCTTTGATTCTTTTGTAAGTGCGTAAGAATCCAGAATGGCTGCCCATTGGAGAAGTGTGAAATTCTCGTAAAATTTATTGCAACTTAGTGGAAGAAGAAGGAAGAACAATTCGGCCCTTGTACCGTAAAATAGAGCCATCATAGGAATAATTAAAAATAGATTAGGAGGACTGAAGACGATCGACAAGGTGTGATAAAACTAAATCAGCTTAGTACTCCATGTTAATGTCAGCAAGATGAGAAAAGATTGGGGAAGAAATGGTATGGAAATGTGAGTATTTTAGGTGACGAGACAAAGCATCAACAACTAAATTTTCAGCTCCCTTCCTATAAAAAATTTCGTATTCAAAACCTAAGAGTTTGGATAACCACAGCTGCTATTCTGGAGATGTAATGTGTTGATCACGGAAATACTTAAGGCTGCGATGGTCCGTAATAATTTGGAAATGTCGACCATAAGATACGGACGCCATTTTTACATAGAAAAAACTATAGCAAGCATTACTTTATCATAGGTGGACATGACTAAGTTTTTTTCCAGATAAGGCTTTACTAATATAAGTTATGGGACGACCCTCCTGCATTAAGACTGCTTCGATTCCTCAATCAGAAGCATCACATTCTATAGAGAATGGTTTGGAGAAATTAGGTAAGGCTAGAACTGGGCTGGAAGGCATGGCTTGGCATAGATCATCAAATGCTGTTTCAGTGGCAGAACTCTATGTAAAAGGATCCTTCTTAAGCATGCCTGTTAAGGGAGCAGTTATTTTACCATATCCAACAACAAATTTACGACAGTATCCCATTAAGCCAAGAAAGCATCATAAAGCTTTAATAGTGGTGGGTTTAGGCCATTCAAACATGCACTGTACCTTTTTTGGATTAATAGCTACTCCGTCAGCTAAAATAATATGGCCTAAATATTCAATAAATGATTGAGTAAAACAACATTTTGTGAGCTGGACATAAAGCCGATTTTGTTGCAAACATTGAAGGATAGTAGAGAGGCGTTGAGCATACTCTTATAACAAAGTACTGTAGACAAGGATATCATCGAAGAAAACTAAGACAAATTTACAAAGGAAAGACCAAAAAATCTCGTTCATCAAAGTGTGAAATTTACCGACACATTTAAAAGACCAAAGAGCATCATAAGAAATTCATAGTGGCCATCATAAGTGCAGAAGGCTGTCTTGGATATGTCTGAAGGGTGAACTGGAATCTGGTGATAACCTGATCGAAGATCCAATTCACTAATAATTGATGCACTATGTAATTCATTTAATAGCTCATCAACGACCAGAATTGGATAACGATCTTTGATGGTAATCTTGTTAAGAGCACGGTAGTCAATACACATTCGCCACAAACCATCTTTCTTTTAACTAATAAAACCAGAGATGAATAAGGACTAACACTGTGTCGAATGAGTCCAGCATCCAAAAGCTCATGAACTAGGTGATTAATTTCTTGTTTTTGAAAATGAGGGTAACGATAAGGTCGTACATTGAAAAGACACTTCCAAGAAGTAATGGGATATGGTGATCAATAAGGTGTTGAGGAAAAAGTTCAGTGGGTGTTGAAAAGATGCTAGAATAGGTCTCTAAAACCTTAGTAATAGCTGAAGGTGCTGATATTTTGGTTACTGAAGTTGTTATAGCCATAATCTGAAAACAAAAATGCCTTACTTTTCATAAAGTAGTAGTTTATTAATCTCGCCATGATTTGTTAAGATGGGAGGCAAAGAATCATACCCAGTGAGTTGAACATTTTGGCCATTCCAAGTTAACTGCACGGTTAGATTGGAGAAGTCCCTTAATATGGCACCTAGTGAATGTAACCACTCAGTACCCAACGCAATATCACAGCAACTTTCTAGAAGTAAGAAAAAGTGCAAGTGAAATTAGAAACCTTGAATATTCATTGGGACTTGGGAATATTTTCCTGACCTGTTGATCACTCCACCATCAGCCATGATAACTTGAAATTTAGTCATAGCACTGACAGGGCACCCATATTGCTTAGCCAAGGATGGATTCAAAAAGTTATGAGTAGAACCAGAGTCTATTAGTATCGTGACTCTATGTTTTTTCAAATTCCCTTTTAGTCGCATGGTGTTTTGTGGGGTTGCTCCTGTGAGAGCCTTTAAAGAGACTACTACAATTTCAGGTAATCCCTCTAAAACCTCAGCTTGTTCATCTTTATCTTCAATATCAGCATCTAATAATAGGAGTTGAGGAGCTTTACAACAATGCCTGGTTTAAATTGTTCATTACAATTAAAATACAGTCCCTTTGCTCGCCTTTCAGCTTGTTCGACAACTGATAGACGTCGAAACGATGGTAATCCAGGAGAGGGTTGGCCTAGTATAGAAGGTTGCGATGACCCCCCAATTTTAGTTATTGTGAGAGATGAATTAAGAAGTAGTGGCATCTGAGGTAATGGTCTTGTCACATTAGGCCTAGGTAGAGCCTTCCGATTATAAACAACTGCGTATTCTTCTTGGAATCTTGCAAGCTCAAAAATTTGTAGGAGACTTGCCGGTTTCAAATTTGTACCCCAATTTTAATACCCTCTCATAATCCCGAAAGGAAACAACTAATGAAGAATGATTTTTGTAAATTCCGAGCTCTATTAGCCAGTCTTTCAAATTGCTGAGACTCAATAACAGTTCCAGTTTGTCGTAGTTAGTAATAGACCCGACAGCATCACCTTTTTTGAATGTTCCAAATTGAGTAACTAGAGCTCGCTTAAATTGTGCCCAAGTCATATTATCCATAGTTTGTTTCAACCAGTGATACCAAGGCACTGTATTACCATCTAGATGTCCGATAGCAAGGGACAGCATGTCTGTTTCTGACAAAGCAGCCAATCACTGATACTGTTCACAACGAAAGATCCAGCTTGTTGGATTCTCCCTGCAAAAAACTGGAAAATCCAGTCGTATATGATGGGCTTGTACAAGTATTCCTCCATTACGCCTTGCATTGTTCGGGTTGTTGATGATAGACTTGTATCTGTTGGTTGTGGTTTCTATCTTCTTGAAACCGGAGGAATTGTTCATGGAGACTCAAGATTAATTGTTGGAGGTCATTGGACTGTTGGGATAAGACTTCAACTTTCTCATTGAATTGATGAGATAATTGCTCCACTTTTTCTTCAAGTTCCTTAACAGTCATTATATCCACGAAAAGATCGCTCTAATACTAGATGTTAGGTTGCTGCTCACAGATTGGCGGCAATGAATTGAGAGAAGATTAAAGAGGAGAGGTAGCCAGGGAGAGAAGCGAGAGTTTATGAAGCAATTCTTGTTATTTATTAATCGAACCACAACTGCTTTTGTAGAGTTAAGGAAATCCTTCTACGTAATAACTCCTAATGACATCATAATTTAATAACTAATCCTTAACATAAAAGAATAATATATAACTAAAACTAGGTTCCTAACAATTGTATATTGCTTCGCAGATGATTTTATTTATTTTTAATGCAATCAAGCCTCAATTCTTGTATCTTTTATGGCTTCATTTTAATAGAGCTCGATCGATACTTGCAGTTTATTCGCACAAAAAAATATATGCCGACATACAAATTTTGCAGAAGTTACTTCATATAGCCTAATTCAAGTTTTCTTTTTCTTTTTCCTTTGACCTTTGGCATGCAATTCTTATTTTGACCACTAAAGGGAAGTTAATCATGCATTTTCTCAGCAGTGTGATGCTTATTTGGCTTTTAACATGCAATTCTTGTAGAGATGATCCTTGTGGGATTCATTTCGCTCGTACTCGTTATCAGGCATAGGCATATTTCTAAAATGTTTATTGGTACAAAGGTTGCTGACACTATGTTGCTGTGCAAGGCTAGTGGTATGCACATGAGACAAAGCAGTAAGTACTTGCTTTGTAGAAGATTTTAGCTCGTCTTAAGAATTATATATGGATTATTTTTGCTTAATGACATATTTTAACTAGTTTTATGTTTAATTGACAAAGTATGGATGTTCTAAACAGCAGTGATCATGATCATCAAGTGTGGTTCTTCGGATCCTTCCATAAATAGTCTGAACAATGAATGTGGTCATAATCTATCTCTCACTGATCCTTGCTGAAATATTATATTATCATATAGCCTGTGAAGTTTAATTTTATGGTTTAAAGAATATTTTTTAGTTTATTTATTATAATTGATCTGCTATTAAACTATTTATCATTACAAATAATGACAAACAATATCCATGGCTATTATTACTCTATAAATCCTTTGATTGAGATGCATATTTGTGTAAATGGTTAGGCATTGTAATCACTTCACTTCATAATTAATATCAATTACTAAACACAATGAAAGGTTTGTTTAAGTTAATCATTCATGCGCTTCAACACTTTGGATTAAAAGGTGTTAGAACTTTAATAACTCTGAGAAACAGAGCAATCAAAGTACTGAACAGAAATGAGTGCAAGAACTTCTGAATTGTAACAACAATCAAGATCAACCTTTTTTCCGAATCAATCACAGCAAGAACACAATCCAATGTAACAAGATCAAGAAATCAAAACAGAAATTGTACACATATGCAGAATGAAGAAAGAATCAGATTTACATGGTTTAGTTGTGCTATAAGCACAACTTACATCCACGGGAAAAGCCATTAGAGAGCGATTTTATTTTTAACTCAAGTTGAAAATACAGAGCATAATCAGAGAAGTTTTACAAGAACAAAGAATTCACTTTTCTCTCTCAAGACTCTCTAATGCTCATCCGTTTTCAGCATGCTAAAATTTTGCCTCTATTCCCAACTTTATACCAGTTGAGAAAATCTCCAGATTGCATAGGACACTGCCACGTCTCTAACGGCCAAATACCAGACTTGATTCTCTTCTCACATATCGTCTCACGTGACTTACTTATTCTCAACTTAAAATGCTTCTTTTTGTTGTAGTTTCAAGCTGTAGTGTTGCACATGATCAGCTCGTGAAAACCAATTCTGAAAATGCTGTCTTTTTTCACACTTTCAGTTTTGAATTCAGTATTTTGATCCACACTTCTCCACCTTGAATCAAAACTTCCTCTCTATGTCTCTTTCTCTACTCTAGTCAATTTCTTAAAGACTGCTTAAACCAGCTAAGTCCAACACATAGCTTGAACTTAGCTGTAGGTACCACCTTAGTAAGCATATCAGCTGGATTGTTATTAGTATGAACCTTCATTGCCTTTATTGTTCCCTTGCTAACTTCATTTCTTATGAAGTGCAACTTTATATCTATGTGCTTGGCTCTTTCATGATGTGCCGAGTTCTTGCATAAATGAATGGCACTAGCATTGTCACAGTAAACTGTAACTGTCTCTTCATACTTACCAAGTTCACTCAATAACCCCTTAAGCCATAATGCTTCTTTTACTGCCTCTGTAACTACTGTATACTTAGCTTCTATTATTAAAAGTGCAACTACTTGCTAAAGAGTAGCTTTTCAGTTTATGAGACAGCCACTCACCATATATAGATATCCAGTTAAAGATCTCCTTCTATCCAAATCCCTTGCATAGTCTGCATCCACATATCCCTGTAACCTATCTTTTGTTCCACAGTTTTTCCTATAGATCAAACTATAATCTTTGGTATCTTTTAAGTATCTCATAATCCACTTGATAGCTCTCTAGTGTTCTCTTCCTGGTACTGCCATGTACTTGCTCACAAGACTCACAACATGTGAAATGTCAAGTCTCATTAGCACCATAACATACATTAAGCATCCAACAACATTTACATAAGGGACATGCTTCATATCCAGCTTCTCATCATCTATTTTAGGACACAACGAGTTACTCAACTTAAAGTGTGCAGCTAAGGGAGTCTGCACGGGTTTAGAATCCAGCATCTTATAAGTTTTCATAACTTTGACCAGATATTTCTTTTATAACAGAAAAATTAAACCCTTGCTTCTATCCCGAGTGATCTCTACTCCCACAATCTTTTGAGCTTTCCTTAAATTTTTCATTTCAAACTCATAGCTCAATATCTGCTTTACTTTCTCAATTTTATCACTCCTTTTACAAGCAATGAGCATGTCATCTACATATAAAAGTAGATATATGTAATGACATCCTTCCACCATCTTGTAATAAACTCAACAATCATAACTACACCTTATAAAGCCATGTGATATTATAAAATCATCAAATTTGAAATACCATTGCCTTGGAGACTGTTTCAAACCATATAGAGACTTTTTCAATAAGCACACATGTTTAGGCTTTTCAAGGTCTTCATACCTTTTAGGTTGGGTCATATATATCGCTTTCTGTAATCTCCCATGAAGAAAAGCTATCTTGACATCAAGTTAATCAAGCTTCGTGTCATATACAGCTGTGAAAGCCAAAATTACTCTAATAGGTGCATGTCTGATCACTGTAGAGAATACTTCCTTGAAGTCTACCCTTTTCTTCTGTGTATAATGTTTTGCCACTAGCCTTACTTTAAATCTCTTTGGTTTTTCACCTGTCAAGCCTTCTTTGTTTTTAAGAATCCATTTACAGCCTATGATTCTTCTATCTTTTGGTTTTTTAACCAACTCTAAGGTCTCATTCTTATACAGAGAAGCTATCTCTTCATCCATAGCTTTGTGCCAAAGATCTTTAAATTTGCTTTAAGTTATTTCTCTATATCCATTTGGCTCCTCATTATCAATTGCTTGGGTAGTTGTTAAAGCAAAACTAATAAGATCAGCATAATCATATCTTTTCGGAAGTCTTACTGCCCTCTTGGCTCTATCTCTAGTTAGCTAATAATTCTCTATTTGGATTTCAAATTCAACATATTGATATTGAATCTTAGAATCTCCAACTTCCTCAGTGATTTCATCTGAATCTGTGATTTTAAAAGAGCCTTTTGAATTTGGTAACTCCACTTTAACCAATTGTTTCTCTGATATTTCTTTATCAGCCTTGACTGTTTCCTCTTTTGACTCTTTTCTCAGTAACTAATCTTTATTGAAAACTACATCTCTATTAATCAAGCACTTTGGAGGGCGTTAGTCTGTACACTAGATTTTATAACCCTTTGCTCCTTCTGGATAGCCTATAAAGAACCCTTTCAAAGCCCTTGGAGCAAGTTTTCCCTGATTTACATGAGTACATACAGAATAGCTAAAGGCTTTTAGGCTTTTATAGTTTGTAGGTTGTCTAGGCTGATGAGGGACTTAATTTACTAGGTAGCAAGCTGTCAAGAAGGTTTCTGCCCACGGGCCCTTTAGAAGCTTAGACTAAAGTAACATGCTTCTTACCTTATTCATAAGGGTCTTGTTTATTTTTTCAGCTAACCTATATTGTTGTGATGTCAACCTTATAGTTTTATGTCTAACGATTCCCTTACTTGTGCAAAAACGGTCAAACTTTTGGTTACAAAATTCTAATCCATTATCTATTCTAAGCTCTTTTAGCTTTTTTTCCACACTAATTTTCAATCAAGCTTTTCCATTCTTTAAACTTTTCAAAAACTTGATCCTTACTCCTTAAAGCATAAACCCAAACTCTCTTAGAGTAGTCATCAATGAGTGTTAAAAAACATTTATTTCCACCTAAGGACATATATTGAAAAAACCCCTATAAATCAAAGTGAATATAATCTAAGTTATCATTGGACTTTGAAACTGACTTATTAAAACTGGCCCTTGTAGCTTTACCCAAGACACTGTTTTCACAGAACTCCAAGCTTTCCAGTTTGTCTCCTCCTAATAGCCTTTACTTTTCCATCTCTTTAAGACCCTTCTCACCTATGTGCCCTAATCTTATATGCCAAAGTTTAGTTTTGTCACAAATTAATCTCAATATTACTCCAACTTCACCAGTGACAACTTTTCCATCTAGTATAAACACACCATTTTGCCTGCTACCCTTCATAATGACATTAGGCCCTTTGACAATTTTCATCTTACCATATTTAATCTTAACACTACATCCCATTTGGTCAAGCATTCCTATAAAAATGAGATTTCTTTTCAAGTCAGGGACATACCTAACCTGCTTCAGTTCTCTAATAGTACCATTTTATAGTTTAAGATCAACATTTCCAATCCCTAAGATCTGACATATTGAATTATTTCCCATCGTTACTTGACCCCTATTAAAATCATGATACTCAGTAAAAAAATTCTTAAATGGAGACATATGAAAGGTACAACATAAGTCTAGAACCTATTTACCCTTATTTTTACTATCTATAGCAACCAGGTGATTCATATTCTTCATCCTCTATAACTGTTGCATCACCATTCTAACTTCTTTTCTTTTTTTTTTTTGGACAATCTATCTTGAAATGTCTTTCTTTGTGACACAAGAAAAATTTCAAGTTCTTGGATTTTTCTTTATTCTTTCCTTGTTTCTTTTTCTTTCCTTCTAGTTTTGCTTTTACTATTAAACCCTCACCTATATTATTATTAAGACTCTCTTGCTTCCCTTGCAATTCTTTATTGCTCAGAGCTAACTTCACTTCTTTTAATGTCAATGTCTGCCTTCCATACATCAAAGCATCAACAAAGTGTCCGTAAGATTTGGTTAGAAAGCTTATTAAAAGCAATACTTTGTCCTCATCACTTAATGTTGTATCTATGGTCTTAAGTGTATCACATACTTTATTGAACTTATCAAGAAGATCATCAAGGGATGAGCCTTCAAGCATCCGTAAAGTGAACATTCTCTTTTTGATATATAATCTGTTAGCAAGAGACTTTTTCATGTATATACTCCCCAATCTTGCCCATTGCTCAGTAATTGTGGGTTCTTTAGCCACTTCTCTTATTACAGAATCTGTTAAAATCAAGATTATTATACTCTTTGCTTTTCTATCGATTTCAACAATCTACTCAGGAGTTTTTAAAAAGGACACGTCTTTCCCATCCTTCTTGATTACTAGTTGAAAAGCATCTTTAAGCCCTTGGGTGATAAGTAAAGATTCCATCTTCACTTTCCACATATTAAAGTCATTCCTTTCAGTAAAATTTTCAATATCGATCTTTGGTGCTGCCATTTTAGAATCTTGACTCTAAAACCCAAGCTCTGATACCATGTGTTAAAACTTTAATAACTCTAAGAAACAAAGCAATCAAAGCACTAAACAGAAATAAGTGCAAGAACTTCTGAATTGTAACAACAATCAAGATCAACCTTGTTTCTAAATCAATCATAGCAAGAACACAATCCAATGTAACAAGATTAAGAAATCAAAACAGAAATTGCACACATATGCAGAAAGAAGAGAGAATCAGATTTATGTGGTTTAATTATGCTGTAAGCACAACTTACATCCATGGGAAAAGCTACCAGAGAGTGATTTTATTTCTGACTCAAGTTGAAAATATATAGCATAATCAGAGAAGTTTTACAAGAGCAAAGAATTCACTTTTCTCTCTCAATACTCTCTAATGCTCATCCGTTTTCAGTATGTTGAAATGCTACCTCTATTCTTAGCTTTATACCAGCTGAGAAAATCTCCAAATTGCACAAGACACTGCCACGTCTCTAACGGCCAAATACTAGACTTGATTTCCTTTTCACATGCCATATCACGCGAATAACTTATTCTCAGCTTAAAACGCTTCTTTTTGTTCCCGTTTCAAGCTGTAGTATTGTACATGATCAGCTCGTGAAAACTAATTTTGAAAATGCTGTCGTTTTTCACACTTTCAATTTTGAATTCAGCATTTTGATCCACAAAGGGTTTGGTTACTGTTGATATAAATGTTTCTGCTTTGTACTGTATAGGTGTGGTTGCTCACTGTTTTCTCTAAGGTTGCCAAGAAAAGGAAAGATATGAAACAAAATTTTCAGTTTTGCTTTCTAATTAACAAAAATGAGCAAATTCCATGGGCAAGTGCAAACTAAACCTAAATTCAACAAAAAACTTAAGTTTGTTTCTCTCACCTTTTCTTGCTGTGTGCAAGATATTGTTTTACTAGATGAAGAAGAGGATGAGGATAGAGAAATTAATGGTAAAGAAAATGTTTCCAGAGGATGATTGACATTTGATTGCAAGTGTACTAATATCTAGGATGTCTTTGTGCAAAAGAATATTATTAGAAGAGATTTGGTTATTGAAATACAAATAAGCAACCCAAGAGGGGGGGTGAATTGGGTTATTAAAATTTATTTTACAAATGATTCAATCAAATGCCTTAATGCAAACAAAAATTAAGTTTTACAGGAATTAAATCAAATATAATAAATTAGATAATGTTGCAAAATAAATTAGTAAGGGAAGAGAATGCAAACACAGCAATTTTTACGTGGTTCGGCAATCTCCGCCTACGTCCACGCCTCCAAGCCAACCGAGCTCGAGGATTTCACTATCCAAGCCTCCCAAGGCATCAAATGTTTACAATTGACTTCCAAGGTGTCAATGGACCTTTACAATCAAGAAATTATCACCCTAATCTCTTTACCCCAAGTGTTTCCCTCACTTGAACACTCTTATTACAATACAAAATAGAAATTATAGCAAGACACTCTCTATCAGAGTAGATTCACAAATAATGGCTCAAGAATGATTTAATCTATTGTGATTTGTAATATGGAAGCTCAATATATGTTTTACAAACTTGTTTTTGCTTGCCAGAACCTTTAAAATGAAGTTGGAGTTGAGTTTTTATAGTTAAAGCTCGAAAACTAGCCGTTATTGTCAAATTCCAGTGCTCAAGCGGCTAGCCGCTTAATTTAACCGGCTCCCCGCTCGTAACAGTGAAGTTACCGTTAATTTTGAATTTTGCTATAGTAAAACTGTTCACGAAATTATAGTTTTACCTCAAACCTTATTCAAATTATGCTATGGCTCAAAACGTTATAAAACTTTTCAAAAAGACCGAATCTCAGAAATTTTAATTATTATTTAATTCCTAAAAATATTCTGAAATTATAGTGTGACCCAAACTAAAGAAAATCTTTTCAAATAAGTCCTTTTTGAGTTTTAGCTAAATCACCATAATCTTTAAAGTTTTCAAAACTTTTCACTTAAGCCCACAATCTATTATAAGTTACAATAAGGCCCAAACGTTTTAGAATTTAGCAAATAAGTCCAACTCTGAAATTTAAAACATTTTTATTTTTTATCCAAATTACTTTAATCCACAAAATATTTTATCTCATAAACATAAAAGTATTGAACTTGAAAAATAATTATTTTATTAACATAAAATTGAGCTTCACAAATGCTAATCCAAGTATAAATTAAATCATATCGGCTTTACAAGAAATTGTCGCAATAAATTATCCATTGAGCCGCCGTTGCCCCTTGAGTGTCTTGAATTTGATTTCACTTGATTCATTATCCTTCAAAACTAGTAAACTTGTGAAATACAAAATAAAACACTTTAATGTATATGTTTGTTATCATCAATAGGTTATAATATTTATAACCTATTAGGCTAACAATCTCCCCCTTTTTGATAATGACAAACATCTCATGTATTTTGACGTATATGCTCCCCCTTAATACATGGCATACATAATCAAATTTGAAATAAACTCCCCCTGAAAATATGATCTATAACAATTTATAAGCTCCCCCTTAATATTTTAAAAAACATGCACAAGTGCGTAAAAAGAAAATATAATACCTGTCTCTGAAATACATGACTTCTCCCTCTTCATCATCAAAATTTAAACTAAGGCAAAACAATCAACCAAATACAGGCAAAGCTTGAGATTTTAATGATGATCGACAAAATTCATCGGACAAATCACGTCGGCGACAAATTTTTCGAACAACATTTTCAAGAGAAAACCATGGATGATCTATTCTAGCTCTAGCACTATAAATTTCTAATCCCTCATTTGGAGTCCCAAGAATATGATTTAACTCCGCAATATCAAATTCAATACAAACTCCCCCAACACTAGTAACAATTTTATCCGAAACTTCTATATCCATATTCGAATAAAAAACCTTAACTAAATTCTCATAATATGCTTCTTGAATAACCAAGACATTTTTCCAGCTCATGGCAATAAGAAGTTTATCAAGAGATTTACCACAAATTTCCAAATTTGCCAATTTCTTAAGATTAACAAAGTAAGGAGGAATAACCGACCTCGGCATAAAATTATCGATAAATCGTTTCCGAAGCGGGAGATGTCGAAAATGAGTTGACAAAAACTTCGTATTATCCTCATAATCTTCCTTGCGTCTCTTGGCCATTTGTTTGCTCTTGGCTTTTTCTCCACCCACCATTGTTGAACAATTTCAGATTTGAGTAAAATGGATAAGTTTGAGCCAAGAAATGTAATCCTAGAGATGAATGAGGTTTAGATATAATGTGGAATTGATTAAAGATGGGCTAGAGAAAGCTTGAAAATCTAGAGAGAGAAACGGCCAAAACTAGGGTTTTGGATTTCGAATTTTTTATGGAGATGTGATAAAATGGTGTTTGGATGATGAAAAATGAAGGAGTAGTGGTTGGGTAATGGTTTGGATAATTAATTTTAGCAAGAAAATGAGTGAGAATAGAAGAAATTTGAGAGAGAGATGGTGAAGCACTATTCACGCGGGAGAGAGAGAAAGTGATGAACAAGAGAAGAGGGAGTTAAAAAGATGATTAGAGGATGTTTAATGGAAGTTAAATGGATGAGTAATGGATTGAATCAAAGATTTTGACATGAAAATGGTTGAGAAATGAAGAATTTTTGAAAGAAAATGGAGAAGAAGTCACGGTTTTGAGAGAGAGAGAGGTAAGTGATGAAGAAAGCCAAAAAGAGGGAGAGGAAGAGGGTAAAACCCGTGACCAAGCGGCTAGCCGACTGGTTGCTGCCCAACTGTACCAATTTCAATTTTCGGCCATTTTTGATCAATCTCGTCATCATTTCTTGATTTCGAAACCTCTCAAGAACCATTTTAATGCATAAATTATGATCTTAAACATTTAAAACATGATTAAATCAAGCAAATAATTCATCTATCAAGCATGTATCATAAAGCACACAAGTATTTGAAATGAATATTTCATAACACCTTACTTATCTATCATGCTCAAACTCTTTCAAAAACATTAACAAACATTAAGCAATTAATTTTAATAGATCCAATAACATAATTAGAGATGTTAAAGTGAAAATCTCATCATCCTAAGTTCATGCCGAATTTTTGAAAATTGTTCTTCGCAAAGGGGTTTTGTAAAAATATCAGCAAGTTGATTTCCGTAGAGATAAATTCTAAAATAATATCACCCTTTTGTACATGATCTCTTAAAAAATGATGTCTAATCTCTATATGCTTGGTTCTAGAGTGCTGAATGGGATTCTTTGATAGATTAATAGCACTAGTATTATCACACTTGATAGGAATTTTTTCAAGTTTAATGCCATAGTCTCTAAGTGTTTGTTTCATCCAAAGGGCTTGTGCACAACAACTACCTGCGGCAATATATTCTGCCTCAGTGGTTGAGAGTGCAACCGAGTTTTGTTTCTTACTAAACCATGAAACAAGAGAATGACCTAGAAAATGGCAAGTTCCACTAGTACTTTTTCTATCCACCTTATATCCAGCAAAATCGGCATCCGAATAACAAGTCAAATCTATATGAGTTCCTCTAGGATACCAAAGGCCAAGATCTATGGTTCCACTCAAATAACGAAAAATTCTTTTAACAGCAAGTAAATGAGATTCCTTGGGGCATGATTGAAATCTTGCACACAAACATACACTAAACATGATATCGAGTCTACTTACAGTTAAGTAAAGTAAAGAGCCGATCATACCTCGATACTTTTTAATATCAACTTCTTTACCTTTTTCATCTTTATCAAGCTTGATTGTTGTACTCATTGGAGTACTTTTAGTGTTTGATTCTTCAATTCCAAACCTCTTGAGCAGATCTTTGACATATTTAGCTTGGTTGATGAAAATTCCCTCATTGTTTTGTTTGATTTGAAGTCTAAGGCAATACTTCAATTCTCCCATCATGCTCATTTCAAACTCCTTACTCATACAAGATGAAAACTCTTTGCACAAGAACTCATTAGTAGAACAAAAAATAATATCATCAACATAAATTTGAACAACAAGTATGTCTTGGTTCTTATGCTTAACAAAAAGTGTAGTATCGGCTTTTCCCGATGAAAAATCATTATCAAGCAAGAAATTTTTAAGCCTATTATACCATGCTCTAGGTGCTTATTTTAATCCATATAATGCTTTTGATAACTTATAAACATGATCTGGAAATTTTTCATTTTCAAAACTAGGGGGTTGTTTCACATAAACTTCCTCCATGATATATCCATTTAGAAAGGCACTTTTGACATCCATTTGAAATAAAATGAAATCTTTATAACATGCATATGCTAGAAACATTCTAATGGATTCTAATCTAGCTACTGGTGCAAATGTCTCATTAAAATCAATTCCTTTTTCTTGGTTGTATTCTTGAGCCACTAATCTAGCTTTATTCCTTACAACCACACCGGATTCATCCATCTTATTTCTAAATACCCATTTAGTTCCTATAATGGATTGGTGTTCTGGTTTGGGAACTAATTCCCATACTTTATTTCTCTCAAATTGGTTTAACTCATCTTGCATTGCCATAATCCAAGATTCATCATTTTTCGCATCCACAAAGGATTTTGGTTCAATTTGAGAAATAAATGCAGCATGCTCACATGTATTCCTAAGTGATGATCTAGTTGTAACACCTCTAGAAGGATCTCCTAAAATGGCATTTTTTGGGTGAGAAGAAATATACCTCCACTCCCTGGGGAGTGCTTGAGAAGTACCTTCACTTTGTTCTGCCCTTGTTTCTTCAAGTTGCTCCACTTGATTTTCTGCATTCTTTTGGTTGTTCTTTGATGAATCTTCTTGTATATTTTCATCTACATCATCAATAACAGCGACTTTCTCCATAGAGGAGGTATTAGACTCATCAAAAGTAACATGCATAGACTCTTCCACAACCAAAGTTCTTTTATTATACACTGTATAAGCTTTGCTTGAGTTTGAATACCCAAGAAAGATACCAACATCAGATATTGGATTAAATTTTCCAAGATTATTTTTTGTGTTCAAAATAAAACATTTACATCCAAAAATATTGAAATAACCAATGTTGGGTTTTCTATCTTTCCAAAGCTCATAGGGAGTTTTATTAAGATAAGATCTAATCAACACCCGATTTAAAACATAACAAGCGGTGTTGACGGTTTCGGCCCAAAAATATTTAAGTAAAGCATTTTCATTTAACATAGTCCTAGCCATTTCTTGAATAGATCTATTCTTTCTCTCAATGACTCCATTTTGTTGTGGAGTTCTAGCTGATGAAAATTGATGCTCAATGCCTAAATCATTGTAGAAATTTTCAAATGCATGATTCTCAAATTCTCTACCATGATTACTTCTAATGCAAGTAATAGAGTATCCTTTTTCATTGTGAACCATTTTACAAAAAACTTTAAAAGCTTCAAATGCATCATCTTTATTAGCCAGGAATAGTACCCAAGTGTATTTAGAATAATCATCTACAATTACAAATGCATAATATTTTCCACTTAAGCTAGCATGTCTAGAGAGTCCAAATAAATCCATGTGAAGCAATTGAAGTGGTTTTGAAGTAGAGACATGATTCTTGTTTTTAAAAGAAGTTTTGATTTGTTTTCCAAATTGACAGGCATCACAAATTTTATCCTTTTGAAAACTAATTTTTGGAAGTCGTTTAACCAAATCATTTTTCGAAATTTTTGAGATTAAATCCATGTTTGCATAACCTAGTCTTCTATGCCATAACCATTCATCATCATGCAATGCCGAGAAACATTTATTAATGGTAGATGCATAATCTATATTAATGGTATAGACATTAATATATCTATTTCCTACAAACAAAACTTTTCCATCACATGCATTTTCAATAACGCATTTAGATTTATCAAAGACTACTTTATAACCCTTATCACATAATTGACTAATACTAAATAAATTATGTTTTAAGTTTTCAACCAAGCACACATTTTCAATAAGAGTAGAAGATACATTATCGACATTGCCAATACCAATGATCTTTCCTTTTAAATTATCTCCAAAATATACATCTCCACCATTTTCGATCTTAGTAAAACTTGAAAACCAAGCATAATTTCCTGTCATGTGTCTTGAACACCCACTGTCCAAGTACCATTTATTCTTCTTCTTCTTTAAGCCCTGCAGAGGAAATTTTAAGTTTTAGGTACCCAAATTTTTTTGGGTCCTTAGATGTCAGCAATGGTTCCTTTTGGAACCCAAACATATTTTATACCATAATAAGTATTTCTTTTTACAGGACATCTATTTTTCATGTGACCATTTCTATTGCAATAATGACAAGTAATTTTATGATCAAAAACACATTTTTGAGAGTTAAGTAAATTATAATATTTTTTGGCCATTTGTGAATTTTATCACAATTCCATTTAACTCATTATTTTTCTTCTTGAGAACTTCATTCTCCTTTATAAATTTCTTAACATGTAATTTTTCATGCTCATATGAGGTATTAAGTTTCTCATTTGAAGATGTGACTTTATCATGCAACATTTTATTTTCTAGTTCTAAACATGTAATCTTTACATTCAATGATTCATTTTCATTTTTGAGATCTATCAATTTCTTTTTAAGGCATACATTCTTTTTACCTATCTTCATTAACTCATCATGTAACTCTTTAAAAGCATCATGTAATTCATCATAGGTAGGAAGATCATTTACCTCATTTAGTTCATCATTCGATTCATCTCCAATCGCCATAAGAGCTAGATTTGTCATTTCTTGATACTCATCATCATCACTTGTTTCTTCATCAGTATCATTCCACGTGGCCACCATTGCTTTCTTCTTGAACTTGTTGAGAAGAGGGCATTCCGATCTTATGTGGCCAGGCTTTTTGCACTTGTAACATTTAATTGCTTCTTTTTTCTCTTTTTGGTTCTTAAAATCTTTAAATTTTCTTCGCTCACCAGTTTTCTTGAAAAATTTTTTGAACCTCCTAGCAAGCATAGCCAATTCCTCATCATCCGGCTCACTTTCTCCATCACTTTCAAATTTTGTGACTTTGAGAGCAATGTTTTTCTTTTTCTCTTCATTGCCTCTTTCAGCTGCCAAATCTTCCTCATAAGAAATAAGAGAACCGATTAGATCATCAATAGGTAAGACATTTAAATCTTTAGCTTCCTCAATGGCAGTTCTTTTTGGTCTTCAGTCTTTAGGAAGTGATCTAATGATTTTCTTAACTTTCTCGCTCTTTGAAAAAGTCTTTCCTAGGGTTCCTAGAGTGTTCACTATGTCCGTAAATCTAGTATACATAGAATACACACTTTTATTTTGTTCCATTTGAAACAATTCATATTGTCGAGTGTATCTACTAATTTTAAACTCTTTCACTTGATTCGTGCCTTCATAAACAACTTCAAGTTTGTGCCAAATTTCATAAGCACTTTCACAACTTGACACTCTATGAAATTCTTTCTTATCTAGTGCATAAAATAATGCATTCATGGCTTTGGAATTTAGAGAAGCTTTTCTCTTTTCCAATTCATTCCATTCCCGTGAAGGTTTTGGAATATCTTCCCCGACTTCATTTTTAGTCAAAGGCATAAGTCGACCATCACAAACAACTTCCCAAATTTCGTAATCTAGGGCTTGTAAATAAATTCTCATCCTAGTTTTCCAATATGGATAGTCATTTCCGTCAAAGAATGGTGGTCTAGTTGTGGACTGTCCTTCCCTAAAGGTTGAATCACTTTGGGTTGCTATGGATCTTTTACTCTAGACGGTTAAGTCCTAATAAGAGAACCAAGCTCTGATACCAATTGAAATACAAATAAGCAACCCAAGAGGGGGGGTGAATTGGATTATTAAAATTTATTTTACAAATGATTCAATCAAATGCCTTAATGCAAACAAAAATTAAGTTTTACAGGAATTAAATCAAATATAATAAATTAGACAATGCTTGCAAAATAAATGAGTAAGGGAAGAGAATGCAAACACAATAATTTTTACGTGGTTCGGTAATCTCCGCCTACGTCCACGCCTCCAAGCCAACCGAGCTCGAGGATTTCACTATCCAAGCCTCCCAAGGCATCAAATGTTTACAATTGACTTCCAAGGTGTCAATGGACCTTTACAATCAAGAGATTATCACCCTAATCCCTTTACCCCAAGTGTTTCCCTTACTTGAACACTCTTAATACAATACAAAATAGAAATTACAGCAAGACACTCTCTATCAGAGTAGATTCACAAATAATGGCTCAAGAATGATTTAATCTATTGTGATTTGCAATATGGAAGCTCAATATATGTTTTACAAACTTGTTTTTGCTTGCCAGAACCTTTAAAATGAAGTTGGAGTTGAGTTTTTATAGTTAAAGCTCGAAAACTAGCCGTTATTGTCAAATTCAGGTCTTCTTTTTCAAGCTACCGCTTAATTTAACGGCCCCGCTCGTAATAAATGATGAAGTTTCGTTAATTTTAAATTTTCTTCTGAAGAAACTGTTTCACGAAATTACAGTTTTACCTCAAACCTTATTTAAATTATGTTATGACCCAAAACGTTAGAAAATTTTTCAAAAAGACCGAATCTCAGAAATTTTAATTATTATTTAATTCCTAAAAACATTCTGAAATTATAGTGTGACCCAAACTAAAGAAAATCTTTTCAAATAAGTCCTTTTTAAGTTTTAGCTAAATCACCATAATCTTTAAAGTTTTCAAAACTTTTCACTTAAGCCCACAATCTATTATAAGTTACAATAAGGCCCAAACGTTTTAGAATTTAGCAAATAAGTCCAACTCTGAAATTTAAAACATTTTTATTTTTTATCCAAATTACTTTAATCCACAAAATATTTTATCTCATAAACATAAAAGTATTGAACTTGAAAAATAATTATTTTATTAACGTAAAATTGAGCTTCACAAATGCTAATCCAAGCATAAATTAAATCATACCGGCTTTACAAGAAATTATCGCAATAAATTATCCGTTGAGCCGCCGTTGCACGTTGAGTGTCTTGAATTTGATTTCACTTGATTCATTATCCTTCAAAACTAGTGAACTTGTGAAATACAAAATAAAACCCTTTAATGCATATGTTTGTTATCATCAAAATCATAATATTTATAACCTATTAGGCTAACAATTGTATTTGCATTGATACCAAAGATATGATTTCTATGAAATATTCAATGAACTTGCAGAAGTTGTAGTTCATTGTATAATATATTATTGGTTATGTTGAGCTTTTATTTTGCTATTTTATGTTATATATTCTCAATAAATCATATTCAAATTATATTAATTTAAAAGAGACCAAGTAAATAAAATAAAACTTCAAATGAAAGATTAAATAAGAATAAATAAAGGAAATATTAAAAAAAAGAAATGAATATTTTTGACAGCTTTTTAGGTACTTCCAAGGGTAGGATGTAGTTGGAAATATGAAATTTTCCAGTTTCATAGAAGTTATTTCCGAGGGCAATTTATGTCATTTCCAATGGTGTTGCTGTTGAAAATATCATTTTTTTCTTAGACAGCTCATCAAAAATTGTGTTTTTCTTATGCGACTTAAAATAACGACGGTGGATACTGGATCACTCTCAGAAATGATCTTTTCTGATCGCACTTGTGTATTTCCAAAGGTATTTGCCCTCAGAAATAACCTTTTTTCTTGTAGTGTTTGTGATCAATAAAAGAATTCAAGAGATTGGAGAATATCCAAAATGTTCAAAATGGGTTCTTAAACAAGGTAAGCCCTATGTGGCTTAACTCCTAAGTATAAAAGTGTCTTGCTATGTTATAGCTTGGAGAGTCTAAGATCGATCCACAGATAAAACATTTAAATTGTTTAATTTATTTTATCTAAAAATAAAAAGATTGGAATATATGCAACTTAATTTAATTGAAACTATGAAATTAAATTAGTTAAGGTTATATATTCATTCTTAATAATAAATGAAATTTAATAAATTTTTTTGCTATTTTTATTTAAATTTGTTGTCCAAAAAATTAAATATAAAAATTATCATTATTTTTTCAATAATTTTATTATGAATTAAGTCTTTATTGTGCCAAAAGTTAATTAGTCTACAACAAATCAAAACATCATTTTACCATACTTTATATTAAAATATTAAGAATGTATAAAAATTTCAAAACAAAATATGTATAAAATTAAATAGAAATTAATTTAATTTATATATTTAAAAATAAAATTTGATTAAATCATATTTTTTTTAAGAGTTTCACCTTTCCCTAACTATTATTATTTAGTTAAGCATAGTTGAAATAAAAATAATTATGAAAATTAAATTACTATGATTAATAGAAATAAAAACAACAAAAATTCAAAATAAAATAAAATTTATTTATAAAAACAATTATACAAAGTATTAAAACTGAAATACAAGTTATACAACCCAAGAGGGAGGTGAATTGGGTTTTAAAAATTTAATCAAAATAAATCACACAACATTTAAATCTATTGTCCTAACGAAATAGAAAACAATAAGTTTGATAAGGTATAATAATAAAAGAGTAAAGGAAGAGAAAACAAACACAATGATTTTATGTGGTTTGGCAATTCCCGCCTATGTCCACACCTCCAAGCCAACCAAACTCAACGATTTCACTATCCAAACTTCCCAAGACTTCAAATTTTTTATAATTTGCTTTTAAGGTGTCAATAAACTTTTACAATAAGAAATTATTATCACGACCTGTCCCGAATCCTAGGACAAGTCTTTCTAATCCTTAAAATCAAACTATTAATGATTTTATAATAATAATAATAATAATAATAATATTTCTATTGAGATTTCAGCAGAGTTTTACCTATAATTTTAATATTCCCCATACTTACAAATAACAAAATAACACTCCCAGAATAATTTCAAATTTCAACAAACTTCATCAATCAGCATCCTAACAAATACCAAATATCATCTGAAATATTTTAGTACTAAATACAAGAAGTTATTCTTAATTATGTTATTATACAATACAAAATATTTCAACTAAAAATTCTATAACTCTTAACACTATTATGTGGCCAAAATACAAATAATTATTGTTATTGAATCGACTCTTGTACCGGTAAATCTCCTGTGAGGAGAAAAAAATGATAAAAACAGGGGTAAATATAATACTCAGTAAAAGTCAGTGAGTGGATAGTAGTTTTTAAAAATAATTTTATTTGAAAATAATCATATCACTTTTAATACAATTTCATCTAACCATAAATGAGAAATATTAATAAAATCAATTAACATTTAAAATCAAATCACTAACTTTGAAAAACATATATAATGTCACATGAAATAACCAGGGAAAAACATGTCATAGCATCATATAAATACTCAATTTGAAATAGTCACATAATACTGCATAAAACAAAAGAAAATTCACAACATGTGATATCAATACTGAATACTAAAAACTATCACCAAACAAGTACTTAGGGAAATAAGCTCATCATATTCAGACCTCAACGGACGAGTAATCAAGAAACCATCATGCCTAAAGCTGAACGGATAATCCAAACCTCAACGAACGGGTAATAAAAAAACCATCATACCCTAAAGCTACACGAATAGATAGGGAAATAATATCTCATATCTTATCAAATCTCATTATATCTCATCATATCACATCATCATAACTCATCATATCTATGCATGCATAATTAGTCTCTAAAAGACAAAAGCGACCAAGTACACAGCCTAAAGTCTCTGTGTGTACTTAGACGGGCCCCAAAAGTCAGTATCTCATATCATTACATATCATCTTATCTCATCTTATATCATCTCACATCATCTCATTACTGTATATGGTGAAGGACATTGTTTAATGACTTTACAAATAATCATATATACGCATGTACATAATCATGAAATCATATCCAAAATCACATTTCTTTTACTTTTAATAACCTTCAAATCACATTTCTTTTCTTTTAAAATATCATTTTTATGCACATATGCCAAATCGGGCATAAAATCATTAATCAAACACTTTTCAATAATAAACACTATTATGTAAATAAAATCTTTTTATAATGAAAATCATTAAATTAGAGCCTTTAAAATTTATTTCGCAAGCATGTATTACTATATTTAAAATCATAATAATCCACAAAGAAAATATGTTTTGTATATTCTATTCACAGTGACGATAATCAAATCTAGTATCATCGACGTCCGTGGGTTGATTCTCATTCGTATATCCTCCTAATCAAATAAACGGCATAATTATTACCAATAACATAAAGTACAACTAATTGTACTCAATAAAACTCAAATTCACATAAAATAACTCTTAAATATTTAAAATTACTAAAATATCTTTATACGTAAAAATTACCAAAATACCCTCGATATCAAAATTTACTATATTACCCTTAGAGTTATAATTTACCAATTTATCCTAGGAATCTTAAATTACCGAAATATCCCCGATTTAAATTATAAAAATAATCTGTGAGTTCTAAATTTATGAAATTATCCCTGGGGTATAAAATTACCAAATTACCCCTAATCGCTTAAATTATCAATTTACCCTCAAAATCTCAAATTACCTAACTGTCTTTATCTATAATTATCATATTACCTATAACTTTTAAAAATTTATAAAATCAGCTCTCAAGTGTTATAAATTTATCAAATTATCCCTCATCAGTCAATGGTGATAGGAAGCTCAGGTTTAACAGTTCTAACCACGATGAGTCCAATGGTGTCAACAATGTCCTTCCACGCTCGGTGACGATGGTGAATCGAGCTCCAAAGGTCATAGGCCTGCAACTTGCCAATCACCAGCAATCTAGTTGTTTCAGGTGATGAGACCGATCGGAAATGAAAGCTGGAGGTAAGGGAAGTAGAACCTAGCAGATGGCATGGCCAAACTCCAACGAAATGAACGGTAGCAAAAATAGATTTTTCGATGAAAATTTTGAGCTTCACCAGCAGTGTTCTGGTCATTTTCTGGCCATGGGAACGGTAGAGATATGACCGACATCTCGAGGGCTTTAAAATGATACCAAGCTAACTTGGATTGGTGGTCGGAATAGTAAGATTCAGCCAGGTCACAGTCATGGGTCAAATTCGAACTCGGGTCAACATTAGTCAGCTCTCTCTCTCTCTCTCTCTCTCTCTCTTTCATCTCTCTCTCTCTCTTTCTCTCTCGCGACTGCTCCCTCTCCATATTTAAAGAAAATGATTTTGATTTTTTTTTTTAAATTTCTAATGCCGATTAAACTAATACTGGATTTGTGACAACTAAAAATCCAACTAATCGACTTCGAAATCGCTCTCAAAATGTCTCGATTTTACATCGTAATAAATTTAAAATTATTCGTACGCGATTAATTTAATAATGTATTGAATTTTTAGTCGCAATAACATGTATTGAGTCCGTAATTATAAAATTGATACCAAATGGAAAAATAAATAATTCACTCAATAAGAAAATAAAAGTGTGTATATTACAATTATTTCCTAGTCTCTTCACTCAAGTATTTCTCAAACACTCATAAAGTTTACAATGAATTTAAAAATACAACAAATACTTTCTATCTAGAGTTGGTATACAAATGATAGCTCCATAAGATTTAATCTATAAAGATTTGCAATTTGAAAGCTCAAAATATAATATATATAATTATTTGTGTTTGCTCAAGAGAGAAGAAATAAGTTTAATTTGAGTTTATATAGTTTTGACACAAAAAATAGTCATTATAGGCAAATTCCTAGGTCGAAGCGGCTAGCCTCTACATTCTGACCGTTAGCCACTGCTACAGTAAAGTTACAATTAAATTTGAATTTTACTAGAGTAACACTGTTCATGAAATTACACTTTTATCTAAAATTTTTTATATTTATACTGTAGCCCATTGAAATACTAACTAGACAACCCAAGAGGAGGGTGAATTAGATTTTTAATAATTAAGCAAACAAAAAACTTAAAGTGATACAAATAAAGCAATCAAATTCGAAATAAATAAATATACAATAAAGAATAAAGAGATAGAATAAGAGAGATCAAACATAATGATTTTTACATGGTTCGGCTATCTCCGCCTACGTCCATACCTTCAAGCACACTGGGCTTGAAGATTCCACTAAGCAAGCCTTCAAGGCTTTAAAATTTTACAATTGACTTCTAAGGTGTCAATAAACTTTACAAAAGGAGATTTTTCCCAATCTCTTAATCTAAGTGTATCCTAATACTTAAAATCACTCAAAACAAAGATTACAAATTGATTTTACTCTCACACAATTTTCAAGATTATAAATCAATGCTCAATGTGTAAATAAATAAAGTAAGAATCTATTTAAAGCTCAATATAGATAGTATATCCATGTATATGCTCAGTAGTTGTGTTGTCATCTCATTTGATTTGGATGAGTTTATTTATAGTTGGAGCTGAAAACTAGCCGTTATTCATCCTTGTTGACAGAAAACGGATTACTGTTAGCCAATAACGGATATCCGCTTTCGTTAGTCAATGTTACCGTTGGGCTTGATTTCAAATTAACGATTGACCATTTATAATTGCTCTTTCACCGGTAACATCCAGAAATGTGCACAACAAAAATCTTCTATTTGTTTTAACTAAACGGTTAAAGACTAACAAAGAATATTAGTATGGATATTATCGGTTAGCCGTTATATATTAACGGTTAGCCGTTAAATTCCAGCAACCTTATAAAACAAAATGCTTAATCGGTTTCCTTTAAACGGTAAAGGATTAACAAGATATGAAGATCTGGATATTATCGGTTAACCGTTATCTATTAACAGTTTGTTGTTAATTTCCAGCAACTTATAAAACAAAATGCTTAACCGGTTTCCTTTAAACGATAAAGGATTAACAAGATATTAAGATTTGGATATTATCAGTTAGCCATTATCTATTAACCGATTTCCTTTAAACGGTAAAGGATTGACATAAGGTGCAGGTTTGATCATTATTAGTTAACCATTAAAATTAACAGTTTACCGTTTACTCTTAGTAAGCTTAGAGACTTATCGGTTAAGGCTTAATAAGATAACCCTTTTTCTGAGTATGAAAGTTAAGTTTTACCATAAACGTTTAGCCGTTTAATTCCAGTGTTTGATTTTTAATGAGTTATAAAACACTTAGTTGAAGTTTTTAGAAAACAACCTCTCTGCATTTTATTGGTTAACCGTTAAAATTAACTATTTACCGATTATACCTAGAAAACTATATTTTTGTACAAAATATTTCAATTTCTCTAAGGCTTGTAAACACATGCAGAGAGTTTTGACTTTTACGAAAAAATTTAAATTTGTAAAATTTCAACAAACTTATCAAAAGAGATTAATGGTTTTTTATCATTAAAATCAATAAATAGAATATGTACATGTTAACAATCTCCCCCTTTTTGATAATGACAAACATATTCCAAATATTTTGCTCCCCCTATCTATATGCTCCCCCTACATGTATGACTAGAAAATAATTTTGCCAATAGAAGATATTTTCTTAAAAAAAGATGCAAAATTTTGGTTCATGATTATATATCTCCCCTTCATCATTAAAAGAAATTATTAGCCACTTAAAAAAAATTAAAGTAAAGGAACATAAGAGTGAAAAGCAAGAGGTTACCTATAAGAACAAATTCGGTAAAACTTTTGGTAGAGTCCCCCCTTCAACATTTTAGAAATCTTTAAATATAATATAAGAGTAGAACACTTCCAAAGGTAACTAAGCAACTATCCATATCCAACGACTCCAATCTAGAGCAAATAGTATCAACAACAATATTTATAGATACTTAAAGAAAGAAACTCAATGAATAAGCTCATCTATCAACAAAGCATAGATAAGTTAAATAAAAGAGAAATACGATCAAAACATGAAATGTATATGCGAAACAACAAAACAAAAAAAAAAGAAAGTAAGAGGCTCGCCGCGAAGTATGAGGTTGCGTAAAAGTTGGTCGCACAGAGGAAAGTCTCGAAGTAAAGGGTCGTGAAAAAGTTGGTCGCGAAGAGGGGCTCCCGCAGAGGTGCTGCCAGGGTCAAACCCAAAATACCCTAAAATTTGACATTGTGCAGTAATAATCTCATACTGGTGATCAAGGCTTTACTCCTGAAAGGTCCGAACCTGAGACCGGAGCTACTGCTAATCAAGAGAGATAACATCCATTCGATGAAGAATCAGCTGCTGGTGCTCAGAAATTTGGTGAACATCAGCAACCAACTGTTGTAAAATATAAAAAATAAGGGGTTGAGCCGGAGTTGGAGGCTGCTGAGGAGTATAGGGCTGCTTAGGAGTAGGAGGTGCCTAGGAAATTGAGAGAAGATCAGAATCCATCTCAGGTGCGGTAGAACCTGTTGAGTACTAGAAAATGTATATTTATAAAGATAAAAATCATTATTTTTCACTTCAAGTTCTACTAACTTTTTTACTTTTATGTATTCAAATTTCTTGTGAATTTAATTATGCGTGTTTCATTATAATTAAGTATTTTACGTATTTTAAGGGCATCATGTTCATTTCATAATAAACGAGACATCGGATGATAAAACGGATGGTAATTTGAACTTAGAATGATCAAAAACCTTAAAAGGAGCATAAAAGTAAAAATACAATTGTTCACATATATGGTATTGTTCACATGTACGGTACTGTTCATGACACTGTTCATATGTACTGTATGATGATGTGGCATTGACCGATGACATGGTGTTGACCAATGATGTGGCACTGACCAATGACGTGGCAACATTTGATTGGAGAAATGATGTGGCATTGACTGATTATGTGGCGTTGACTGACGACGTGGCTTGACTGATGACGTATCACAATCTTATTATATAAAAATATTTATGCACTGTTAACCGATGATGTGGCAGTATGTTAGTGGATCAGAAAAAATGTATGTACGGTACATTCATATACATTGAATAATAGCCCTGATGATGTGTTCAAACCAATCAAAATTTACTACATGGCGTAATCCTGTGCATCCAAATTGTTTTAATTCACTGGCCATGATTTACTCGTTGTATCGATAAAAGGAGGGCTCTCCCCCTAATTTGACACCCTTAAATTCATTTTTAAGCTCTATTTTTTTAAATTCCTTCTCTATCTTGTAATTTCTTTGTATTTTAGTAAAATTTCCTTTTTATCCCTAGTTAAAATATGAGTAGGTAATTTCTTTTTAACCTTGGGTTGAAGGTGACGTCTCAACATGTTGCATGGGCTTAACTGGTAAATTTAGTTTATTTTTTCCTCTATTTTCTGTGGATGTTTTGACTTTTCGTTGACAGATAGTAATAACAAAGTTATTACTATTTGACACGATAAGCCCTTAGCACCATATTAATTAGAGCGTAGTTCATGAGGAGTGAATTTCTCCCTCATGATTTAATTGGTATTAATAAGGAATATTAAGCCCTAGAGCATGTTGATGCAAATCCAGATACCCAAGTGCTTTATTATAATAGTTGCATTTTTAATTATTTCCGCCATTTTAATTCACAATTTAGGATAAAATCTACTATAATTTAACTGTTCATTTAGAAAATTAATTCAACACACAATTAAAATACACATCCTCTTAGGATCGACACTCGTTACCATTAATCTATTCTATAATAGATTCATACACTTGCGAGTTCAATAAAATTTACACAACAAAACCTGAAAGGGCTGATGGCTGAGGAGCATGACGATGAGAAAGTAGAGGACAAGCTCCAAGTCGGAAGTCAGAAAGCTGATCGAGAGGATAAATATCATTAAGCATCCAATCATCCTCAGGAGCGATCAAAGTGTCCTAATTCTTGGCATTAGCAGTCTTGTGTCATTGCCTGTTCCTCCTAGTAAATCCAATACTACTCATAGCATCTCTACCAATCTTTTTAGGCTCTTTCTACACAACCTCCCGTATTGGTACATGGAAGTGCTGCAATATCTTAGTAATAATACTGCCATAGGGAAGCAATCGGTGGGTGACTACAGGAGTAGTCAGCATGTGACGCACAATGATATAGCCAAGATTAACAGGTTGCCCACTAAGCAGACTATCTAGCAACCCAACATTCAAATGAGTAACCTCATCTGAATAACCCTTCCTAAGTGTAATTATATGCTGCAAAATACTACGAAGAATATGAGCCTGAAGAGGTAGCAATTTGCCCGGAAAGGTAGGCCACAAATCTCATCACTAAGCTCCCTACGATGACATATATTTCTCACACCCTCATTGTGGACAAAATTATTAAAAGACAGGGTTTTTCTAAAGGTATAAAATATATGACCCTCATCCTTAATCCCAAGACTAACGGTATTAAAAAATTCTACATCAAAATCAATAGATATACCACCAACCAGGATAACTATCCTATCTAAACGGCCAGCTGATAATTCCATATTGGAGTAGAAAACCCAAACTAGATTAGGGTAAGATTTATCATCAACATTAATAGTGGATTCCTAGGGTCTAAGCATGTTTCTAACACTTCTACCGCATACAATCAGGTCCTGAAAATCATCTATGTCTATAAAATAAGAGTCAAGCACCTGTCTACCCATAAAACAATCCTCAAATCGTATGCACAATACGGCTGTAAGGAAGTGTAGTCTTTCACATTTAAAAGTTTCCTATGGTTGTATTGGGTTGACAGAGGGAGTATGTTTCCTCCCTTGAGGTCTCCGAGATGACTCAGCTATGATGAATAGAAAAGCTTTCAGAATATGGATTTGGGAGTAAATGAACCGATTATTATGTTGAGAATGAGTAAACGAAGAGAAATTATGTCAAGAAATTGTGAAAAGTTTGATCAAAATGATCAAACACCAGTCGGCTGCCCTTAGGGTTTTTATTTGGGATTTTTCGAATTTTGAGCACGATTAGGAGTTTTGAATCAGTAGAATTACTCTAAAAGTGATTATGAAGCTTCTTATTGGTGTAATATATTGCGAAAAAGGAGAAAATTTGAGAAAAAATGCGATGAAAAGCTTCAATTTTGCAACAATGGTAGAAACGGTGAGAGGGTAAGTAGAAGAAAGAGGAAACACGTGACCAGTTATATATTTCATTAAAACGGTGAGAGACTAAATTCCCGAAAGTGTGTAATGAGTAGGCGATTAAGGATTAAGAATAAACGATGAAGGGGCAATGTTAAGGTAGCTCTCTGTCTTTAATCAGTTTACCGTTAATCTTAAACAGTGAGGGGGTAACAGTTGAGATACTTTCTGTCTTTAAACGGCTTACCGTTATCTTCAAACGGTGTGAGGGTAGAGAGTAATTAAAAAATATCTTAGTTTCTGGAAATAAACGGTGAGCCGTTTATAAGAAAACGATTATCCGTTTATTTATTTTGTATATTAAATTCAATATCTGACCATCAAAGATAACATATCAAGATCATGACTTTGATTTGAAAGTATTCTAAGGCCATTTTAGTGCCAAATTCATGAACATATGTGTTTTAAAGCAATTAATTCATACAAAACATACGTACACACTACTAAAGCATCACAACATAAGTCAAGTTGTTGAATAAATAGCATATTTAGAAATGTCAGTGTAAAAATTTAATCATCCTAAGTTCATGCTGAATTTTAAAAATTATTCTTTGCAAAATGGTTTTGTAAAAGTATCGACGAGTTGTTTTTCCGTAGAAATATATTCCAATGCAATATCACCCTTTTGAACATGATTTCTCAAAAAGTGATGTCTAATCTCTATATGCCTGGTTCTAAAATGTTGAATGGGATTTTTTGATAGATTTATGGCACTAGTATTATCACACTTTATAGGGATTTGTTCAAGATTAATGCCATAATCTTTAAGAGTTTGTTTCATCCAAAGAGTTTGTGCACAACAACTACCTGCGGCAATATATTCGGCTTCAGTGGTTGAAAGTGTAATCGAGTTTTGTTTCTTACTAAACCATGAAACAAGTGCATGACCTAGGAAATGACAAGTACCACTAGTACTCTTCCTATCAACCTTATGACCAGCCAAATCCGCATCCAAATAACAAGTTAAATCTATATGAGTTCCCCTAGGATGCCATAGGCCAAGATCTATGGTTCTATTCAAATAACGGAAAATTCTTTTCACAACAAGTAAATGAGATTCCTTAGGATATGATTGAAATCTTGCACACAAATATACGCTAAACATAATATCAGGTCTACTAATAGTCAAATAGAGTCAAGAACTAATCATACCTCGATACATCTTGATATTAACCTCTTTACCTTTTTCATCTTTGTCTAGCTTGATTGTTGAGCTCATTGGTGTACTTTTGATTTTTGAGTTATCAATCCCAAAACGTTTGAGCAAATCTCTAATGTACTTAGTTTGATTGATGAATATTCCCTCATCATTTTGTTTTATTTGCAGTCCAAGAAAACATTTCATCTATCCCATCATGCTCATTTCAAACTCCTTACTCATACATGTAGAAAACTCTTTACACAAATACTTATCAGTAGAACTAAAGATAATATCATCTACATAAATTTAAATTACAAGAATATCCTCGTTCTTATGTTTAACAAAGAGAATAGTGTCTACTTTTGCCACTGAGAAACCATTTTCCAGCAAGAATTTCTTAAGCCTATCATACCATGCTCTAGGTGCTTGTTTTAATCCATATAAAGCTTTTGATAATTTGAAAACATGATTTGGAAATTTTTCATTTTCAAAACCAAGGGATTGTTTTACATTAACTTTCTCCATAATATAACCATTTAAGAAAGGACTTTTGACATCTATTTGAAGTAAAATAAAATCTTTATGAAATGCATATGCTAATAGCATCCGAATAGATTCTAATCTAGCCACTGGTGCAAATATTTCATCAAAATCAATTCTTTCTTCTTAATTATATCCTTGAGCTACTAATCTAGCTTTATTTCTAATAACTACACCAGATTCATCCATTTTTTTCCTAAATACCCATTAGTGCCTATGATTTTCTGGTGTTCGAGTTTAGGAACTAAATTCCTCTTGCATTGCCATAATCTAAGATTCATCATTTTCCGCATTAGCAAAAGATTTTGGTTCAATTTGAGAAATAAAAGCATCATGCTCGCATGTGTTCCTCAATGATGATCTAGTTGTAACACCTCTAGATGGATCTCCTAACATGGCATCTTTAGGGTGAGAAGTAACATACCTCTACTCTTTGTGAAGTTTTTACACCGTACCTTCTTGTTGCTCCATATTTCTTTACTCTTTTTTATCATTCTCTTGGTTTTCTTATGGTTCTTGATTATTCTTTGATGATTCTTCTTGTAACTCTCCATCTGCATCATCATTAATAACTCCTTTCTCCGCAAAAGAGAGGTTAGACTCATCAAAAGAAACATACATAAACTCTTCCATAACTAAAGTTCTTTTATTATAAACTCTATAAGCTTTACTTGAGGTTGAATATTTAAGAAAAATACCAACATCGAATTTTGAATCAAATTTACTAAGATCGTCTTTTGTGTTCAAAATAAAACATTTACATCCAAAGACTTTGAAATAACCAATATTGGATTTTCTATCTTTCTAAAGCTCATAAGGGGTTTTGTTAAGAAAATATCTAATCAACACCCGATTTAAAACATAACAAGTGGTGTTGATGGCTTTGGCCTAAAAATATTTAGGTAATGCATTTTCATTTAACATGGTCCTAGCCATTTCTTGAATAAACCTATTCTTTCTTTCAACAACTCCATTTTGTTGTGGAGTCCTGGGTGATGAATATTGATACTCAATGCGTAAATCATTGCAGAAATTTTTAGATGCATGATTCTCAAATTCTCTACCATGATCACTTCTAATGCAAGTAATAGAATAACCTTTTTCATTTTGAACCTTTTTACAGAAAACTTTAAATGCCTCAAAGGCATCATCTTTATTGGCTAGAAACAATACCCAAATGTATCTAGAATAATCATCTATAATTACAAATGCATAATATTTTCCACTTACACTAGCATATATAAATGGTCCAAATAAATCCATATGAAGTAGTTGTAAAGATTTTGAAGTAGAAACATGATTCTTGTTTTTTAACGAGGTTTTGATTTGTTTACCGAATTAACAAGCTTCACAAATTTTATCTTTTTGAAAATCAATTTTTGGAAGACCTTTAACTAAATCATTTTTCAAAATTTTTGTTATCAAATCCATGCTTGTATGTCATAATCTTCTATGCCACAACCAACAATCATCATATAATGCAGAAAAACATTTGTCATGAGTAGATGCACAGTTTATATCAATTGTATATACATTTATATTCCTACTACCAACAAATACTATCTTACCATCACATGCATTTTCAATAATACATTTTGATTTATCAAATATAACCCTATAACCTTTATCACACAATTGACTAATACTAAATAAATTATGTTTCAAATTTTCAACTAAACTCACATTTTCAATAAGAATTAAAGAGTCTTTACCAACATTACCGATACCAATAATCTTTCTTTTTGAGTTATCTCCAAAAGATATATCTCCACCATTTTCAATTTTGGTAAAGCTTGAGAACCAAGAATAATCCCCTGTCATGTGTCTTGAACACCCACTGTCCAAATACCATTTGTTCTTCTTTTTTTAAATCCCTGTAAAAGAAATTTTTAAGTTTTAGGTACCCAAATCTTTTTAAGTCCTTGAGTGTTAGCAATAGTTCCTTTCGGAACCCAAACACATTTAGCTCCTTGATGTACTTTTATCTTAATGTGACATCTATAACTAATATGGTCATTTTCATTACAGTAATGACAAACAATCTTAGGATTGTTTGTAGAGGTGGCTCTAACAAAATAATTTTTATAATATTTTTGCTTAATGTTAGGTTTATATCATATTCCACCTTTATTAAATACACATTTTTGAATGCTCAGCAATTTTTCTAAGTTCTTCTGACCATTTGTGAATTTTAACACAATTTCATTGAGTTTGTTTGTCTTTTTCTTAAGAACTTTATTTTCTTTCAATAATTTATTATTACATAATTCTTTATACTCATGTGAAGTACTTGGTTTATCTTTAATTGAAGTAATCTTATCATGCAATTCTTTACTATTTAATTCTAGCATTTTAATCATTTCATTTAATGAGTAATTACATTTTTGTAATGCATTTTTTTCATTTGAAAGTTCTAACATTTTCTTTTTAAGGCATGTATTCTTTTTACTAATTCTTAACCAATCATCATGTAATTCCTTAAATGAATCATATAACTCATCATAAGTAAGGTCATTTACCTCATCATGTTCATCATCTGACTCATCTCCAATTGGCATAAGTGCCAAATTTGACACTTCATGAGATTCCTCTTCATCACTCGATTCTTCTTCACTGTTGTCCCAAGTGGCTATTATGGCTTTCTTTTTAAGCTTGCTGAGAAGTAGGCACTCCGATCTTATACGGCCAGGCTTTTTACATTCATAACATCTAATCGTCTCCTTCTTCTCCTTTTGATTCTTGAGATTTCTGAATTTTCTTCGTTCAATAGGTTTCTTGAAGAATTTTCTAAATCTCTAGCTCACTATCCTTATCACTCTCATGTTTTGATGCTTTAAGAGCAATACTTTTCTTTTTCTCCTCATTTTCTCTTTCAACTGTCAAATCTTCCTTATAAGAAATAAGAAAACCAATTAGATAATCAATAGGCAATGTATTTAAATCTTTAGCTTCCTCAATGGCAGTCCTCTTAGGTCTCTATTCTTTTGGTAGTAATCTAATAATTTTCTTAACTTTCTCGCTGTTAGAAAAGGTTTTTCCTAGAGCTCCTAGAGTGTTTACTATAACCATAAATCTAGTATACATAGAGTAAATACTTTCAATTTGTTCCATTTGAAATAGTTCATATTGTCGAGTATATCTACTAATTTTAGACTCCTTTACTTGATTAGTCCCTTCATAAACAACTTCAAGTTTGTGCCAAATTTCATAGGCACTTTCACAACTAAAGACTCTATGAAATTCTTTCTTATCAAGAGCACAGAATAATGCATTCATAGCCTTGGAATTTAGAGAAACTTTTCTCTTTTCCAGTTCATTCTATTCCCATGAATGTTTTAGAATGTCATCTCCTAATTCATTTTTAATCATAGGCATAAATGGTTCATCACAAACAACTTCCTAAATTTGATAATCTAAAACTTACAAATAAATTCTCATCCTAGTTTTCCAATACGGGTAATCATTACCATAAAAAAATAATGGACGAGTTATGGATTGTCTTTCCCTAAATGTGGATTCATTTTGGATTGCCATGGATCTTTTACTCTTAGACGATTAGGTCCTAATAGAGAACCCTGCTCTGATACCAAATGAAATACTAACTAGACAACCCAAGAGGGGGTGAATTGGGTTTTTAATAATTAAGCAAACAAAAAAACTTAAAGTGATATAAATAAAGCAATCAAATTCGAAATAAATAAATAAATGTACAATAAAGAATAAAGAGATAGAGTAATAGAGATCAAACACAATAATTTTTACGTGGTTCGGCTATCCCCGCCTACGTCCACGTCTCCAAGCATACCCGGGCTTGAGGATTCCACTAAGCAAGCCTTTAAGGCTTCAAAATCTTATAATTGACTTCCAAGGTGTTAATAAACCTTTACAAAAGGAGATTTTTCCCAATCTCTTAATCTAAGTGTATCCCAACACTTACAATTACTCAAAACAAAGATTACAAATTGATTTTGCTCTCACGTAATTTTCAAAATTATAAATTAATGCTCAATGTGTGAATAGATAAAGTAAGAATCTATTTAAAGCTTAATGTAGATCGTATATTTGTGTATATGCTCAGTAGTTGTGTTGTCGTCTCATTTGATTTGATTTGGATGAGTTAATTTATAGATGGAGCTAAAAATTAGTTGTTATTCATCCTTATTAACAGAAAACGGATTACTGTTAGCCATTAATGGATAACTATTTTTGTTGGTCAATGTTACCGTTGGGCTTGATTTCAAATTAACGATTAACCGTTTGTAATTGCTCTTTCACCGGTAACATCCAGAGACGTACACAACAAAAATCTTCTATCCATTTTAACTAAACGGTTAAAGATTAACAAAGAATGTTAGTCTGGATATTATCAGTTAGCCGTTATATATTAACGGTTCACCGTTAAATTCGAGCAACCTTATAAAACAAAATGCTTAACCGATTTTCTTTAAACGGTAAAGGATTAACAAGATATGAAGATCTGAATATTATCGATTAGCCGTTATCTGTTAACGATTTACCGTTAATTTCCAGCAACTTATAAAATAAAATACTTAACCGGTTTCCTTTAAATGGTAAAGGATTAACAAGATATGAAGATCTAGATATTATCGGTTAGTCGTTATCTATTAACGGTTTGTCGTTAATTTCCAGCAACTTCTAAAATAGAATGCTTAACCGATTTCTGTTAAATGGTAAAGGATTAACACAAGGTACAGGTTTGGTCATTATCGGTTAACCGTTAAAATTAACGGTTTACCGTTTACTCTTAGTAAGTTAGAGACTTACCGATTAAGGCTTAATAAGATAACCCTTTTTCTGAGCATGAAGGTTAAGTTTTACCATAAATGGTTAGCCGTTTAAAAATAACGGTTAGTCGTTTAATTCCAGTATTTAATTTTTAATGAGTTATAAAACACTTGGTTAAAGTTTTTCGAAAACAACTTCTCTGCATTTTATCAGTTAACCGTTAAAATTAACGGTTTATTGATTATACCCAAAAAATCATATTTTTGTACAAAATGTTCCAATTTCTCTAAGACTTGTAAACACATATAGAGAGTTTTTATTTTTAAAAAAATATTTGAATTTGTAAAACTTCAACAAACTTATCAAAAGAGATTAATGATTTGTTATCATCAAAGTCAATAAATAGAATATGTACATGTTAACACCTACAAACTTACAAAACTGTACAAATAGGTTTATTTTCGGAATAGTTTGAACTTAAGATAGTACCACTGCTCATTAAATTATAGTTTCATCTAACATATTTTGATAATTGTATTATAGCTAAAAATATCAGAAATCTTTGCAAACAAGTATAATTTTAGAATTTCTAAATGATAGTTCTCATTCCCACAACTTTTTCAAATTATGATATGATAAAAGATATTACTGATTTTATAAATAAATCCAAATTCATATTTAAAATAATATTTATTAAAATCAAATATTACAAAACCTTTTCGCTTTAATCTATATTTAGAAGATCAATTAATATGTATAAAATATTTTATTTATGATAAAAAAACTTAGATTAATAAAAAAATTAATTGATTAAAATCTTAAGCTTGACAAACTGTTAAATCTAGCATAAATTAAATCAAAATGGCTTTATAAGAATTTATCATAATTATAAGCTCATTGAGCTCCAAACTTTGTTCTTGATCGAGCTGTTGTCCATTAAGTGTCTTGAAATTGATTTCAGTTTATTCACTTGCATAAATACCCTCCTTCAAGAAATTAGTAAAAACGTAAAATATATTATTAATTAAAATAATTAAGATACATATTTTTATCTATGTGTAGCATTTAGACTAATAATCTCTCCTTTTTTATGATGACAAACATTTTATGTATTTTCATATTTATACAACTCCTCAATACATGGTACACATAAATCAACATATTAAAATAAACTCCCCCTTAATATATGGTCTATAATAGTTTGTAAAACTCACCCTCAATAACTTATGCAAAAGACCAATAAACATAAATGATTAATCAAGAAACATATAAAACTCAAGCATGCAATTAACCATAGAGTTATAAATCCTTAGAATCTAGAAAATATCAATTAAATATAAGATATCCAAATACCAAATAACAAGTATCCTTAATCAACAATTGAAATAACAATGTATATAAAAATGTAGGTGCAGAGTAAAATAGAGAATCAAGGTAAAATCCATAAGGAAAACACATTATGAAAGGGGTAATTTAAAACGTCAAAAATGCCCAAATTCATTTTTGTCAAATAATAAGTGAAATTGATGACTTTAAATTGATTATATTGATCCGAGAATAATTTAGGACAATGAATGGTGTTAATTTGATCAAAGAGAGAGATTAATGGCCATGAGAAAGGTTGAAGAAAGCAAGAAAAAGGAAAGGAGATAAAGAAAATGAGGGACAAACTGGTAACCAAGCAGCTAACACTAGCCGCTTGCTCTCAGGTTTAGTAGTAGATTCTAAGCGGCTAGCCACTTGGTTCAGGCGGCTAGCTGCTTGCCTCAGGCAGCTAGTCGGCTATCCCCGATTTTTTATAGTATTTTACAATCTAGCTAAGTTTTAAGCAATCCTAAAACCATTTTATGATCCCAAAACATTTAAAAGCCATTTTAATGCATGAAATATGATAATAAACAACCACATGATAATGAATTCAAACATATAGCTCATCTACCATCCATATATATAGATTACATAATCATGAAATGTAATAAGCGCCTAAGGATTATAAATTCATGTATATCATTTATTTATCATGCTTAGATACTCCATAATTATTAATAATCATCTATCAATTAATTTTGTTAGTCTCAATAACATGATTAAAGATGTTAATGCGAAAATTTCATCATACCAAGTTCATGTTGAATTTTTTAAAGTTGGTCTTCACAAAGAGGTTTCATAAAAGTATCAGCAAGTTATTTTTCTGTGAAAACAAACTCTAATGCAATATCACCCTTTTGAACATGTTCTCTCAAGAAATGATGTCTAATCTCTGTATGCTTGGTTCTCGAGTATTGAATGGGATTCTTTAACAGGTTTATAGCACTAGTATTATTATATTTAATATTTGTTCAAGATTAACACCATAATATTTAAGTGCTTGTTTCATGCAAAAGGCTTGTGTGCAACAACTACCTATGGCAATATATTTGGCTTTAGTGGTTGAAAGTTCGACCAAATATTACTTCTTACTAAACCATAAAACAAGTGCATGACCTAGGAAATGACAAGTGCCATTAATACTTTTCCTATCTACCTTATGACCAGTAAAATTGGCATCTGAATAATATGATAAATCTATATAAATTTCTCTAGAATGCTAAAGACCTAGATCTATAGCTCTACTCAAATAATGAAAAATTCTTTTCATAGTAATTAAATGAGATTCCTTGGGACATGATTGAAATGTTTCACACAAATATACACTAAATATGATATCGGGTCTACTAGCGATTAAATAGAGTAAAGAAATGATCATACCTCGATACATCTTGATATCAACTTTTTGACCTTTTTCATCTTTGTCAAGCTTGATTGTTGTGCTCATTGGAGTATTTTTGGTTTTTGAGTTATCATGCAAAGGGCTTGTGTGCAACAACTACCTACGGCAATATATTTGGCTTTAGTGGTTGAAAATTCAACCAAATTTTATTTCTTACTAAACCATGAAATAAGTACATGACCTAAGAAATGACAAGTGCCATTAGTACTTTTCCTATCTACCTTATGACCAACAAAATTGGCATTTGAATAATATGATAAATCTATATGAATTTCTTTAGGATGCTAAAGACCTAGATCTATAGTTCTACTCAAATAATGAAAAATTCTTTTCACAGTAATTAAATGAGATTCCTTGGAACATGATTGAAATATTTCACACAAATATACACTAAACATGATATCAGGTCTACTAGCAATTAAATAGAGTAAAGAACTTATCATACCTCGATACATCTTGATATTAATTTTTTTACCTTTTTCATCTTTGTCAAGCTTGATTGTTATGCTTATTGGAGTATTTTTGGTTTTTTAGTCATCAATCTTAAACTATTTGAGCAAATCCCTGATATACTTAACTTAATTGATGAATATTCCCTCATTATTTTGTTTAATTTACAGTCTAAAAAAATACTTTAATTCTTCAATCATACTCATCTAAAATTCCTTACTTATATATGTTGAGAACTCTTTACACAAACACTCATTAATAGAACTAAAGATAATGTCATTCACATAAGCTTGAACCACAAGAATATATTGGTTCTTATACTTAACAAAAAGAGTAGTGTCCATTTTTCTCATCAAAAAATTATTTTCCAGTAAGAAATTTTTAAGCGTATCGTACTATGCTCTAGATGCTTATTTTAATCCATATAAAGCTTTTGATAAACTTAAAAACATGATTTGGAAATTTTTCATTTTCAAAGTCAGGGTTTTACATAAATCTCTTCCATAACATAACTATTAAAAAAAGCAGTTTTGACATCCATTTGAAATAGAATAAAATTTTTATGACATGCATATGCTAACAACATCCTAGTAGATTCTAATCTAGCTACAAACACAAAGGTTTCATCAAAGTCAATTCCTTCTTTTTTATTATATCCTTGAGCAACTAATCTAACGTTGTTCCTAACAACTATACCTGATTTATCTATTTTATTCATAAATACCTATTTGGTACCTATAATAGATGGATGTTTAGGTTTAAGAACTAATTTTCACACATTATTTCTTTCAAATTGCTTTAACTTCTCTTGCATTGCCATAACCCAAGACTCATCATTTTTTGTATCCACAAAAGATTTTAGTTCAATTTGAGAAACAAATGCAGTATGCTCACATGTATTCCTTATAGATGATCTAATGGTTACACTTTGCATAGGATCTCCTGAAATTAAATCTTTAGGATGAGAAGATTTAATTCACTCTTTGGAGAATATTTAAGAAGTATCTTCTTGCTGCTCTATGCTTGTTTCTTCTTCTTGTTTATCATTTTTATTTTTAAGTGGCATATCCTCTTGTTTATCTTGTGTGGATTTTTATGTAATTCTCCATCACACCATCATCAATAACTACTTTTTCCATAGAAGAAGGGTTAGACTCATCAAATGCAATATGCATAAACTCTTTCACCACAAAGTTCTTTTATTATATACTTTACAAGCTTTACTTGTATTGGAATAACCAAGAAAGATGCCAACATTAGATTTTAAATCAAATTTGCTAAGATTTTCTTTTGTATTCAGAATAAAACATTTACATTCAAAAGCTTTAAAATAACCAATGTTGGGTTTTCTATTTTTCTAAAGCTCATAGGGAGTTTTATTAAGATAAGGTTTAATTAAGACACAATTTAAAACATAATAAGTGGTGTTAACAGCCTTGACCTAAAAATATTTCGGTAAACCATTTTCATTCAATATGGTCCTAGCTATCTCTTGAATAAATTTATTCTTTCTCTCAACAACCCTATTTTGTTGTGGAGTTTTAGTAATGATTATTGATACTCAATACCTAAATCATTACAAAAATTCTCAAATATATGATTTTTAAATTCTCTATCATGATCACTTCTAATGCAAGTAATAGAGTAACATTTTTCATCTTAAACCTTTTTACAAAAAAACTCTAAATACCTTAAAGATATCATCCTTATTAGCAAAAAATAATACCTATGTGAATCAAAATAGTCATCTATAATCACAAATGCATAATATTTGTCATTTAAAATAGCATATGTAAAAGGTGCAAACAAATTCATGTGAAGTAACTAAAGAGGTTTTAAAGTAAAAATATGATTCTTGTTTTTTAATGAAGTTTTGATTTGTTTATCAAATTGAAAAGCTTCACAAATTCTATCTTTTTAAAATCTAATTTTTGGAAGACCTTCAACTAAATCATTTTTTAAAATTTTTGAAATCAAATCCATGCTTGCATGACTTAGTCTTCTATGTCATAACCAACTGTCATCATTTAATGTGAAAAATATTTGTCATGAGTAGATGTGCAATCTACATTAATTATATGCATATCTATACACATATTACCAATAAATAAAATCTTGTCATCACATGCATTCTTAACAATACATCAATAAAGTATAAAAAATGTACCTATTCACTAATTATAGATCTTATAAGATCAAGCTTCATCAAGTATAATGAAATTATGAAAGCACATTCTTTATCATCAAAACTTAGGTAAACCATAAGTACGTAATGACAATATATAGATCATTGTTGAGTGTCAGAAACTGTATATTTATAAAGGAGAAAATCGTCATTTTACATTTCAAGTCTCACTAACTTTGTCACTTTTATTTATTTAAGTATTTTGTTGTTTAAATATGTATATTTTATTATAGTTATATATTTTATGTATTTTAGGGGCATCACGATCGTTTCGCAATGAACGAGTGATCAGACAGCAAAACGAACGTCATATTTAGACTCAGGAAGGTCGAAAACCTTAGAAGGAGCATAAAAAGAAAAATGCACTGTTCACATGTAGGTTCTGTTCATACGTACGGTACTGTTTGTGTTACTATTTATGACACTGTTTATATATACGGACTGATGATGTGGCATTGACCAATGATGTGGCAACTACCTATGACGTGATAGTATTTAATTGGACGAATTATGTAACATTGACTGTTTATGTGGCATTGACCGATGACGTGGCATTGACCGATGATGTGTCACAATCTTATTGGGGTAAATTTCTTATGTACTGTGGATCAATGATGTAGCAGCATCTTAGTGGAGCAAAAATCATTTGTACGGTACATGCGTATACATGGGACCATTTACTATTCAAACGGTGTTACTGTGCAAATAACGGCGTTACTGTGCAAATAGCGGCCGTTACTATTTAAATATTGACTGTTGACTATTGATTGATGACGTGGCATAATCTTGAGCGTTCGAACTATTTTTAATTCGATGGTGACGATTCACTCAATGTATCTATAAAAAGGAGGCTCTTCTCCCCTAATTTGATATCCCTGAATTTATTTTTAAGCTTAGGTTTCTGAAATTCCTTCTCCTTCTTGTAGTTTCTTTGTATTTTAATAAAATTTTCTTTTTATCCCTAGTTAAAATATGAGTAACTAATTTTCTTTTAAGTTTGAGTTGAAGGTGAAGTCTCAATATGTCTCATGGGCTTATTTGGTAAATTTACTCTCTTCCCCTCTAATATTTGTGGTTGTTTTGACTTTTCGTCGACAAATAATAATAGTCTTATCTAGATACCACCCTGGTCAAACCGGCACCCTAGTACAAGGTTATTATTATTTGACACAATAAGCCTTTAGTACCATATTTATTTGAGCGTGGTTCATGAGGTGTGGAATCACCCCTCATGATTTAATTGGCATTAATATGGAATATTTAGCCCATATCATGTTGATGCAGATCTGGATACCCAAATGCTTTATTTTAACAGTTTCATTTTTAATTATTCTTGCCATTTTAATTCACAATTTAAGATAAATTTACCATAATTTAATTGCTCACTTAGAAAATTAATTCTGTAAATAATTAAAATCAACCTCCTCGTGGGATTGACACTCGTCACTATTAATCTATTCTACAATAGATTCGTGCGCTTGCAAGTTCAATAAAATTTGCACAACAATCATCAAAATTAACATAGCTATAAAGATAATGCTATCATTTTGAGTTAAAAGAATAAGTGATCAAATTTGTAAGTACAATAAGTCATAAATGCTAATTTTATAAATGAATGATGATATAATACAATCAGTGGCACAAGAATTCATACGTACATAAATAATGAATAATTAATGTTTATGTGATGGATAATCATTTAGAAATATCAAATAAGTAAGGGAAACATAAAGACAATGGATTTTAGTAAGATAACTGTGTATATTTGATTTTTTAGAGAGAGTATGATGAACAAATAAGAAATATGAATAAATAAGATAAAATATAATGATAGATAATTAAAAAATGAAATCAAAGATCATGCAATCATCAAAATTAAATAAATGTGTCTTAATAAGTTGACATGATATCATCATATATATCTATACATACCTCATGATAAAGCACTCAATATTATACACAATGATAATTCATTTATATAAACATACAAGCATATTTTTGCTAACTCAAGTTACTATCCATTCTTCATGATCCATTCAACAAAATTAATATAGAAAGAATTGTTATCAAAACAATTATATCATCATACTCATCATTTTCTCTTAGATTATGATCAAGTGATTGTCCTCATAAGCATTCATCAAAGAACATTCTCCACCATCCCTTGGTTATGGTACCTATAAAAGAATATTCAAGATGTTCATTTTCATACTCAAATACTTTTGGGTCATTGAGTGTTAGCAACGGTTCCTTTTAGAACACCATAATATGCATTTCTTTTAACACGACATCTATAACTCATTTGACCATTTCTATTAAAATAATGACAAATAATTTTATAATCACTTACAGAAGTAGGTTTAACAAAATAATTTTTATAATACTTTTATTTCAAGTTAAGCTTATACCCAAGTCCACCTTTATCAAACACACATTTTTTAGTGTTCAGTAATTTTTCTAAGTTCTTTGATCATTTGTGAACTTCAACACAATTTCGTTGAGCTGATTGTTTTTTTTTCTTCAGCACTTTATTTTCTCTCAACAATTCATGAACATATAATTTTTCATGCTCATATGAAGTGCTTTGTTTATCTTTAATTGACGCAATTCTATTCTATAAAGCTTTGTTATCTAATTTTAACCCCTTGATTTTTTCATTCAATAAATCATTGTACTTTTGCAATGCATCCTTTTCATTTGAAAGTTTTGACATTTTCTTTTTAAGGAATGCATTCTTTTTCCCTATTCTTCTCTAATTATCATGCAATTCTCTAAAAGCATCATACAACTCATCATAAGTAGGAAAATCATTTATCTCATTAAGTTCATCATTTGATTTATCTCTAATTGCCATAAGTGCCAAGTTTGACACTTCATGAGGTTCCTCCTCATTTGTAGTCTCCTCATACATAACTTCAAGTTTTCTCTAAATTTCATAAGCATTAGAACAATTTGAAACTTTATGAAATTTATTTTTATCTAAGGCACAAAATAAAGCATTCATAGCCTTAAATTTAATGGCGTTTTTTCTTATCCGACTCATTTAAGGCATTATTCCTAGGAATGAATAAACCATCACAACTTATTTCTCATATTTCATAATCTAAGGCTTGTAAAAAGACTCACATCCTAATCGTAAAATTGATTTCACTTGATTCACTTACATAAATACTATCCTTCAAAAACTTAGTGAAAATGTGAAATATATTACTAATTAAAACAATTAAGATACATATTTATTATCATCAAAATTATATTATGTGTAGCATTTAAGGTAATAAAAACACACTTGCAAAATAAGATTACAAGGAGATTGAGAGAAATTGAGAAGAAGAGAGATGTAAAAAAACATAAAAGTGAAACCCTATTTATAAAAATAAATTTATAATCCAGTGTTGTGCAGTTCATCATAAAATTTATGGATGCTTTCCTCACAACTATTAGATCAAGATCTAATGATTTGTTAAACTTTGAAAGTCAATATTACATGTAGCATCTTGTGAAGCGTCTGATTCGGTCAAAGAACGGTTGAAATTTTGGCAAGTTAATGGGTGGATCCGGTTGAGCCAAATACATAGATGTGGATTCTACAGCTTGCTTCACCAACCATTGCCATGTGGTGCGATTGTGGCCATTGAATTATGAATTATTAAGAATTACTCAGAGTTAACAGCTTATCCAATGCATTTATATCTATTTTAAACTTATTTTATCATCCAATCAGTGTGCAATCAATAGAAAAGTCTACTTTTTTATACAAGCTCAATTTTAAGTAGATCTTGATTCATCTAAAGGTTTTTGAAATTTCAAAATTCAAATTTGATATCTATTTATTTGTTTGGAGCCTCGAACTGCGTGAAATTAATATTTTACCTAATAAACACAAAAAAATACACAAAATTAAATATAGTTAAGAGATAATTAATAATTCTTAAAACATTGCACAAATACAAATATAAATTATAATAAAAGTACAAAATAATATTTTTATCACTTGGTAATTAAACAAGTTTTAATACTAATTAGTATCTTCAACGTAATTGTTGTAGAAGTGATAAATTTACTATATGATAGATGTTTTTTCTACTTCTGTTCAAAATGAGTTTGGTAGACCAATAGTTCTCAATATGACTTTTATCCTTCTGTAAGAATTTTGTCCATCCGCTCTACCACTCCATTCTATTGAGAAGTGTATGCCACCGTGAACTATCTTTAAATACTTTATTGCTTACAATATACAAAAAAACTTATTGTCTGTATACTATCTATCATTATTTGTCCTTAAATACTTGACCTTTTTGTCAAATTCGAGTTTAACTCGTGCTTTGTACTCCTTGAAAACTGGAAATGCATATGATTTTTGCTTAATCGAGTACACCCAATATCTCTTAGAATAATCATTAATGAAAATTACCATGTAGTTTGCACTTCGAGAGACTTATTTGGCAATTCCCAAACACCAGAACAACCAAATCTGAGATGAATTTACTTTTGCTATCAAATCTGCTAAACTTTAATCTATACTGCTTACTTATAACACAGTACTCACAAAATAGTAAGTTCACTTATTTAAGCCTCAAAAGCAATTTTCACCTAAAAAGAATCTTCAAACCTTGTTCCGACATGTGGCTAAGTTTTAGATACCATATCATCACTAATTCTTCTATATTTGATGTGACACACGCATTAGCTTCTATAGTATTTTTGCTTTAAGCATGAGTAGATTAGCACTGATCTTTTCTACCTTAATCAATATAAGTGTACCTTTGATAATCTTAATGATCCCATTTTTTACTTGAGTTTTGCAAACTATACTATCAAACATTTTTATTTTGACAGTACCAACACTATCAATCTCTAAAGCATGATCAACACCCATATATAAATAGATCCTCCTAAGATAGGTTCATAGTTTTTAAACTATTTTTTCTGAGAGGTCAAGTGCCAGGTATCTTCGAGTCTATGAGTCAGACATCAGATAGCTTTTTTCTACCTTCTGTAACTGTTGTTGTCTCATTGTAAAAATGTCACTATCTTTTAAAGTACTTCCTACACTTCTCTAAGCATTTAATGACTCAAGATCTTTACCTTCTTTCTCTTCTAATTACTTTAACACTCTTTCTTGACATACTTCATCTTGCCATATTTGTAGCATTTGATCTTCTTCTTATTCTTTATTCTAATATACTATGATTGTAACTCTCACTAGGACAACAATTCGCTAATCTCACTCTTACCATTGTTAGCATTTCCGCTTCCTATGAACTTGCTTGCTTATCTTCTTTGTTCTTACACCTACTTTCTTTTTCTAATAAAAAGGATACAACAACATCAAAGACTAGGTACTTCGTGAGGATATTGTTTTTTAATTTAATGATTAGTTAATCATACAAGTCAGGTACATTTTAAAGTAAAAGCTCCACACATTTAGTTCTCCAACGTCTTAAATTGTGAAAATAGAGTTTTCAAAGTATTAATATGGTCGGTCACTATTGTGATTTCTATTATTTGAAAAGTATAAAAACTTTAAGAAGATCTTATTGTACAATGACTTAGCCTCGTACGGTTTTCTGAAAGTATCTTAAATATCATTTGCTGTCTTTTCCTCAGCCACACTATATAACACTCCCTCTGTAAATGCCAGATATAGATCAGCAATTACATTGCCATCCATTTCATTTCACTTGTCATCAGTGATTTCTACAAGCCTTTCTTTAATTGCTTCTAAGCAATTATTTTTTCTCAAGATTATTTGCATCTTCATTTTACATAATGAGAAATTACTCTTGCTGAACTTCTTTTTTTTTAAATTACTATCATTTTATTAACATCGTTCACAAGTTAATGTACTTTCTTGAATAGTTATAAGTGATCACATGTATGAAAATACATACCAAGAAATTTCTTAAGAAAGACTAGAGAGGTTACAACGGTCTCACTTAAAATCTACACTCTTTAGGCTCTTATTGCCTTTATAACAAAATGTTCTTAGACATGTACAAGCCCAAATAATTACTTCTACTTACAATATTAGTCCCTGCTTTACACTACAGAATTCTTAGATCGCTTCTGCTATTTCAAGTGAATAGTATCATATATTTAAATAGTGTTGTTTATGTGAACAGTACCCGACTCTAAAAAAGGCAATCAATGGCCCTGATACCACTTATAGTGAGGTTAGTGGTGAAGCCAACAATAAAACTAAAGTAAATATGAGAAATAAAAACGATACAGAGACACTATAAATTATATGGTTCGGCTTTTAGTTTACGTCCACAAGTAAAGACAAGAGTAAATATTTTTACTAGTGAAAAGTAATAACAAGTACTATAGTGTTTTGTCTCATAACCCAAAATTCCAATACACATGAACTCTCAAAACACTAGAACTATAGCTCAAAGCTCTCAACACTCTCAACTTACCTCTCTTAGCACTTTCACTTGAATTGGAAAAAATGTGGTGATTAAAAAGGGCAAATGAGGCCTTTATTTATGGGCCAAGGCATGTCCAAAAATCAACAAAGGTGCTATTAAAATAATATATATTTCTAGCAAGTTGGTATTATCTGTAGCAGGCACGTCCACAAGTGTATTGCCATGGTTTTAGAATGTGTAAATATGCTTGATAGAAAGGTTTATAGGGGTAATGTTAGGTTGAAACTTGATATTTAAAAGGCTTTCGATACTCCTAGTTAGGGTTTTGCTCCAAGTTCTTCATTGTTCTAGTTTTCCTAGCACTTTCATTAAATGGGTCTTTGTTATTCTTAATTCAGCCAAGTTTTTTGTGATTATTAATGGGAGCCTACACCGTTTTTTTAGTTATGGCAAGGGTATTGGTGAAAGGGATCTACTGTCACCACTTGTTTTTACATTGTTGAAAAGAATCTGTCCAAGGGTACTTTAAATGATCATTTCAAAGCTTACTCAAACCCATATTAGATCCTAGAGGTTGCTCTCTTTGGACTCATGCTATGCATGTTCATGATGTTTTCTTATTTTGTCTAGGAGTTTTAAACACATTGAAAAATCTTGCCTATTTTTGGATGATTATGATGCAGCATTAGGTCAAATTATCAATAAGGAAAAAATGCTTCCACAAGACAAAGGATAGTCCCTGATTCTTTAGGCTTTATTAAAGATTCCTTCCCCTTTACTTATCTAGGTATGCCTATTCTTAAGATCTGTCCTCTTTGCCAATATTTGCAGATACTGGCTAACAAGGCTAGGGATCGATTAGCAGGATGGAAGGAAAGTTATTATCGATGGCTGGTATGGACTTAGTAAAAATAGTTGTTCAAAATCTTCTAATTTCTAGTTTCCTAGTTTATTGATGGCCTTTTTCTCTAACAAAACAATTGCACAATTGAGCTTGTAACTTTATCTTATCAGGTGATTATCTTGTTTGTAAAATGATTCTTATTTCTTGGGATTAGATTTGTTGTAATGTACACACTTTTATTTTTTCAATTAAGCATATTATGTAGTTTTATTCTTTGGGATTAATTTTACAGTTGTTGGACTTTTGATAAATTATTGTGGATTAATTTAATGTATTTATTAAATTGATTGCGTATGAAAAATTTTAAATCTATCACGACATAAAATTAAGACAAATCGAACGCAATTGCATGGTGGGATAGCTAAATTTTATTGCCACATGAATTCAATATTTGCTAAATCTATATTAAGCTATAAAAAAATTCTTTCCTTAAATGGAAAGAGAGAGGAGATGCTGCAAAGAGAGAGAGAGAAACAGAAAGAGAAAGAGAAAGAGAAGGAAGGAGAAAGATTAACCCAACCAGAACCGGACCCATGACTATGACCCAGACATAACCTTAGATTTCGATCACCGTTCCAACCGAACTTAGTACTATTTCAAACCTCTTGAGACGACAATCATACCTCTGTCGTCCTTATCGTTGAAAAATAGCTGGAACACCGCTAGTGAAGGTTGAAAACCATAAGCATCAATTTGTTTCTTTTTGTCGTCGATCTCGCTGGAATTTGGTCGTGCCACCAACTGGCTCTCTTCAATCATTGTCAATTCCAGAATTGAAGTGAGAGCACATTGTCATGGACTTTGTGAGTGGGTTACCTCGTTCTAGGAATCTCCTGAAATGGGTTGTGTAAATGCTAGTTCTGATGGTTTATCAAAAGGAAACCTGGGTAGTGCTGCGACAAGCCGCGTTTTCTAGAATTCTAGTGGGTCTTTTTTAGGTTTTATTGCATTCCTTTAGGAGCACATACAACCTATTATGCTGAGATATCTTAGGCTATTATTCCTACTGAGTTTGCATACAGTAAGGGAGGGGAACTCTGTGGCTAGAATATGATCTATGATGGCCTTACATCTTTTTAACAATAAGTCACTTTAGCCTCCTTAAACCATATGAAGCTGTCGGTTGAATTGTTGTCATCTCTTCAGCTAAATGGACTTCAGAATTAGTCACTCTTATCATGAAGTTAATTATATGGCAGATCATTTAGCGAACCTTGAATTAGAGTGTTCTGCTTATATTTAGGGGAATAATCTACCACATGAGATTTCTTTATTTCTTTTAAATGATGCTAATAGATTTCCTAGTTATTGTTTTTTCAAACTTGTTCTTACTACTTTTTTCTTATTTCGCTGTCTATCTTTACAGCTTTTCTCTTACTGCTGCAGCTTTCTAGCTATTTTAAAGGGGTAAGACTATAATATATCATTATTTATCTTTAATAAAGTTGCCTCATTAATTGAAGTTCATTTAATCAAAAAAAATAGAGCATTATAGTCCACATTTTATTTACAGGAGTAACATTGTGGTATTTTTTTAGAAACTCTATAAATAGAATACCATCGTACGCATTTTTTAAAAAGCAAGAATATATTTGTGCCTAAAATATATGCACTTTTATTTTCTTATTGAGTGAATTATTTATTTTTCTATTCAATGTTGATTTTATAAATTTCGGACACATTACATGTTATCGCGACTAAAAATTTAAAGCATTATTAAATTAATCGTGTATGAATAATTTTAAATTTATTGTGATGTAAAACTAAGACATTTGGAGTGTGATTTCGAAGTCGGTTAGTCAAATTTTTAGTTGTCACGAATCCAGTATTAGTTTATCGATATTAGAAATTAAAACAAATTATCATTTTCTTTAAATGTAGAGAGAGAACAGCCGAGAGAGAAAGAGAAAGAAAGTTGATAGGTTTGACGTGAATTTGGATTCGACTCGAGACTATGACCCCACCAAATCTCATGATTTCGACCACCAATCCAGGTGAGCTTGGTACTATTTTGAAGCCCTTGAGACCCTATCGCTGGAAAACGATCAAAATGCCACTGGTGAAGCTCGAAAGTTTCAGTAAAAAGCCTATTTTTGTTGCCCTCGATTCCACTAGAGTTTGCCACGCCATTGGCTAGTTCTACTCCTCTCACCTCCAGCTTCCATTTTTGACTGGTCCCGTTACCTGAAACAGACAGATTGTTGGTGATTGGCAAGTTGCAAACTCGTGATTTTGGGAGCTTGATCCGCTGTCGTCACCACGTGTAGAAGGACACTACCGACACCATTGGACTCATCGTGGCTAGAATTACCAGATTTGAGCTTTCCGTCACTGTTGACTAAAATCCGGTCACCATTGACAGGTAAAGGGTAATTCGATAAATTTATAAAACTTAAGGTTAGTTCTATAATTTTTAAAAATTATGGGTAATTTAGTAATTATAGACAAGAACAGTTAGGTAATTTTAGATTTAGAGGGTAAATCGATAGTTTAAGTGATCAAGGATAATTTGATAATTTTACTCCCTATGAGTGATTTCGTAAATTCAGAACTCATAGATTATTTTTATAATTTAAATTAAGGATATTTCGGTAATTTAGGATTCTGATGATAAATTGGTAAATTATAACTCTGAGGGCAATTTAGTAAATTTTGATATTGGGGGTATTTTGGTAATTTTCAGACATAAGTATATTTTAGTAATTTTAAATATTTGGGAGTTATATTATATGAGTTCGAGCTTTATTGAGTATAATTAATTATATTTTATGTTATCGATAATAATTTTGTCATTTATTTGATTAGGAGGATTTACGAACGAAAATCAACCCATGATGTCGACGATACCGAATTTGATCATCATCACTGTGAGTGGAATATATAAAATCTATTTTCTCTGTGGATCATTATGATTTTAAATATGGTAAAGTATGTTTGCAAATGAATTTTAAAGGCTCCAATTTAATGATTTTCTGAAAATGAATTTTATCAGGAGAATCGGTATTTATTGTTAAAGATATTTATGATTTAATAATTTTACTATTGATTTTGAATATATAAGCAATGATGATATTTTAAAGAAAAGAAAATGGATTTAAGTTTATTTAAATGAAAAAGGAAATGAGATTTCAGATATTTTCAAATGTTTACATCCATGCGTATATATGGTTTATTTACGAAATCATTGGACAGTACCCTTTCTCCTGTACAGTGATACTGATGAGATGAGATGAAATGATATGTGATGATATGAGATACAGGCTTTTGGGGTCCGTCTGAGTACACACAAAGGCTTTGGGTCTTTTACTTGGTCGCTTTTGTCTTTTAGGAACAAATTATGCATGCATAGATATGATGAGTTATAATGATGTGATATAATGAGACATGATGAGATGCGATGAGATATGAGATGCTATTTCCCCATCTATTTGTATAGCTCCGAGGTATGATGGTTTCTTGATTGCTTGTCCGTTGGGTCTGAATTATCTGTGTAGCTCCGAAACATGATGGTTTCTTGATTACTCGTTCGTTGAGGTCTAGATATGATGAGATTATTTCTCTTGGTACTTGTTTGGTGATAGTTTTTAGTATTCATTATTGATATCACGTGTTGTGAATTTTCCTTGGCTTTACACAGTATTATGTGACGATTTCATATTGAGTATTTATATGATACTATGACATGTTCTTCCCTGATTATTTCATGTGACATTATATATGTTTTCCAAAATTAGTGATTTGATTTTAAATGTTAAGTGATTTTATTAATATTTCGCTTTTGTGGTTTGATGAAATTGTATATTTAAAAATGTTATGATTATTTTCAAAGTAAAATTATTTTTAAAAATTACTATCTACTCATTGACTTTCACTGAGCTTTATACTCACCTTGTTTTTATTATATTTCCCTTCACAGGAGATTTGTAGATACAACAGTAACCTCAGTAACGATAGTTATTTATATTTTGGCCATGAAATAGTATTAGCAGTCTTAGAATTTTGAGTTGAAATATTTCAAATTGTACAATATTATAATTAAGAATAACTTACTATATTTGGTACTAAAATATTTTGGATGATATTTCACATTTGTTGGGATGTTGATTAGCGAAGTTTGTTGTATTTTGGAAATAATTTAGAAGTGTTATTTTATTAATTTCAGGATTGGAGAATGTCATAATTATAGGAGAAAATTTGCCAAAATTTTGGTAGAAATATTAGTATTATTATTATATAATCGTTATTAGTTTAATTTCGAGGATTAGAGAACTCATCCTAGGGTTCTGGATGGGTCGTGACAGTGCCGAAGAAGGACCATGCATACATGCCAAAAACGTTAATACAAAAAGAAAACAATAATAATAATAACTTACACTCCAATATATGAACAATTAAAGGTTACTGTCATCATAAATTCGAACCTACAAAGGTACATGTGAAATTTTGTTTAGTATTGAAATACTTCTCATAATAAATTCATTTTTAACTATGTATTTATCTACAATGAAAAAATTTATAATGACAACGAAACAATACATTGCTCGTAGAGGGACCATAGTGATGATCAAAGTTGTCTAATCAAAGACTTAACAAGAAGATGATACAATAAATCACATTTATTCAAATCATGCATATGCCCTCTCCAAGTTTGATAAGGTTCGGCCACTTGCTGCTTCTTTGTACTTGTGATATATCAAATATGCAACGCAATCTGCCTTGGTAATGCACTTCTATTATTAATGAAGCCTTACACTTGAAACCCTAATAGAGGAGTAATATAATATACTTCCAAATTCCATAAATACTTGATAAAATTATAATATTTTTCGTAGAATGATGACAATAATGAAATCCTACCTATGTTTAGAGATCTTTGACCTACAGAATTATTGATCCAAAGTTCTGAAGTCCATTTTCTTTGATGTTTTTTTTTTTTTTTTTATTGCATACACACTAACTCAGACCTAGGACTTAGTCCTGTTAAGGATGCTCTTTACCATGAATGTAAAAAATCTTGTCATTTTATTAAGGTAAATAGAATGACTCAAACAAAAAATTCTCCTATTCCAATATTTCACCTTAAATAGCCATCCATAAAATGTTTTTTAGAAATTACCTTGAATTGAAAAAGAATACATGTCCTCAGGTGAAAATTTTGAGTTAAGACCGATACTTCTGTAATTTTGAGGAATGGTCATGGAGACTCATTTTTAGAAGTGGTCACATACTTCCATTTTAGGACAACCATGCCCTCTAACTATAGGTATCCACCTACATTTTGTTTGGGCGTAGTTGTCTAAAAAAGAATATATGTGACCAATTTCTTTAAACAATAAGGTCTTTGTAACCATTTGACCAGGCGAAGGGAGTATCACTGCCTATTTCTTGGTAATTTATTTTGAATAGGAAAATAGATAGGGAAAGTCAGTTTGCCATCACTCCAAATATTATGTAAGTAGGCCCTGAGTCATTTTGAGTCCAAATACACCCCGAGTTGAACTGACCTCTCGTTATTGTAAAATTGTATACAGAAAGGAAAGCACTAGCTGCGATATCTCCTAAACTGGATTCTTTTCTTGTCAAGGGAAACTTTCTGATATTAGTGAAATAAATGAAATTCTTGTTATTATGATCATGACCTTACTCTAAATAAGCACAAATTTAAATTGTGTGATATTAAATATCTCGAAAGAAAATATTAACCAAGGAAAACTTAAGAAAACTCCTCTATTCTTTGTTGAAATTGATCATTCATTTTCTCATGAATTAAAATCCCTCAAAACCTCCTTACAATTGAAAAACAAAATCTGTAAACCTTCAAAATTTTTTGAATGAGATCTATATCTTTCAAATGCAATGACCTTTCGTCTCTAGAGATTTTTGTTGATCAACACATCTGGTTAAATTGCTAAAGACAAGAACAAAAAAAAAATGGAAGTTAACATAATTTTCATAACCACGAAAGAGTATTGAATTTGAGGGGCTTTGAAACATATGAGGGCGGATATGACTAATTTCTTTTGGGGGGGGAGGGGGTGGAAGGAGGGACATTTGAACGTTTTTTCATTTCTAAAATATTGACCAGATTATATCAGAAGAGAATTTGCATGTGAATGTCCGACAGTAGTATCAAAATCTCTGTTTGATTGAGAGGTCTGGCCGTAGCTTCATTTCCTTTTGCAGCTCTTAGCATTAGGCTCGTTCCAAAAGGGCAAACCTTATCTGTGGGCATTGCTTTTAATTGTTTCATCGTCTGGCTACATATGATTGTGGAGGCGTGCATAAAAACGATATTAAAATAAAAGATGTTAGAATTGGCGCCCATGATGGGCTGAACCGGTCCAACAAAAAGAAAATATCTAGAAGCTTATTTTAGATAAAATTTCATATGACTATTATAAGTTTAATTGGACTTTTCGAGCTTTAAAGTCATTTGCTTGACTTCAGTCACTTTCATTAGCTTCAATATAAACACATTTATTATATTTGAAATACAAGTATATCAAAAACATATAAAAAATATATGGAAATATTAGAAAATACAAAGAGTTGAAAACGAGAGAAAATACAAGTACTGGGCTCTCGCAATATGGTCCAGGGGGATTTTCTTTAATTGTGGTTTTCCTCCGACCATAAGCATACAGTAGCATCAGAATTTTCCATGAGATTTTTCTTTGCTAACCTCGTTGTGATCCGTTTTTGCATTTAGGGATTAAAAGGTATGTTTTTGGATCTCCCTATAATTGTATGTTGAGATATATACGAGAATCAACAAGTTAACATAATACAATATTATAATTGTATTAATATGAGTAAAAATAGTATTTTGAATTAAATTAAATAATGAAATTAATAACTACCAGGATCTTATGATCGTTGAGCAAAAGATGACCAAATGAAGGTTGCTTATAAAAGTCTACGGAATCAGCAATTTCACCTCCCTCAAGCTATAAAAATAGAAAAATATTATCTTTAATGTTGAGTTAAAGAGAATAATTCATTTGTGGTTAAATTAATTACACATTTAATATATAATTTATCTAGTTTCTGTTAGTCAAACAACTAATAATTTTCGTGCCTGAAGCTTATCGAGCGTTTGCAATTCTTGTTCAGTTCTCAAATCTCGTACTCCTGACATACTTGATACCACACCAAAGTTTGCTGAAGACAAACACAACAAAAATATCAATAATGCTACCATTTCTGAGATCATTCCAACTCAAAGATTATATACTCTTTTACAGCCGGGTCCTTTGAACATTTTAATGCTAGCTGGCGTGGCATGGCAATTATATAATACATGTCTTCACTTAATGAAAGATAAATTAGATTCTATTATAGCATTAATTATTTCATCAAATATGCTGGATTAAGCAGCAAGTAATCACTTCTTACAACTTTTAGTTTAACTTTGCACTAGCTTCAAAGATTTGAAGGAAAGATATAAATGATGGGGTCATTAATTAAATAACATAAAATTGATGGACTCATTAATTAAATGTTTCTTCCTTAGTAAAATTTTTTGAGTAATATTACAATTACGAACTCTTTTTATAATTTTTTTTTATACAGACTGATGTGGTATGATTTAGTTAGTTGAATTAAATATGTCTTCATCCACATATTTATTTTTATTATTTTATATTTTTTTAACTAATGAGTTAATGCAAAATTAATTTACATAATAAATTTATACAAGAGTTTGTGATTGTATCATCACTCAAATTTTTTTATATGGTTCTAATTAAACTGACATTAATTTAAATGACATGTCCTTTTTTTAAACTGTAGATAAAATGTTTTTACATATTTATCTTTATAAATATTTTTGGTAAGAAAAGATAAAAGTTTTAACAAGGTAAAAAGTTGTGGTCTATTATGGAAATAAATATTTTGCCAACAAATGTAAAAATCAAATATATAAGAACAAATGATTTGATTTTATTCACATATTTCTTTATTATATGGTTTATTTTTTAATAGGCAGGAGGGAGTAAAGTCCAATTTTTTTCCCTTAAATGTAGAGAATTACAAAGTCAGTCGCATTGAACATAAAAACAAATTAGAAAAAAAGAAAAAACAACTGCGAAATTAGAGGTGCGCCTAACTTATGGGACACTATGTTCAATAAAAAAAGCCAAATATAGAGTCTAGCTACTCCACCGCTAGGATCTAATGACTGCACAGGAGAAATTTTTTCAGGTATATAATCACTTTGGGATCCGCTTTAACTACTATCAAGTGACGACCTCATTCGAATCAGAAGCAGATTATGTGCCTCAACAACCTCCCTATATATTATCACAATCTTTTTCACCGGTGGAATTAACAGCTACACATAGAAGTTATAATTTACTATTTGGGGGACGAGGAAGGTTTGTGGAAATTAAACAAATGTAAAAGTTTTATTGACAAGAAAGATTGTATTGAGAAACTGACACGACTTTAATCAATAAGTATCATGTATCAGTTATTGTAACTTTTATTGAATCAGTAACATGGTAATTAAAAAGGACACCAAGTATGGTACCTTAGAACCTGTAAAAACAATCACAACTAGTTTCACTATTCGTTACCCGTGGTCACAGATTTATTGCTTGCGTTTCTGAAAATATTTCATTGCATGGATTTTCATTACATTTACAAACTTGTACAACACAAAATTAAAGAAGTGGAATGACCAATTTTGAGGAACTGTAATGAAAAATGTTTTATCTGCAATGTCGATGGACCCCGTAGTTATATTGCATCCGAACTGCATGTGTATAACGAAGTTTAACGTATGAAAACAATTTCTATGATAAACTAATTTTTGCATCAAAGAGAAACAAATAAATGGTAACAACCAACCGGCATAAGATCGCTGTGAATTGCTGTTCTAATATACACGCATCAATTACATGTCCTGAAACTTGCCATAACAAAAATGATCAAAGACGATAGATGAGTTTCGCATGAAGGATTTCATTACATTGTTCCACATCTACTGCTGGCTATTGATTCAAAATCTAAGGACTGAATTAAATTGTGGCAAATCAGTTTCATTGTTGTAGCATTGCACGTGATATCCATGTGCTAGCTGGGAGCCAAAATTAAAGGCTTCTCCGTGTGCTGTTCGTGCAATCTGTTCTCAGATATGTGGTGATTCTTGTTAATTTGTTTTCTAACCACTCTTGGTTCAATGCTTGTGAAGCAAACAGGATTCATGAAGGATTGCTTTGGATCAAGCTTGATAACGTCATCAGATTCATTAAAGTTTGAATGTGATTCCATGTCCATGACTCAAATATCTTCAGAATTTTGGTTACTCCTCCAAGAAAACTCCTCATTCGTTGGTTTAATTGCCTTCACTTGCTTCGCTCAATGGAATGTCATATTTCACATATTTATTGTAAATGTAACATAGTGCGGATGCTTTAGTTAATAATGGTATTGGTTGTCATTGGTTTCCCTAGTGAAACCTCCCCATTCAATTCAGAAACTTCTTCTAGACCGTTGGGCTCTTCCTCATTCGTTTTATGTAAAATTTTATCACTCTCTTGTTCTCGTTTACCTTCTTAATAATATTTTCTTAATTGGAAAAAAAAAAAGGGCTTCATTAGGTCTTTAAAAGCAAGATAACGTGAATAGAGTGTTTGGAACTAACTGTGTTAACACTACTACAATTGTACATATACAATCAGAAATCTATTAAATTTTCCTAAATCAAATCTATTTGTACGTATCACAGCAGATATTTGGATCTTCACTAATTTTTCTAACCACATATTAGATCATGAAATTTCTTGCTCATTTTTAACTTGGGATGCTTTATGTCTGGAAAACAAAATTGCCCATCCTTTTGGTGGAAATTTATTGGCGAACGAAAAATCATATAATCCCTCAACCTTAATCAATGAAGCTGAGTGAATTATTTCTAGTATCAGAGTTATTGCATTAAGGGCCAATTTTTTTCCTAGTATCATTAATTATATTTTCCCTGATCAGGTGTAACATCTTTCTGATCTATAGATATAAAAATTCTAAGATGCACTAAGCTTTACAAAAGTAATAATAACCAATCAATAATAATAATCATCATCATCATCACCATCATCAATTATATTCCGGTGATTAGGTGTAATATCGCATTGATATTAATAAAATTTGATTGACTCGTTAAAGGTTTCAATTTTTTTTTCCAGCGTCATTAACTATTTTCCTATGATTAGGTGTAATGTCTTTTTGATATTAATAACAAAAGGAGCTTGTAGCGAGGTTGCACCATTTTGCACAGCTCGCCTCTACCAGCTTTTTAGGATAATTTATAAATGGGTGGGGTTATTTACACTCAAAAATTATTTTGAATATTCTAATTTTAATTAAAAAAACTTACTACAAAAATACCCAAAATAGGAATCACTATTAAGAATAATTTGTTATAAGTTAATAAATTATTAATCAAAGTAATACCTATATAGCACACTCATTATTCAATGTATAATCTCATACCTTCAACCTAAAACTTTTATTTCAACATGTTAAATTATTAATCAATACTTAGATGAAGAATAATGAAATCAATATTTTAAAAAATATTTTGACTACGAAACACGTGTAATGCTTTTTATTTTTTAAAAATGAAATAAAAAATTACCCTAAATCAAAATTATAGAAATTTGATAATACTAATTACGTTCAGCGAGGAGTCAATTGAGAACTATCAACTCTTCAGCCAAGTTGGCGGTGAACAAAAAATTTTTGCATAGCCTGAAAATTGTGGCGGTTTCCACCCTCAGAATTATTCTTTTGAAATATTATATCACTACCAAAATAAAAACTGAAATATTAGAGCACTGCTAAAATAAAAACAATTCTTTTTTATTCCCAAAAACTCATTAACTGAGACAAAGAATGAAATCATTGCAACCGAAACACGCCTCATCCTCCTCATGGAAATTCTGCGCCATATGAGCAATTATCCAACAATCGTAATCATCATAATCCTTCGCATCAATGTCCCTCCCAATATCAAATTATTGAACATAAATAAATAAAAAACTAACTACTAAAATTGTCTTAAATAATTTATTTACAACTTGACTTGAAAATATTGTTATAGATATTTGTTAAATCTTTTAAAATTAGGTGAAGTGAATAATTTTGTTGATGTTTTAAGTAGTAATGTTAAATAATTTAAATGGTTTCAATAAGATTTTTTCTTTTGAAATTTTAAGGAGTGTACTAAATAAAACTTAATCTTTTAAAATAATACATGAGTATACAAAGTAATAAATTGTTCAAAGTAACTTTTAGAGTGCAAATAGCCCAATTTTTATAAACATAAATATCAAATAAGACTACTTGGAGCTATGATCGAATTTAACAAATGTTGTTTATCATATAGTCCACAAACTTTTTGGAACGTTTTTTTTTTACGAAGTTCCCCTTATTACCCGAGGTTAACTAGGAAAAAAAAAAAAGCTTTCGTAAGTTTAATCAATTTTAATTTCAAACAAATATTGAACCTACAATAAACATCGATGACTTTTTGAGATGTGATTACATTACGCATGCATGTATATAAGTCTCTTAAGGCGCCGTAGAGTGAGACGTATATAAAACGTCCAAGTTAAACATCGACTTCTTTGAGATGTGATTTTATGAATTATAGAATTAGATACTTAAAAAATAGAATCGGCACAAGTGACTCTAGTCTAATCCGACTGCGATATTTGATCATTTAAGTTTGTGACCACCTACCATTCAATAAATTATTTAAATTACCGATCGGGTGATAATATTTATTTATTTCTTTTTACTTTTTGTGCTTTATGCGCGCGTTGCATTTTCTCCGCTGTTCTAACTTCTGTCCGTTTCGAGGGAGTGGCCTCTCATTAACTGAATTAAATTTTTTTTTTTTTCAGAAAGACATGGGACACATATGCACACATTCATACGATTGACAGATAGTATCAAAAGAATAACAGTGCTGCATTTAACCAATATTGTCAGAATTTCTCCGATATTGAGGGACGATAAGAAAATCAATATCATCAATTGTTGTCGCATCATCATTAATGCTGGCAAGCGCTACTCCCTCCAACCAATCGTTCTTGGCTTAAAAAATCATATTAAAAGACTTAATTCATTATTCGTAAATGCATATAATAAATAAGAATTATGAATGATATTTAACTGAACATGCAAGGCTTAAATTTAACTTGCCCAGCAGGCAATTTCCATATTAGTCAACGATCTCTGCCAACTTCGTAATCGATACTCGATGTATAGTTCAAGCTTGAGGGAGTACTTATTTCTGCTGGTTCGATCGGAAATAGACTTGTATACAATAGATTCAAGTAGCCGATGGCGCCAGCGGGAGTGATTATGACCTTGCAAAACAAAGCGGCAAGTAAGATTAGATTACGTGGGTGTTTCTAAACAGTAGATCAAATAGGCAACCTGTAGGACTGATTGCGCCGCGGCAAAACAAACAAATGCTTGTTCGGTATAACGGCCAGATCAACGGCTCAAGACTCAGGTTAAGACCGAGGGAATCATTTGTGGAACCACCCAATTGTTAGGAAATTAGTGGGTGAAGCAGACACACAGCTAAAATAAAATTGAAAAAATAATAAGACACAATAACATACAGGACACCAGAAATTACGTGGTTCGGCTTTTAGCCTACGTTCACAGGCGAAACAGAAAGAAAATATTTTACTAATAATATAAGGATTACGAGTATAGTAATATTTTGGCTCACTACCCAGAACCCCAATACACCCAATCTCTCACTCACTAGACTCTAAAAATATTCTCTTGAAAAGAAGGAAAGACACTGAAGAATTTGATGCAAAGAAATGAGAGAAGCAGCGCCCTTTTATAGCCAAAATTTAGCTACTGTGCATTTAATTTAATTAATTAAAACGCGTGCGCCGTTTCAATTTTCTCTTCTTCTTTTTCTTCTTTCTTTTTCTTTATTCAAAGAATGCAGCTATAGCCGCATCCTTTTTCCAAATTGCCGGCACCACCTTCAAGAAAAGGTGGTGCTTTGCTGTCAACATTTCTCCCACTTGGAGATTTGATTGAGGACCAATCAATCTCCACACCATCCTTTCTGCTTCGCTGTTGTTATGTCGCTTACGTCTCTGCTAGGCCACAAGAGGATCTACTCTAAATAAACTCGTCTGCATTAATCGGCTTGGTCAAAAGATCTGCTAGGTTTTCTTTGGTATAAATTTTCTGTAAATCCACATTTCCATCTTCTACTACTTCACGAACAAAGTGATATTGAACCCCTATATGCTTTGTCCTGGAATGAAAAGCTGGATTCCTTGCAATATGCAAGACACTCTGACTGTCACAAAACACTGAAATTTTTTGTTGTTTGTGCCCGAGCTCCTCCAATATTCTTTGTATCCAGATAGCTTCCTTGCAAGCTTGTGTAGCCGCCATGTATTCTGCTTCTGTTGTAGATAGAGCTACAACAGTCTGCAGTTTCAAAACCTAGCTTACAGCTGCTCCTGCAAGTGTAAACACATAACCAGTAGTGGATTTCCTTTTATCAAGGTCTCCTGCAAAATCTAAATCCACGTAACCCCTGACAATAAATACTGATCCTCCATAACATAATGCAACATCTGATGTTCCTCTGATATATCTCAGAATCCTCTTCACAGTTATCCAATGTTCTCCACTAGGATTCGTCATGTATCGACTAACTACTCCCACTGCTTGTGCAATGTCTGGTCTAGTACAAATCATAGCGACCATCAAACTTCCCACTACTGATGCATACGGCACTCGAGACATTTCTTTTCTCTCTGCTTCAGTGCTAGGACATATACTGGAGGATAATTTGAAATTAACAGAAAGTGGGGTAGAAATTGACTTACAGTCTTGCATGTTGAAACGCCGCAAGATTTTCTTTAAGTAATTCTTCTGTGAAAGCCAAATCTTCCTGTTATTTCTGTCTCGGTGAATTTGCATCCCTAGAATCTTGTTTGCTGGTCCCAAGTCCTTCATTTCAAACTCCCTAGCCAATTGTGCCTTCAATTCTTGGACTCGATCTTTGTTGGGGCCTGTTACTAACATGTCATCCACGTACAACAGTAAAATAATAAAATCATTATCTTTAAACCTTTTGTAATATGCACAATGATCTGAACTGAGTCTGTTGTATCCAAGGCTCATGATGAAGGAATCAAATCTCTTATACCAACACCTTGGCGCCTGTTTGAGACCGTATAGAGATTTGTTCAACCTGCAAACCAAGTTCTCCTTTCCTTTTTCAGCAAAACCTTCTAGTTGGAGTATATAAATTTCTTCTTCAAGTTCTCCATGAAGAAATGCAGTTTTTACATCTAACTGCTCTAGATGTAGGTCAAATGTAGCACACATCGCTAAGACTATTCTGATTGTTGTGAGTCGAACCACCGGAGAAAATATTTCGTTAAAGTCAATACCTTCTTTTTGAGCATATTCTTTCACCACCAATCTTGCACGATACCGCTCCACTTGGTCATTACCATCACGTTTGATCTTGTAGACCCATTTGTTTCCAATAGCTTTTCTTCCATGTAGTAGCGGCACAAGTTCTCATGTCTTATTTTTGTATAGAGCTTCAATTTCTTCCTGCATTGCTGTTATCCACAAAGCAACATCTGAGCTGTTTGAAGATTCATGGAAAGTTGATGGCTCTCCATCCTTTGTTAAAAGACAATAACATTGATCTCTGTGACATAATCCGAGTGCCACGCTGGCGGTCATCTCTCACAAGTTGACTGTCGAACTTCTAGAGCCTCGGACTCAACTAGTTCTTATTCCTCATGCTCTGGAATTGCTTCAGAAGAATTTGGATCTTCTGGATTATTTTCCACATGTACTGGTACAGTCTCTGATTTTTCTTTTGAAGTGCTACCATTCTCATCTCTCATTTGCAGTTGATTTTCTACAAAGACAACATCTCTACTGATGACAATCTTGTGGGCAGTGGGGTCCCACAGACAATACCCCTTAACTCCATTAGCGTATCCCAAGAAGATACATCTTCTAGATTTTAGATCCAACTTTGTTCTTTCTTGAGCATTGTACATCACGTACACAGGACACCCAAATGTATGTAGGTGAGAGTAATCTGCTGGCTTTCCTGTCCATATCTCCATCGCTGTCTTCAGTCCAATTGTTGTGGATGGTGACCGATTTACTAGATAACAGGCGGTTTTGGCTGCTTCTGCCCAGAATGAATTAGGCAGACTCACAGTCCTCAACATAGCTCGTATTCTTTCTGCAAGAGTTCTGTTCATCCGCTCTGCAACTCCATTTTGTTGAGGAGTGTATGCCACAGTAAATTGTCTCTAAATACCTTCTTGCTTACAGAAAGCAACAAACTCGCCGTCTGTATACTCTCCACCATTATCTGTCCTTAAGCACTTAATCCTTTTGTCGGATTCAAGTTCTACCCGTGCTTTATACTCTTTAAACACTAGAAATACATCTGACTTTTTCTTAATTGGATATACCCAACATCTCCTAGAATAATCATCAATGAAAGTCACCATGTACTTTGCACCTCCCATAAATATGTCAGGTGATTCCCAAACATCATAATGAACTAAGTCTAGAATACATTTACTTTTAGCAACAGATCTACTAAACTTTAATCTATACTGCTTACTAGTAACACAATGCTCGCAAAATGGTAAATTTACCGATTTGAGCCCTGGAAGCAATTTTCATTCAGAGAGAATTTTCAAACCTTATTCTGACATGTAACCAAGTTTGAGATGCCACATCATCGTTGATTCTTCTCTATTTAACGCGACACACGCATCAGCTTCCTGCAGTGTTTCTCCTTTAAGCATGAATAGATTAGCACCGATCTTTTCTGCCTTCATCAGTACAAGCGCACCTTTAACTATCTTCATGATCCCATTTTCAACATGAGTTTTGCACCCATGATTATCTATTTGTCCTAAAGACAATAGATTTTTCTTCAGGCCTTTAATATATCGTACCTCACCAATTATGCCAATTGTACCATCAAACATTTTGATTTTGATAGTACCAATACCAGCGATCTCCAAGGCATGATCATCACCCATGTATACAGATCCTCCTGAGATAGGTTCATATGTGTGGAACCATTCTCTCCGAGAGGTCATGTGCCAGGTAACTCCTGAGTCTATGAGCCAGACGTCAGATAGTCGTTTTCTTCCTTCTGAAATAGTTATTGCTTCGCTGTAGAGAATTTCACCATCATCTGAGGTACTTGCTACACACCCCTGAGCATTTAATGACTCAAGTTCTTTGCCCTCTCTTCTCTTCTGGTTACTCCAACACTCTTTCTTGACGTGCCCTTTCTTACCACAGTTATAGCATTTAATATTCTTTTTACTTTTAGATTTTGACCTACCATGATTGTGACTCCCACTGGGGCCACGTTCTGTTGATCTCCCTCTTGTCACCGATAGCGCCTCCACTTGCTGCGAACTTACTTGTCTGTCTTCCTTACTTTTCTGCCTGCTCTCCTCATTTAATATGGAGGCTGCAACATCATCGAAAACTAGACTGTCCACAGGATTGTTGTTCGTTAGATTGATGATGAGTTAATCATATGAATCTGGTAGACTTTGAAGTAGAAGCTCCGCACGTTCATTTTCCTCTATATTATGACCCAACGTTGTGAGTTGTGAAAATAGAGTCTTCAAAGTGTTGATATGGTCAGTCACCAAAGTGGATTCAGTCATTCGAAGAGTATAGAGTCTCCTCTTCAAGAAAATTTTATTATGTAGCGACTTAGCCTCGTACAATTTTGTGAGAGTATCCCAGATTTCCTTCGCTGTCTTTTTCTCTGCCACACTGGATAATACTCCATCTGCAAATGCCAAGTGTAGATCAGCAATGGCGTTGCCGTTCATCTCATTCCACTTGTCATCAGTTATCTCCATGGGCCTTTCTCCAATTGCTGCCAAGCAATTATTTTTCCTCAGAACTGCCCTCATCTTTATTTTCCACAACGAGAAATTATTCCCGTTGAATTTCTCAATTTCATACTTTGCTGCCATTTTGTTGATAAATTCCACACACAAACTAGTGTGTTACCTTGAATGGTTGTGAGTATGTGTAAGAATGCACACCAGGAAAGTTCTCAGGAAAGACTGGAGGGGTCACAACAGTCCCACTTAAAACCCAGACTCCTTAGACTCTTATCGTTTTTGTGACAGAACTTTCCTAGACATGTACAAAATTACACAATTGCTATACTCACACTACTATCCCCTGCTTTGCACCACGAAATTTTTGGATCGCTCCCACCGTTTCTCAAAAATAGTAACCGTATACGTGAATAGTAACCGTATAGGTGAATAGTATTATATATGTGAAGAATACTATATACGATAATAGTGATGTATACGTGAATAGTTCCGTATATGTGAACGGTACCGTATACATGAACAGTCTCTGACTCCAAAAAATATAACTTGGCTCTAATACCACTGTTAGGAAATTAGTGGGTGAAGCAGACACGCAGCTAAAATAAAATTGAGAAAATAATAAGACACAATAACACACAGGACACCAGAAATTACGTGGTTCGGCTTTTAGCCTACGTCCACGGGCGAAACAGAAAGAAAATATTTTACTAGTAATATAAGGATTACAAGTATTGTAATATTTTAGCTCACGACTCAGAACCCCAATACACCCAATCTCTCACTCACTAGACTCTAAAAATATTCTCTTGAAAAGAAGGAAAGACACTTAAGAATTTGATGCAAAGAAATGAGAGAAGCAGCGCTCTTTTGTAGCCAAAATTTAACTACTGTGCATTTAATTTAATTAATTAAAACGCGTGCGCCGTTTTAATTTTCTCTTCTTCTTTTTCTTCTTTCTTTTTTTTATTTAAAGAACGCAGCTACAGCTGCATCCTTTTTCTAAATTACCGACACTACCTTCTAAAAAAGGTGATGCTTTACTGTCAACACCAATAGTTGCATATGATATATTTCAATAAAGTAAGTTAGTCACTCGATAATAGTACAAACAATGGAATATACGTTTTGACTCGATGCTCAAATCAATTCATCACCGGACAAATCAACAGAAATTGACACGTGGCTTAATATTCTTCCAAAACCATTTTTTTTCTTCTTAAACGTATAAAAAGCAAACAGTGCATGCGGTATACCTAGCAGATCAACTGCTATAGTTTTATGTGGAAGAATGCATGGCTCACTGATTAACGATATAATTCAAAATAACATGTTAAGAGTGAAGCTCAACCATGCAATATTATGTCGAAGAAAATCAATAATACCAATAGAGAACACATTGTTTGTAAATTAAGACAACACAAAATTATATCAAAGCGATGTGAATACTCTGAGTAGTTGAGAGTATGGTGGTTCACTGCGTTGGGAAACCCGGCTGCTGTAAAGGATAAGGTGAACCGGGTTTTCGGTCAAGGTGGAGTTTCTAAGATGGAGATTTATTGAATAAAAGTGACTTGAGGAGTTTAACATTCATTTACCAAAAAAGTTGAAAAAGAGAACTTACAATGTACATGGGCATCAATTGCTGGCATGATCTCTGCATGGTCTCTTCGACTTATCTTGTATTTGAATGAATAGATGAGGGGGTAATGAATGCAAATATTTCCAGACTCGCTTGCATTCACAATTAATGTCCAGGTTATTAAGCTGAGTTGGTGACAGCAAGGTTTGTTTATCCGAAATTTGGGCCACTTTTCTTTGACGATAAGAAAGCCCAGCATCTATCAATTGAGAACTTTTACTGAAGTGCAAAGCAGGCGAGACCAAAGTAAATTACCAGAGAGTTGGTGAAAGACAGTGCACTAAGTGAGTGAAGAGATTTGGGTGTAATTGAGGCTTAGGGGTGAAATAAAATAATTTAAGAGTGCAGTTATAATAATTTTTCATTTCATCATCATCGGTGGTCATGATTTTTTGCTTTATAAGAACATTTTACATAAATCTTGAGATGCGTGATTGGTATATTTATCATTTTATTTTTTATTTATTATTTGTTTGACATCTTGCTAGCAAGGATCTTGGGCTGGAACCAAAGATTTTCGAGCTTCAGCTTGTACAACTTGCCTTTACTAAGGTTATACAGCTATTCTCTTAGTGCAGGTGTCCTCACTTATTTTTGTAATATTTAATTTCTTTTAAATTATATAATTTTATATTTAATTTAAAAATAAATTTTTTAAACTCTATAGTTTTAAAATATATCTGCATTAAAAAAATATTTCAGATGTCTGAGAATGTTTTTATACACACACGTACATACATACACACAATCTCCGCCAGGCAATGGGTTTCCATATGATTCAAAATTAATCAGAAACATCTCTGCCAACTTCATAATCAATAAGTAGATGTATGGTTTGAGCTGAGTGAGTACTTTCTGCTGGTTTGATCTCACACCGGTGCGTACATCGATTGGAGTAAACGAAGGGTGCCAACGTGTGTGATTGCAACGTAGCAAAACAAATCAATAAGTAAGATTAGATTACGTGGGCGTTTCTAAACCGTAGATCAAATAACGAGCGTGCATGGCTGATTGCGACATAGCAAAACAAACAAGTGTATGTTCGGTATTAACGGCCAGATCAACGGTTCAAGACTCAAGTTACGACTTAAGATTGAGTGAGTCACACGTGGGGGCATCCAATTATTGTCGATAATAATTCAATAATGTTGGTGACTCGATAATAGGACAAACAACTGGATATGCTCTTTGACTCCACGCTCTAACCAATTCATTACCAGACAAAATCATTATTTTTGTTTATCCTTTTGAAAAAGGTGTCGAAAGCAAAACAACGCATGGTTGGTATACTTAACAGATCAACGACAGGTGTTTTATGTGGGAGAATCGTGGCTCACTAATCAACTATATAATTCAAAATAATATGTCAGCAAAAGCTGAATTATGTAAATTAAAATCAATAATAATAGGGATCACATTATTTGTTAATTAAGATAATATAATAACAAATGTAAAATTATAATAATTATATTTTACGTCACATATTATATAATTTTTTTATTATATTATTATTATTATGTGTGATGTAAAATATAATTATTATAATTTAAAAAGTTCTTAATATAATTACTTTTCTGTTAGAATTTCATCATTATTTCAGTTTCTTTTATTAAAACAAGTTAAAAAATTTTTTTATTTTTTAATAAAAAAATTAAGTTAGGAATTATAGTCTTTCATTTCCGAGGCTGTCTAAAATAATGGATTTCTTTCCCATCATCATAGTAGTTTTTGGTAAATTCGTTTTTCTTTTTTCTTTTTCCTTTCGGATGATAATTTATGAAAATAAGACAACGAAAACCATACAACGAAAAATTCCGATAGTTTCTTAGCAAGTTCATGAAAAAAACAAATCATAAACTCGGTGGCGGAACCATAATTTTAGTTTGGAGATTCCCAAAATATATCGTAACTTGGAGATATCCTTCAAAACTTCTTAGTTTACCTTGCATTTCATAAATTTTCAAAAAGTGAGGGGGCTGGGCACCTCCCAACTTTGTACTTGATTTCGCCTCTTATCGTAGCTTTTAGAGTCCAATATTAGCGTTCAGAGTCGAACAGGCCAACTCAAGCTACTGAATCACGTGCCCCCGTGGCCAAGATGAAAATTATACATTGATGTCCATTCATCCAATTAACATGCAAGCTATATTCATCCATTTCTTAAGGAAAAAAAATAACTAAATTCATCAGATGAATGATGGTTATGATCACATGCTCTCACTCATCTCTATTTCAAGTAAAATAATAAATTATCAAAGGTAGCCCTCCACACACACACATATAAGGTCTTATTAAGTTATATGTAACTTACACTAAACTCAAAAGTAGTTACTCACACCTTCCATTTAATTCACATACCACCACTTTTTAATATTAGGTGCCTAATTTTAAGTAGTTGTAAGTTATATTATATATAACTTAGCAGCTGTCCGCTGCTATATGCATATCGATAGATACATACACACATGCGTACATGCAGCTGACCGTAGTCGTGGAAGGAGTGAAGATTAAAATAATATATCATACTAAATATCGTCAATAAATCATTGAGTGTCAAAGTCATCGTTGCATGCCTGACAAACGAATTATTGGTTTATCCCAGTGTTTGTGGAAATTTTACTTCTCCATGATGTTCCAGCGTCTAAAATTTGAGGACTAAATTTGATATTCTTAGGAGTTAATATTTAATAAATTCGTGAACTAATTCAAGAAAGTTAGAGATAGCAGATGAGAAACAGAGGCGAATGTGATCGGTTATTGAGGGGGAGGGAACTATAAATAATTATCTTGTCGTTTTATGGCTTCCAATGCTTTTATAATATGGAACCATTTATATAAATTCTGATTGTTATACCAGCTGATAGGTATGATATCAAATCAGAAGCAAGCACGCGCTCCGCCAGAAGACTTATGTTCTGATAATTGAGGAGAAATGGAAAGAGCTGGAGCTGGTATTCGCATCATTTATGAATAAGTTTTTTCCACTTGCATGCAGCTTCAGGTATTTGTATCAAATTGATCCTCACAAAAGGGGATAAAAAACTCACCTAAAACGGTGTCATTATTTTGGGTGAGTTCTCGTCACTCTTTTGTCAGAGTTTATTTCGATCACTTATTATTTTCCTCTTACTGCATATCAACAAAATCTCAATTTACTATATTTTAATTAGCACCACAGAGAAATACCAATTTTTCCCCTTCAATTTCACAATTCCTGAAATGGTCAAATGTTTCACTAATTATTTCCTTCTTGATGTAGTGCCACAGCCCCATATCCTCGTTGGCTTATTGGCTACTGAATGCTATATCAAATCAGAAGCAAGAACTCGCTCAATTAGAAGACTTCTGTTCGGAGGAAGTGAAGACAATGGAAACCACAAGTTCAGGTAGAGGTACTTTTTACAATCCTAAGGATTTATAAATTTTGAATGATTTTGTGTACTGGTAAGTTTAAGCTTTCGTATTTTGGATAGAAATTGACTGTATATATAACCCCCCCCCCCCCCACATTTGCATTTTATATCACTTTCTATGCATGCTAATTTTTTGTTAATAGCGAATTTAACGATTGAATTTTCATGTGATGCAGAGAATGCACAGGGTGGAGGTAGATATCATCTTCCTCCCGCAGAGCTTAGAGAAATAGTGGATGCTCCATCACTTCCGGTACTGTCCTTTTCGCCGCGAAGGGATAAAATATTGTTTCTGAAGCGGAGTGCTTTGCCTCCGCTGGTGGAGCTTGCAAGGCCAGAACATAATTTGGCTGGTATTCGAATCGATGGGAGATGCAATACGAAGAGTAGAATACCATTCTACACCAGTCTTGGGATACATCACATATTGCCTGATGATGGCCTGAGCCCAGAAAAGGAGGTACATGGACTCCCTGATGGTGCAAAGATCAATTTTGTCACCTGGTCACCAGATGGAAAGCATTTAGCCTTAAGCGTCCGACTTGATCGTGAGGATGATGGTGAGGATGGAAGGCTAAGAGTTTGGGTTGCTAATGTCGAAACTGGAAAAGCTAAACCATTGTTTAAGTTACCTGATATGTGTCTAAATGCAGTTTTTGGCAGTTTTGTTTGGGTAAATAGCTCTGTTTTGTTGGCTTACACAATTCCTTTATCACGTGGAGACCCACCAAAGAAATCTTCGGTTCCCTTAGGCCCCAAGATACAATCTAATGAACAGAAAAATGTTGTTCAAAATAGGCATACTGAGGGTCTGCTCAAGGATGAGTACGACGAGTATTTGTTTGAACACTATACCACCACACAACTTGTTTTGGCTACTTTGGATGGCACGGTGAGAGAATTTGGGCCTCCAGCCATATACACAGCAGTGGAACCATCCCCAGATCAGAAGTACGTTTTGATCACTTCAATTCACAGCCCATATTCTTTTATGGCATCTTATACAAAGTTTCCACAAAAGGTACAAGTGTGGACAGCTGATGGGAAATTTGTAAGACAGCTTTGTGATTTGCCGCTTGTCGAAAATATTCCCATTGCTTACAATAGTGTTCGAGAAGGAATGCGATTGATCAGTTGGAGAGCAGATAAGCCATGTACGTTGTACTGGTATGTTGTAATTTTGAATTCAAACATTGTGTCTGTGCATATGTATTAGTTTTAGTAGTCTATAAAATCCTAACCACCGGATCCACTTGGGTGATCTTAGGGTAGAGACACAGGATGGAGGTGATGCGAAAGTAGAAGTTAGTCCACGTGATATAATTTATACACAGCCAGCAGAACCTGTAGAAGGTGAAGAACCAGAAATCTTGCACAAACTTGATCTTCGCTTCAGGTTTGAATCATGATTGCTCTGCTTTTTTAATGAAGAGATTCTCTGACTCTACATAAATATCTCCGGAAAGATTTTATTTGTCAGAATGAGGCTCTATTAGTTAATTATATGTAACGAAGTTAGTGCTTGCTTGCTTCGCAAACATACTTACTGTTGTTGTATGTGATATTGGCATATCATCACAGAGGTGTTTCTTGGTGTGATGACTCACTGGCCCTGGTTCAAGAAACTTGGTTTAAAACTACGCAAACAAGAACCTGGCTAATATCTCCTCGATCTAAAGATACGGCTCCACGCATACTGTTTAATCGATCATCGGAAGATGTGTACTCTGACCCGGGTTTACCCATGATGAGAAAATCATCCACCGGGACTAATGCGATGGCAAAGATAAAGAAGGAAAATGATCAAGGGACTTACCTTTTACTCAATGGAAGAGGTGCTACACCAGAAGGGGATATCCCCTTTCTTGATTTGTTTGACATGTAAGTAAGCTCTCTAAAATCTTCTTTGTGAATTTGATGCATGGTTTGCTCAACATATTAACTTAAACCAAAATGTACCAGAGATACAGGCAGCAAAGAACGAATATGGGAGAGCGACAAGGAAAAGTATTATGAGACCGCAGTTGCTTTAATTTTAGACCAGAGTGTAGATGTAAATCTTAATGAGTTGAAGATACTGACTTCCAAAGAGTCGAAAACTGAAATTACCCAGTATTGGATCCAGAGCTGGCCACATAAGAAATGTCGTCAGATTACAGATTTTCCTCATCCAGATCCTCTGTTAGCAACATTGCAGAAAGAGCTGATCAAGTACCAGAGAAAGGATGGGGTTCAACTTACTGCAAAATTATACTTGCCAACGGGGTATGATCCATCAAAGGATGGCCCTCTTCCATGTCTGTTCTGGGCTTACCCTGGAGAATTTAGAAGCAAAGATGCTGCTGGACAAGTTCGTGGCTCTCCCAATGAATTTTCAGGCATGACTCCAACATCATCCCTTATATTTCTGGCTAGGAGGTATTATTAATTCCACTTTGTTTTGGTCTGCTGTTACTATTAGATGACTTTTTTTATGCTTTTTACATGAAGAAGCTAGATCGAGAAGTTATGGTAAAATCCCTATCCTGCAGGTTTGCTGTTTTAGCTGGACCTTCAATTCCTATTATTGGCGAAGGTGATGAGGAGCCGAACGATCGGTATTTGATACTCACGCCCTATATTTAAATGGGGTTCAATAGTTGTGATCATGTTTTCTATTATAAGGGTTAAAGCTGCACCATTAACCGATTTACTGATTAGGTTTGTGGAGCAATTGGTTTCAAGTGCGGAGGCTGCCGTTGAAGAAGTTGTTCGACGTGGAGTAGGCCTTTGAATTTTGATCCTCTGTATTACTGCTTAAACAAGTCCTGACTATAGAGTGGTGCTTCGATGCAGATGTCCAGATGAATTTAAATTGAGTTAAAAGACAAAGAAAAACACAGATTTGAATTATTTTTTATTTTTTTATTTTTGTCTTTTAATTCCGTCATGATGAAATTTCATACAGGCATCTGCATTTAAGTATGACTCCCTCATTATATATGGGTTTATAGTTAATAAAACTTACTCTTTCTGGTGCTGCACTTGTTCAGGTGGCTGATCCAAGCAAAATTGCTGTTGGAGGACATTCCTATGGAGGATTCATGACTGCTAACCTACTAGCACACGCCCCCCCATCTTTTTTGTTGTGGAATTGCTCGTTCTGCAAGTTACAACATGACACTTACACCTTTTGGTTTTCAGGTAGCTAGCCTAGCAATCAAGTATCAACATAACCATACACGTTTACCAAACAAAATACTATTCTGTTTCTTAATTTGATGCATTTATGACTTTCATGTAGAATGAGTTCAGAACTCTTTGGGAGGCTACTAATACTTATATAGAGATGAGCCCTTTCATGTCTACAAATAAAATTAAGAAGCCAATCTTGCTTATCCATGGAGAATGTGACGATAAACTTGGCCTATTTCCCTTGCAGGTAATTTGAAAGCTTCATCTTAAATCTTCCTCTCCTCTTCTTTTTTTCGCACAGTAACCAATTAATAATCCAATATCTTCAATTTTTGTATTTTCACTTGCACATTGTTGAGTCTTTGAATGGCTACAAGGATCAAACCAATCCAAACACTCAGCCCAGAAACTCAGCTAAGATCAATTCAAGATGCTTGATAACAAAAAACAGAGTTAATTCAATTCACCAGCACTTCCACACAAGCTTCTAATTCAATGAAACCAAACTCACACGAAACAAGAAACAACAAATCAGAAACAGTACCACAAGAATCAAGATTACGTGGTTTAGTCTTTTTAGAGACTTACTTCCACGGAAGGAACACCAGAGCTCACTTTATTGATCACAAGAACAGTTTTACAAGATTACAAGATCCACAGATGAAATGTACAGAGCACAAGCAATATCACTCATGCAGTGAACCACTCCCTTGCTCTTCTCAATTCTCTTGATCTTTCTCTGTTTCTTCTCGTTGGTCATGGAGCTGTTTATAAACCATCTGCATCAACGAACCCAGATTGTGCAGCTTGCTTTCACGTGGATTCTGTTTAACGAATTCAAAACAGAATCTTGAGCACACGTGACTTGTACAGCAACCTCAGCATTTTGTTATGGTTTAAACGCAACCATTTCCTGTCGTTTCACTTAAGTGAGTCACGAGCTTGCTCACGTGAAGTAATCAGCACAACTCCTTTTACCCAAAACACTGCCGTTTTAGCTTAATTGAGTTCACAGCTTTACAAATCTCCACCTTGAACCAATTACAAGCTCTGATTCTTCCTTCATCTTCATGCAAATCAGGAGTTGCATATTCCAGCTAAGCTGAAACCACCTGTTGAACTTAGCTGCTGAAACCACCTTAGTAAGAACATCTGCAGGATTATCATCTGTATGAACCTTAACCATCTTAATCACTCCCTTTGATACCTCATTCCTTATGAAATGGAGTTTAATGTCTATATGCTTTGTTTTTTCATGATGTGCTGGGTTTTTACAGAGATGCAGAGCACTGGAGCTGTCACAGCAGATGGTAACAACCTCTTGCTTGACACCAAGTTCCTTCAATAAACCCTTAAGCCAGATTGCTTCCTTAACTGACTCAGTTGCAGCTGTATATTCTGCTTCTGTAGTAGAAAGTGCTACTACATGCTGCAGACTAGCCTTCCAGCTAACCAAAGATCCATTAATGAAAAACATGTATCCAGTAAGTGATCTTCTCCTATCCATATCCCCAGCAAAGTCTGAATCAACAGCTCCCCATAATCCAGTATTATCAGCACATTTCCTCCCATATAGAAGTCCAACACCTAGAGTGCCTCTGATATACCTCATTATCCATTTAACTCCCTTCCAATGTTCTTTGCCTGGTGAAGCCATGTAGCGGCTGACAACACTCACAGCATGTGAGATGTCAGGCCTTATTAGAACCATGGCATACATTAGGCACCCAACAACACTTGCATATGGAATGTTGCTCATTTCCTCCCTGTCTTCTTCAGTTTGAGGACAATAGAGCTTGCATAGTCTAAAATGAGGAGCTAGAGGGAGATTAACTGATTTACAGTTAAACATATCAAAAGTTTCTGTAACCTTTGTTAGATATTTTTCTTGAGACAAGAAAATTAATCCTTTCTTTCTATTCCTGATGATTTCAACTCCCAATATCTTCCTTGCACATCCCAGGTCCTTCATGTCAAAAACTGAACTGAGAAGTTGTTTAAGAGATTCAATTTCATCCTTCTCTTTACATATAGCAATGAGCATATCATCTACATATAAAAGTAGATAGATATACATTTCAAAATTCAGCTTCTTAAAATACACACAGCAGTCATAACAAGATCTGTTGAATCCATGAGTAATCATGAACTCATCAAATTTGAGATACCACTGCCTTGGAGATTGTTTAAGCCCATACAGAGACTTCTTCAGCAAGCAAACATAATTCTTCTTTCCAGGAATTTCATACCCCTCAGGTTGAGCCATAAAAATCTGCTCTTGCAGCTCTCCATGTAGAAAGGCAGTCCTGACATCCAGCTGTTCCAACTCCAAATCTTGATCTGCTGTTAAGGCTAGCAGAACTCTTATTGAAACATGCCTAACTACTGGTGAAAAAACTTCTTTGAAATCAATTCCCTCCTTCTGGGTGTATCCTTTAGCTACAAGCCTAGCCTTAAACCTTTTAGGCTCAGCTTCTGTAATTCCATCCTTAATTTTGAATATCCACTTGCATTCAACAATTCTCCTATTATTAGGTTTTATTACCAATTCCCAAGTTTTATTCTTATAAAGAGAGCTAATTTCATCATCAGTCTTTTCCATTTTGACCATTTATAGCCTCATAAAAGCTTTTAGGTTCTTCTTCATCAATCTCATGTGCAGAGTGAAGTGCAAATGCTATTAAATCAGCAAAACCATACCTTTTGGGAGCTTTAATATGTCTTTTCTGTCTATCCCTCACCAACTGATAATCTTGAGTCTGACTTGGAGTTAACTCATCCTCCTGAGGTGTCTGTGAAACATCTATTTCATCTCTAGTATCATCTAACTCTACTGGTGTTCTAACATGAGTATTCTGGACAGATGTCTCCACCTCAAACTGATGACTACTTGACTGTGCTATATCTTGTTTTTTGTCTTTATAGAATTTGTCAGCCTCTTCCTTCTCATTGAATACAACATCTCTGCTTACAATACATCTTGGTGGAGTCAAGTCAGTACACCAGAGCTTGTATCCTTTTACTCCTTCTGGGTAGCCAATGAACACACCCTTCAAAGCCCTTGGAGCTAGCTTTCCTTGACTTATAATATGAGCATATGCTTGGCACCCAAACACCCTTAAATGTGTATAGGTAGACTTTTGTCCAGACCACATCTCATAAGGTGTTTTGAAACCTATTGCAGAAGAAGGGCTTAAATTTACCAAATAACAAGCAGTATTGAGTATCTCAGCCCACAAGCTCTTTGGTAATTTAGCTTGGAACATCATACTTCTCACCTTTTCCATGAGTGATTCTGTTCATTCTCTCTGCTAAACCATTTTGCTGAGGTGTTAACCTCACTGTCTTGTGTCTTGCTATCCCCTCATTTGCACAGTACTTGTCAAACACTTGATTACAATATTCCAGCCCATTATCAGTTCTTAACTTTTTAATCTTGTTACCAATTTGATTTTCAACCAAGGCCTTCCACTCTTTAAACTTTTCGAACACTTGATCTTTAAGCTTAAGAGTGTATATCCAGACCCTTCTTGAATAATCATCTATGAAGGAAACAAAGTATCTAGCTCCCCCTAGAGATACTTCCTGTGTAGGTCCCTATAGGTCAAAATGAATGTAATCCAGGATACCTTTTGAAGAGTATACTGAAGACTTGAAGCTTGTCTTTGTGGATTTCCCTAGGACACACTCCTCACAAAACACCAGGTCTTCAATCTTATCTCCATTCAACAGCCCTTGATTTGAAAGTTCTTTTAAGCCTTTAAGATTCATATGTCCAAGTCTCAAATGCCACAACCTAGTTTTATCTTCACTAACACTAGATGACACAGCAACTTCCCCTATTATAGTGGTACCCTCTAAAACATACAATCCATTTTTCCTAATTCCCTTTAACAGGACTTGTGCTCCTTTAATTACATTCAGATTTTCATTTTGAACTTTAACAGTGCACCCCATTTGATCCATCATACCAAGTGAGATCAGGTTCCTTTTAAGATCAGGAACATGTCTTACTTGTTTTAATTCAATAACTGAATCATCAAATAGTTTCACTCTCACATTTCCAATTCCAACAACTTCACAAACAGCATTATTTCCTATCATCACAGGCTCGATATACAGTAAAATAATTTTTGAAAGGACACATGTGAAATGAGCATCCAGAGTCTAGAACCCACTTACCTTCTTGATTGAAGTCAGTGGCTATTAACACACCTGCTGACTCATATCCTTCATCCTCCACTACTGCTGCATCCCCATTCTGAGTTTTCTTCCCTTTCAGCTTAGGCTTTCTCTCAGGACAGTCTCTTTTAAAGTGACCTTCTTTGTGACATTCAAAGCACTTCAGAACCTTATTCTTGTTCTTGGCCTTGCCCTGCTTCTTTTTCTTGTCATCATATTTTCCCCTTATAATCAGCCCCTCGGCAGATTCATTTCCAAGATTTCCTTGTTTCTGTTGAATTTCTCTTGTATTCAGAGCAGCTTTTACTTCATCTAAGGTAAGTGTTTCCCTACCATACATAAGAGCATCAACAAAATTTTTGTAGGATTCTGGTAAGGAGCTGATCAGCAACAAAGCCTTTCCCTCGTCATTTAAGCCTTCATCAATGGTAGCCAAGGTATCACAGACTTGGTTAAACTCATCAATGTGCTTATCTAATGATGATCCTTCAGCCATCTTTAATGTGAACATTCTTTTCTTGATATAAAGCCTGTTTGCAAGAGATTTCTTCATGTACAGATTCTCTAGCTTCTCCATCAAAGCTATTACTGATGTTTCTTTTGCAACTTCTCTAATAACAGAATCTGCAAGGCTAAGAATAATGGTGGCCTTAACTTTCTTGTCTATCTCAGATAGTTGTTCCAGAGTCTTGGATGATGAAGCTGCCTTTTCTTGCCTTTTCTCAGTTGATTCGAGTGCCTCTCCTAAACCCTGAGTAACCAAGAGTGCTTCAATTTTCACCTTCCATATGTTGAAATCATTTTTTCCATCAAATTTTTCCAGATCTATTCTTTGTGTAGCCATACTTGGACCTTTTTGCTAAAGACCAGGCTCTGATACCAATTGTTGAGTCTTTGAATGGCTACAAGGATCAAACCAATCCAAACACTCAGTCCAGAAACTCAGCTAAGATCAATTCAAGATGCTTGATAACAAAAAACAGAGTTAATTCAATTCACCAGCACTTCCACACAAGCTTCTAATTCAATGAAACCAAACTCACACGAAACAAGAAACAACAAATCAGAAAGCGATTACCACAAGAATCAAGATTACGTGGTTTAGTCTTTTTAGAGACTTACTTCCACGGAAGGAACACCAGAGCTCACTTTATTGATCACAAGAACAGTTTTACAAGATTACAAGATCCACAGATGAAATGTACAGAGCACAAGCAATATCACTCATGCAGTGAACCACTCCCTTGCTCTTCTCAATTCTCTTGATCTTTCTCTGTTTCTTCTCGTTGGTCATGGAGCTGTTTATAAACCATCTGCATCAACGAACCCAGATTGTGCAGCTTGCTCCCACGTGGATTCTGTTTAATGAATTCAAAACAGAATCTTGAGCACACGTGACTTGTACAGCAACCTCAGCATTTTGTTATGGTTTAAACGCAACCATTTCCTGTCGTTTCACTTAAGTGAGTCACGAGCTTGCTCACGTGAAGTAATCAGCACAACTCCTTTTACCCAAAACACTGTCGTTTTAGCTTAATTGAGTTCACAGCTTTACACACATGATGCAGTCCGAAAGATTGTTTGATGCTCTGAAAGGACATGGTGTTCCTTGCCGCCTGGTCATTCTTCCCTTTGAGAATCATGTCTATGCTGCGCGCGAGAGTATCATGCATGTTATTTGGGAGACTGACCGATGGCTTCAGAAATATTGTCTCTCTCAAAACACTGAGGTTGAAACCTAATAAGATCAAAAAATGATCAATGGTTGAATTTAAGATCTTTGTTGTTCAAAATTGTGCAAGTAGCGGATGGACGGATGTAGTCAAGTGGATATGGCAATGGATTGTAAATTCATGTCTTACTATATATATATATAGATTGATGATATAGTTATGAATTTTTATATAAATTTATTTATACAAATTGAATTAGAGTTAAAATTAATGATAGTAGAGTTTATTATAAACTTTATTACTCCAACGAGTGGCAAATGACGGATTAGATTGAGTCTTGCTTAATCCTCTATAGGCTTGTCTAAAAAGAAGGAAGAAGTGCCAGCGGAAGAACAAGTATTACAAGTATCCAAAGTAGCTTCTTGTTTCCTACATCCAGAAAAAAACTAAATAAATTCAATGCAAACTAAGTACATTCCTAAGTGTCTGAGCCAAATAACTTAAATTACTTAAATCACCCCTAATTTTAGTTTTGTTATCTGTTTCTCTTAACATTTAATTCCTCAAACACGCTGGCTTACATACATTTTGATTCAACTTGAAAAGTTCTCGCTACATCAATTTCAGCAATGCAAAAGCTTTACCTGTTTCAGAAGCGGGTACTCGTCGGTAGACAGCCTGTCCGGTCATGTTTCTAATTGGCCTACTGGCATCAAGCAGGTCCCAAACCACACTAAACAGCCAGTGCCTTTTGTTACATTGGAATTAGCTTAAGCTCTCCAAGTGCAGTTCTTCAAGCACTCAGCCTTACATTGCTCCGTATTCATACTCTGGTTTATATGAAGTCTGGCGCTTTAATGTTATCAAGCTTTATAAGCTGGTCTCCCCTTACGCAATCTGAAGAATGACTTCTCTCACATTTTATAGGCCGTCAGGTTGACTGTTGATTTGAGTTTGAATCCCTCCAAGCACTCACATATAGCTTCCTGGTCGGAGCTGCAAATAGTATTAGCACCACAATACCCATATTTGCCACAATTGTCACCTTGAAATGAGAACAACACGTCCCATTCATTGCTGTTCTGGTTCCATATTTGACGCGTGAGCAGACCTGAGGGGTTGAGTTTTAAAGTGATTATGCTTGGACGGCTGTAGGGCTCATACCAGTAACCAATTTCGTCTTCATTTTCCACCAAAAATTGTTTATAAAGAAAGTTTGTATATGAAATAGACTAACAAATACTAGCACCATAACCTCAGTAATAAACCACATTCACAAACGCATACTAAGATTATTTATTTTTATATTTTACTTTTAAAGATTTTAATATAGTAAATTTAACTTTAAATTTAAATAAATAATAATAGGCAGGTTGGGCTTTAGCTCAAGCTTCAATTCTTGAGCCCAACACGTTGTGAGCTTGCAAAATTTAGATTCATTCATAGGCTCTAACCTAAGCTCACAAGCTTAAGCCGAATCTTGGATAGGTTGGAACGGTCCATAGATTATTTCAGAAATTTTAATCTTAATTGTGAAAAAAAAGTTAAAAGTTAAGGTAATAATAAAATAACATTAAATTTTAAATTAATGATAAACTTTTTGCCTTGGTTGGATTAAGATGAGATTTATTGATAGGGTGCAATCACTTTTCCTTACAAAAATATATGATTCCCACAAAATAAAACTATGTAATGTTGCACTTTTCTCACCTTTTTAGAGGACATAAATTTAATATTGAGTTAAGTTTTCTTGAAGTATTAAATCAATGGTTGATCGACAAGTGAGATGAAAAAAGTTTAAAAATAAAATAAATTCAAGCAATTTTAGTAAAAACTTAGCTGAGCATTGAATTTTAATCCCCTTTTTGAATTAATGGTAACTATTAGAGAATAAAAAATATACAACCCTACACTTCTCTAATAGTACTCCAATTTTATACATCTCAATTCTTGAATGAAGATATCCATTTGATACTGGCATATGGTATATCCAATAAATAAGTACCACTTCAATTACTAAAGTGTTTTTTCTATTGGTCAAAAATAGGCAACTCCTCAGCATACTTCAGCCTGCTAAATGCGATGATACTCTAATAATTAGTCTCAATCTTTTAGTTAATTAAGCAGACTAAGTACAACGACTAAAGTATTTAGAGATTCATCATCAGTCCATTTAAGTGCCACCATTTATATTTTACAATAAAGCATTTTTGCACGACACCCAAAAGGTTGCAAAATGTTTTTTTGCATATAAGAGCGTCTTGGATTAAAAATTTGGATGAATAATGTTAAGGGATCATAACTATATCATTAGCACTTGATTCCGAAACTATCGATCATCAATATTTATTGTAGACGGTGATTTGTATATTAATAATAATAGTAACAATAACAACAATAACAATAATAAATATTATTTATAAATACGATGTGGCGGTTACTGAAATACGGTCACATTAGTTGAAATTTAAATTCTAGGATATCAGTTGAGATCTTTAAGATTATTTTAAAAAATTATCTTAATTTATAAATTAATAGTAAAGTCCTCCTAAACAAAATGAACAAATTCACAACTAGCATAATGATGGTATAAGAGAAAATTTTTATACTTTGTATCTATAAGTTTGCATATCAAAATATAATGCATGGAAACGATTTATGTGATAAACTAATTGATAAATAATTGGTGGGTAAAGTAAAACTACAGTTAAAATGAAATTAGAAGGAAAGAATAAGTATACACAGAGGATACTGGAAATTACGTTGTTCGGCTTTCAATGTAACATCCTAATAATCTACCCATGAAACCATAACCGTAAAATTGAAATAAAACCTCACATCATTTACTCTTATTAATAAATCTCAAGATAAATAATCATTATTCATACTCTAATTAAATCCTTTCTAAAAAGAGAATATCTAAAATAAAGTATCTAAAGTAAAGTCTTTAATCCAAAATAAAAAAAAATTCAGTCAATTTTAAGCTTTAAAGCAACTCCAAAAATCCATTAAAAGAAATCTTCATCTAAGTATCCAAACTACATTTCTAATCAATCTATAAAATATTGAAAATGAAGAGTGAATCATCAACCCAGTAAGTAAATCTATAAGTGATTTTTTTTTGTCATTATACCTTTAAATATTTTATAACACTTTATAATAACATTTTCATTTAGCATAAGAGATGAATTTATATAAAAGCATTAAAAATATTAAAAAAATTCATAAATTATTAAAATATAAACATTTGATAACTCATGGCTTGTGGTCATTATCATTCATTATTCATCATTCAGGGTACGAGACCTATATTGTTCTTCATTTAGGGTATTATATCTTCTATTATTCATAATATCCTTGTATACAAGATCGTCATCATACCAACAAACTGGTCATAATATTTCATAACATCATAACATTTACATCTTATACATTATTACAGACTATGAGCCAAAACATTTTTTACTCTATCTTGCATCTTTTTATAAATAGCATTTAAAGTCTTCTAAAATATTTAAGAACCTTTCTTTGATCATTTAATTCTTTTACAGAGTTTTTTCAGAAAATATTTTGTTTAAGAAAAATAATTTTTTGAGAAAAATAAAATTCATTTAAAAATACATTTATAAAAATTTATTTAAAAGTGTTTTTGAAATGCTAGTTATGCAACCCAAGAGGGGGATGAATTGAGTTTTTAAAATTTAATCTAAGAAAACTACATAATAATTCAATATAATACCTTAATGAAATTAAAAATAATAAATTCATTAATGCTCAAAAGTAAAAGAGAGAGAGAAGAGAAATCAAACACGAGTATTTTTACGTGATTCGGCAATCATCGCCTACGTCCACGTTTCCAAGTAAACCAAACTTGAGAATTTCACTAACCAAGCCTCCCAAGACTTCAAGTTCTTTACAATTGACTTCAAGATGTCAACAAACCTTTACACTGAAGAGATTATCCCTTAATCTCTTTACTCAAGTGTTTCTCACACTTAAATACTCACAAAATTTATAATGAATTTAGAAAATACAATAAATACTTTCTATCTAGAGTTGATATACAAATGATAGTTCAATGAAAACTTAATCTATGAAAATTTACAAATTAGAAGCTCAAAAAATAATGTACATACTCGTTTGTGTTTGCTTAAGTAAGTAGAAATGAGTTTCATTTGAGTTTATATAGTTTTGACTCGAAAAATAACTGTTATAGGCAAATTCCAGCGTCAAAGTAGCTAACCTCTATATTCTGCCTGTTAGCCGCTTGTTACGGTGAAATTACCATTAAATTTGAATTTTACTACAGTAATACTGTTCACAAAATTATAATTTTACCCATAACTGTTTATAATATATTATGACCCAAAAACTCATAAAATTTTACAAATAGATCCATTTTCGAAATAGTTTGAAGTTACTACAGTACCAATGTTCATAAAATTATAATTTTATCCAAAAAATTATGTAATTATACTATAACTCAAAATGTAAAGGTATTTACAAATAAGTCTAATTTAAGAATTTCTAAATAATACTTCTCATTCCTTCAACTTTCTGAAATTATGATATGGCTAAAAATATTTTTAATTTTGTAAATAAATCCAAATCTATAATTAACAATTCTTATTAAAAACAAAGATTATAAAACTTTTTCATTTTAGTTCACATTTTGAAAAATAATTAATTTATAGAAAATACTTGATTTATAATTGTAAAACTTTAAATTAATGAAAAATAATGATCAATTGATTAAAAACTTAAGCTTCCCAAATGCGAAATCATACATAAATTAAATCATACCAGTTTTACAAGAATTTTCACAATATTGAGTTCGTTGAGTTCCAAACTTTATTCTTGATAGAGCCATTGTCCTTTGAGTGTCTTGAAATTGATTTTACTTGATTCACTTGTATAAATACTATCTATCAAAAACTCAATAAAAATGTGAAATACATTATTAATTAAAATAATTAAGATACATATTTGTTATCATCAAAATTACATTATGTGTAGTCCTTTTGGATAATAGTTTTTATTTTCAAAATTCTTTTAAATATTTTAGAAATCAGCTTTGTAAAAATTTTTATTTAAACATAATTCTTATAACATAAATTATGTTTATTATAAAGCATATAACGCATAAATCAACTTATATCAATCCATAGTAATCAACTCAATATCTTAAGAACAGACTAACGAGCTCACCCACGTCACATAATTATTATAAAAATATCCTTATCAATATTATCTATAACTTTAAACATAATCCCAATCATCCTTAAATCATAAGCGCTTATACTAGCTCAATATTTATGCATATTATAGACATAAACATGAGTATCTTATATATGTTGACTTTTAATAATCCATACAAATGTTAGAAAACCAAGAAAATTTACAGAGATATTGTCAACATGCATAGCATTAAATATAAAATTTCACAAAAATTAGTTCAATTGACAATTAAGTTAGAATATTAACCTTTCGCCAAAGTAACAGAACTGTCTAGCATTAACCAAAACAAACATTTACCACTTAGGAAATTTATAAAATATTCTTTAGTATTCTAAATAATCTGTTCATTTTCTTAATTACAATAAACACATTCACATAGCATATAATTAATCATAATTTTTAGACACCTGAAACTATTTCAAAAGCATTTTATTTTTGAAAACTTTTAACCTATGCAGAAAATTCTAGATTTGGAGATAGAAATTAAAATTTTCCTATCTTTTATTTAACGTACCCAAAAATCACGATTCTAAATTTTAAAGACAGAGGAAAAGTTGAACTTTCATTACAAAATCTTAACATAGTATATAATGTTCATAAATTAGCCTAGACAATTATATATTTTTGCTTCTATAATTTTGAAAAACAGTTTCCAAATCTACAGCAGCCGCATATTATGATTTTTAACAATTTAACCATGATGAAAAAAATTATAAAATTAAACATGCAATCATATGGGGCAATATTCTATTGATAAAAATATCTCATAAGTTTTGAAATATGTGTAACCTTGCAAAAAAATTTCCAGAAGTGAGAATTACTGTTGAAAATCAAAATTTTCCAACACCAATAAGCCAATTTCAAAAAGTCATAACAATTTGCATACTCAGAGAATTTCAACACAAAACCTATCAATGGAAAGCTTAGGATATCTATTTTCATAATATTTAAACATATTCATGTGATTTTAAATAAAGAAAATGATTTGAAATAAAGAATACAAACTATTTATATCATCACAACATTACAAACGCACATATATTATCCAAATCATATAGCAACTAATTAAAGGTAAACAATTAATAAAAATAGATTACATAAGTTAAAGAAAACTCGATACCTTAAGGCAAACACCAAACAAAGAAATTATAAAACTTTCTTTTTCTTCTCCAAAGTCTTATGCCTCATTCTCTTTTTTTCCTTAGGGTTTGTAATGATGTAGAAAATAAAAGAATTTAAATACTTGACAATTAATAAATAATTTATTTATTAAAAATTGAGTTTTAAAGAAATTGCCTTTTTATTAAAAATTAATAACCTATATAACTTATTAAAAATAAATTGATAAATTTTACTCACACACAAACAGTCAACAATAATTATCCCATCCAATTTAATAAGGGTAAAAAAAGGAAACAATAAAAAAAAGTGTTACATTTAGCTTTTGTCTACAAATGGAGATAGTAGAAAATAATTTTATTAGTGAAAATGAGTTATATATATTGTGGTATTTTTGTTCACTACCAAAAATCTTAATACACCTAAACTTTTAAATCACTAATTACACTAGAGTTATTACAACTCTCTAAAATCTCAAATCTCTTAATTTTCTCTCACAAAATAGAGAAGAGGGGTAAAAGAAAGGGAATGAATAAAAAGAGAGGGCGAGCCCTCTATTTATAGCCAAAATTAGCTATTAATATAATTTTTTTTCTTTCAAGATCCACCATCATTATCTTTTCTTTCTTTCTTCTTCTTTCATCTTCAAATATTTACAACTTCTATATCTTCAAAAAATGAGTTGTCATCTTTTTCAATAATTGTGACTTTCAGATGCAACAACCATTTATTTTGACACTAATTTTTTTTATAAAAAAAAGAAATAAATTAATGGCATGGTAACAATTAACCAAAATAACATAGTTGTGAATTTCGTTCTAATGCACACATTGAGCCTTTATTACTACTTTTATAAAGCCTAAGACTTCTCATAATAAAAATGATATAGAAACAAAATTGTTTACCCAGAAGGGGAAGTTTTTTGCTAAAAGAAATCATACCTATCATCCTTAATCAATCAAGCAACCCCATTTTGATCTAGTATCAAGGTTAGATGAGCGTCTTCTTGCCCAAAGGCTTTGATCAAGTGACTAAGAAATTGGGAACCTAACTATAGCAAACCATCTTATCTGCAGAAGAGCACTATAAATGCAAGATTCTCGTTGGAATCATTAAAGAATTGAAGTATTCATGACTTGGCTTTCTAACCTTAGGCAAGGATGAAATCCTCAAATTATGATCTCTTTTTGTGTAAAGTGTCAACTTCTTCTTCAAAAAGCATTTGTGTACTTAGCACCTACAAATGCTTTCATTGCAGTGTTGTGGAAGCCACGATAACGTCTAGTTAAATCCCTTCTAGGTCAACATTATCTAACAAATTTAATGCTTGACCAAAATCTCCATAATCGAGTAGAATCTGAATAAAACATGCTCAATGAGTAGTAATGAGATCCATAATTATAATTGTTTTATCTCAATTCAACTTCTTGATCATGATAAGACCATGCAGTATAAGACCTAATGCTAATACATCAATTACAATGGCAAAAGGATACCTTTGTAAGAGCCATACATGTCATTGATTGTAGATAAAAGCCATCACACACCATCATGGAAACAAGTGTAGAAGTAGATTTGAAGCATCTTGTGATGCCACAACGATCAAATCATTATGTTGTGAATTGCAACATCTGGTGAGATGCCACAAGATTTCATATATTTAAATATTTCGACTAGTCTGTGTCTCTGAATGTTAAACTAAATATAATTAGCACTCAAAACACATTATAATATGAAGTATGAACCTATAACTCATCAAGCAACAATTGCAAAATATAGCTAATTCATTTACGTTAAGAATTTAGATTATGAAATCTTAATTCTATACCTAAAGATAATCCCACACACTAATCTTGTTAAAGTAAGAATGAAATATTAACACAATTAGAATCAAACTATAAAAATGATGTAATAAAAAATAAAGGAAGAAAGAAGAAAGAAGACAAAGGAATTATAGAGGTTTGGTTTGAGCCTACATCCTCGTGAGAAATAGAAGTCATAGATTTCTTATTGATGCTCAATATATTACAAGCCTATTCAAATGTTGTAACTGTATCAAATCCTTAACTACTGAGCCTTAAATCCCTTATATATAGCTTAGGAAGAGGCTAGAAAGCTGTGTTCAGCTCTCATTTTGGGTTTGTTACAACAAACCTAGAAAGTTCTCGCCAAAAGTAACTATCTTCAACAATCCTTTATAGCCAAAACGACCCTTGTTGCTACTATTTGATGTTAGCGTAAATAAGTAAATGCACATGCTGATCATGTGTATTACTTATACTCTTGGTATGACAAAACACTGATGTCGTATGAACTGCACATAACCTCAGCTGACATGTCGTCTCACTACTTATTCAATCGCCAATGCCGTTTCTTCTATAACTCTCAATCTAGGTTCACATTTCAACAATTCAGGCACTTACTTCTTGGGCTTCCACAAGAGTATGGAACAAAGTATTATGGATTGGCGTTCTGGTATCTGGTATCACATCACATTTAATTGTCTTATTTTATTGTTGACGTATGAACGTCAAATCTGGGCTTATGGCTGCTGTTTGGCAAGTCGGTTACAAATTCAGATGCCAAAAGACATGTCGGTTATTGTGTTTCTGAGAGATAATCATACATCACTCGTAGCCATCGGCAGTTGGATGAATAAGTAACACACGTGATATTGCACGTGCATCACTTACGTTAGACGACAACTTTGGCTGCCGTTTTACTCGATAGCTCGATTTGAAGCGATACACGTGTCATATGCTTGTCAAAAAGGCTGTTAAAGCCGGTTAGGTAAAGCGGTAGAGTTCTGGGCGGGGGTAACAAAACCAGAAACTTTTGGCCGACTGGTGAGGGAAATTTATAGGCTAATTTTTCTCTACATAAGGGGTCTCATGGTCTGATGAAGAAATTATCCAGTTCAGTCACACTTTCTTTCTGCTGAGGTATCTTGTAAAACTTAAGAATAGTGAAATCTCACTTCTCCTTTTCATAGTGGACGTAGGCTTCAATAAGCCGAACCGCTTAAATCTCTTTGCATTGATCTTCTGATCCCTTTTACATTATGTGATTAATTCTTGTTGCTTGGTCAAAAACTCAGAAACACTTTCATTAAGGATTTATTTTTTGGGATTTCTTTTTGGGATCTGAAGCATCAAGATTGGTTCTTGGGGTCGATCAAATCGGCATCTAGCTGGTTTGTTTCAACTTTTAGCACATATATTCTTTTTTTTTTTTTTTTTTGGGAAAGAACATTTAGCATATATCTTAACAACACGTTCAGGTTGATCCTGCAAAGTTTAGTATAAAAGCTATCACTGAGAAAAACAAGAAGAATAGGAAAGTGTCAAATCCCAATAAGCTTCGGTAAAAGTAATACAACAAATAACGAATTTACTTCTTTTTTATCTCTTGACGAAATTAATTATATAATAAAAAATAGACGTCATGGTGATTCCTGTATTTCTCTGCCCTTTGCTAATACAAAATCTAGCTTGATTCCAAGTTCACATTTATCTAACATTATGAGAACTCGATGCAAGCAAGACCCGAAGGTCTACCACTTATGCTAGCTTGCTGAAGCATTGACCATAAGCCAACACCAACTTTCAATATAGCCGAATTAGAGGATGTGAACTGTCACCACCAACCAACCTACAGTTTCTTATTTTCTAGGGACAGGAGACGGACGTCGAGTGCCATTTCTACTATCAGAAGTTCAATGTGTAATATTTGCATTCAATCTGTATTCTTGAATAATTTCATTTTTCAATCATTCAACGATTTTCCTTTTACTACATTCAATGCTGGCCACATTAGTCAACACGCTGCGAGAAAAGCGTTGAAAGGGTTTGCATAGGGTTCTAAAGCCTTGCTGCAGTCAATTGAAAGGGTTCTGTTTGAGGACTGCACGAATTTTTACTGAATGGTATAAATTGATATGATGATGTGGCTGCTTACGCTTGCTTCAGTTTGAGATTAATATACAAATTACTTAACATCGTTTTCCAAAAAAATAAAAAGCAAAAAATTACCATCATTGAATAGTTTTTTATTTTTGAAAATTTGTTGCAATATACACAGGTATTATAATACAAAATCTACTGAAAAACTGGATTTTCAAACATTTAGAGAACGATTTTCAAACCTTAACGTATCTACCATTTCATCCCAATGATAAATGAGCCCCTGCTTCCTATTAGCATAGACGAAAGCAACATTGCATGGACTTGACAGTGAAATGTCATTGTCTTGTGGGCTGAGGCGTTGTCTCTTAGCTCTATCTATAATTTCTCACCTAAACCACTCCTCAGTGACTGTAGGGAGTGAAATTATGTAAATGCTCATCTGAGAATCACACAAGTCGGCAGCAGTTGCATTTTGGTATTAGTAGATTTAGACTAGCACAGAAATCAAATCAAGCAGGGCCAACTTCAAACTGATGGAAACAATGTGCAAGTATATAAATCTCATGTTAAAGCCCTCCCCATCAATTGGGCATGTCATCAAGATATAATATCATGTTATCTTCACCAACCTAACGATAAACTTAGCCGAACATTTATTTTGGCTATCATTATGAATCAACAAACATCTGTTAAAAGAATTTAGCTGCTCAAATATTCTCTACAATCGTAGGGAAAGATTCACTCATTAAATAAAATATTATAAGATATTGGATTTCCCTACAGTACTGTGTATACCTCATCATGTAATCCAGTGTATTGACCCCAAAAAAAAAAAAAAAAGTAAAACACCTGCTGAGTCAATTCCATAATCGACATTAATTCCCTTCATATACCATCGGGGAAACCCAGAAATCTCTTTATAAGATTGGCTATTGGTGTGGCATCACTAGGATGGTATGGTAAGAGAGACTGCAAATCCATACCAGCTATAACCTCATGAAGGGATTGAGGATGAGCAAAATATAAATGCTTCCTCTCTGCGAGTTCCTCTTCCAGCTCTCTCTGATGATTGTCCATTAAATCTGCATTCACCACCACTATCAAAGGTTTGCCAAGTCGCAGAGTCTCGAATATGCTCCCTGACACTGCAACAGAGAGAATCAATTAAAGAGGTTAATCCTTTGCATGTGTGCATCAATTGCTCTTCCCTACACATCAACTAAAGTAAAAATGACAACAATTGCAGTGTCTCATGACATGAAGCCTCCAATAATTAAAGTGTCTTAGCTACTGCATTAAATAAAAAGCAGCAAGAGGAGAGTAGAGTTGGATGAGGTGAAGGCAGAGAACTAGCCTCTACCGTAGTATGCTAATCGAACATAGAAGCTTCTAACTTGCCTGATTCTGCCTGCCACTCGATGATCAATAAATCAGAGTTCTAGTTGTTAGCTAGGAATTTGTGCTATTGTCTTGTTGTCAATTGACTATTAAAAAAAAAAAAAAAAAAGCTCAATGAAATGGGAAACATATTCGGGTTTAATTCTTAGTAATGAATAAATATAAAGATAACTCGATTCAGATCACTAAAAATACACAAATATAAGAAGAGGAAAGACATATGGATTACTTTACACAATACTGATCATATAAAAAAATTCCGTGCCGTTGGATTATAAAAAGTATGATCGAAACAAAAAAAAAAAATTATCAGTAGCGGTCATCCCTGAATCAATGGAGTCTCTGAGCTTGTAATGCAATCTTGCCATCAGGGCAAAACAGCTGAAGTAAGCCAAGGTCATAGTAAGAAAGAAGCCAAGGGGCATAAAAGATAATGCCACTACCCCACCAAAATACTTGCTTCTGTGTTTTTTAATCAGAAACAAAGAAGTCAGGGAGCGTTTGAAATGATGGTAAAACATCACCAATCAAGATTCATTTTCATTTGTTTGAGACATTTATAGCTGGTAATTACACCTTTTTGGACCATGTAGCTAAAAAATTTGCAGAATCATCCCACAATTTTCTGAAATTATGTAGTTCCTTAGAATCAAAAAAAAGGGTAAGTGTTTGGAAAATTACTGTGAACTTCTCCGCAGCAAAGAATGATCCCCAGCCAGCTCAAAAGTAATGTAGCGTATCGAAGAAAGAAGAGAGTAGCAAGTCTCAGAGGGAAATTGAAAATGATGAAAATGATAAAAGGAGACAAGAAAAATGAAGTGAGTTGTCGAGAATTTACCAGCATGACTGATTACAAGAGGTGCACGCTTAAGATGGTCTGCAATGCTGGACGAAAAATTTAAGTAGTTGACCACCAAGAAGCCATCCTCTCCAGCGGACTGTTACAGAATAAACTCATTAAGGATTTTGTTAAAAGATCACGGCTATGGAAAACTGTAATATGAAAAGAACAAAAATTAATTTCTTAGACTCAAGGCTTGCATCCTCCAATGGTTTAATTCTGGTGAGGCACAACTTAACAGTGTATATTTTGTTGATGCGGCGAGGGAGACTGGATAAAAATTATACATGTAGCTTTTGCAAAAGCAACTGAAAAATGGTGGTATTACAACAGTAACACCAATATTTGGCAGATAATTGTTCATATTTTGTATCAAGTTAATCGCCATCCTTTAACAAAATAACACAATGTGTGTTTATATCTAAGTCAATTTTAGTTTTGGTCTCCAAACCAATCTTCATGGCGGACTCAATTGTTATTTTTGCTTATAAAATGAGGGCACAACAACCTCATATGAACAACGATGTTTGCTCCTCTGAACAACGTGTTACCTCAAACTTCTCAGCATTGAAAAACTCCATAACCGCTTTCTTGGAGCCCCTAGGTCTGCTACACATACCCATTGAAACCATCTTTCTTCTCTCCCTTAAATCCTTGAGTTGAGATATTATAAGCACGGCGTCAATCAGTTAACGCTGTATCGTTTAAATATACAACATACCAAATCACCGATACCTAAAAGTTCTTAAGACGAATCCCCTCTATGAGATTATAATAACTTCCCAGATTTATTGCTTTCCTTTAGCTTTCAACCTCTTTAAAATCCATTTGGCAAAGAGAATCGCATGAAATTCTTGACACATCATATGTACTGCTGAACCTTTACCAGCCAGGAAAAATGGCTGGAAGTTGATTGTGCCAAATCTTTTCTATGTTAGTCCGACACAGCCCCAAAGCCTCCAAGTTGGGCAACAAAACCTAAAGGTAAACTTCTTGTTAGAATTGTCTTCCTTGATTGATTAAATGCAAGGCAAAATCATCTTCAAAGTGACAGCTGAGTGTGCAATCTAATTTACGTTAATTATATGACGAGAGCTTAGTAAGCGTGTCTTTTTTCACTAAATGATTTATCGTCAAAATATGAATGTAAAAAATAAAAAAATAATAAAAAAAAAGAATAAGAATGGTTGGCCTACCTTCTCGTTGAATAACGGTGTCCAAGTGTCAAGATCCTCCCCCAAACTGATTTTATTGGACAATTGTAACATCTGTCAATTCATCTTGCAACTCTTGTCCATTTGGTTATTCAGAAATTTGTAACGTGTCTTCACCTCACAGCAAAAACTTGTAAGCTTTGGACGATCATGCTCGGTTAGAGATTTTAATTGTGTAAACTCTATCTTCTCAATTGCATAAATATTGCTTCACCACGAACTGCAAAAATATCTTCCATATTGCTGCATGTAAAACTTTATGCATGATAGGGGAAATTATGAAAAATTATCTATGGGGAGAATAAACAAATATATAAAAGGAAAATAAAAAACAAATATATAAAAGGAAAATAAAGAAAGTCGCGAGATGCATGACGGGAAAAATTATGGAAAATATAGATGGGGAGAATAAACAAATATATAAAAGGAAAATAAAGAAAGTCACGTGATGCATCATATGGGAAATTATGGAAAATATCTATGGGAGAATAAACAAATATGTAAAAGGAAAGTAACACACACAACAATCCCCTTTAGACACTACTTTACTAATGCCTAAGTCCCACACAAAAATGTAACCTCTTCCATAAGGTGTTATAAATAATATAAAATAAAATAAAATGAATAAAAGAAAATTTTATATTAAAAAATAAAAATTTATAAGTACCTTATTAATAGGCTTATAAGAAGCCAATTCTTAGGATTTTCAAAACAATCAAATGGATTACACATACATATAATCATTGGAAACCATTAAGAGATTTTATATTTTCAATGGGGATTTTGGACAAGGCTATTTGATAATGTTTCAGCTTTTAAAATAATTGCATTACTTGTACTATAGAGAATTAATCAAATATTAGGTAAAATTTATTTTTAAGAGTATTGTGAATTTTAAAAATAATTTTATGTATTTAATAAATTTTACTATTAAACTGTTATAAGAATATAAATGACTAAATTAAATAAAATGTTGAATAAAATTTATTTAAACGTGCATATAAAATAATAAAATATTTTTTATTGTATACATATAATAATTGATAATTAAAATAAGTATGTTATATTATTAATTTTATTTTTATTTAGTTATCTTAATTTAATTATTGATAATAACAACGACAACAACAATAAACATTTAACACTGTGTTTATATTAAAAAAAAAGAAACTCTAACTTACAACTTACTATAAGTTACAATTCTCACAAAGATATGTAAGACCTACCATAACAGTAGTGGATCCTATATACTTTTGTGAGAGCTGTAACTTACAGCAAGCAGCTCTCTTGGAAAAAAATTAATTCTTAGAACATATTAGATATAAAATTTATTACTTTAAAAATCCTACCAAATCCAAATATTAAATGTCTTGATATTAATTGAATTTAGATTTGTAAAGATAAATCCATAAATCTATACCCGCTCAATTTCATGGAAATCATCCTTTAGATTTACTAAGCTTTGTCCGAGATCTTTTATTTAAATTCTAGAATTGGAAAGATTTGCATTAAACATGTATTTGATCAAAAGCAAGAAAAAATTAATAGTAGTTTTTTAAGGATCTGGCTATGGTGCAATCGGCACGCCATACCCCTCTTTTTGTCTTTTGTCGTTGCCAGAATTGAATCTAACACGTAAGAAATTTCAAGGGCACTGATATGTTTGTTTGTTTATTAACAATACAATCCCTGATATTTGTTGAAAATTTAAAAGAAGTTAAAGTTCACAAAAGTTTGTGCCAACATCCTTTTTTCCCAAATTCTTTCAGCACAAATAACTAATCATCATAATTGTGTTATAGTACCCACTTTTGAAAATTATAATCAAGTTATCAAATATGCCAGATGCCTGAAGGATAATAGAAATTGAGATAAATTTTAAATTTTTATTAAAGCTCTCATTTTTTATCATTTGTTAAAATAATATTTTTATCTGAGAAAACAAACTCATAGACATAATAAGAGGAGTTTTATTGATAAAATAATTATAATAATTATCTAATTATTAAAAAGGTCTAGAGTTCGATTGTTTAAAAAGAAAATGGAGAGACACATGGAGAAGAAGAAGGGAACAAGACGAATAATAAAACATAAAAATTTTCAATTTACCAACACCCAAATTTCATTATATGATGAATAGATTATCATATATATATGATTTTCTTTTATATAAAAAGTTTAATTTATTATTACTTATGTGATATAGAGAAATAAATCTTAAGGTAATAACAAAGTATCTTTAATAAGAATGTCAAGTTTCTCTTATCGACTGCAGTTGGTTGATTTCAAGTATAATTGAAAATGGAAAAATCAGGAAGAATGTAGCGTCAAGGGGTTGAAGAAAGAGGAAAAGGAAACTACTGTAAGTAACTGTAAATATAGAAGAGATTAGGGGGTACTGTCAAAAGAGACAAAAAGAAGGGGTATGGTGCACCCGCTGCACCGTAGCTCAATCCGTTTTTCAATTAAATTTGTGAGGAAAAAAGATATTTTTCTCAAATAAGATGTGTCGACAATGTCTTGAAACGTAACATAAATCTGATTGAATTTCGTATATTATGCTATTTTTTTGATAGTTAAGATTCAATCCAAGATAATTTTATAAGTTTAATAGGAATTACGGATTTACTGAGAGTATAAAAGACATTTTAAAGGATGTGCCAGTCTTTGCCAATGGCAATTAGCAGCTAATTAATATTGTTTGGTAACTCAAATGATGGTTACTGAAACTGCTTACATTTTAATGTATTAATGTTAGGAATTGGGATCTCTTTACAAACATTTTCATATTCTTCAAATTAGAAAAGTTGTCCGCAAGCTAGCTTCTGGTGAACTGCAATTAAAACTCTGAATTAAGTTGCTTCCGCGAGCTGTTGCTTCTAGTTTGATATAATATACATGTAACGGTACATGTGGAGAATGAAATGTTGGCTATTTACGTCAAGCTTTTAATTAGACCCCAAAATGTTTCACTTTATATCTTGAACGCACAAAAAATCTCTATTCTCATATAACAAAGAACTGATAAACATTGAAGATCGATGTTGCATATATCATCGTGATGTTCCCCGCCATTAGGAAATATAGACATTCTTTTGACAATAATTAGCTAACCAACATGCGGAGCTCATTAATTTAAAAAAAAAAAAAAGAGAGAGCATAATTAAGCATATATATATATGGATAGGCTAGCTTAATGTACGCATTGACAGGCACAATAATTTTATTTATTAATTTTCTTTTTAAGAAAACAAGATATTAGAAAGTAAATAACAAATATCTCTTGTATATCTCAAGAGATCTTATTAAGAAGAATCTAATTAAAATGATATTTACACATAGATAGGTAGTCATAATACTCATTTTTTATTTAAATAAGTACTACACAAAAGAGTAATATGATTTACACTTAACCAGTGTAGTCTATATTTCTTCCATATTGCGGGATAATAAGAAGATCAAGATTAATGTCATTTGCAACGTCATCATCAATGGCCAAAAGACAGATACCCTCTATCCAATCGTTGTTACCTATAAATTTTAAATTAAAACTTATTAAAATAAGAACTATAGATGATATTGAACTGAAGTAAAGTTTTGCTAAAAACCTGCACATGTAGTTTCCATGTTCTCCAAATCTGAAGCGAACGCTGCTTCCTGAATCAAAGCTCAAGAGTAACTAAGTTGCTTTTGCGAGCTCTTGCTTCCGGTTTGATATAATTTACACGTATATATAGGTAATGCAGAAGCCGACTGTGCTAAGGAGGGCGCATGACTGGGGCGTAGTTAAACTACAGCAATAATAGTCTCTTCTTTCAAAAAAAAATTTAATAATAATTTAATTGAAAAATGTGGCCATAGCCGCCAAAGGGTCGTTGGTTTTACTTTTCTGAAACATTTTTTTTTAATGGCTCGCATGCATCTCATGGCGTCAATAATTTCAAAATCCACGGCTGGTTGTTAATTGTAGATTAGTATAAAACGGATTAAGTTAATTGTCAATTAGTATAAGACGGATTAAGAGCTAGCCAACAAAGTAATATATATCAGCAGTCTGCTGTCTGTTCCTTAAGGTATACTGTGGGAAGAATAAGAACAATACCATGCTCTTCTTCTTTCTTCACGCCTCCCCCCCCCCCCCCCCCCCGCCACCCCCCAAACCTTTTTTTTGGCTATAATCAACCTGCGAGAATAACGTGGGACCTTGCTGGTTCTCATGGCTCATGATCGTGGACAGCTAACACATATCAGTCAGGGTCAACATCAAAACGGACAAGATGTTACTTAATTTATGAATCAGATTTGATTCATATATTTTTGTGTGTATTGATGAAATACACTTTTTATAATTTCACAATATTCTCATATTAGTTGTTGCGATCCAGAGAGAGAGAGAGTCCTTCTACAACTAGTGTGGGCGCTTTTATTTTTTTCTTATAAGGATACGCTTTTAAGCAATCACTACAACAAAAAGAATATATGGTAGCATCTGAAAAGTGTTACTGAGAGCAAATGATAGCATTTTAGGCAATGCTAAGTTAGCGCATGTAACTAAAGGTCTTGCCATTTGATGGCATTCAATCAATGCTGCAAACTATTATACATAACATTTAAAAAAAGCTATGTAATCACTGATTATTCCTTTGCAAAAATGCTATCATTCTATTATGTATGGCATTTAGAAAATGCCACCATATTATATTTACAGCACTAAAGAAATGTTATTGTTAGCAAATTTTATTACTTATGTGTAACATTCTGCGGCTATTAGAAAATGCTACTGAATAATTTGCAACTGTTATTGAAGATAGAAAAATTGATTCTTATAATATATTTTTTATTCTCAATTTTTTTAAATGCTACTAATAATAACAACTAACAATGTAAAAATCATTCATCTATTTAATTACATAATGATATTTGAACGTCCCATTACTTAAAAAGTGTGGAAACAGTGATAAGTATGTTCGTGTCATACTTGTATATTTTATAATGATAAAAAATTAGAAAAAAAAAATCCCGTTCTATATCTTTAAGTTGCCTTCAATACTTAGCCAAAAGTTCTTGATCTTCATAACCTGCGCCGAAAACTCTTGATCTTCGCAGCCTGCATATGAATTCAAAACAAAAATGTAATTGTAGTTTGCTCTTAGAAAAAATATTAACAACTATTAAATATATCCAAAGGAAGTGGTTAGGAAAGTAATTCAAACCTAATAAATACAATTAAAAGTTTTCCATAGGAGAAAAACTTCTAAATAACTTGAATAATTCTACCATAGCTACAAGGTCTAACAAATTAACTAGAATATCATATGAAAAAAAATTATATAAAACAAGATATAACTTTAGTTAGGCCGAGGTATATGACTCAGACTCTTAATTTAGAGCTTCAAAGCAATTGATTACCTATTTGTTCTTTGTTTTCTCCAATTTAATTCTGCGTTAGTACAAGATGACTCTTAAAAACTCCATTTACTTGAACATCATTCATTCTAATCCCATGCGACATCAACCTATAACTTACAAATTAGGTAGACCTATGCAAGTATTCACTTCAATAATTGACAAGAAATTATTTATTGCTTCAAAGAGCAAAAGTAGGAACTTTGGTTATCTATAACCATCGAACCAAAGAGCAAGCAACGTTTCTAAATTTTGTTCAACCAAACTATTACTCGAGAGACTGAAACGGCATAGAATACCCAAAGTTATTGCAAATCAAGCTTGATCAGTAAAGTTTAGCCTACAGGAAACCAAAGTTAGATTATTATAATTAAGAACTTAGAGCGGTTCACTTGAAACTGACGTAATCAATCCGAGCTGATGTTTAATATCATCCTCTCAATGCAGCAACTAAGATAAGCTAAAAGGACAAAATTTTAACCAAAATTGAACTTATAAGTTCATAGACTATGTCATCTTAATAAAAATAAAATAACCAACTAACGAAATCAAACTCTTAGTCATAGAACATAAATAATAACCTCATGATAGTTGCGTTCAAATTCCTCACAGTTGATTGAAATGCCTGCATTAATACATATTGTTTGATTGTGTTCAAAACTAATTAAGAGCATTACAAAGTAAAAAGAAAATAAAATTGCTAAACTCAACGGATCTTCACTTTGAAATTAACCACATTGAGGTTTTATTTGAAATATGAATAAAATTGCTAGAAAAAGTTATCAATCAAAGTGGCGAAGAAGTAACTTAATATCTTGCTTCCAACAAGACAACCAAAATGAATGTTAATTTAAACAATCAACATAAATTGACATAACACAAAAAAAGATAAGAATTATATTGATATACTTACCCTATAGCAAGAATTAGTTACAAAAGAACCTTAACCATGTCCTGTAATTTCAACTTTTTTGAAATAACTCCTCTTCATATCTTAATCCACTTCCATGTTTTTGCCTTCGGAGTTGAGCTTTAAATAAAATTCAAAGTGTGTAAATCAAATAAATGAGAAAATACGAAGGAAAATGCACAAATCCAAACAACATATAACACAATTTCATAATAATACACCAAGACCTAAAATTTAGGACTAGCACTAAATTCGAGAAGCGAAAACAGAGAAGTTATGAGGAAAAGAGTTTTATTTGAGAAATAATTATGAAATTACAAGGAGTTAGAAGTTCAAAGACAAAAAGTTATAGACGATTTGCAGAAATTAAGAGAAAATTAGCATTTATTATAAGTTTTATGTTGATTATGGAAGGAATTGAAAGCAAAATTGGGAAAAAAATTAGCTTAAGTATTTTCAATTACCTATCCAAAATCAAATGGTTCCACGAGCTCAATGATAACAGTCGTAAATTGCATAAAGCGCTTGTACTCTCATCGAGAGCAAGAGCAAAACGGTAGCCAGTTGAAATTGATACTTCATAAACTTTTCAAATTTAATACAGCATCAACTATCATAATAATTATTAATATCTTCAATCTCTTTCTCTCTCTAAGAATGAAATACAGTCAATCTAATTAATGGACTTACTATTCTCATTCCAAAAATTTGTAGCCTCTTTGTCACTTTTTAATCTGTTTAAATAACATCATTTTCTCTAAGCAACTTCCCATCATCCTAAGTATCAATAACAAAAATTATTAAACGTAAAAGCAAAACCCATAAATTACCTCTACTGCATTCAAGTCATAATTAGGAAAATCAAGACCTATCAATTTCTTCTATCAAACACGAGTCATCTCGGGATGTAATTGCTCAGCAAGTGAAGGGCGCTCGGTGGGTACAATGATTTCTAAAGAAATTATGGGAGATAAAAGGATATTAGGTTTTAAAATCTAGTAGACATGGAATTAAAGGAGTAAAGAAGGTTGAGAGTTTTGGGGGACTTAGGTCTCCTATGGAAATTAGAGATTATAGGCAAAAGATAATTAAAATTATTTTTGAAGGTTTTTAATTAAAATAATATATGCAGCACTTATAAATATGCTATTATAAAAATATTATTAAATATAACATTAATTTATAGTATTTTTAAAATGCTAAAATATTAAAAATAAAATATAGTACTAACAATATGCTACAAACTAAATGTAAAATATTATAAAAAAATAAAGTAGCATACTGAATAGTCAATTGTAGCACTTTTTTAATAAGTGTTATTGTAAAATGACATTTGATAACATTAAAAGAAACAATGCTACTATAAATAATATTTCTTGTAGTGCATACAGTTTAATACAGTTAAATCTTAACATTATTAAACTGCACAATATCATAGTGTGAAAAAAAAAATAACTCTATTAAACTACAACGCTTATGCTTAAGAGTATATCGCATGAAAAAAATGAGTGTGTCAACACCTTAAAATGATTATATATATTTATATATATGATAATCCTTAAGTTATAGTTTTGTTCAATTAACACTATTATATAATACAGAATAATAACAAGTGCGCATTTTTGTATTTGCAGATGTGAGTGCAAGAACCCTTATTCTTTTTTTTTTTTTTTTTTGCACAGACACATTATTAAGTCATACTGTTTAAGAAAGTTAGCTTTTAATACTATTAAACCACATGGCTTTACCATAAAAAAATAAAAATAATAACTCTACTAAATCATATGGTTTTACAGTATGTTCGCTTGAAAAAAAAATGAGGGTACATACACCTAATAATGATAATATGTGTTTTTGTGAGTGTTAATAATAATAATTATCATCATCATCATTATTTAAAATAGACAACTCATTATATTTGAAATAAAAATTTGCTGCAATTATTTTTTTAAAAATAAAAAATAACATTGGCTGTTAAATACAAATTAGGGGTAGCCAATAGGTCGAATCAGTGGGTTAATTAAAATATTTGGTAGAGTTTGGTACTAAATTCCAAAGAACCAATAGGGGGAAAAAAATCAAAACGGAACCAAAATCTTTGGTGGGGTTGTTCAAATATTTATAATTTTTTAATTTTTTTAGAAAATTTAATTTTTTTAAATTTTTTATTTTCTTGGCTCTCTTACCTTCTAGCACTATATTAATATAAAAAAAATTATATTTTTTTATTCGGTTATGATTTTAAGCGAATCAAAACCTAAAACTCAAATTAATAAAATTTCATCAGAACGGGTTCAGTTTTGCTTAGCACCAGTGTAATCATATCATTTGTTCATATAATCTTTTTTTTTTATTTCACACCAAAACAACTATCCCGTATTAATTGGTAAACATATTTTTAATAATTATTTTCAGAAATAATATGTCACATGAGTTAGTTTTCTCTTAAATTTAGTTGATTCTTAGTTTTCTCTTAAATTTAGTTTATTCTTGAAGAATTTCATCTATACAAATATGAAAAGAAAAAGAAGTTTGTGGATTTCAAGTCTGTAATATTATGATATGATAGTATATTTATACGGCTGAAGTTTATTATCTTATTTTTACTAAAATCACAATCATAATTTTAATTGTAAATAATAATTGTAGTTGTAAATGGGATTGTTATTGTAATTACTATTAAAATTAAATAACCCATCCATTAAATAGTAAATAAATAATTTTTTAAATTATAAAATTAATCATTAAATAGATGGATAACTTATAGGTGTTAGGACTCAAATTACAATTCAAATGTTGTGATTACTTATACTTGTGGGTTCATAATTGTAATAATTATAATTTCATGTAATTGTTAAAAAATAAGCAGCGTCTTACTTTAACTAAAATTACTTAAATTCAACTGTTCAGACGACAAGTTGTTTGGAAAGCAAGCCTTCAGCCATCGTGCCGTCCTATATAGGAAACACGAACTGATGGTTTCTTACAAAATAAACAATGAGTCATCTAAGCTGATGCGGCGACGCATACGCTTCAATTCCAATAATGTTAAGGAAGACAAAGCATCTTTCTCGTTCATAATTGAATGGTATATAGTTTAGTAACAAAATGATAAACGACGGGACATCTGTACGTTATGTTGATAATAATATTTCTAATATTTTATTGTTATTATTATTATTATTAATGCTATTATTGTTGTTGCTGCTGTTGTTGTTATACTCATTATTATCATATGAAATTCTATAAATAATAATAATAATATAATTTTTATAATTAAAAAATAGATGACTTATTGTCTGTGAAGTAAAATTTTATAATGGTTGCTTTTTCAAAATAACATTAACTACTAATTGCATATTAGAGGTGGACAACGGATCAATTCGGTTTAGTTAGATACTAAACTAAACCAAAATTGTTGCTCCATATTGAATTCCAAAGCATAGATAAGAGTAAAACAAAAGAAAACAAAAAAAAAAAAAAGCCCTTCAAATATTTATAATTTTTCAACTTTTCTCACAAAATTTAATTTTCTTTTTCATTTTCTTATGTCTTCTTAACTCCTGCAGCCCAATACAGTAATACTATTTAAATATGAAAAAATGTCAATGATTTTTTTCCTCGTTCTGGTTCCGGTAATCAAAACATAAAAGATCGAACCGCACTGATTTCTTCAGAATGGTTTTAGTTCTACCTAGCCCTATTGCTAATCGTATCATTTTTTATATATAAAATATTTGGCTCATAGAAAAGATTTCGTACTTTTTTTTTAATTTTGCACCAAAAAACTATCCCTAGTTAATTGATATGCATTTTTGTAATAATAATCTTCGAAAGGAATACGTCAAATGACTTGGTTGTCTCTTAAATCTAGTCTATTCTAGAAGAATTTTATACACAACAGATATGAAAAAAAAATGAAGTTTTTTGGATTTTAAGTCTACAATATCATGGTATCATGATATAGTTATACAATCAAAGTTTATCATCTTTCTATTTTACTATAATGATAATTATAGTTCTAAATGCAATTAATAAATGTAGTTGTAATTGGAATTGTTGTTATAATTATTGTTAAAATTAGGTAACTATCTATTGGATGATAAATGAATAATTTCATAAGTTATGAAATTTATCATTTAATATATGAGGGACTCACTGTAGTCCAGACTTAAATACTATGATCAGTCATACTTTTGTATTTTTAAAAAATAAATATAATTTTAATTATTAGTATTATTCCATATAACTATTGAGAAAACAATCTCTTACCTTAATTAAAATTATTTTAATTTAATTTATAGATGATTCGTCATTTGGAATGGAAGCCTCCGTCAGTGATTTCATCGAGGCATATACAAAGAAACTTAACGAGTCATCTAGCCAATGTGCAGGCGCATACAGTTTATGTAAAGCTATCGATGACAAGTTCTCTCAATTAATTAATTGCACATGAATGACAAGTTATCTTAAGATAAGACATCTCTAACTACTAATGGCTAAAATTACTTTTTATTTTTTATTATAGTTATTTTTTTACTGTTGTTGTCATTATTACTATTTGTAATTTTTAATAATTTAATAATTACACACGCATATATATTATGTTATCAAAATTCCAATTTATATATGATGGCACCATTGCTGAAGAGTAACGGCAGAGAGCTCAATTCAACCGCACCACTCCAACTAAGAGTGGCAAATAGATAGACTTGACTGGGCCTGGCAACACATAGCCTAACTCCATATTTCACAGAAGAAGCCCATATTTCAACATTTATTTTGAAAGAAAAATGACCCAACTTCCCGAGAAAAATGAGGCTTGCGAAAATTCACAAGAATTTGCTAACATAAATACCAAAATGTCCAACATAACACTACTCGTAAAAAAAAAAAATAAATAAATAAATAACATAGTTACTATCACATTCCAATAATGAATAGCAAATACTAACATCACAAGCTGATATTAAACCATAATGTGCTAACATAAATACACAGATACTAAGATTATTTATTATTTATTAATATTATAACATATAAATTTAATCGTAAATTTAAATTAACATAAGCTGCCTTCCTTCGAGGAATATTGTTTCCTTAGCTAAAGATAGGTTGCCGACGGGAAAGCAACTTGTAAAACAGGAGGAAATGATAAACTATTGTGCCTGTGGGAGCCGAAATGGTTCCTTCAAACGAAATTGTGCTGCACTTGATGCGTGCCCAAAAGGACGAAATAAATGAACGAACAAATGACTGCACCTACTGAAGGCTCACGGGTTGCTCATACCGCGCGGCCCGAGAAAAGATAGAAATGTCCCTACTTGGGATGGGAAAGCAGCAATAGAAAATTGCTAGGCAGCATGAAGACAGGAATACCTCAGGTGCACTCCATATATAAGTGCTCAAATTTTCTTTCCTGAATGAAAACACAAAAAAAAAAAAAAAAGAAGAGTTAGTGTTCGTCTTCAACCTTGTACTCATTTTATTGTTGAGAGGTGGACAAACCCTTGACACTCAAAATAAGCCTAAAACTAATTTAAGTGTCGAAGTGTGGCCAGCAGCTGACATTGGCTCTATATCTAACATTTTCCACCTTTTTTTACGGAACAAACAAGCTCACAAAATCACCTCTTCCCATTCCGCACTTTCTCCAGCAAACCCAAATCATTGTTCTTTATTGAGCTTCGTACAAGCTCCAAACAAGCAGCACACCTCGATTATGCTAGATGCCAAATCCCATACCTTATCTTTTTTATGGTGGAATTGCTCGTTCGAATTTACAACAAAACACTTACTTCTACTTGTTTTCATGTAACTGTCCTAGCAAGTGGTAACATAAGTATATATGTTTACCAAATAAATATTGTTCTTCTTTCCTGCTTAATTCAATCCATTTATGACTTTTCTGTAGAATGAGTTCAGAACTGTTTGGGAAGGTACCAGTAATTATATGGAGATGAGCCCTTTCGTGTCTGCAAACAAAATTAAGAAGTCAATCTAGCTTATTCATAAGACTGTGATTAAAACTTGGACTTTTTCCCTCGCAGGTCATTTGAATGCTTCATTTTCTTCCTTTTTTGCATATTAACCAATTACAGATGCAATATCTTGAGTAGCTTAATTAATTTTTGCATTTCACTTTCGCAAGATGCAATCCAAAAGATTTTTTAATGCTCTGGAAGGACATGGAGTTCTTTGTCGCCTGGTTATCCTTCCCTTTGAGAATGATGCCTATGCTGCATGCAAGAGTCTCATGCATGTCATTTAGTAGACTGATAGATGGCTTACGAAGTATTGTCTCAAACACTTAACTGATGTGTGTAAATACTGAAGTCGAAACCTAATGAAATAAAAAATAATGATCAATGGATGAATTTGAAATCTTTGTACATCAAAATTGTGTAAATAACAGAGGGACGGATGTGGCCAAGTGGATCAAGACAGTGGATTATGAATCCATCATGCACGAGTTTAATTCCCGTCATTCGCCCATACCTACAAACAGCTATAAACCTCTTTTATTGAAATCCAATCTGTTAATAAACAGTGTTAAAGTTCATTGAAACCAAGTTTGAGAATAAATATTCCCAGATTAAGAATACCATTTGCTCGATAAGGCATGACCAGATTGTGAATAGCATTAATTTAAAATTGGAATATCTAATTTAAAAATAGGATTACATACACGATAAGGCATGAGTTCAAGTATTATAAAGGTTTGCTTGTAAGAATGTCCACAGTTATTGATTCAAGATCTAAGAGCTGGAAATTGGTTAATCTAGCTATTGATTCAAAATCTAAGGGCTGGAAATTGGTAAATCATTATTACACCATTTGCTACCACAGAATAATATCAATTTAAAATGGAATAACATGCTCAATAGAGCATAAGTTTGAATTTCCCAAAGGTTTCCTCATACGAACGTCCACAGTTATTGATTCAAGATCTAAGGGCTGGAAATTCTATTAAATCAGTTTTATTGATGTGGAGTTAGCTGGGAGCCAAATTAAAAGCTTAGACTGGCTTTTGCCACATAATTTCTTCGTCATTATGTGATGATCCTATTACTGTTTCACCGAGTTTCCTAATTGATTGTTTTATTTATTGTTACTTTTTAAGTGGATGAATTTTTACCGCAGATAGCTTTAGATCAAGCTTGATTGGGTACTTAACAACAACGAGACATGAATAGAGTGTTTGTAACTGGCCACGTAACACTACTATGTATAAAAAATCAGAAATACATTAAACTATCTTAGATCGAAATCTATTATAACACAACTTAAATTTTTATCTTTATTAGTATTTCTAACCTTATAGTACATGACAATTTTTTTTTTCAACTTCAATCCTTTTGCTAGAAAATAAAAGAATAATTATCTACCGACCACATGTTTTTCTTATTTTTTGAAAAATACATAATTTTAAAATTTTTTTTGCTGACCTCTACCTAAAATTATATTTTTTTACACTTGTTCACTTTTGTCTTCAAACTGTTAAGATAACTAATGAAATATTATTTAAATAACCTTTTTACCTCCAAAATATAAAAGAGCACTCATCTGTCAATCACCTATTTTTTATATTTTTTAAAAAATATGCAAATCTTAATTATAAAATGATCATTTTACCCTTATGAAATTAGTAACATTATAACAATTTAAAAATGGAAGTGGATAGGTGCAAAACTATAAAACTTCAAGTGGAGTCCAGTAAAAAAAAAGTTAAGAGTTGTATATTTTTTAAAAAGTGTCAAAAAAATAGGTGGTCAGTGGATAATTTTCCAAAATAAAATTGCTTTTCCTTTTGGTGGATAATAAAAAAATTAAGAATTGTCATTTGCATTATTTGTCATCAACAGCAACACTGTTAAACGATGGATAGAAAATATTCTCCTAAAAATTTTATAATAAAAAATTTATCCATGAATGTATAGACTAAAATAAGATTTTAAAATAATACCCATTAAAAGATGAGTCCCGTAAACCTACGCAAGTAGTTTTCATATTGCTCAAATTAGAAAAAATTCTACCAGCTGGAGTCTGTTGAACCGGAATCCAAGCCTAGAAGTAACTAGTTAAGTTGCTTTTGCCAGGTCTTGCTTCTAGTTTGATATAGTCTACATGTAATAGTATATAGAGAGAATGAAATGTTAGCTTTTCGCATCAACCTCTTCATTCTCATATAACAAAGAACTAGTAGAACGTATAAGATCAATGTTGAGTATGATGTTACACGCTATTTAGGAAATTTAGACATTCTTTTGAGGATCTCAGTCACTTGCTAGCTGAGCAATAATTAGCTAACCAGCATGTGGAGTTCAAGAATTTAAGGAAAAAATTCAAGAAAAGAGAGCATAATATGTGTGTGTCTGTATGTGTGTGTGTCTAGGTTCACTTATTTAATACATCGATAGACACGATAATTTTATTTATCAATTTCTTTTTTCAAAAAAATATAAATAAAAAAAGTTTTAAAAAATCTCTTGGATATCCCAAGAGATCTCATCAATGAAATTGATACTTACACATTCATAGCTAATAATACTACCTAAATTTTTATTTAAAGAGGCATAACATAAAAGAGTAATATTGCTTGCACTTAACCAAGGTGTTCAATATCTCTTCGTATTCAGAGACAACAAGAAGATGAAGATTGATGTCATTTGCATTGACATCATAAAAAATACCAACAAAAATATATAATTTTACACCCTTCAATCAAACATTGTTACTTATAAAATTTGTATTAAAAAAATATATGAACAAATGTATATATTAAAATAATAATTATAAATAATATTCAAATGATGTAAAGTTGGCCTAAAGTCCTCTGTAGGTAGTTTTTATATGGAGATAACTTGCCCCACCCCCTCTATCGAATCTAAGGCAATTCGTGCGATAGTCATTTTATCAATTATCTTATGCTCATATCTAAAACTTATAACATGAACTTAATTCATAAATATGTGAATTTGGCCTTGGGCCTCTGCTATAAACATATAATAAGATATATGACTCATTCAAAAACATATTCGAAACTCACACACCTCACATTTAGCCATGCATACATGCACCTTAAATATATATATATATGAATATAAATGCAAGTCATGCAATAATGCATGTCATAGCCCAACTTCAATTGCTTAGAAAATGAACTGCATGAAATCGTGCAAAAATCAAGAAAATGAAGTGAATAGGAAAATAGCAAGCTCGCGACATAGTGAGTAGATATATAAAAATTAGTGCACTAGTGCCTATACATAATTATATGATATGATTCTACATTCAATACAATAGACACGCAAACATGAAAGCATACATGTATACATGATAAAATTATACTAAATAGTACCTAGGAGAAAGAACTCTCAATACTTGATAAAGTCATCATCGTATGAATAGAGCGAGAAAAAACTCAATATCTTATGAAATTTAATAACATTATATAGATAAAGTAATCTTACTCTCAATACATGAGTAAAGAATATAAGGAAGAGTGCACATATGGTGACTAACAATTAAGGTTGAATATGTGGAGCTCATCTAAGAGTGTTCTCAAAGATATTTTTTGGTAATTTTAAATAACTAGCAAATTTTGGTTGGTTTATCCTCCAAGCGAGGTTATTATAGTATTTGTCTTCTTGTCCTTTAATGATGACATCTATTAGCTTGAGTGATAGGGAAACTTCCAACAACCTCTTTGCCTCCATAGTGGCGCACGTGGTAGCCTCTCAGATTATTGTCTTTATGTTGCATTTTAGAAGACAGTAAAAGACAACTAACTTATTGCTTTACTTGAAAATTTTTATTCTTTTTGTCTTCTTATTCTTAGTAAAAACGAAGATATTTTATTTTTTCCCATGATGCGCCCTAACCACCAAAACTTGAGTTTTGATAATATGCCTCAACGTTGATCGTATTTGTTAAAACTATCATTTTTCTTAGAGAGAGCTTATCTTTTGGTTTTTGAGAGCTATATTGTTATTTATTCAAATGCGCTGAATTTATTTCAGCTAACTTTCTTTGCCAACTGTCGTCAAGTCATCTGTTTATATCTTTATCTAAATTTCTCCCTGAATACTTAACGATAACAATCAAACCAAATCCTCTGTATATTGTTTTGTTTTATCTCAATCTCTAATAATTCTCTCTTGAGATTTTCATGTAACATTTGCCATATTCGAAGCTTTGATAAACATTCGTTATAAGTATTGTAAACTATTTTCCGACACACATGAGAAGAGATTCAAGTTTCCTTGTGTACTTATGTGGGAAGATTTTTAATTCATTTTAAGGTCATGTGCCTAATCGGCACTATTAACCATGCAATGTCTCAATGTCTCTGCAGATCTCTAATTATTATCACTTCTATTCATACTCTACCTCCAATGATATTGCTGTACACATTGAGTATGGAGAGACGTATGTTGTTACAATATTACCTAATCAAATTCCAAAGGACTAAAAATTGACCATCCAGCACATCTTAATCTTGATATAAGTAGAATTTGATTACAAAATCTATTGCAGTAAAAAGTTTTATTAATTGACTCGACTTATATTCATCTGTCAATTAATTTTTAAAAATTTTAAGACGTTTTATGAATAATACTATTCATCCTCATCATCATGATTCGAAAAATTTCTGATAAGGGCAGAGGATAACTGAAATCCATTCACCAGCAAAGCTCTCAAAAATTGTTGTTTTTGTAAAATCCATAGCTGCATTGAATTGAGGGAGACTTTAGGGGAGCACTTGCGTCGTTTGAGCTGCGGCTTGTCCCTGGAAGTCCAAACCCGTTTTGTCAAATTCGTATTCTCATCAGGCACCGGCTCGTTTAATACTTGTTGGCCTATAGCTGCTAGCCCACCCGACACGCTACAAGTTTTGTTGCTTGGAAACTAGGATTCCAACAACTTTGGGGTGCTGCACAGTTCAAAAATCTCTCCCATATTCGGCTTTATAACTTCTAAGCTTTCATCTTCATTTCTATCGTCTACGTTATTTATGCTTGTCATTGTAATTAGCTGGAACAGAGAAGTATGCAAATTTCACATGTAGCAACACGTCAACATATATACATTGAAATTTCAGCAGCAAAAGCAGCTGTTACGTAAATAATCTCAAATCCTGATTAACATTTATTAAACTACAAATGTGTAGTATAGTTTTTTATTGTAACGTTGAAATTATGACAATTGCTAGAAGGAACAACTACCCCTTTGCTAATTCGGGGTGCCATTTTTTTCCAAATGAGTTTAGACAAAAACCCTTTATGGCTTAGGAAGTTCCCATCAAAGAGTGAAGAATTAAATCTTCTAATCACTTACAAGTAAGAAGACATTTCACTAGAGAATCTGCCACAATGACGGTGAAATGAGTTAGGCTAAGCCAAAATATAATTATGAAAACATATATTATCATTCCAGCATGCTGACCTTAACCTATCCACCATTTCATCCCAATGATAAATGAACCTCGTTTCCCCTGTTTCCCTTTAGCAAAAACGAGAGTGACATTGCATAGGCTTAAGAGTGAAAAGTCAATTTTTCTTGTGAGCTGGGGCGTTGTCTCTTAGCTCTATCTACAGTTTCTCATCTAAAATACTGCTCTGTTGGGAGTGAAATTATGTGAATGCTCGTCTGATGGTCGCGGAAGTCAGTGGCAGTTGCATTTTGGCAGTCATAGATTTAGACTAGTACGGAAATTAGAATCAACTAGGGCCAACTTCAAACTGAGGGCAACAATGTGCAATTATAGAAACTGGATGCAGAGCAAGAAATTGAAGAAATCGTAATTAGATTGAAATTTATAATATTTAAAAATATTTTAATTAATTTATATTCTAGTTTAATTTAATTTCCTTATTAATTAAGGTTTAGAACTTTTATTTTCCTTTATCGTTTATAACTTTATTTTCCTTTTACTTTATGGTTTAAAATAATTATTACTAATATAAATAATCTTCCTTATAGCCTTTAAAGGCAAGATTTTTTTAGTTCAATAATATTTCAGTTTTCAAATCTATTTGTGAGTATTTGAGTTAGTTAACTCTTAATATTCTATAAAATCAATAAATTCTAATCTTGAATTCACGTATTTCTTTTAAATCAACATGAATTTAGTTTGTTCTTTTATTATAATATTTTCTAAAAATCTATGAAATATTTGAAACTATAAACTTCCATTGCATCAAATTATCATGTCGTAGCCCTTCTATCAAATGGGGATTTCATCAAGATATAATATCATGTGTGTAATGATAAACTTAACCGAACATTTATTTTGGCTATCACTATGAATCTACAAACATATATTAAAAGAATTTAGTTGTTGAAAAATTCCCAGCAATCCCATGGAGAATCTTTCACTCATTAAATAATGTTATACGACACTGAATTTCCCTAGGACACTGTGTATACCTCATCATGTAATTCAGTGTACAGTGAGAGAGGAAAAAGGAAAAAATGAAGTATAATACCTGCTTAGTCAATTCCAAAATCAATATTAATTCCCTAACTTCATCAGCTCCCAGGGAAACTAAGAAATTTGTTTATAAGATTAGCAACTGGGGTGGCATCAGCGGCATGGTATGCTAGGAAAGACAGCAAATCCATACCAGCTATAACCTGATGAAGGGATTGAAGATCAGCACAATATAAATGCTTTCTCTCTGCTGCCTCACTCTGATGATAGTAATGAATCAATGGAGTCTCTGAGCTAGTAATGCGATCTTGCTATCAGGGCAAAACAGCAAAAGTAAGCCAAGGTTATAGTAAGAAAGAAGCCAAGGAGCATAGAAATGATGCCATTACCCCATTAAAATACTTGCTTTTGTGTTTCTTATCAGAAAAAATGAGGTCAGGAATCATCGAGGATGATGGCAAAACATTACCCGTTATGATTCCTCCTTTTTTTTTTCTTTAGTTTGAGAACATTTATAGGTGGTAATGACATTTTTTGGACCAGCTAGCTAACAAAATGTGAAATATCATCGTACAATTTTCCGAAATTATGTAGTTCTTTAGGAATCAAACAAACTTGGCAAGTGAAACTATTGTGTACTTCTCGCCCAAAAAAAAAAGGAACCCCAGCCAACTATATAGGCAACTCAGAGGCTCAAAAAGTAACGTAGCATAATGAAGAAACAAAAGAAGAGCAAGTTTCAGAGGGAAATTGAAAATGAAAATGATGATAAAAGAAGGAAAGGGAAATGAGGTGAGCTGTGAAGAATTTACAAGCATGACTGATTACAAAAGATGCAGACCTAAGATTGTCTACAATGCTCGCTGAAAAAGTGAAGTAGTTGACAGCCAAGAAGCCATCCTCTCCAAAGGACTATTACAGAATAAACTTGTAAGGATTTTATTAAGCGATCATGGCTATGGAAAACTGTAATATCAAAAGAAAAGAATCAATTTCTTAGACTCAAGACTTGCATCCTCGAATGCTTTAATTCTAGAGAGGCACAACTTAATAAGGTATATTTTGTTGATGCAGCAAGAGAGCTTAGAAAAATATTAGGAAAATGATAGTTGCCCCGGGTCAAATCCCGAAAACTCAAAACACGTTGTTTCACAACGGAAGCTAAAATCAACACGTATTGCTTGATCAATATTATCCCCTTTCCTTCATCATTTCGCCTTTCCTGTCTCTTTTTCTTTGTCTGCTTAAGGAGAAACAACGAATTTGCTCCCGTCAAGCTCAAATCATCATCTTCTTCAAAGATGCCAATATCCTCTGCTTCTCTTTTCTCCCACAAGAAATCGCAAGCACTTGCCTTCAAGATTCCAGGCAGGACCCTACCAAGTTCATTATCTTGGAGTAATTATTTGGAAAGACTTGTGTGAACTTCTTCTATGTTCTTAAAGCAGATTTTCCTCTCAAGTTGTAGAATTTGACATGTTTTAGGATGTATTGCACAGAATTGGTATCTTAGTGAATTCTCAAATAAAGGGCAGTATTTTAATGGGGTAATGGCATCATAAATGACTGTTCTAATATCCTTTTTGTTTATCCATTGCGGATGCAGAGATGAGAAGCATAGCAAAGGGCGACGTTTTGATGCCGATTAAAAAAAAAAAAAAAAGCATGAAACAGCATCATTTGCATTGGTTTAACCCGGGGCAAACATCAACACTCTAAAAATTATACACACAGCTTTTGCAAGTGCAACAGTAACATGGTGGTGTTACAACAGTGACATCAATATTTGGCAGAAAGTTTTTCATATTTTATATCAAATAGACTGCCAATCCTTTGACAAAATAATAGTGTCTGTTTATATCCAAGTCGATTTTGGTTTTGGTCTCCAAACCAAACTTCATGGTGGAGTCGTTTTTATTTTTGTTTATAAACGAGGGCTCAACAACCTCATATGAACAACGATGTTTGCTCGTCTTAATAAAACGTTGCCTGCAAAATTCTCAGTATGGCAAAACTCAATAACCCCTTTGTTGGAGCTCTTAGGTTTGCGACATACACACAATGAAACCACCTTTCTTCTTCCTGTAACTCCTTGATTTGAGAGATTATAAGTATAGCATCAACCAGATAAAGCTGTATTGATGGAATCTACAATATACCAAATCACTGGAGCCTAAAAGTACTCAAAACGAATACCCTCTATGAGATTCTAATAACTTCCAAGATTTATTGCTTTCCTTTACCTTTCAATCTCTTCAAAATCCACTTGCCACAGAGAATTGCATGAAATTCTCAACACATCATGTATACTGCTGAACCTGTTTGGCTTAAATTCATGGAAGCAAACAACCTGATCCAATGCTTTCTTTTTACATTTGAACCCACCTATACCAGAAAATCTAATAAGGTTTACAAACTACGAACGCCGTCCATAAATTTGAACACTATACTTTCTTAAAGTTCATCCATAAAAACACAACTAATTCCAATCAATAATAAAACTACTTCAAATTTGATTTAGAAACAACAATAACAAATTATAACAGCGTAATAAAAGAGTACCATTCAAGTAAAGTAACCTTAGTAGGTACATAGGTTCCTCAACCCCTTTGAATTAGAAGATGGGTATATCTTCTTCTTGTCAGCTCTTGTTTTACTTCCAAAGTATCCACCACTTTCCCAAGAGCATCAAAGCATGTTGTTCCCACTGTTAAAAACACTTCAAGCTGGCACTATCGGTATTACCCATGGAAATTTTTTATCTATGAGTCTGTTCTATCCAAAATTCACACCATCACAAAGTTTTACAACCTTAAAAAAAAAAAAAAAAAAAAAAAAAAAACATCTTTTATGTTAAATATGCAACTAATATTGTAATTAATAAATAAATAATAAATAAAAGGAAGAAAAACAGACATCAAATCCATATAAAGTCACAATCTTTAGAATGCAACAAACTAACGGAGGAAAATCAGACGGAGTTTCAAACTTCATACTTTACATTCATCAAAAGCAATAAATTTGAATTACAGGTAAATAAAGCTTCTAATTTATATAAATGACACAAATTTGTTCAGAAATTGAATTTTTCAGGAAAACCAAATGAAGCAGATACAAATATAAGATTATATGTGTATAATATCAGTATTTGGAATGTAAATTTTGTATCTTGCAAGGGATGGCAGAAGTTGAGGATGGTTATGGATAACAGATATCCATGTCCACACTTTTTCAAGATGCCCATGCCCACTTTAGATGTTCGTGGATAAAATATCAAATTAGTCAGTAACAGAATACGTATTTTCATCCAGCATTTTCCTTCTAGAGGTTCCAATATCAAATTATTAAACAACCAAATATATCCCAACTAACTAATATAAAAGTTTAAAATCTAAAAAAAAAAAATTAAGTTGCCAATTCCAATCAACCTAAACTAAACTGAAAGAGTTGCAACATTAACAAGCTTCGGTCTCTAACATGACTAATTAAAACGAAGACAATATGCAGCCCCAATAGATGCAGAAAGAAATCATATGGAATTTACTAAGTTTGTTGTCCTCATTTCAAGTACTTGTTTGGCAAATTATAGAGGGCTTTTTCGTACTGCAACAACAAATACTCCAGAGTTCCATTCGACATCAACGATCAATATAGTGGCACATATATATTGATACCTACACACAGATATTTGATAGATAATTCAATGCTGCAAAGCGATTAAAAGACATAGCAATGATCAAATATATTCAGAATCCCATGAGGAGCACTGACAACAAGCTTCGATTTTTCCCAATCTCTAGTTTCAAAAGGAAAATGAGAAACGGCTAGCAATCTCCAGTCAATTCAAGAACCTAGTAAAATTCTTTCCGTACTGAAAATATGTGAAACAGAATCAAACTACTTCATATAACCTCTCGAACAAAGCTTCTTCCTTTTTCTTTCTCTCTCGCGAGGATTCCACTAAGGAAGTTGAAGAAGAATAAGAGCAAGAGCAAATCTTAACTGCGATCCGTGTGGGCGGGAAGCGGGCGGCCGTGTCACGTGCACAACTGAGTGACTTGAACCTTCTTCAGAACTTGGGCATTCTGCAATCACAGAGCACAGCAGTGAGCGGGAGCTTTTCACCAAACAAGCTTCATTTTTTGGAAATTAATTTCATTAATTTAATAAATAGAACTAATGATTTTTTGATAATTGTATAAGATTCTCTATCTTTTGTGAGAATGTCGTTTTTTAAAAAAAAAAGAGGGACGATCTAACGATTACCACTTGTGTCATTGCACTGCATTCATCAATTTCTTGCGACAGAAAACTCTCAGATTCCTGAAAGATACCGATGATGACAATCGCAATTGAGAGATAACAGACTTTGACAGAGGAGATGGCGTTTATTTATTTATTTTTTCTTGGAATAATTCGTTTTAATTTTAAATAGAACTTAATATCTGAATTATAATGATATATTTATTTTTTAAAATTATTAAAAATAAATATTAAATTATTTATTTTTAATTTAAAAAATTTTAAAAATTAATATTGTTATATTTATTTCCTTATAAATTTTAAACAATTTTGTTATAAATATTAGTTTCTAAAAATATAATAAATATTTAAAAAATATAATACAACTCTTTAATATTTTATATTATATGTGTTAATCAATTTTGTTACAATTTATAATTTTTTATATGAAAAAAATTCACAAAAGTTTATGAAGAAAAATAATGTTAATTTGAAGTGAATAAAAAGATAAAAATAATTATATGTTATCACTATATATTATTATATGTTATATAAAGATGAATAGTAATGTTAATTTTTAAATTTTATTTACGTAAAGATGAAAATTAATTAATTAGATAAGAATATTTTAGAGAATATTTTTTAATAATATTATTTAAATTTTAAATTAAATAAAAAATTAAAAAAAATAATTTAATGATTCAATAGCTGAAAATTTTTATTAAGTTAACAAAAAATTTAACGACCTAGTTGGTTAATATTCACTCAATTAGATCATTAAATTAAAAAAAAAACCTCGAAATGATAGAAATTCGTTCTTATAAAGTAATGGCGTCAGATACAATTTGTGGCGTTAAAGTTGCGAGCTGAGGCTGATTACTTTCAAATAATGCATTCAAATTTACATATCGTAGATTCAGGAAAGTGTAATGCTTTACGCATACCCTTAATATCCTCATAGCATCCCTTCTTTTTTCAAACTAATTTGGAAATAATGAAAGAAATAAATTATCTTTATTACAAAAAAGTGCACTTAGAAAAATTTAATTATTTTTATGTCATTTTTTTTTTAATTCCATCAAAGAAAGAGCTGTAAATAACAAAAAGTGGGGGTTTCTTAAGAGTCTCAAAGTGCTATTAGAAGCTCCACTCTTTTAGAAATATTCAAACACGCATCTTTTGAAGTTAAAAAAATGGTCACCCGGGCAGCAATGGCAAATCTAAATATGAACTAGGTTTTGGCCTTGCTAGAACGGATTTAGGTCAAACTCACATATTAATTACACTTAGTAAAGATTGGACTGAAACTCGATTTACGCAATTTTGTCCTAATACTAGTTTTCTTGTAATCCCTACATTAGTCTTAAGAGAGTTTATATGTATATTAAGACAAATTATTTTGATAGATTTTTCCTAGTAAAAAAGTAGTTGTACCGTATTAAAAGGCTTGTAAGAAGCCGATTCTTAATATTTTAAAAACAATCATATGCCCAACTTGTATTATAGTCATTTGAAGGGGAAATTCTAGAATACCTCTGATATATTACATCTGAATAATACATGCATGATATGTATAATTTAATTTAATATAACTACTATTTACATAATAATTTTTTAAAATAAATATACACATGTTATAATATTATTTGTTGTTATATATCTGACAGGATACATGAGAAGTATTCTAAAATTTCTCCTTTAGAAGGCATAAGGGTATGTTAAATTAACTACTACCTCGCAACACTCTGCCTCATTTCACTACTTTGGTAGAGGCCAAATCCAACATAAGAAATGCGACACCCCTTGTTACATATTATAAATAAAATAAAAGGAACAAAAGAGAATTTTTTTATTAGAAAATAAAGTACTTATAAATATCTTGTTAATAGACTTATAAAAAGACAAGTCTTACTATTTTTAAAAGAACCATATGCATTGCACATATATATAGTCAACGGAAGCCACTGGGAGATGTTATTTTTTTGGTGCGAGGTTTGGGCAGGGATCAACTTGATAATGTTGTAGCTCATTAAATTATTATTAATAATAGTATTATAAAAATAATTAATTATAAAGAAAATTAATTAAACATTTAATAATAATCATTTTTAAAAATATTGTAAGTTTTAAAATCAATAGTATGTGTTTAATAAATTTTATTATTGAATGATTGTATAAATGTAAATGTACAGGTTAGGCATAATGTTAAATAAAAATTATTTAATCATGTATAAAAATTTTTTTTATGTACATATAATAATTGATAGTTAAAATAAATATTTTATATTATTAATTTTATTTCTATTTAGTTATCTTAATATAAGTAATAATAATATTCACTTTAAAATAATAATTTTATTTCTTAATTGATAAAGATTAATTATATTAACTATCGATTCTTGAAATCAAAGTTTGAAAAGTTATTTATTTTCTACTTTAAAAAAATCTACTATTTAATTAGGTGACTTATCAAAAATAATTTTTTAAAAAAATTATTAAATATTAAAATTAACTTTTAATTTTTTAAAATTATTTTTAAATTTTTAAAAAAAATTTAAATGGGCCCTTACAATAGGTCAACGAATATAAAGAGAACTTAAAAAAAAGAAGAAGAAAAAGAATATAAATTGAGACAATTGATTACACATTATGAATAACTATTTTTAACAAAATATTGTGATTACGCTTTTATTTTGAAATTAAGGAATCATTGTGCAGAAGGCTAGACAATAGAGATCAAGTTAAACTCGTAACAAAAACTTATCTCAATTCTAGTATCGCGAATAATATGACATTTATTTTAAAATAATTGTACGAAGAATCAAATGATGTGATAATTGATGAATTAACAATAATTGTCATGAAAGTGTGAAATAGAAACGTATGAAGATGAACTGTTGTTTATTTATTTATTTATTTATTTTAAGGAATGTGAAGTGTTTAAAAACAAAGAAACGTATGAATTTGACGTAAAACTATTAGAGACTTGTTGTTTTGCTAATAATTGTGTGAGATGATTGCCTCCTTTTCCTTTTATTCTTATCCATTATTAATACAGCCAACTAAAACAACATAAACATTTAATACTGCATTTATTTTTAAAATAAAAAGGAATTAATTTTTAAAACAGATTAGATGTCAAATTTATTATTTTAAAAATCCAACCAAATCCTAATATAAACGTCGAGAACTTTATTAATTTCTAAATTTTTAAATATAGATTTAAGCGGTTATAAACTATTCACAAATCTCTCCCTACCATAAACTTTATTCAATTTCATTCAAATCGTCCTTTATATTTATAAAATCTTGTTGGAGATCTTTTATTTAAAAAAAAGAAGATTGCAAAAATTGCATTGGACTACTTGATCAAAGAAAGAAAAAGAGAATAATACTTTCTTAAATTAAATTTGTGAAGAAAAACAGCTGCTTTTGCCAGAGATGACGTATCGATAACGTATTAAAATCTAATATAAATTTGATCGATATTTGTATAGGGATACCAAGTTGATGATGGTTAAGATTCAAATGCCAAATGATTTTATAAGTTAATAGGATATGCGGATTTAATAGAGTGAAAAAGACATTTTCAAGGAAGTGGCAGTCCTTGTCAATGGCAATCAACAACTACTTATTATTATTTGGGAACTTAAACGATGATTACTGAAACTAATTAGATTTAATTTTTTTTTATAAAGATTTAATGTATTTATGATTAGGAATTGGGGATCTCTGTATAAATTACACCCAGCGTTATACGTGTCGTCAAAGTGAAGCGAGTATCGAATGAATTTTACGTCCGCGAGGGCGGATTTAATAGATTTTCTCACGTTTTCATACTCCCGGTATAACACTATTTCCATTAAACAACAGGAATTTTATCATGATCCCCTAGTATTTTGATTTAACAAATAAGAGGGGTAATTTTTCGTAATTCATTAAATAGATCCCAAATCCCATGAGTAAATGCTACTCACACGATCTCGACATAACTTTGACATAACAAAATATCACGGGCTACTAATATCGAAGTTCTGCACAAAATATTTATCCCATAACAAAATGTATGAAAAAATTATAAACTTAATTTAAAATATTTGAGCACTTAGTGTATGAGTTATAATTCAAAATAATGATTTCTATTTTATAAATGAGCATGTGACTCACCTAGTATTATTTTAACTCTATAAAAATAAATTATATTTTATTATTTAAGCATAGTATAACTAATAATTAAATTGTTCTCTCCACTTATTTGAACATAATGTTATTTTTAAATATCTTATTTCATCTTAAAAGATTTTACTAACTAAACTAGTTGGCCTAACAATCTAATAAAATGATTATTACTCACAAATAAATGCTACTCACCTTTGAAAGAATTCCAAAGGAAAATTTGATGTTAGATGATATTTATTATATAATTTGAAATTTATTAAGTCACTAAGTGCATCGATGATGAATTTTCTTATTTCAAAAATAATATTATATTATCGATTTATCTCACTATTCATACAATAATATCATGCGATGAAAAATCTTCTAGTGATTTATCACTCACATTATAAAATCATATACTTGGAATCCTTGAAGTTTAATATATTAGATTTAGAAGGCCGCAAGTGGTTTAATTTACATTGACGAGATGAAGCAAGCAAGCAACTAAAAGCAAGTTAGGGAATTATTTAACATAAACAGATAAGTTATCTTCTCATTCACTAAAACATTAAAATTCAGGGAGTTCATAATAATTTGCCACCCCCATTCAAGCAACCAACTCGGGCATCTTTCAGTTTAGTGTTTACAAAACTCAAAACGACAACAAAACTCAATTTCAACATGAGACGCACACGGCACAAGTCAACAACCGCAGTCAAAATGATAATAAACAACACAACAACTCGACTCTTCCCTCTTCCTTCCTCTGTCTAAATTATCCTGTCGTTTCCCGTACAAATTAAATTAGCTTTTGCTTTTGAATTATGATTTGCGATTACGACGCCGTTTTGCGGACGTGATGATTCCTTTTCATTTTCTTTCTGTGGATTCCATTCTTTTTCTTTCTACTTGTTAAAACAACTTTCTCTCATTCTTTTCTTTACCTGTACACTTTTTCTTCCTATATATGAAAAGAAAGGTAAGTTAATAAAATTATTTTTAAAATGGAAATTAAAAAAAAACCGAAAAAAGCACTTTTTCCTTAAGTACTTATTGTTAGCACCTGCTGTTATTGTTATCAGTATAATTGTTTGGTTGGTTGGGTCTAGCTGGCCAGGCTTCTTGCCTCGGGAGTTCTTCTGTAACTATGATGAAGACGACCAATTCTGTAAGACCATTCTCTCTATGTTTTTGGTTTTGCTTTTATTGATTCTACTTGAGTGTGTGTGCATGTCAATAAGGACTATTGAGAGATATGATTATTGATGATTGATTGATTATTGATTTATTTATTTCTTTGTTTCATTAATCCTATGAATATAGCGGAAAGGAAAGAGCTTGTCCAAAAGCCAATAAAAAGAAAAAAATATGAAAAAAGGAGTGCTTTTTCATTCCGTTTGGTTTCTGGGAAGTGCTTTTCTTTTTGTTTGGTTCCTGGGAAATGCTTTCTGCTTCTGTCCGGTTTCTGGGAAGTGCTTTTTCCTTCTATTTGGTTGCTGGATTGTGAGGTAGATTATCCTCTGTTTTGCTGCTGAGAAGTGCTTTCTGCTTCCACGTCTGGGAAGTGCTTTTTAATTCTGTTTTATTGCTAGTAACCAATAGGATTTTTTTTTTTTTAACTATCTGAATTACTCTATTTTGTTAGAGGGAAAAAGCTTTAGGGTCTGGCCGTGTGGATTTCAAGTAGAAAATTGAATAATGAATATTGTATAATTTTCCCTTTTTTTCCTTAAATTTTTTTGTTTATTGATAATGGCACCTCATTTTTGTTTTTGGGGGGTCTTTTTTTTTTTTCCTTTTTTTATTGCACAGTGTCTTTGTTCGAAACACTCTGTTTGGTTGGAGGGAAAATATTATGAAAATTAAGGAATCAAATGTGAGCACATGTACTGTCTAACTCTTGTCAAAAAACCTGTGTTATAAGTCATTCACAGGGGTATGGGATGGTTATGGAGATTACAGAAAGAGGATTTTCAAGCTGAAGCCATTCTTTTCAAAGTGAAAAAAATAAATAAAGTAAAATTATTCAGTTTAATTGATGAATCTTCTCCCTTTCAGATTTCTGTTCTTTCAGATCCACCGAGTAGGTCATGCCTCTGCAGTCTATTCATTGCCGCTTCCTTGATTTGTAGTGTTTACTTCATTGGCAGCTCATTTGTGGCAAAGGAAAACAAGGAAGTGAGTTTCTATTCAATTAAAATTCTCGCTGACTTGTATGTTGCACATTGTAATGACAAAGGGCTGGTTGTTGTGCTACTGATGTTCAGCGGATCAATTTGGATATGCCAAAATGTCTGAATTAAGTAGAATTGCCCTAATTTTTTTGCAGAGATTAATGAGATGGGGACTTGTTCATAGCATGTACAGTGCAAAACCTGAAACTTGCAAGGTTAACCGTTATTCCAGTTTTCTAATGGCACACAAAGTTATCTAAATTCTTTCTGATTTCATTTTTCATTTCACATCTATTCTATTTAGAATCAACAATGCAGGCTTCCTGGAACTGAGGCACTACCAGAAGGAATAGTGTCCAAAACATCAAATCTGGAAATGCGGCCTTTATGGAGCTCCCCATCAAAACTTGTATGTGAGATTGTGAATGACCATTGTTAGAATCTAATAGCACATAATCTATAATCAAATTCTAGTTAATTTATCTGTGATTGCTTTTAAGTAAATGGCAAATAAAATCCTGTTCACTCATACGCAGTTTCCTTTTCCTGTGAGTCATGGGCTGTTTGTTGCTGAGGTTCATGAACTTGAATTTTCAAAGTTTTTTTCTTGTCATTTCTTTTTAATGCTTATGCTACATAGTTTTGTGTCAGAACAATCAAAGGCCTCCAATGAACTTGTTAGCCATCGCAGTTGGAATTAAGCAAAAGAAGATAGTTGACCAAATTGTTAGAAAGGTCTTGGCCCCTATTCTGCTGCCTCTTTTGTTCTCATAATTATCTTACAAGTTTTGTGCTTGATTTCCATCTTCTTGCTGCAGTTTCCTTCGAAAGATTTTGTTGTGATGCTTTTTCATTATGATGGTGTTGTGGATGAATGGAAAGATTTAGTGTGGGCTGATAGTGCCATACATGTATCTGCAGCTAATCAAACAAAATGGTATTTAAGTTTAATCAGAATAACTGTTTTCCTAGGCACGAGGGGCGCGTGTGTATCTTCATGGTTAATTTTTAAATTTTACAATGCTTTCTGGTGTAATAGGTGGTTTGCAAAACGTTTCTTGCATCCAGACATTGTTGCTGAGTATAATTATATATTCCTCTGGGATGAAGACATTGGCGTTGAGAATTTTAATCCAAGACGGTAATTAGACATGGTTTCATTTTAGCTTTTATGTTTTTAAAGTGATCAACAGCAAAATTCTGTGCCTACAATTCATGCATAAAATGTAGAAAATCTTAATTATCTTGCAAAACAAAACTGTATGTATTTGTGTACTTTGCGTTTGCTGGAGCTAGCTCGATCTCATAGCTAGAGTACCGAACCTTTTGTAGGTATCTGTCAATTGTTGAAGATGAAGGGCTTGAGATATCTCAGCCAGCACTTGATCCTGTTAAGTCAGAGGTTCATCATCCAATTACTGCACGTCGAAGAAATTCAAAGGCACACAGGTTTGTGTCAAATTAGTTTATCATTTACTTGGTCTTAATACTGTCAAGTTAATATTGCCTTTTACACAAGCTTTAACCTTCTCTATGCTGAAACCTTGGTGACTGTATTGCTTAATGTATCAAGACCCACTGGTCCTACTTATAACCTTGTCTCTCTTGTAATCTCTTACATTCAGAGCTGTGCTTTCCTGCTTATATTCCAGATGTTGCTGTTAAATGATGTCTGTAACAGATTCTTAACAGTCATAGTACTGGCATTTTCCTCAATTGATTATAATTTTACCATTCAAGAATTTGATTAGTTCAACCTTTTCAAACCAACTTTCAAACAGGAGGATGTACAAGTTCAAAGGTAGTGGAAGGTGTGATGATTCCAGCACTGCTCCTCCATGCATTGGGTAAACGGTCACTTTCTCTATGTTTCCTCCCTCACCCACACCACCAACCCCCCCCCCCCCCCCAAAAAAAAAAAAAACAACTTTTCTTCTTAACTTATCTATTCCATCCTTATGATTATCAATTATTTTATTCCGTTTTGCAGTTGGGTAGAAATGATGGTGCCTGTGTTTTCAAGGGCTGCTTGGAGATGTGCTTGGTATATGATTCAGGTATAAAAAGCTTTGCAACTGTTTTCTTTTGGAAGGTGTACGATCAAGATTCTGTTTGCAATCTTCATACTAGTCAGACTTTGTAGTTATTGTTCTCTTAATTACTTTTTCTTCACCAGAATGACTTGATCCATGCATGGGGCCTGGACATACAACTTGGCTATTGTGCACAAGTAATTTTCTATAAGTCCTGTCAGTCCAATTTCTCATTCTCTCTGCTGTATTAATGGCATTTAACTATCTTTCAGGGTGATCGAACCAAAAATGTTGGTGTAGTTGACTCTGAGTACATAGTTCATCTTGGTCTTCCTACACTTGGTGTCAGTACAGACCCTAAGGCAAGTGCTTGAATTCACATCAATAACAGAATCTTGAGACTGAGCTGGTTCAAGAGTTGTCGATTCTCATAATATAATGTTAAAACATTTAATTCTTAATCGTAAATTCACCATCTGTCTAAACTAGAATTATAAGAACGCTCTGACTCATGTCTGTTATCTCATTTTTTACCACCTGTTTCTTGCAGTTAAACACAGTTGGACAGGCTTCTGATGATCTGGAGCAAATTGCAGACCCAGTTGCATTGGTATGTATTTTGAACCTTAAGTTGCCTTTCAGCACATTCTTTATCTGTACATAATGGATATTCATTCTCCACGGAATTGCAGGCACCATCACAATCCCGTAGATATGATAATCGGCCTGAGGTAAGATCCCTTCATTGTTATTGTATTTGAAAAGTGCTTTTTTCCTGTTCAATACAAAGTCGATTCTACAAATTTGGCTCTTTCCATGCATGTGCGTGCATTTTCAACATATAAATTATTGGTTTATTTTTACCCACAACTGTGTTTATAGGTCCGAAGACAGTCCTACATCGAAATGCAGATCTTCAGAAATAGATGGAAACATGCTGTAGATGGCGACAAATGTTGGGTCGATCCATATCAACAGTCAGCAAACCAAACCAGTCATTAGTTCTGTTAACATATCATAGGGCATTTTTCAAAGCATGAAACAAGATTTTGCTTCACAACCAAACACAGGCACAAATACTTCCTGCATGCACAAATTACCATCCATACAATTCTTTATCTGATGACACCAAACATCTTAGAACTGCTTATCCTAGAGCACATAGGATAAAACAGTTGAGACTTGGCTGCTGTTTCATAGCAAATGCTGGTCACTTATTTTGCCAAAATGGGGTAAGTCATTCGGATTTCTCCTTGTGGTTGCTTCATTCATTTTCTTTTACTTTGGTTTTGTGTTTCAGTAATTATTTGTGGTCCAGCCTAACGCAATGTAAATAAATATATTTTGTGGGTTGAGAATTGTTGTAAATATAATTTTTCTTGTTGATTGCATTGCCATGTCCCTTAATGTATTTCCAATTCTCTATACAATCTTTTTCTTTTATTCGATGCATGGATTATTCTAATGCAATGTGCTAAATTTAACTTTAATTATATCATTGGAAAAAAAAATAAATATATTACACAATTTTTTTTAATGGGATGATATGGTGTTCACTATTCTTATGTACATCGATCTACACGGGCCGCCTGCTTACTTGATCAATCATGATTTTGTAGCACAAAGTGAATTATGTGAAACTATTGATTCACCAGATTAATGCTCCATTCTATGGTAGATCGCCATAATGCACGGTAATTGTACCAGTTAAATCATTAAAATGTAAAGTTTTGATTTAGTGGACAACGTAACTCACTTTATCAACATAATATTGTTTAATCAATCTAAAATTTTAATACAATTCACGAGAAATTTTAAAATTATCTATCACATATCTGAATGCTCATCGTCTAGCGAGCATTGGTGCTCACTGCATCATCTTCCTTAAAATACATAATTTCAGTTTTATTAATTAGCTTGAAAGAGAAAATATATTTAAAATCCCCTAATCTAACTAGTAAGTCAATATTCTGAGAGGCCCATTGTGTCTAGCCACTCTCTGAAGCCCGTACAGTCATAAATAAAATAAAATAAAATAATTAAAAAAAAAAAAAAAACAATAACAACAACAACAAAAGTCATACGATTGCTTTCTCTAGTCTCTTAACTGGCAGCACTTTTCTAGGAACAATCCGTATAGTCAGGGGTTTAAGGCATTTTCCTTCTACTCCAAATCAAAATCTCTAGGGTTTAAGGCACAATTTACAAAAATGCCCCTCCTCCGCCTCCTCCTCCGCAGTAGCAACCACCACCATCGCCGATTCTCCTTCTCTCTCCTCCACCGATTCCACAACCTTGGCCTTAACCCCAATTCTCCAAACCCGAACCCTAGTCCCATTTCCGCACGCGGCTACGCATTCTCCTCCGCCGAAGAAGCCGCCGCAGAACGCCGCCGACGCAAACGCCGGCTCCGCATCGAGCCGCCTCTCCACGCCATACGCCCCAACCCAACTCAGCCTCCACCGCGTGATCCTAACGCGCCTCGCCTCCCCGACACAACCTCAGCCCTCGTCGGCCCCCGTCTCAACCTCCACAATCGCGTTCAGTCCCTCATCCGTGCCGGCGACCTCGATGCCGCCTCCTACTTGGCCCGCCAGGCTGTTTTCTCCAGGATTCGTCCTACTGTGTTCACTTGTAATGCGATTATAGCCGCTATGTATCGGGCGAAACGGTACAATGATGCTGTTGCTCTGTTTAAGTATTTTTTCGATCAAGCTGATATTGTGCCTAATATTGTGTCGTTTAATAATTTGATTAATACTTATTGTGATGAGGGGAAGGTGGATGAGGGGATGAATGTTTTTAGAAGGATTATTGAAACGGCATCAGTTGGTCCTAGTTCTAATACTTATAGGCATTTGACAAAAGGGTTTGTTGATGCTGGGAGAATAGGGGAGGCTGTGGATTTATTGAGGGACATGTTGAGCAGACAGTTAGGAGCGGATTCATTAGTTTATAATAATTTGATATCTGGGTTTCTGAACTTGGGGAACTTGGAGAAGGCGAACGAATTGTTTGATGAGTTGCAACAAAGGTGTTTGGTTTATGATGGGGTCGTGAATGCAACATTTATGGAGTGGTGGTTTAACCAGGGGAAAGATAAGGAGGCGATGCAGTCGTACAAATCTTTGATGGAGAGGAATTTTAGGATGACTCCGGCCACTTGTAATACCCTTTTGGAGGTTTTGTTAAAGCATGAAAAGAAAGAAGAGGCACAGGCTTTGTTTGAACAGATGTTGGATAATCATCAGCCACCCAATATTCAGGCAGTGAATTCAGAGACATTTAATATCATGGTCAATGAATGCTTTAAGCATGGGAAGTTTTCAGAAGCTATTGAGACATTTAAGAAAGCAGGAACGCATCCAAAATCCAAGCCTTTTGCTATGGATGTTGCGGGATATAATAATATTATTGCTAGGTACTGTGAGAATGAGATGTTGGAGGAGGCAGAGAAGCTGTTTAGAGAAATATCCACAAAGTCTTTGTCACCTGATGTAACGACTTTTAGGACGTTGATTGACGCTTATTTGAAGGTGGAGAGAATTAATGATGCTTTGGAATTGTTTAACAGGATGGTGGAGTCCGGTTTGCGCGTGGTTGTGGGTTTTGGGACTAAGGTGTTTAGTGAGTTAATTGCCAAGGGTAAGATTGCAGAATGTGCACCAATTTTAACAAAAATGGGAGAGAAAGATCCTAAACCCGACTTCTTAATATATGATGTAGTGGTCCGGGGCTTGTGCAATGAAGGTTTATTTGACATGAGCAAGGATATAGTTGATCAAATGATGAAGTATGGTGTTGGTATTACTCCTGCTCTGCAAGATTTTGTACGCGAGACTTTTGGGAAAGCTGGTCGAGGTGAGGAGATCGAGAGAGTTTTGACTGCAGATAGGTGCGGATATGCCGCTGCGCCTCTTCCACCTCCTCAAACAAGTGGACCACCTCAAATGACCGGACAGCGGTATTCAGGATACAATAGAATGGCCGGAGAGCAGCAGTTTGGATCAAATCAAATGGCCAGACAGCACTCTCTAGGACCTAATCAAATGGCAGGACAGCAGCACTTTGGATCATATGAAATGAGGGGGCAGCAGTCTTTTGGCCCTAATCAGATGGCCGGACAGCAACACTTCACATCGAACCAAATGATGGGACAGCAGTCTTTCAGGCCTAATCAAATGTCAGGACATCAGCAATTTGGATCAAACCAAATGATGGGGCAGCAGTCCTTTGGACCTAATAAAATGGCAGGAGAGCCGCCATTTTCACCATTGCAAAGGATGGGACAGCAGTCTTCAGGACCTGGTCAGCTGTTGGGACAGCAGTCTCTAGGCCCCAATCAAATGGAAAGACAGCAGCCTCAAGGATCTTATCAAATGTGGGGACAGCAGGCTTTTGGATCCAATCAAATGGGAGGACAGCAGCCTTCTGGATACAATAGAATGGGTGAACAGCAGCAATTTGAATGGCAGCAAATGTCAGGGCATCAGCAAAATACAATGGCTCAGTGGACAGGACAGCCACCATCAGCACCCTCGCAAACAGCTGGTCAGCAACAATCTTGGCAGCCTCAAACATTAGCACAGCAGCAGTCATGGTCTCAGGCAGCTGTGCAGCCACCTATTGGATCTCCTCAAGAAGATCAGAATCCATCCAGGCCCCCTGAATGGCAGGAAAACCACCAACAGGCAACAGCTTGATTCTGATGTACATGAAGTTACAGATGGAATGGCCTGGTTTCTACAGGATATGCTTTGTTGGTGAAGAAAATTGCTACGTCATTGTTGTATGTTGAGTATCATTTTCAGCTGTAGTTATAAAATGGCAAAATTTGCTCAAGTATAATAATGAGGTAGTTTTGCTAAGAAATTCTCTCTTCATATAGATGTTATGCAACTATGTGAAGTGACCGATTAATTATTCTCCTGTCTTGGATCTCACATATTTATTACAGATGTCTTAATTGATTAAGAACTTCTTATGCAATGGTATGTTGTGACTTCAAATTTAGTGCTTAGCATATAAGTGTAGCCCTTTTTGAGTTTTATAGGCATTAGTTAACTTATTCCTCCCATTTTATTGTGGCATAGGGCTGGGATAATCTGGAATTTAGGATATGACAAAACTTGTCCTTTTTGTTTTATCAGAATTTATGAAATACAGGGATGCCATCAAAGTTGAGTACCATCTCATTTCCCATGCATTTGGTGGTAATTATTTTTATCTGTATACCTTGTGGAAACACTCTGTATGTATATAGGTAATTGCATGGAAACTGCCTGGTGGTATATGTTATGTTTACAACAGTCTATTTATTTTATGCGTCTTAAGAACTCTTATCTTGATGTATTTCATTTTTATTGAGAAAATGATTTTTTCTTGATGAGCTTTCAACAACAGTCACTTTATTTTCCAGTTCTGGCACTGGATATAGAGAGTGATTATCTCTTGGTTCTGGATCTTTTGCAAGTTTTTGTTTCTTAGGTTGATATTCTTAACCTGAAATTTTCATCATTCAGCTAATTGCATAAAATTCTGTGTGATTCTGATAACGGTCCAGTACCTGTGCCTAGCCTCACTGAAAAATATGGCCTCGGCAGGCTGAAAATTTCCATCTTCTGTAAAAATTCGTCCTTGCTAGCTTTTTATGAGAAGCTTTTATATAAATGGACATCTGGGTCAAGAATTCGAGTATCTCCACGTGTGTTGTTCAGGTGATTTTCATCTTTCTTTGGAAGCAGATTTTCAGGCAGGTTGATCTGGGTGGCTTAGGCTCCAGTATGAGTTTTTGATACATTCTATTTGTAGATCTCAATTGAAGCCACAAACAAATTAGACAAACAACTTATACAAACTGATATGACAAGTAAAATATGATTGGTCGATTGACATTTACATGTCAAAGGTTGTCATTTTCTATTTTGAGGTCCAATGTCAACGTGAAGAGGAAGACGCTATTCATCTAAGAAGAAATGTTACTGCATTCTATGAATAACCCAGAAAAATGTAACCGATCAAGAAAGAAATCAGTTCCTCCCATATTTCAGTAGTTTATGGCTTTATGCTAGTGATGAAGATCCTGATAATAATATTCTTGCACTGCAGAAACCATAGCAATTTATGAAATCAAATCCTTCGACAAAGCTTAAAATCCAAAGTACCCCAAATGGAATGTATCAAAGATTGTGTAACGAACTCATAAAAAGATGTAAAAGTTTCTATATTAATGCTTTATTCCTCTCAAAAAAAAATTTCTTTCAAAATTAGCCAATAAAGTATTACTTACACTTTGTTATGGCATGAACAATGAGATCAACCCAACCCTACAAAAAATTCGAGCTGCGGCATCGCACCATGAAAATTTAAAAGCTTAAATAGTGTTAAAGAAAAGTGCAAAATACTGCCTAGTCAATTGTCAAAATTCCATCACCATTGAACTGATTTTAAGCAAGGGCTCCAGTGCATTAGGAGCAAACTTTCTAGCAAAGAGATAACACCTTGATGTTCTCTGCTCATTATACAAACATAATGAGCCATTGCCGTTCCTAAGGGATTGTATAAATTCTACTGTAACATTCTCTTTCTTGTACATCGCTGGGTGTGGCCCCAACAATGACCAGTCAACCCAAGTCACACTCCGGTTAGCCATCAGTGATCCGTGGAATATGTTCAGGTAAGTTGGAATGTAATGCTCATCAGGATAGCAAGAAGGCTTACAGTATTTCCTGAAAACTGTAAGGTACTTGGTGTCTGAGACAATATAAATGGCCACCTTACGTTGCATTTCAAACCACTGGGACCCTTTCCGCCATTGATAGATCTTGATATCAGGACGCATCCAGCGGCTGTAGCGTCCACGACCATAACGCGAGGGATCATCATATGACTCAACAAAGCTGTATGGAGAACCTGTGAGATACTTGTAGACAGTTGGGAAATTATAGATTGGGATACAGCTCTCAGACAGAAGAACAAATCGCTCGTTTGACATGTCTAGCAGAGCATTTGCTAGAAGTCGTTTCTCGGCATCAGCCATTTCAACAGTTCCCCATCCAACATTCTGAAGATAAATAAAAAGAACAGTTCATTAGGAGAAAACAGAAAATTAAAACAGATGCACAAAAATAAACTGCTAGAGAAAGAGAGATGCAAGAGCTAGGCTTAGATGGAAGAAAGGGAAAATGAACACTGATTTTTAGGAGCATGAAAAATTGGGAAAGGCAATTAAAAGATACCATATAAAGCAGAAAAATGCACGGTAAACTCAGAGTATAGACTTTTGTTATGTATGGATTAAAAATGAACTTACAATTCCACTGCCATTAAGTTTGGGTAGAACCTATGTGCTCTCTATTAGCCCACTAATCCAACTACTCTTAAAATCATAGGTTTCATTTCACATGCTAGGTGATTTTCACCATCAATATTCCAGAATTATTAGACTGATAATTCATTTACTACACAGAATCTGCGAAAAAAAAGCTTCAAATAATTGGTCCACATACAAAAACAAGTATATCAAATATGCTAGGCTTATTTTACATGGAAACTTCAGATAACATATCAAGTACATGAAATTTGTTATCACGTTTCTGAATTATCAAGGCCAGAATCTATAAAAATCCATGACATCAGGACTTAAAACATATCTAGTCAAAAACCAAATAATTAAAAATAGAAAAATAATGAAACTCCAGTAGGAACCATTCCAGCTTCTTTTCCTTCTTCGTTTGGCTAGAGCTCATTCTTGTTTGGCATGATAATGCAATAGATAGACTAAAAGAGGACATAAACCAGAAACCAAATATCCCCAACAGATTCATCCTGTGATGGCCACAGGCATGTTAACTTCTTTCTTAGTAATCTCTCCCCTCTGTTACAACATTTGATTTAAATTTCCAAGAAGCTCAGATCTCTGAGTTGCTAATTCATCCAACTAGAGGCTCTGTAAGGTTATTGTCAAGTCTAGACAATCCTAAAACTGGAGCAGTTTGTAAGGCTGGGCTGGTGAATTATCTAAGCTTTTGGACAGCATAGTTCACACGGTTCTTTCACCCGAACTGAAATTCCCTATATCTGGAGGTAGGATAGCTAATCAAAAGTTCTAAGCATCCACATAGAACCACAGCTCTATTAGATTGTCCATCAGACTGCATCCAAGCCTTTAAATGGGATTCAAGGGAAGGATAATTTTCAATTTTTAGAAACAAAGATGCAATATCTAACAACTAATTGAACTGTGAAACTCATCTTAATATAAACAGAGAAGAATACATTTCAAATCTTTTAGCTTCCAAAATCCCCAGGAGTTGGTGTTGCAAAATAATATAGCATACTTCCTCTAAAAAACAATCACATCATGAACACTATCCAGAGACAACCCCAAAACATATCATAAATTCAAATTCTCAGAGAGAAAGAATAAAGATTGAAATAGTTCATTACTAAATTCGAGTCCTCACAACCATGCACATTGAAATTTAATCAACAACCGTTCTTCTCAAATCTTGAAGAGATTCTACAACTACGAAGGTTGAACTTCACTTAACTCACTCAGATAACAAACAAACATAATAACTCATAAAGGACCTTATCATATATCAATTGAATTTTCAACATATACAACAAAATCTCAAAAAAGAAACATAACAAATTACCTGACTAGGGATTTGCCTCCCATAAAAGGGAGAATCACTGGAGACAGTGAGCTTGTACCCTGGCAGCGCATGAACATAAATGGAGAAATACTTCCCATGCCCTTTGAAAAACCTCTCCCACAGAGGCAACAAGGGCAATGGCCCTCTTGTCAAAAACATAAAGGCTATTTTAGGAGTCCTCTCAAATGGGTACTCTTCTTTGCAAGGCACCATTGAAGCCCTCCAAAAGAGCTGTTCATCGGTCATTTTATGACTCAAATTCGCAGGACTAATAAACTTGTCGATGTTTAAGTAATCAATATCATCACAAGTTTGAACAACCGCGCAATTCCCCTGGAGAGTCGACAAAGGACCTGAATAATGATTAGCTGAAAATAAAAACGACTGTGCTGTGAAATACCGATTCACGTGTGAACTGGTTGCTAATCCTATGATTATTCCTGCTACGAAAACAACCAAAAACGACAGTATTTGCACCAGTTTAAGTAACCCCACGTACTTCTCCGGCTCCTCTTTCTCCCCTCTACTCCTCGCCATTTATTCCTTTCACCGATCGCCACTTTCCTCTAAATCTCAGAAGCAACGAAATAAATTTTTGTATTCGTTAGTTTCCCAAACAACAACACAACAACAACTGAATATTGAATTAGTTTTCAACAAAGTGAAAACTAATCAACACCGATAAATTTTGACTGATCTTGTTGACTCAGATCTTTCTTTCACAATCGGAAAGAAAAATAAATTAATATAAATAAATTCTTATATTAGTTTAGCTACTTGCTCAGATCGCCAGGGATGGGTATTGAAGCAACGGGGAGTGTTAAACACTGGATCAAGTTGACGATTCTACACGGAAAAGAAATTAATAAAATAAAATAAAGAAAATGGAAATTACATGTGATTTGTGTATGGGATAAAAAGAGATTCAAAAGAAAGTGGTGTGGTTGATGATTTTGATTGAAAACGAAATCGATTTGAGTGATTTTGGAATTTAAAGAGACGAAGTTTTCGAGTGAGAGATTTGGAGAGAGAAAGAGAAGCCAAGGCCGAAGGGGAAACAATGATACTTGATTGTACTACAACAACCACAAAGTCACTTGAAGGGAATCACAATGTAAGAAGCAAACAGGAATAAATAAAAGACCATTTGAAAATTTATTAATAAAGTGATTTAAAAAAAAATTATAGTAACGATAAGATTAATATTATCGTTCGTTTTGTCATTTTTTTTTCAATTAAAATCTTAAACGAAATTTTATTTTATTTTTTTAATTTAAATGACTGAATTTTGAGTGTAAATTATTTTTGTAGGATCATTATTTGATCGCCACTTTTTATTTTTTTTTTTCCAGCTTCCAAGACTATATGTCGACTGCAATGAAAAAAGGAAACTAACGAGGTTGGCATCAAGTTCCAATTTAGTAATCTGACAAGCAGAGAGATTTCAATAAAAGCGGGAAGGAAAATTAATGATGTTAAGTTTTTAATAAATGTTAATGCCAAATGAAGAATTTTTTTAATTAAACTATTTATTTTGTAATAACAGTAACTCAAAAAATAATAATATTGGCTTCGTAAAAAAAATCTTTTGCTGATAAAAGAAAATCATAGCAGTTCAACATAAATTTAGCTAACGCATCCGCCAAATAATTAAATATCACTTACCCACATACTCTTAATATTTTTAATTATATAGTTTTCATTATTTATTTAAATATTACTAATATAAATCTTTTTTCATTAAATTATAAATCTAGAAAATTTTACCAGTTAAATTCTTATTTATTTCTTGTCTTCGATGTCGAACCGATTAATGTGAATGATGAGTGAGATGTATTATCTTTTCAACAAAAAGTGAGTAAAAATAAGACTTATGAGTTAAGTATTCGGCTCCAATACGTTCATCGCTCGAACATTTTGAAATGTTGCATATCTTTGACTCGAACAAAGTCAAATTCGATTTAGAATGTTTAAAATAAAATCAAACGAATCTAATAGGAATGGGGTTTAAAGACACGTGTCCAAATATTTTTCTACAACATAACCTTCTAGAGAAATCTAAGCTTGATTCGACGATCATGTTGAAATTTTAGGGAAAAAAAAATTCACATATTTTACATTTTAATAGTATTTAAGTCAAATTATGGGACCTTAGCAGGATTTCCCCAATAAATTATCGTTGCAATTTATGCACTTGTATTAACATCCTCGGTAATATCATGGATATATAGTTTTTTTTTTTCTTTTTTTGGCCCTTTTTATTTAAAGAAGTGCTTAGTTTGGAAGCTACTTGTTTGTTTGGCAAAGTGCTTTGATAGCAACGACTTATCGGTAAACTGCTTAATGCCTGTTGCTGTTGCTATTGGTGCCCATTGATGCTGACGTGGATAGAGTGGGGCGGCGGAAGATGAAGCAACTTGATTGGTGGGGCTTTGCAGATGATATGGTCAAACATCGGGACAAGGCTGAAATGCGCTCTGTGCTCATGTTACTCGCACTTTCGAGTGAATGCATTTTATTTTCTTTTGTGTGTTTTTGGACTATGCAAAGCCGTTTGGGCCCAAAGAAATAATTCAAAACTAAAGCCCATTACGAATCCAACAATTGAAGCTCAAACTTAGAAAATGGTGATGCTATGCCTATTTAGTTTGGAAACTTAATTTTGTATTCCAACTTATGAGTGATAAATAGAAATTTATTATTTGAATTAAAAATAATAAAACTTAATAATTATTTATCACTTGAGCCAGGCAGATAGTCACAAGTCATTTGCCACATCAGCTGAGATATAAAATTTATAAAACATTGTTGTTTAGAAATTACAAATATTAATCCCACCATAATCAACAAGGGGAGACTCAAAATCGCAAACTCAAAGCCTTCAATTTAAAAAACAACTAGAGGAGGTCCCTGATCAATTTAATTAAGAATGTATTGACAATTGAGACATGTTTAGTGTGCTTGAATTGGATTTTTGTGCTGGTGTAAAATTGCGACGAGCGAGCACGTGATATTGAGTTCAGTGCACTCGAGCAAAAATTATATGACATGCATGCATGTAATAAAACAATAAACGACAAGCGCTGCACGACATAAAACGTGGACGGCGTGCCATTTATTGACGTATCCATAAACGTCACCTCATACAGTTTTCACTTGTGAGTAAAATTTTTACAGGATGCATCTTCGTGGCAAAAGCGACAATGATATGCCAAAGAAATAGTATAAACAGCATACCCCGTCAAATGGTATTTCTTATAACGTTTCTTTTACTCTGGAACAAAAATGGTATGTCCTGTATCTATTTGACAAAATAATAATTAACATGTGATTTGTTTTGATTAATTTTCTAGCATCACATCATATAGTTTTAACTCTGATAAGCATAACACGTGAAATGATATATTTTACAATTTTTTTTTTACTCCAGAATAAAAATGGTCTGTCCTACATCAATTTGACAAAATAATAAACAACGTGTGATTTGTTTTGATTAATTTTTGAGCATCACATCATATAATTTTAACTCTTGAGTGAAATTTTTACAACATGCCTCGTGACGAAATTATTGATAACACTTGATTTTGAGTATGCCACGCTTGGCCATCGGCGGCCACTAGTTGAAGACCCCAACTATGAAATAAGCTAGCGGTCACTTTCATTCTCGTCTCTTGGTAGCCTTTTCAGCTGTTATTTTGTTTTTTTTTTAAAAAAAAAAGAGAGATTTTTTTCCAATAACCACTTTTTAATTTCAATTATAACGTAATTATAACGAACTTTAAATATCTGAAAAAATAATGTTATTATACGTCTTGCGTGTTTTTAAAAATATGGGAGCGAGGGCACAGGATCTAAATCAATTAGAGTTTTCTTTCCAGTTGAGCTCATAGAATTTCTAAATTAAGATTAGTAAGATATATATATATTTTTTAATAATTGTATGTATGAATAAGATTTTTTTTTTCTTCACCAATATGCGTTCACTTCCAGGTGTCTGATACGAAGAGAGCTGACACTGGGGTCACCGCGGTCTGTGCCAGCCCAGCTCCATCTCTCTGCAAGCATCTTTAGGATGATTTAAGCTACTTCGGATGAGGATGAGCTTAGGGTTCATGATGTTAATTTTTTTACTAATTTATACACGGTTGATGCGAATTCCATTAATGGCAGTTTTATTCCTAATGATTTTCCTTGTATTGATACTAACAAGAAGCACATCATGGAGAGACTTGTGGATGATGAGGAAATCTGAGAAACTATTTTTAGCATGAAACTTTAACGGTGCCGGGACCTGACGGCCTGCATTGCTATTTTTTACCAATCTTAATAGGAGGTGGTCGGCAAGTTAGTCTGCAAGCGTGTTAAATACGAAGCAACTGTATCTAATAATTTTACAGAGATGCTGATCGTTTTAATCTAAAAAACTAATAGTTTGACTAGGTTAAAGCTTTTCCGCCATGTTAGCCTCTGCATGATAATGACAATCTCCCCTACAGGGTTACCTACGAAATATAGTTCTTCTCTGTGGCATGTGGTGGGTACGATTTGGCAAAATGTCATAAATGGTGTACGTTACCAAGTTGAAAACTCTTCAAAAACTCATAAATATGGCTTATAACAGCACTTCAAGCAACTCCTTTAATCGCACCTGCTCAAAATTGACCTTACTTGGAGCTGGAAAGGAACACTGAGTTCAAAAAATTTCCTCTGGCTTACTATCCAAAACAAATTAGAGACCAAAGCAAGGCTTACTAGAAGATACATTCTGGCTGAAAGTCAAAGGTGAGTGGTGCGAAGGCAGCACAAAAAATTCTCTACACGCTTTTAGAGACTGTGTGTCAGCCAAGCATATGGGTTATAATTGTGAAGAACAATTGAAGGGATCACAATTTCAAATATAAAACAAAAAAAATGAAACAAAGATGAAATGAATTTCAAATGTAAAACAATAGTTGGCTTGTATTGTTGAATAATGCAATGAAAAGAAGTATGAAACAGTAGCAAATGGTGCCGATAATTTATAACGAATAACATAACAAGAAGAAAGATAAAAGAGTGGCAAGTGTGGAATTAATTTATATTAAATGATATAATAAAAAGAGAGATAAAAAAATAGCAAGTGGTGACAATAATCGTATTGAATATTATAATAAAAATATTGGCATGAGTTTTAAGTACTTTTCACACCCATGATTAATTAATTGTTTACAAAAAAAAAAATTAACCTATAGTCATCATATTATAGGTGAAGTGGTGCATAGATATGCAGTAATAAAATATATGATATTGTTATGTGATTTCTTCACATTCATGCACATGAAACACGACACAGTACCACGTAGTGAATAATATAATAAAGACAAACATGAAAAAGTAACGACGAGATTTGATTAATATAATAAAGACAAAATTAAAAAAAATAAAAGGAACCATCACCCGCCACACTTCTCACCAATGACTATGAGTTTTCTCCCAAGTATTGGATATGTGTAGGGTTTGTAAAATTAACGTACCGATTATTTTAAAAAGAGAGAGGAAAAAAAAGTGAAGTGGCGGCAACAATGAATAGTTAATATGGTATTATGTAATTAGTAAAATATTTTAAGGATATTTTTTATATTACATATTTTTTAAAAAAAATTATTTAATCTTTATTTTTAAAAATTTAAATTTTTAAATTTTTATTAATAGAAGTAAATTAATTTATTTAAATATAATAAGTTCTATTAAAAAAATAATTAAACTCTGAAAAAATTTTAAAAAATACTTATGGAATTAAATAAAAGCTAATGATTACTAAATAAGCCATAATAAATATACATTAATTAAAAAAATTAGCTATGGACTACTTATTTTTTATTTTTTTAAATACACATTTTTTTCTCAATTTCACTTGAAATTACATTTTTTTGGCATTGGACCACTTCCTTCTGCACACGACAAATGACTCTATCACCTCCCAAATGTAAAATCATAATTTAATGTTGTAGTTTCAATTTTCATCTTTCTCCAATAAAATTAATTTCTTTGAGCTGAATCTCCCCCAATCTATTTGAGGGAACATACTTTTGATTTTTTTTTTCACATGTTCTAACTTACTTAACATGCTTCAATGTTTTCTTCAATTTCCAGGATTTCTATGAACCGAAGAAGAAGAAAATGTAATCCTTAGTGTAGTGAGGAAATGGCAATTTTATCGTAATGATGTAATCAAGAGTATAATAGCATGTAGAGGGAAGTAAATCGGTGTAAGAAAATGTAACTTCGGTAGAATTGAACTAAAAAAATATAAGATATGAGTATTATTAAAAAAGCACAAAAAACAGTGGATAATTGCTCTAATTAAAATTTATAAAATTATTAATGGACATGTGACACAAAATCTAATAAATTTTAGCGGAAACAGAAACATATTAATTAAATCTAATAAATTTTAGAGGGAACACAGACGCATTAATTCTTTTCAAATTCTCAGGTGATTCATTTCCTTATTCTGATGCTCGTCTTAAAATCATAAAGCGAATCGTCAATAGGTCTAGAGTCTCTTTTTCATTCCTTTCATGTGATTCGTTCCCATCTTAACTTGTTTTGTTTTGTTTTGTTTTTATTTATTTATTATTTTTGGAAGGAATAATTATTCAATCTTAAAATTTTCATCAGTCAAATAATTTGAATTGATATTTTTATCCTAATAATCATAAATAAAAAAATTTCATCTTTTCGTCCTCCTTGGATGGTCTAGCAATTATAAAAAATCAGTGGACCCCAATAACTCTGTTTGTGTAAAGACAATGACCGTGGATCGAGATAAACTTATCCTTGTCCAAAAGATTGATTATTTTGCTTTCTCAAGTTGCACCCACATTGTTTATTTGAAAATGATCTGTTACATGGTATGCCATTCTTTGTAAATTTATTACTACAGATATATATCATTATCCGTCAATAAATAAGACATTATTTATAATAGAAATTTTTTTCTACAGTTCATATATATATATATCATAACATTCAATACCCAATGATTACAGTTTATATAACATACACACCCAATAATTCTCACGAGTACATTATCGCGAAGCAAATCTTTAAAAAGATATTAGTAGTAACTTAAGTGTGTGTGTGTATATATATATATATATAAAGAGAGAGAAGGGGGCATTCATAAACTTCTTGTGGCTTCTATTCTATTCTAATACATCCAAATTTGACTTGGAAAAAACAGAACAGAACAAAATCAAATTGGAGATTATGTACACAACACAAATATGTGTATAAGCCAAACAAAGACTCACAGGTTAAGTTTCCAGCAGGGAAAGTTAATTAAATAAAGTCCCACAACCACGTTTAGAGACTCAACACCTTTCACGTTACACTTTAATCATTAAAAAACTTGTCACCAAATATGCTTATTTTTATTCTGATAATTCTTCTTTTTAATGTTGTTTAAAAAAATTATCAATTAATTAAGCACATAATTTTTTTTTCAAAATTGTTATTAAAACTAAATTTCTATGCGAAGAAGCCCTACTCAAAGAGTTTGAATCCATCTTTAGAGTCTTAAAATTAATTTAAAAAATATTAAAAAATCAATAAACACCGTACGAAGACGGACCTGATAAAATAGTCAACTAATAATAGTTGTATTGCGGGTGCCATGTAGTTTTTAAATTTTTTGCAGGGGTGGTTGGCAACGACCTCGAATGAGTCCGAAGTTGTTCTTCGAAACGTGGGCCAATCCAAACAGAGCCTATAAACAAAAGCAAACAAAAGTTCATTTTTTTTTGTAATAAAAAAAAACCAGAAAATGCCTTTGTCTTGTTTTGCCCGCAAATTATTTTCATGATTTTTTTTCTTCAGTTATTACGCACGACACCACCTCACCTGTAGTATCTGCAGACAACTAAATTTGGGGGAATGCTGACATGTCACGTGGGGTGATTAAATTGTGCAAAAATAAACTTTCCAAATACTTCTTATTATTAAAATTTTTGTTTTGAAAAAAAAATTTGCCTGCCCAGTGTTGAATTTGACGGTCATCCCACGAAAGGCAAAAAGCAAATCAAGGATTCACGTTCTTTTTGTTGAAGTGTATTAATGAAATTGAAACTTCTCCATTTTTTTTTTTTGTGAAAATTCTATCATTTTCATGCGTTTCAACGCTGTCTGGGGGGAAGAAAAAAGGGGCTCTTGTTTGTTATTCAAAAGTTTCAATTTGAAACAGGAATCATCCATATCCATGGGAGTTTTACATTAAATAGAGAAGTCTAGAAGTGGTAGAAAAAAGTGATTTGTGGATGAAAAACTTAATTTTTTTTTTTATTCATGGATAGCAAATAGATTTTTTTTTTTTTTGGTTCTTTTGGGTGTGGAATGAAAAAAGATTTGTGGGTTTGAAGAGTGAAGGAAAATGGATCATGGCAGTGGACGAGAGAGGGAGGAGAATGATATAGAGGTTGAAGGAGGAGGGTATAATGATAGTTTTGAAAGTGAAAGGAGGAAGTTTATTGAGAGAATGGAATCAGGAACATCAGAGGATCATAATTTCAGAGAGCCATTGTTATTGAAGTGTAGGACCAATACAACTTCTCAGATTGCCATTGTTGGTGCCAATATCAGCCCGATTGAGTCTCTTGATTACGAGTACGCATACACGCTTCATGCTTTGCTTTATCTTTTTTTTTTTTTCTTATCCAAATTCTGATTTTCTGTTTGCTGCCTGGCAATATGAAGGGAAAATGATAGAAAGAATGGAAATTTTATTGATATATGCTTTGTTATGAATGTTTGGTTGCCAAGATAGAGTTTTGGATCCTATGAATTGGATTTGTTTTGCTATTCTTTATATGTATTTCTTTACGTATGTTGTAGAGGATCCTATATATTTAGTAGCTAAGGAAGTTAAGAAAAAGAAGGAAACATAATATTCCAATTGGGATGTTTCATTGTGTTTGTATTTTGTTTTTAAGATGCTAGGAGGAGAGTTTGGTTGGCTAAAAACGGTTTGAAATGAAGTGAAAGAAAGTTTTGGATCTTATGTTGGACCTTGTTTTGGATTTTTTTTTTTTTCTTATTGCTTCATTGTGTGTGTGTGTGTGTGTGTGGATGGTTGTCTATTGGGATATTTCAACCATAGGCTACAAGTGTAGATCTTTGGTGCTTCTTGTTTTGTCTTCTATTTGGTTGTGTTGGTCATTGGAGAAAAGGAAAAGAAACTGAATATTTTGTGAATTATCGTGATTGTTCTGCCTCAAACTGCTAATTTATTTTCACAGGATTGTCGAGAATGAGCTTTTTAAGCAGGACTGGAGAGCAAGACGGAAGATTGAGATATTTCAGTATGTTGTCCTCAAGTGGACACTTGCACTCCTTATTGGGATGCTTACAGGGCTTGCAGCCGTTTTCTGTAACTTTTTTGTTGAGAATATAGCTGGTTTTAAACTTTTGCTTATCAACAATCTCATGCTTAATGATAGGTAAGCTTAGCATGACTCCTAAACATTATCTCAGTTTTTGAAAAGTAATCAAACCCTCACCCACTTCATGACAAATTTCTTTTGAACTTGTTTGACGACTTTGCATTCTCTTACAACTTTTTTGCTTGGGAAACTAACAAATCATTAGGCTTGTAATACTTTGATTAACTAGTAAGAGATCCACTCCAGCGCAGGTACCTTATGGGATTTGTAGCAAATACGAGTATCAACCTGGGTTTGGCCATTTTAGCTGCAATCCTTTGTGCTTATATTGCCCCTGCAGCTGCCGGCTCTGGTATACCCGAGGTGAAAGCATATCTCAATGGTATAGATGCACATTCTATATTGGCACCAAGTACCCTCTTTGTTAAGGTTAGTCAGAAACTAGAAGACTCTCTCTCGCTCATTCTCTGTCTGTCCCTTTATCAATCGATAACTTTTTGATTTTGCAATGAACTTGCTATATATTCCTATTTGAATTTGGCAGATTTTTGGTTCCATATTTGGAGTTGCTGCTGGATTTGTTGTCGGTAAGGAAGGACCTATGGTGCATACTGGCGCTTGCATAGCCAATTTACTTGGACAAGGCGGATCAAAGAAGTACCATTTGACCTGGAGATGGCTCAGATACTTCAAAAATGATCGTGATCGGAGGGATTTGATTACATGTGGCGCTGCTGCTGGTGTAGCAGGTGCCTTCCGTGCCCCTGTAGGTGGGGTCCTCTTCGCCCTTGAAGAAGCTGCTTCATGGTATATTCTTCCTTTTCTCGATTTCCATGTAGTTATTGTCGAAGCACATAAAAGAATAAATCTTATTCCTTTTTATTTTGCCTTTGCATTTAAAATTGTTCAGGTGGCGGAGTGCTCTTCTTTGGAGGACATTTTTTACAACAGCTGTAGTGGCAGTAGTGTTGAGAGGTTTCATAGAATTTTGTAGGAGTGGAAGATGTGGACTATTTGGACAAGGTGGGCTAATCATGTTCGATGTCAATTCTGCAAAGAACTCTTATAGCACTGCAGATTTACTTGCAGTTATTTTCCTTGGAGTTATTGGGGGCATTTTTGGAAGCCTGTACAATTACCTTGTGGACAAGGTCCTCCGCACATACAGCATTATCAACGAGTATGCCCTACGTAACTTTTTCCTTTATATTGATCCGTGCCCCGCTGCTTACAGACAGATGCTGATAGAGAAACTGATAATTATTTGATCTTTATAATGGTCACCGATTTTCTTTCAACTTTTGTAAGAAGTATAAAAGTTTTCGTAATGTTTTTCTAAAGCAAACATATGTTAAGATTGCCATATATAATCCTACGTATTCTCGCTGACTGATATTACCGAGGCATGAATTGCATTTACGTACATATGCATGCTGCTACAAGTGCAAATTATCGTGTACAAACTTTGCTGTAGCCTTGCTTATTGAGAATGTAATGCAGGAGAGGGCCTATGTTCAAGGTCCTGCTCGTTGTGGCTGTTTCACTTTTGACGTCTTGTTGTTCTTACGGCCTGCCTTGGCTTTCACATTGCATTCCTTGTCCTCCTTACCTGGAGGCTGATAGGTGCCCCACTGTAGGTCGTTCTGGAAACTACAAGAGTTTTCAGTGTCCAGCTGGCCACTACAATGACCTTGCTTCTCTCTTTCTCAACACAAATGATGATGCAATCCGCAACCTGTTCAGCTTGGGCACTTCAAAAGAATTTCACCTCTCTACCCTTCTAGTTTTCTTTGTGGCTATATACTGCCTCGGCATTATCACTTATGGCATTGCTATCCCATCTGGGCTCTTCATTCCAGTCATACTAGCTGGAGCATCTTATGGACGCCTCGTTGGAAACCTCCTTGGGGCCCTGTCTAATCTCGACGCAGGTCTCTTTGCACTCCTTGGAGCTGCTTCCTTCCTCGGTGGCACCATGAGAATGACAGTTTCACTCTGTGTTATACTTCTTGAACTTACTAATAATTTATTGATGCTCCCATTGGTGATGCTTGTTCTTCTTATTTCAAAAACTGTGGCTGATAGTTTCAACCATGGTGTCTACGACCAAATTGTCAAGTTGAAGGGGTTGCCTTATTTAGAAGCCCACGCGGAACCATACATGAAGAATTTGGTTGCAAGTGATGTTGTTTCTGGTCCATTAATTACTTTTTCTGGGGTTGAAAAAGTTGGAAATATTATGCATGCTCTGCGTTTAACTCGGCACAATGGTTTCCCAGTGATTGACGAGCCGCCTTTCACACCAGCTCCAGAGTTGTGTGGACTTGTTCTCAGGTCTCATCTTCTTGTGTTGCTCAAAGGAAAGAAATTTACAAAACAGAAAACTATGACTGGATCAGATATCATGCGGAGGTTCAAGGCACATGATTTTGCTAAGGCAGGATCTGGCAAGGGAGTCAAGCTCGAAGATTTGGACATTAAGGAGGAGGAGATGGAGATGTATGTTGATCTCCATCCCATTACTAATACATCTCCATACACAGTTGTAGAAACAATGTCACTAGCTAAAGCTGCTGTTCTCTTTCGGGGGCTGGCCCTCAGGCACTTGTGTGTTGTGCCAAAAACACCGGGGGTAAGACTCTTCTGTCTTGCACATGCTGAATTGTGCACACACTCATAACTAAACATAGGCTAGAGCTCTTGAGCATGTATTAAAAAAAAAAATTCAACTCCTCATTTGGAAATTTTAAATAACCTCACATTTGAATATTCTATCTTTGCAGAGGCCTCCTATTGTTGGAATCTTAACCCGACATGACTTCATGCCGGAGCATGTGTTAGGACTTTACTCACATGTTAATCGCCACACATAGAGATGGCAAGCTACAATGTATTTTTCAACTTTATCAGATTCTATGATGTTGGTATGAGGTCATTTTTAGCTTGGGGAGTTCCATCTTCCCATTGAGTGAGAAAGAGAATTAGTAGTTGGAAAAGGAAATTATGGTACGTGATTGTGTTAATATGAACTCAATGTATTCAATATTTGAAAGTGAGATGTATGGCTGTATACAAAGCCAAATTTGGTTACAAGCTTTAATTTTCAGTACTTTTTTCTCTTCTTTTCTTTTCTTTTTTTTTTTTTTTTTTTAATGAGTGAAAAGAAAGAAAGCAGATAAAATGTCGCATTTCATTCATCTTCTTTGATGCTTAAGTACATATTATAGAGAGATCCAAAGTTGGATTGAGATGTGTTGGGGGGGGGGGGGGAAGAGAGAAGTTTTTGGACCCCATCGTCAGATGATAAGATTTTGTTAATTTTTATTGATTTTTTTAATAACACAATAGTTTCCAAATTGGAGGTGCCTATTTGGGCAGGCAATGAGGTCAAGCAATTACGGGAGAAAAATTTCTCCGAAGCTCATAAAGATAGAAGGGGAAGTTATTTATATAATCCATTAGTCTAAGGAATCATATCCAAAGGTTATAAGGACATGGAAATATGAATATGCAGAATAATTCTCTACGATTAAATTCATCTTCACATATACAAAAATTATAGGTGACTTATGTCATTAGGTTGAAAGGTCGAAACAAAAATTTAAGACAATTTTTAAAAAGTTTTATTACTTTTATTCTTAAAATATTTATTTGTTTACCTATATGATAAAAAATAAAGTGAAAAAATATGTTATTCTCTAAAAAACTCTTTACATATAAATAAATTAATATTATTTTAATTTAATAAATATTTTTTCAAAGGAGAAGTAAATGATAGTTAAAATACTTCTTTCTCTTTTCAATAAAAATAATAAAATATAAATGAAAGGGAGAAAGTAACCGCACAAAATTAAAGGGAAAGAATAATTTTTTATTTGAAAAATTTTAATTAAAGTATTTTTTAAAGTTTTAAATATTGATGTGACTTTTTAATAAGTAAGAAAATATTATTTGAAAAACTTTTTAGAAATGCTTTAAATCCATAACACTCATCGTCTATAAATAGTGAATTATTTCTAAGATAAATACCTCCAAAAATATTATTTATGTTCAGAGAGAGAAATCTATCTTCTTCATATTTTTCTTTTTTTAATTTTGATTGAACATTACGGTATCATAATATCTTTTTCAAATACTCACCCCATTGATTTAAAGCCAATAATCGTAATAAATTCTTTATAAATTATAAATATGTCTGAAGGTAAAAATCCAACACTTTCATCTATTTTCGCCACAAGGGTAGAAGTGCCATTTAGGATTTTTGTGGAAATTATATACAAATATACTAATTTTTTAGAAAATTTATTATTTAATTTAATTTGCAATTTTTATCTACTCATTCATTTTTTAATCACATTATTCCTCAACCAAATCACGGAATTTGTTGCGAGTGAAGTTTTGTGCCCCCAAATTTTTTCGTCAAACTATATGAGATGTTAAAATAAATTAAGCACAACTTTTATTTTCAAATTTTAAATCTAATTTCTAAGACCATATTCAAAAATTTATTCTACTAACATACACGATAGTTTTTTAATGTGGGTTCCGGTAAGATGGACATAGTTTTACAGCGACATTGAATAATGTCTATAATGTAAATTCGCATGTCATATAATTTATAGATATTGATAACATAAAAAAATTATATATAAATAGAGTTGTGTTATTGTCTGGTTATATCTAAATAATATGATGCATTTTTTAAAATTATAATTAACTTCATAAATTTTTTATACTTATTAATTTCTCTTCTAGTGAAAAAAAAAATTACTTTCTATAACCCTTATGTAAATTAAGAATGAATCAAAAATAAAAATAAAAATATTAAATAAAAAGGATCGAAAAGAATATAAAAAATTAAAAACTGACCCATGCATGCTTCAGAAAAAAAGACAAAATTCCAGGACTCCCTTGAAAACCTTCAACATTTTCATTTTCACAAAAAGCAAAAAGTGTCAACTTAAAAGCGAGATAGAGAAAGAGACGGTTACATTTTATTATTATAATTATATTAGATCCAACAGAAAACAAACTAATTTCTCCGCTTTCAATTTCACTCACATTTTCATTTTATTTAAAAAGAAGGTGAAAATTTTGGTAATTTGAATGCTAATTTGGTCTCATTTTTGAAATTCTAATAAGAATCTCTGCAGAAATAAAAAGTTTTGTAATAATGGAGGCGATTGAAGAACTCGCCGAGTTGTCGGAGTCGATGAAACAAGCGGCCGCCGTGCTTGCCGACGAAGACGTCGACGACAAGTCGTCTGCTTCCAAACGCTCCTCTACTTTCCTTAATGTCGTTGCTCTTGGCAATGTCGTAAGTTTTAATTTATTTTTCTCTGTGTTTTTGTGATACGCTGTCGTATTAGCGTAATGCGTGTGTGTTTTGGAGTTTCGTTAAGTGGATCTTTGGATCCATAATATTATAATGCATTTTGAAATTTATTTAATTTAGTAAAAAATTCAAACAACTGTTATAAAAATTGACATTCAAACTTGATTCTGAATTTACAATAAACTATTTAATATTAAGAGTTACGTAGGAACTGACATAATTAAAAGAAGTTAGAGAATCACAAAATCAAGTTAAAATATTTTTTTAAAAAATTATGTTTTCTAATGTGAAAGAGAGAAATGTCATATGTAAAATTTAAAAATCTTGTTTTTCTGCAAAAAAAAAAAAGAATTATTGTATGGTTAAATTATAACTGTTTAGGCATCAAATTCTCTCCAGTATTTACTGTTAGTTATGTTTCAACGTAGAAATTGTGAATTTGACTAATTGAGATAATTTTTTGTTTGTCCAATGCAACAGTATTGGATCCGATTTAATTGAATTCTAGTTTGTTAAAATGTAGTGAAATCTAGCACGATTCAATACCAGCCAAGTTCTGGGGTTAGTACTGAATTTGTATTACAGAGAATGGGATGATATCCCAATTCTCTGGACTTACTATACATATAACAATCACTTCACATTGCACCATGTAACTTTTTGCACATCAGTCAGAATGCCTCAGGTTAAGTGTCTGTTTGGGAGTGTTCTTACTAAAATTTTTTAATGCACACACCCTACAGTAGTTGTTGATTGAAAGCCATGGTACCTCTGTCCAACATACCACCCTAGTGTTTTCTGTTTGAATGATTTGGTGGAGCTGAGGTTAGTACTGCCTGATTATTGAATGTAGTAATTTTGAAGGAAGTCTGCCTTTCTTTTTTACATATGTTTTCCTAAAAAAAATTTGTAATGCCTATTGTGCTGTCTATATCAGGGTGCGGGTAAATCTGCCATCTTGAATAGTCTGATTGGACATCCTATTTTGGTGAGTCTTAGTTTTGAGTCTTTGCAGTTTACTAGCATGCATTATTTTAATGATTATCTTTCCTGTACTGTGTTGTGAAAAGCCAACTGGTGGAAATGGTGCTACCCGGGCTCCTATACGTATTGATTTAAACAAGGATGGTTCTTTAAGCAGCCAATCCATCATATTATTAATTGACAATAAATCACAAGATGTTTCGCCAAGTAGGTTTTCCTTTTTTTTTTTTTGGTTACAAATATGCTATTGCTATGCAACTTTATTGTTCTATTTTAAACCTTTTTTTTTTTTTTGGGGGGGGGGGGGCGGTCTGATTGTCCTTGCTCTTTTTGAATTGGCGCATCATAATTCATAGGTGCCCTTCGGCATTCACTTCAAAACAGGCTAAGTCAGGGCGTGACTCGTGATGAAATATATCTGAAACTCCGTACCAGTTCAGGTAATCTTTCATCTTATTCTTCAACCCCTTTTTTTTCTTTTTTAATTGCAAATGGACTTTGTGCCCCTCCAAGAAGTTAGATTGAATGGCATCTTACATGTGCATTTTGTGGGAGTTAATTTTGTAACACGTATTGTTTGACTGGTTTTGGAAGCTGAATCTCTGTTTTCTCATATATGGATCCTTTCCACTAATTATTAGTTGCATAGACTCCCAGAAAGTCAATTGTAAACTGTAAAGATATTCTGTTTACCTAGAAATCTGACTAATGTCGGCAATATATAAAATGGTTTACTGTCCCTGGGATAATACATGCAAAGAATTTAGGGTGTTCTAGGATTGAAAACTATTTGTGAGAAATAATGTGCTTCCTCATCTCCATTTAGCTAGAGTTTCCACCTTTAGAGCCACTCCTTTGGGTGGGTAGAATGAAAATTTAACTTCTAAATTTTGAAAAATTGGTGTTTTAAGAAGACAGATTTAGAGAGCAGTTTTATAGGTTCAATTTTCAAGATTCTGGTCCAATACATGAATCTCGGAAGTGTTGTAAGTAAAACACCATTAAAACTGAGCATAATAGCTCACAGTGGAGTGCTTGACATATTTAAGTAAACTTGATAGATCCCCTTAGATGTAGGATGGGCAGTCCCGTGAAGATACACAGATAGAAAAGGGAGGAAAAATAGCTTGAGATATAATTGAGTAAACTTGATAGATCCCTCTGAGTTATTGATGTAGGATTGGTTGTCCCATGGAGATAAAACAAATGGAAAGGGGAACAAAAATAGAAGACACAGAAGACATAATAGAGGGGAAAACAATTTTTTATTCTGATCATCATCAAATTCTTTCAAACAAGATAAGAAAGGCCCTATTTACAGTAGCCGAGCTCTAAATATCAGGAAAGCAAAGGAAATCTACTTCCTAAGATGAAATATAAAATCTACTCAAGGAAACTAAATGTAACTCAAATGCTTGATTTAAATAAATAATAATTATAACCGTAAAATCTTGAAAATATCTTAACTTGCATCAATTAGATTCTCTTTTGCTACTTTACATGGAATGAAAAAATTTTTCCTAGTTGATACCCAAAGTTGTTTTGCCATGGAAATGCCTACACTGTTGCTTTATGACGAGAAATATTTATATGTAGCTTAACTGCATTTCAGATGTTGACCATCACTTCCCCCAGGGGTTTTTGATCCTTTTAATAACTTATGATTCTTGACTGCTGATGAACATAAGACATATTGTTTAGACAAAGAAATGAGAATTTTGAGAATGTGTGATTAGGGTAGAACTGGTGAAAAAGGAAATTGAGATTTGAAAGTTTAATCTAGACATGTATTTTAGGAGCCTCCATCCATCTCAAAGACAACAAGGACATGTTTTAACTAATCAGATCTCCTTCGTCAAACAAATCGACAAGTGCCTTGTGGACAGGGGGAGGTGATAGCCATCTAGATCTCTATGGACATCATAATAATACATAATAGATTATATATCTAACCCTTGATCTGATGATAGCATAAAGATATTCAATTAAAACTGTAAGTATTTCTTAAATCTCTTTTTATTCAATATATTGTATATCTAAAAGTTAAATGTATGAAACTTTTAGAATTAAGTATTACAAAATCTGCAAGGAAGCATAAAAATTTAATTGTAGTGACACTAGTTTGCACTTTTCCTTTTGAAATGATTACAAAATCTCTTTTTAGTTTATGAGGGAGATTTTCTTTTTATTCCAGCTCCACCATTAAAATTGATCGACTTACCTGGATCAGATCAAAGAATTATGGATGATGCAATGGTGAGTGGTTGAATGCGATCTTCTCTTTACTTAAATTTTAGTAGCAAGGCTTTTATGACTATTGATGTTTTATTTATTATTATTTTTTGTCATCTAAAGTCCCATTCAATGCTGCTTGTTGCAAATTCTTTAGATTCAATTATTCAATTTCAACATACTCGTCCTGTAAATTCATTTGATGATTTAATTTTTCTGGCTGTTTCTTCAGATTAGCAAATATGTTGAGCACAGCGATGCTGTTTTGCTAGTTATTATACCTGCTACTCAGACACCAGATGTTTCATCTTATCGAGCTCTCAGAATTGCGAAGGAACATGATGCAGATAGTGGGTCATTGTTGATTTGATCTGCTTTTTATAGATTTAAAGAGTTCTAGATTCAATGTCTCTTTAAAACTGTTTTTGGAGTGTGAGTTTTATTATTATTATTATTTTTAATGGATCTAGGTACTAGAACAGTTGGTATTATTAGCAAAATGGATCAAGCAGAGGGAGACTCAAAAGCACTCGCAGCTGTTCAGGCACTCCTATTGAATCAGGGCCCACCAAAAACATCTGATATTCCGTGGGTTGCTGTAATTGGTCAGTCTGTTGCTATAAGTTCTGTATCATCTAGTGGTGCTGCAGCAGATAGCTCTTTAGAAGCTGCTTGGCGAGCTGAGGTCGAAACTCTGAAAAGGCTACTAAGTGGAGCCCCTCACAACAAGCTCGGTAGAGTTGCTTTGGTGGATACCATTGCTGGCCAGATTCATAATTGTACGAGTCTTAGGGTTCCAAAACTCCTTTCTGGGTACATGCTTATATCTCAGTTGATATGGTATAATGTTGGCATTATCTTATGCTTTCTATTATTATTAGGAATAAAGATGTTTTAACTTGAAAACTTGGATAGGTTGTTCAGAATTTTGTTTAGTCAGACTCAAATACGAGTGTTCCTTGGCAAAAAAAAATATTTGTGTATCTTGGGTTGAATTTTCATTTATACATTTTTTTGGGGAGTGTTCATTTGTTTATAAGATTGATTTCAACACTTTATGATGCTGAGACTGATTTGGACAAATACATTTTTGAGCCTAACTCATGCATTGGTGCACAGATGAGATTTTTCATATGTAGATTATTTCCAATCTGAGTTCCTGTATCTTCACTACAGACTTCAAGCAAAGTCAGAAATAGTTCAGGATGAATTATTGAAGCTTGGTGATCAAATACTTGAGAGCACTGAAGGTACAAAGGCCTTAGCTTTGCAGCTGTGCCGTGAATTTGAGGACAAATTTCTCCAACATATAACAGGCGGTGAAGTGAGTTTTTTCTTCAGTAGTGGCACATGCATAATTTTTTATTTTCTATGTGATATGAAAAACAGAGATGTTATGCCTTGAATATTCTCTGTTCATTTAAGAGAAGGACTGGAATTTTTCTGGCCTCTGATAACATTCATTTAATTATACCTTATTTCATTGATGTACAGTCCTGCTGCCTCAACAGTAGGTTTTTTGGATTGTGCCTGCAGCCGCCCATTCTTTATTCTTACTTTTATAGTCTTTGTCTTATCTGGTATGCTCCTTGAAGTCGGTGTATTTGAAAAAGTTGACACATTTGTGGTGCATATTTATAGCTTTTCTGGAATTCCTCCAAGCAGTTGGACAATGGGTGAAATCAAGAAGTACATAGTGTTAGTCCTGTAAAGAAAGAATTGACTTCTGTTGATTCATAGGACTTGGTCAAATCTGTTTCACTACCAATATTTTCTTGTCTGACAATTTTGTTTTGTTCCAGGGTAATGGTTGGAAAGTTGTTGCAAGTTTTGAGGGCAATTTTCCTAATAGGATGAAACAACTGCCCTTAGACAGACATTTTGACATGAAAAATGTGAAGAGGGTATGTCTTACTTCCTATTTCATTTCATTTGTCTTTGGATGATTTGCTTTTTCTTGAATGGTTCAAATTGTATCAGGTTGTCCTAGAGGCAGATGGTTATCAACCTTATCTTATATCTCCTGAAAAGGGATTAAGGTCCTTAATAAAAAGTGTCCTTGAGATGGCTAAGGAACCATCACGTCTATGTGTTGATGAGGTATATGTGCCTTATGCTTGTACATCTTAGTAGATTTTCATACATCAGATTTGCAACTACTTCTCTTGAGTTCTGCAATATTGGGCTTTCACTTTGGTTGTTTTATCTTCCATGCAACTTATCTTTCTTTTGAAGCATGTTCTTTTCCAAGCAGTAATCTGCATAGATAAATATTAGTCATCCAAATCACAATTTGCTTGAAACAAAAGTCATCTAGAATCTGCGAATTTAATTGGAGTCATTTTGTTTCACTCTGTTGTATTTTCTGTGTTGCATCGATAGCACCTCGACGTTGTTGCTTGATTTACTGTGTCATGTAAGTGCACTATCCTATTGTTGGAATGGTTGTTTCTTATGGGGAATAATGAATTCTAGTAGCACTCAGTTCCTTCTGCTATTGATTGTGCTCCACTTTTGCTGCAGTTTTCACTTGACCATGAAGTGCATGGGTCTTCATGTAGTTGTATTTTTCTTGCTTTTCTCGTTAAACCCATTTTTTTGTTGGTTACAAATCAGGTGCATCGTGTTTTGGTGGACATTGTTTCTGCAGCGGCAAATGCCACTCCTGGTCTTGGAAGATACCCTCCTTTTAAGAGAGAGGTAATGATGTTTACCAATTCATATGTACCTTTTACAAGTCTTGCTAGTTCCATTGTTCATTATTCATCTTAGATTTATAAATCCTTTAACTAGGTTGTCGAAATTGCGAGTGCTGCTCTTGATAGATTTAAGAGTGATGCAAAAAAAATGGTGGTTGCATTGGTTGATATGGAGCGTGTGTTTGTTCCACCTCAGCACTTCATCCGATTAGTGCAAAGGAGGTATGTTCAAAAAGACACATAGGACAGAATTGGATTTTCTTTTGTCCGAATTGTTTTCTTTGTGAAACAATGCCCTTCCTGTTATGACGGTTTTATGTGTTCCTTTAATTTATCCAACCCATTTGATTTGATAATTTTTCATTTTTCATATTGTTTAGTTGTTGAGGATTTCTTTGGCTAATATTCATTCTTTTGCCAAATGTTGTGTGAAATATATGAATAGTGGTTTAAATTCTGTAATTGGGCATTAGGCTCGATTTCTAATGAAATTGGTTGATGATGTGAGGGGTCTCAGCACAGAAAGAGTAAACATGATTTGCTATGAAGGGACTGAGCAAAGGTTAATGAAATTATAATTTGTGTTCTCTCCTGATGAGATGTATGAAATCATAAATAGAAGATATTATATAATATTGATTATTGCTACTAAAAGCATTGATATCCAAGTACCTGTTTTCATTTTTTTTTTTTTTTCATAAGAACTTGTGGGACTAAAACACATCGATATTGTTGTAGTTGTGGGTAAAGTGAAAAAGGAAAGTGGAGAGTGTTCATGCCTAAATTTTCACATCTTGTTTGTCATTTGTTTGTGTGAAGATATGTGAAAATACATTTTCAAGAAGTCTTTCATAATCATGTCTGTTTTTGGGTGCCACTTTATTAGTGGTTACTGTAGACAAATAATTTGTTCTTGTAGTTCTTCACAGAGTTCCCCTGCCAATGTTTAGGAGTTTGTTCTGTTTGTGGTGGCCATCTAAAAGCTCCATGTTGGAATGTTCATTTTTTTATATAATTGTGTGGTTGCTTATTCTTTCCTTTTAAAAAGTTTCCTTGTGTGATATTCAACTGTTCCCTTAGTTTGTTTTGTTTATCTGATCTTTTACCATTGGTTTTTACCAGAATGGATAGGCAGCGTCGCGAGGAAGAGCAGAAGCATCGATCTTCTAAGAAGGCAGCTGATGCAGAGCAGTCCATACTAAATAGGGTGGGGTTCATTTACCATTTTGTTTTTTAACCTATGTTGGATTTTATGTGAAATTCCTTTAAGCAGGTTTCTTTATTTTGTATCTGTTGCATATACCGTCTTCTTTATTTTATTTTCAGGCAACCAGTCCTCAAACGGGTGGACCAGAATCTGCAGGAAGCTTGAAATCCATGAAAGACAAATCCAGTCCACAAGATAAGGATGTACAAGAGGGATCAGCCTTAAAGACTGCAGGGCCTGGTGGTGAGATAACAGCAGGTTTGTGCTTAAAATGTCAGACAAATTAATAGTTATTTCCACAAATTTTTTCAATGACTCAATACAATTTGGAACACTAGGTGTGTTCTAGTTATGCTTTTCCTCTTTTTGGCATGAAAGTGGAGATGACTATATCCAGGATGGAAAGATGACCTTTCCATGTGGATGGTTCTGCCCCAATAGCTGGATCACCTAACTGGATATTTTAAAATTCAAGCCTATAATGTGAGGAACATTTCTTTACGCATAGGATACATAACTTGTTTTTTGTTATTGATGAAAACAAATAAATGTTTTGCTGAAGTTAGGTAAGGGGAACAGGTCAGAATTCAAGTTGTTTTTTCTTTTCTTAGGCCTATATTTTAAAGGACTTTAAAGATCCATCCTCTTCCTTTATTTTGTGAAATTGCTAAGGAGTTGCAAGATAGCCTCGTCAGGATTGCTGAGAACAGTGGGATTTCTTACTTCGGGATTTCTAGTTGCAGGGTTTTGGGGCTTTCTGTCTACAGTTTATAGCAACTTTGGATGAGCATATCACATTGTCTAGCTTTTGTTCCCATTTACGATTTGCTTTCTCCTCTCCAGGCGATATCAAATTCACTTTTGTAATGTGTATTGTACAATTTTTCTTGTTTTTTATTAAGAAAAGAAATGATTTTGGGTAGGCCTGTCAAATGTTGTGAACTTTTTAATGCCTTCTTAATTGCTCTTCACTGTGTATTGGAAGTTTTATGCCTCCTTGTGCCCCATCTAAATCAAGAGTTTATTGCAAAATTTGGCAAATTATCAACCCTATTGGAAGAGCTCTTGTTACTAGATTTTACTTTACATGTTTAGTTTGATAACAGTTGTGTTTCTCACTCTGTAGTTGGGCTACATTATTTCTTTTTGGCTTGTCTTGTTTTATTCTGTTTCTGCAGGATTTTTGTTGAAGAAAAGTTCAAAAGCAAATGGATGGAGTAAGAGATGGTTTGTTTTGAATGAGAAAACTGGCAAGGTTAGTTTGTATACTTCCGCCTATGTGTTGAGAATTAATGTTACTTGAAACCTTCACAGTTTCCCTCTTCGGATTATTTTGTCTCATTGATGGATCTTTCAAGTATTTTAAATTATTTTATCTTCTTTGGCAATATGTTTGATTTTGAAAATCTTGCTGGATCCTTTTTGGTGCACTACATTTAAATGTCTGAGCTTCCTCCACCCAAAGTTTTACTCCACCATGAAAATGCTTCTTTGTAAACAATCAAAACAAATCACATTGGACGATCAAATTAATTATTTTGTAGTTCTTCTTTGATGTGGATGTTGTTCCTTTTATTTTGGTTTCGTAATATTACTTTAACAAGGGTGTGCTGGGAATTTTTCTTTTAATAGAATTATGCATGGAGTTAATAAGCAAATATTTGTTGGCTTTTGACAATGCTCAAGTGTCATGGGAGAATATAAAAATGGAGCAATTTGCCTAAGGTGCTTGGGAAATAGGAAGATCTGTGCATATTTATCACACAGATGACTGACAGAAAATTGCAATTAAATAGTTGGTGCAAATTCTTTCATCTTTTCTATTGATCCGTCCTTTGCGGAATGAAGAACAGAAATCTATCATTTATTAGAAAATAATGTAATTCCCACTTTATTAATATGTTTTACTTTTCCTAATTTTGACTTTTTATTGCAGCTTGGTTATACCAAAAAACAAGAAGAAAGACATTTCCGTGGTGTTGTCACTTTGGAGGTATGATGTACCTGCTATGCCAATTATCTTTTTGCCCCAGACTCTGCAAGTTGCAATTTTTTTATACACCTAAATTTTTTGTGTTTGATTGGTTTCTCTTTCAATTTCATGTGTTCATATTGTGATCCACATACTTTTTAGTTTATAATTTGCTGCCTCTTGACTAAGTTTTGGCTTTTAGGTTAGCTGTGCATTTATGATCTGTTTGGCTGTTGGCTGGCTTTGTTTAAATTGACTGTAATAATAAAATTATTTAAGTTTTTCTGTATTCTAACTGCATTTGCTGCCCAATATTTCAATCAACCGATCAGGAATGCTATATTGAAGAAGTTGTTGAAGATGAAGATACAAAGAGTTCCAAGGATAAAAAGAAACAAGCAGAAAAAGGACCTAGTCTTGTATTCAAGATCACGAGCAAGGTCCCTTACAAGACTGTTTTGAAAGGTAGTGATGTGTGTGCGTAGAGTTCCTGCATATTATTTTGGTGGTTGATTCTTCACATTTTCCCTTGGACTTCGATGCCAATGTGTGATGTTTCTTTTAATGCAGCTCACAGTGCACTTTTGTTAAAGGCTGAGAATATGGCAGAAAAGTTTGAGTGGCTAAACAAGTTGAGAGTTGTAATCCAAGCTAGAGGAGGTGATGTGAGAAGTGACTCCATTCATCCCATGCGGCAAAGCCATTCTGATGGTTCACTTGTAAGTCAGCCAATGATGCCCATCATTCCTTCTTATCTAATTTCATGGATAATTGGATGTAATGATACTGTAGTTTCTGTTGATGTACTTTCAATTTTCCCTGCCCTTTCTTGAAATAATTGGGATCGTATATGCATATTTTCTCTCCATCATTCTGCTCTTCTGATGGTTTTGGCAGTTGGTGCTGTTTAGTTCACTGCACATTTATTAAACAAATTGATAGTTTTTTACTAGCAGTCTATGCCTGTGCTCATTTGATTGTTTCTAAAACTTTGGTGGGTGTATATCTAATCACAGTGCGAACCCATACACTTTTGTAGGATACAATGGCTAGGAAACCCGCAGATCCTGAAGACGAGCTTCGATGGATGGCCCACGAAGTACGTGGTTATGTTGAAGCTGTTCTTAACAGCCTTAATGCCAATGTCCCAAAAGTCAGTATCTTTTCTTAAATGCAAACAATTATTCTATCTCTATTTTTGTTGTGATATAGTTCTTTTCATAATTGTCATTATTGTTCTGGTGAGCAGGCAGTTGTTCTTTGCCAAGTAGAAAAGGCCAAGGAAGACATGCTTAACCAGTTATACAGTTCGATTAGGTTAGTATATCCTATACGTAAATGCTGTATTATGTGCCCTTGTCAAGCTTTGATTGTTCTGATAAAACAGTTATATGAACTTGGATATACATTTCTAAAATAACATGATATGCTTTTAAATATGTGCATGTGTGTGAGGAAGTTGCTGTGAGATACTAACCTAATGTGCCCTTGTCAAGCTTTGATTGTTCTGATAAAGTAGTTGTATGAACTTGGATTTACATTTCTAAAATAGCATGATATCCTTTTAAATCTATGCATGTGTGTGAGAATGTTGATGTGTTTCAATAAAAGGACTAACTTTTGCTTATGTTTTGCTGGGTAGTGCCCGGAGTACAGAAAAGATTAGGGAGCTGCTTCAGGAGGACAAGAATGCAAAAAGCAGGAGGGAGCTTTGCCAGAAGCAGTCTACTCTTCTTTCAAAACTTATCAGGCAACTCGGTGTCCATGACAATCGAGCAGCTGCTGCAACTACCTGGTCTAACGATGTGGTTGAACCAGGTAAAGATGGCTGCAGAGATCGCAGTTCACATCCTTTCTTTTGTCTGTTTGTGCTACACTTTTGCATGTTGATTTCGAGGTATGCGTAATCATGGTAGGAACTCTGTATCCCTTTTAATGCTAAAAGCTATAGAACATTATTTTCTTGTGCATGATGATTAGCTCAGTCTATAACCAATGTTATGAATGGTATGGTACAATCTGTTAATGAAACTGGTTTGAAAAGTGAGATAGAACTCCTGTGATCTGGTACTTTTTCAAGAACACCATTTGTTTCTTAGAGGTTTCAAATTCCAAATTTCCTTTATCCTGACCTCAGAAGAATCATGGAAAAGAAAAGATGAAAGATCAGCTGTTTTTGTAATCTTAATATACCTAAGATTTTCAGGTATTGGCTGCAAAGCTGCATTGTTGGTCACAGCAAGTCTACATTGTTTTGTGCATTTAACTATCTTCTCTCTTAATTTTCTGCTAACTGCTGAATTATTTTTCAAATATGTCTATATTCAGAGAGCAGCCCAAGAAACAGTGGATCTGCAGGAGGCGATGAATGGAGGAATGCATTCGATGCTGCTGCCAATGGACGCATTGATTCATTCAGATCTGGATCCAATGGTCACAGTCGGCGTTACAGCGATCCAGCTCAGAATGGTGATGAGAGGTCAGGCTTGGGCAGCCGTCGTACACCTTCCCGATTGCCACCACCTCCACCACAATCAGGTTCATCATACAGATTTTAGATATAATTAGACCACCTGATAATATCCATGCAACTTGGCTAGCGGGGTATTTGGTGCTGGCCCATTTTTGAGCATTTCTTGATCTGAGATCAGGTTGTCACAGCGTCATCGATATAGAAGAGGTATCATTGTAGATATATGCAGTTATAACCATATAATTTCTCTGGTGTAATTTCTATTTTTCATTAATTCTTCTTCCTCTTTTTTCCGCTGGGAAAAAAGCTGCTATTTCTTTATTTCTAGCAATATATTACAAATGTATTCATTTGTTTCGAATCCGATGAGCAAAGTAAAATTTTGCCCTTTTTATTTTTACCACAATTTTGTCAACTTCTTTTGGTGATTCCGCATCCTGTGTGAAGTATTTGAGTTTTCATTAAAAAAAGAAAAAAGAAAAAAGACAAGTCTAATATTACTACGAGTGTCGGTGAGTTCTAAAGATTAATATGTGGTGTTTGGAGACTGGTGTTTATACTGGAACATTGTGAAGGTATTTACAAGATGCTTTATAGGAAAATGTCTAGTATATTTTATCTTTGAAAACAGGTTGACTTTTACAAAACGCTGAACCATTAGAGAAAAGCACCTGTACAAACTTTCCCTCTCTTAACTTATTGTCCCGTTAGCACAACAAATAATTATGTTATATCAGTAATATCCCAGATTAATATCTCAAGCGATGATGCAACTGCGTGTACCGAACAAAGGCCTTTTTTTTTTTTAATATTAAAATGCCGTAATTTAAAAGTTACATTTGTTATGAAAAAAAAAGTATAATCATAAAAAACAAGTTAAATTTTAACAAGAATAATAAGGATATTTAAAATTTTTTATTTGACAAGAATAATAAGGATACTTCAAATTTTTTATTTTACTAATGTAAGAAGAAAATTAATTTAACCTTTAAACCATTAGACAAAGTTTTTGCCTTTGATAAACACTCCGGTGCTATAATTTTGTAGCTGTTCAATCATAACACCAAATAGGGCCGAAGCAAATTTGGCAAATTTGGTTGTGCTCCTTAGTAGCATCTTCCGGCCAAGACGCGATTCAAATAGATGATTTCCCCAGTAGTTTCGTGTTTAAAACATAGTTCTATGCAGAAAAGAAGAGGCAATATTTCTGAAAGAAAAATTCAAAGATTTATTTTTGCTTACAATTTTCTAATTAAGAAGAGCAAATGTATGTTATAAGCAGCTTCATTTTATATTTGCAATATTTTTCCTTATTATGTACAAAAGCTTGAAGTAAGATTTTGATAATTATAGTTACAAGAATTTCAAGATGGCATTTACAATGTTTTGAGAATACAGGAAATACTGCTTTCCTTTCCAGTAAGGCAACTACCTTGTATTTTTATTTTATACCATCCTTAAAGGGACCAGATTCGTGTAAGAGCTTCATCACAAGGTTAACCTGCAAGAAAGGGGGAAAAATGAAAAAGAAAGGAAGAAAGGAAGTAAGGAAGAAGGACAAATAAACAAGAGAGTTAAATTTCATAAGCGCATGTCTCTTTCATAAGCGCATGTCTCTCTCTCTCTCTCTCTTTCTATGAGTGGTCTTATTTAGCAGAAAATGTATAATGATTGCAAAAGCACAGAGAGAAAGTGGGGGTGGGGGGGGATGTCGATATTATAAATCACAAATTCTTATAGGTTTCTAGAACTAATCTTACCAGGATATAGCATATTTACTATAAAGTTATCATGACATCCAGTTCCATGAAGGAGGTTACATGAGAACATAAAAAATAAAGAATAGCAAGATTCGAGAAGCAAAGAAACAGAGTGAATAAAATTGTTAAGCAAGCAGCACTTTGTTCAAAAATTGTAGTTCTGATATCTGTCCATGAATTAGAATGGGATGTTTTGTGGTACCTGAGTTGATTCACGCACTAGAAAGTTCTCTATAGGTTTCCTGAAATCTTCATGCAGAAGGTAATGGCAGCTGTAAGTTGTCACTGGTAGATAACCCCGCTGAATCTTATGCTCCCCCTGTGCTCCGGCTTCAACAGTGCTCAGACTTAGTTCTATAGCTGCTTCTATTGCCTAAGGTGCCACAAGAAACCAAAAATAAATAACTCTGTTTGAATCCATAATCTAATTTGCTTTTTTATTTATCATCAGAACTTGAGCAACCTCATAAAAAACCCTCAAGAAATATCCCTTTGTCAATTAGCTTAACCTTATTCATACTCCAGGTCTCAAATTTGCCATTGGTTTTTCTGTGCACCATTTTTCAGATTATTCTTCCACTTAGAAATATTTAAGAGGTAAGAAATGTACCTGGTAATAGCATGCTTCAAAATGCAAAATTGGATAATAGGCTCGGGGGTGACAACCCCACAGACGACCAAAAAGCGTGTCTCCACCAATAAGATTTAATGCTCCAGCAACAAGTTCATCTCCATCTTCAGCGACAATGAGTAGCACCTGATCTTCCATCTTTGATCCCATGTCATGGAAGAAATCCCTTGTTAGATAAGGACTGCCCCACCTAAGGAAAAATCCACAATATATTTAAGATCTAACAATTTTGGGTCTGGAAAATTTGAGGCAAACAGATGTGAGAAATTCATATACGTAGTTAACAATCACAAAGGATCTGAGGATAAGGATCAAACTTGTTATCAGTGGTGTTCCTGTAGAACTGGTAGAAGGAATCCCAATGCTTAGCCTAACAGGACAATCATTAAGAGAAATTAAGAGCTCAGGAATTTACTGATAGATCCCTACATTCTCCCATTGAAAATGCGAGAACTATTACTGAATACCTTGATCTCATGACCTCGGAGCCGTTTCATGGTCAAATTCTGTGCAGAAATCTGCATCAAGAAATTTGCTCAAGATCATTAGCAAGTTGCATGAACCAAACAAAGAAGGCAACTGATTTCCAAAATATTCAGAAGTTGAGAATATATAAAAAATACTCTTGTGGGAAGATATTATGTTCAAAATTGTTACAGTTCACAAGGATTCACATATTTGACATTGAAACGAAACATCAGCACATTCCAAGTATCTAATAAAGGTTATATTTCCCAAAATGACACAAACAAAAGAAACAATGTTAACCCCATTTCTTAACTGATGCTATAACTCTGTAGTGTTAAGAACTCAAAACTCGTCACATTTTTCTTGGAAAAGAACAAAAGTTTGAAAAAGAACAACCTTTTTACGCTCTTGACGAATATTTTTCCTTTTATTTTGCTTCATATCCATTAAGAACTCATCAAAGCTGCACCAACAGATGGAAACTTTTTAATCATTTCCATCTTTGTACATGATAAAACAGATGATGAATTTGCCAGGAGCGAAGCAATGAATATAAATTGGAGCAAAATAAAGTGAGAAGCCCTGTAAACCAATCTCTCAATATTGCAAAATGACATTTTACCAATAATTGAACAAGATAAATACTACTAACTTTTTGTAGTTACGATTTCTCCAGTGGTACTGCATGCCAATCCTCTGAAGGAAACCTTTCTCCCCCAGTTTGTGCCACTCATTTTCTGATGGGAAGGTAATGTGCAGTGATGAAACCCGAGCCTGTCGAAAATATGAAGTCACATTAAGAGGTCAAGACACAGCAGATGATCCCGGTAGCTAACCACAGTATGGTAGCAATCTTTTGAAACAAAGAATCATTTCTCTCACATTATCAAATATAGAGGATGGACTAAGAAACAAATATTTCTTCAGTCGTGGAGGGGAGGGGGGGGGGGGGTGGGGCAAGTCAAGGATATGAAAATCTGCAAACAATTTTTATCTGAATATGGCTTCAAATGAAATGAAAAGTGAACAGCTTCATGCATTGCCGGTAGGTTTTATTTGATTTATACAATACCTTGGCCGTAAGATCCATCATAGCAGAAATTATAACATCAATAACTTGGTCTTTGATCGAAGTGTTACGTACTAACATTCGGGGACCAGTTACTGGAGTAAAAGGTACACAACATTGGAACTTCGGATAATATCTTTCTCCATATCCATAGTAGGCATCTGCCCAAGCATGATCAAAAACGAATTCACCATAGGAATGGCTGCATATCCAAAATAAAAGTGATGAGAAACAGTCAATAAAGCGGTTGAATTGAAGCTTGTGAAAGAATTATAAAGGGAGCTACATGAGATCTTGATGCGGTAGATGCTAAACCTTTTAAGATAGAGTGGAACAACACCTAAAATATTTTCACACTCATCCTTCACAACAATATGACATGGCGTCCATCCTGTCTCCTGAAAACAGTTTACAGACAAAATTAAAATAACAGTGGAATCTTCAGGCTCTTTAGATTGATCATGTTACAAAGAAGAATAGCACTGTAGAAAACAACAAGAATAATCAGAACAAATTAATTTAGGCAAAGGCAAATAATAATTGTTTATATTTTTTCTGAATGTTAACATGTTTGAGTCATTCAAGGACAGATCCAAAAATGAGTGCTGGGGGAAGAGAGAGAGAGAGAGAGAGAGAAATGCTATACTTTAGAACTCTAAATTAAAAAATAAAAAAGAAAACTTATATGATAGCTCTTTCTGTAATGTCCAGAAAACAAATGGAAAATGCCTACCTTTCTAAAGGAGGAGAAATTTGGGAACCAGAATTAACGAGGTACATGCTCAACGAAGAAGCCTCTATAAAGGGTTAATTAACAGTAAATTAGAATTCCGTACTTGCTAGATGTCCAAATTGATTAGCAACTACTAATAAAACTAAAAAAGATGCAGCATGCTGAAGTAATTATTTACCTTCACAGCACAACCTGTCTCTTCTAAGCTTGAAAGAAACCCATGGGTAAGAAATGGATTAAATTTCTCATGGCCTGTGGCATCTAGAGCACATGTGTCCCAGTCATTTGCTGAAACCTCTGAGATTGAAGAAATAACTGAAAGGCATATCTTCTTCGGTCCATCATCTTTTAAAGCAACTCCCTGAATTTGGAATCAATAATATGCATCAGCTGAAGGACAAAGCTGATAAACACAACCACACAAAGATAGCATCCGTATAATCATAGCTGTTATAGGACCATCAAAAGAGAACACCTCTGATCCCGACCCGGTTAAAGTGAAATCTCCCAGCGAGAAGTCCAATACTTGATGCTGCACAGACTTCTTAGTTCCCCAAAACAATGCACAAATTCGAGACGACTGCACCTGTCTCCCAAAACTGTGTCTACATGGTGATTTCCCCTGCAATTTCAAAAATCAAACCCCTATAATCACATCAACATTGTCAGCATCAAAATCCAGCAATAAACAGAACAGTAATGATTTAACCGACACCAACAACCATTTTCTATTAGCGCATGCAACACAACTGCGAGCCTTCATCAGGGAACTTTGGACAGCATTCTGTTAAAAAAGATTCCAGAATCTTTCATCTTAATCCTTTTCAACACAACATTAAATAAAGCCTGCACTTTTCTTAATCTTTTGAGTCAGATTCGCTCGTCAAACCCAATTTTGGATGGTGCCCCTATAACATTGAAAGAATCGTAACAGGGTCACAAACATTATCATCAACAATTTTCTTAATTTTATCAGGGATTCATTTATCTTATAGCCTAATCAATTCATTTCATTCTCATCTTCCCATCAATTTAAAGAAAGAAGTAACGATGCATCAGGAAGCGCTCTGTAGAAACACCTAACAAAAACACTTTCTTTTTAATCAAAATCAGCTTTTGACTGTATCAAAAGCACTTCCAAATACACTTGAACTTCATAAGAAAAACTACCATTAAATTACTGAAATTGGAGAAACAAACACACCGTAACAGCAACAAAAAGAATGAAGCTAAAATTAAAACAAAACATTATAAAAAATTATAATATTAATTTGCAAGAAAGAAAAGAAAGTTACAAGCTTGGGAGAAAATCGACGGCGAAATGGCGTAGGCTTGCAGTAACTGCGTACTACTACTGCTACTGCTGCCATACTATTTTTTCGTAACTGGGTTTCGGTCTTCGAACTCGAAACAGAAGAAACAGTTGAAACGTTGAACCCATCCAAATTGGAAAATAAAAGATTATATATCTTCCACGTGGCGACCTACAAGGCATATATACATTAACCTTGTTGTTTTAACTCAAAAATGTTTTTTTTTGCCCTTTTATCCACATTTACATATGAATGATATCATTTAATTTTAATTTTAATAAGAGTCTTAATAGTTTATAAAGATCAATATGTCAACACACTTCTATGTGTGAACCCTGGTTCCATAATTTTTCTCACGTGCGTTGTAAACATTGATTTTCTTTTATATTTTAGAAGTAGATTTAACATGTTTCGAACTAGGATTTGCATTTTCTGTAGGGGGGATGCGCTCAAATCAAATTTTTTAGACACTAATCTCCTTGAGATTAGAACTTGAGTGAACTGCGGACAATTAAATAAAATTGCGTAAAAATCACACAGTCGAAGAAGAGGTTAATATTTCTTTGATGCATATAGCTTAAACCAATTAATAATTAGTCCCTTTATTTTAAAATTTTTCCAAAACCGATAACCTCTTCTATTTTCGAAGTTTAAGTGGAATTGGCTATACAAAGAGTGCTCGTACACCTCGAAGAGAATTTTTTCCGAGGATTAGAATCAAAACAATCACGACGCACGCCATAAGATCCCACAAAACTTAGCAAAAGCACAGGTAAGTATAAGATCCGAATCCTTTGATTTCACCGTGCTGATGCTTCTAATTTTCACAGTGTTTCCATTGGAATTTCCTCCTCCTACTTTTGCTCGAAGTTTTGACGCCATTTTCTTTGAGTCTTTGCATTGTCTCCGCAGCGAAGAAGCTGCTTTTGTCATCTGTGAAATCTTCGATCTGCTCAGCAAAATGAAGCTGCTTTACAAAATCTTCCCGGGTAAGTTGCCTTGGTTTCTTTAATTTTCCCCAGCCTTACTTGCGTTTTCTTAAAGTTCGGGTTTCTGCATCAAAAAGGCCTCAAATTATTGTTTGTATGTATGCATGTGCGTGTGTACAAGTAAAAGTATAGAGAGAGTTTGCCCGGTATAGAGACATTAGAACTTATTTCCAGTGAAAAAATAAATTATAATTATAAATTAATAACGTAAAATTAATATAATTTTTTAAAAATAAATTTATTAAAAATAATAAATATATTATAATTTTACTGTCCGACTACAGTATCAAATAAGCCTTCAAGGACACAAAAGAGATTTCCAATATTAATTGCGTAAATACTCTGCGGTAATCAGAAGCCTGAATTTTTTTTCGCTGAAATTTGATTTGACGAGTTAATTACAAAGCCATGACTAATAATCAAATACATATGTAGACGTTATGAAGCCTTGACCCTCTCTACTTTTACTTTCTGTACTTACAACTAAAAAAGGCTTACCTTCTGAGATTGGGCCAAATGCCCTTCCTCGGTCACGTGTCGCACTCCCCGCAATTCCTTCTCATGGTCACTTTGCCAAGTACGTGAAGGATATATATTATTTAAGTAATAAGTAGCCAATTAACCAAATTCTTTAAAAAAAAAAAATTGAAATGTGTGTGTATGGTTAAAAATATATATGATTTCTTTTTCGCTCTGATATTAAAACGTACAGGAAGGTTTATTGGAGGAGATAAGACCCAGAGTTTAAGAGCAGCTAAGTCGTGAGCCCTGGGTGGTCTCTCTTCGTCGGCAAATCCACCTGCCAACACACAAACCAAAATTAATGAATTTAGTGTGTTATCTAATAAATATGGAAAATGTTAATGGGCCACTATATTGAAAATACACTTCAATGAATTAATAATTGATAGTCCGACAAAGTAATTAGAAGTTGCAAAGAAAATAACTAAACTTGCTGTTGACAGGAGAAGTTAAAAAAAAAAAAATTAGTAACTAATCAATAAGATTATTAAAATTAAATGAAATAGAAGATTAAATAATTTGCAGAACGAAACCTGGATGATCCTCTGTAAGTTGTCTCATGACCTTCACTTGGGGTTAACATCTTTCTTCTTTCAATGACTGAGCCTTGGGAGGTGGAGTTGCTGTAGACAGAAGCAATGTTTGTTTAATGATCCCCATATGTGAAGTACATATATACAATGCTTCTTATATCAAGTAACTTGATGAAATGCTTCTTATATCAATCTCCTTCGTAGCCTAACCATCCAGACAGGCCCTTCCATTGACTGTGCCTTTTGGCAGTGTTTGATGAATTCAATTCAAAAGTGATTGTTATTAAATAATTTGATATTTAAACAATCAGATTTGATAGATTTTTCACGGTAGCTTTTTAGAAATATGTAATTGATACTGTAAGATAAAACACCAAAAATACGGTTATCTGAGTATATGTTTCGAAAATGACCTTTACACCAAAATCGTTAATTAATATTTACTAGTACAGAATAACTTCCAAAAATTAATAATATTGAGACTATGGAAATTTATTAATTTAGAGAGATATTAATTAATCGATAAATTAATAATTTATTAATTTATAGAGTGCGTTTACAGTACAAAGAATTAACATTTAATTGACTGAAAATTCATTGTATTTTATAAATATAATCAATAGAATTTAAATAAATTCATCAAATAAATAATGTATACTTGATAAATAAATTCATAAATTTTACTAAATGTATTCAATGAACTAAACTAAATGTTAGTTATTAAATTGTATAAATTGAATTAGAACTAATCTAATATACCTATCTATTTGATTAACTAAATTCATGTATTTACATAAATTTATCTAAATATATTTAAAAAAAAACTAAACTGAATGTTAGTTAATAAATTGTTTTAATTGAATTTGAACTAATTCATCTAATGTACTTATCTACTTGATTAACTAAATTCATGTATTTACATAAATTTATCTAAGTGTTTTCAACCCTAGAACTTTTAGATGTAATAAAAAAAATTAGAGATGAGATTCAACTAAATTTAAACTTTAAGGAAAAAAAACAAGTGCAATAGACTCATAATTTAATAAACTGATATAACTAGTTACATTTATAATTTTACAATATTTGTAATTTCTATAACTATTAATTTATGATATAAATGGAATCACAAAGTTATATAAGAGTTTTTAGAAAAAATTGTTATCTTATTAATAATTTTAGAGATTATTAATTTATCGAGTATTAATTTATAGAAGTTATACTGTATAAATAAAAATTAAAAAAAAATCATTGGCGATTGTTTTCACTAAATCTTTGTTAGGATCTTATTTATATTTAAGAGAAGCTTGTGTTAAGTTTAGATTTTGGTGTGTTTATGAGATAAAAAGTATTGCGTTTATGAGATAAAAAGTATGTAGTTCTATCATCTATGGAATGATATTTTGTCCTAGTCAATTTTTTTTTTAAAAGTAAAATTTCAAGTATATAAACCATAGTTATTGACTATTGAGTAAGAATAATAGCAAGCATCCACAAACTAGATTTATTTATTATTATTATTTTTTTTGGCTCATTACATTCATGCCTCCGAGGTTTGCAAATATATTGTAGACCTCCTTGATAAAAAGAATGGACATAATACATAATACTTTTTTTTTTTATGGGACACAATGGATAATATTTAATGTTGTCAACTCATGCGAATTCATCATTCGTCTGTACCGTTTAAAATTAGAAAAGCCCATTTATCACATTTGGTCTAAATTGGGTCACATTCTATAGCGGATATAAAATTCAAAATTGGAGGGGATAAGTGTAAGCGTGTAGTGCTCTTTCGGTCTCTAAACAGTCCTTGATTTACAAAATGGACACAAAACACCTATGTTTTACCATTATATATTAAAAAATAAATCTTATCTTAACTCAATATGATATCAACTCTGACAAAAAGAGTAGATTTTTGAATTTTTAAGTTAGTTAATTTGAACTATATTTTAATTTTTAAGAAAATTTGAACTATCATAATTATCAAATAAAATGATGTGACGCTCAACATAAAAAATATTTCTTGTAGGTTGATGATGTGAAAGGATGTTCTAATTCTTTGCATTAAAATTTAATGATGTCATTTAACTTATCATTAAAAAGTTTCATCAAAAGTGATAAAAATGAAAAATTAATCTAACTTCAAAGAATCAACTATAAAATTTATTATCTAATTGATAAATGAGATATAATATTTAAAACTCAAATTATGAATCGAATATTATCATTGGTGACACTACTCATGGTAAGTGAAGTGTTATTACTTGAACTTTTAACTTGGCAAAAAGTCTCTCATTTGATATATTATATGCAATACGATAGTAAATATTTAAACTGAAATGGCATGATTATTTACTTGTATCGCAGCGCCAATCAGCCTAAGCCCACACGGCACAGTCTGCTACTTGTTTCTATATGTATAGATGTAGGCATTATCCCTCATAATTAACTTTTGATTACGGTTTGCAGAATGGGGAGACCACCTGCGCAGAGTTTAGGCATTGTACAGTTCAACACCATATAATCTTTATATTAATGGATGATGGTTCCTCAATATAAAATTATGACTTCAGTTTTGATATAGGGCATTCATCAAATACAATAATAGACAGATGGCATAAATGTATTTTTCACTCCATTGTATTGAATATATTCAATGAATGAAAAATCACAATTTTAGGGGTTAAAAAAAAAACCTAATCTTATATCATTCATTTATCTAAATATAACGCTACAGTTTTCAGAAAATATGTCAAGTGGCATTTCTTTATTAGATTCTTAATTTAAGACTTGCAGATTTACTTATTAGCCTACATGTACCATCCACATCTGAGATGAACAAAATTGAAGTATTATTTAAGAAGTATAGGGATTATTTTCTGTACTGGTTACGGCACATTGATTTTAAAATGATAGTGGAAGTAATCTTGTTATTTAGTGGGAATATTAGTATATTTTGCTAATGCCAACGTCGTCAATACGAATTTGATAGCATGAAACAATTGGCTTTGCGTTGGCACACCTATCAAATGGAAGTGACCCATCAACTGGTCTCCAAGACTTTGCCTTCTAGCCACTTCTCTTTGGCTAATAAATTAAGTTCAACTTGAAGTCAAGGCCTAACGTCAATGGTAAGAAGTGTTATAAAATAAAATTGATAAATAATGGAATCGTAAAATCACAGATGATACAAAAAATTATATAGTTCGATTTTTAATTTATATTTACGGATAAAGATAAAAAGAAATAATTTTACTAGTGAAAAAGAATTATAAATATTGTAATATTTTAATTCACTATCCAAAATCTTAATACACTCAAATTCTCAAATCACTAGATATTTATTAATTTTTTCTCTCAAAATATATATGAAAAAGGAAGAGAGAATTTGATGTTGAGGAAGGAAATGAAGCTATCTATTTATAGCATCATTTCGTTTCCCTGTTTCCATTAAAATCATAATAATAATAATTTATTATTTTATTTTATTATTATTTTACACGCGGCCTGTCTAATTTTTGGTTGTTTCTTGTTCTTTTTCATTTCTCCCTTTTTCTTTTTCTTATCCTTTCGTAGCTCCTTTTTCCACTAACAGCCGAGCACCAATTTGGTATTGACTTTAACATTCTCTTACTTATAGATTATATTGAGAATCAATCAATCTTCACACATCTTTTTTGCTTCGCCATTTTCATGTTGCTTACATTTCTTCTAGACCATAAGAAAATCTACTTCAGATAAATTTGTTTACATTGATTGGCTTGATTAATAATCTGCTAGGTTTTCTTTGGTATGAATTTTCTACAAATCCACATTTCCATTTTTCACTACTTTACGAACGAAGTGATACTGTACCCTAATGTGCTTTGTTCTAGAATTAAAGTCTGAATTTTTTATAATGTGCAAGGTACTCTAACTGTCACAAAATACAAGTTGTTTGTGCCTGAGCTCTTCCAATAACCTCTAAATCTAAATAGCTTCCTTACAAGCTTGTGTAGCTGCCATGTATTCTGCTTTTATTGTAGATAGAGCCACAACGGTTTATAGTTTCGATACCCAGCTTATAGCTCCTCCTGCAAGTGTAAACACATAGCTAATAATAGATTTCCTCTTACCAAGGTCTCTTGTAAAATCTGAATCCACATATCCCCTGACAGTAAACTCTAATCCTTCATAATATAATGTAATATCTGAGATTCCTCTGATATATCTCAGAATTCTCTTTACAGCTTTCTAATACTTTCTATTAGGATTCGCTATGTATCGACCGACTGCTCCCACTGCTTGTGCAATGTCTGATCTTGTGCATATCATAGCGAACATCAAACTTCTCACCACTGATACATACGGTATTCGAGACATCTCTTTCCCCTCTGTCACATTGCTAGGACACATACTTGAGGGTAACTTAAAATTAAGAGAAAATAGGGTAAAAATTAACTTACAATCATACATGTTGAAGCGTCGCAAGATTTTCTTTAAGTAATTCTTTTGAGAAAGTCAAATCTTCATATTATCTCTATCTCGGTAAATTTGCATACCTAGAATTTTATTTGTTGGTCCCAAGTCCTTCATTTCAAACTCCCTAACTAATTGTGTCTTTAATTCTTAGACTCAATATTTATTGGTGCCTACTACCTACATGTCATCCACATACAACAGCAAATTGATGAAATCATTATTTTTAAATCTCTTGTAATATCCACTAGAGTCTGAACTGAGTCTGTTATATCCAAGGCTCATGATAAAACAATCAAATCTCTTACACCAACACTTCAACACCTGTTGAGTCCATATAAAGATTTGTTCAACCTGCAAGCCAAGTTCTCCTTATCCTTTTCAGCAAAACCTTTTAATTGGAGCATATAAATTTCTTCTTCAAGTTCTCTATGAAAAAATGTATTTTTCACATCTAATTACTCTAGATGTAGGTCAAATGTAGCACATATTGCCAAGACCACTCTGGTTGTTGTGAGATGAACCATCAGAGAGAATATTTCGTTGAAGTCAATACCTTTTTTCTAAGCATATATATCCTTTTACTACTAATCTTATACAATACTGTAGACTCATTTGTTTCCGATGGCTTTTCTTCCACATGCTAGTGGTACAAGTTTTTATGTCTTTTTTTTTGTAGCGCCTCAATTTCTTCCTAAATTATTGTCATCTACAAAGTAACATCTGAACTGTTTAAATCTTCACAAAAATTTGATAGCTACCCTCCTTTATTAGAAGACAGTATGCAATATTGATTTCTGTGATATAATTAGAGTGCCATACTGGTGATCATCTTTCACGAATTGATCAATGAACTTTTAGAGCCTTGAACTTAACTAGTTTTTGTTCCTCGTACTCTAGTACTACTTTAGAAGATTTTAAATTTTTTGAATTATTTTCTACATATATCGACGTATTCTCTGACTTTTCTTTTACAATACTATCATTCCAATCTCTCATTTGCAGTTGATCTTCTATAAAGATAACATCTCTGCTAATGATAATCTTATAGACAGTGGGATCCTATAGACGATACCCTTTTACTCCATCAGCATACTATAAAAAGGTATACCTCTTAAATTTTGAATTTAATTTTTTTCTTTCTTGGGCATTGTACATCATGTACGTAGGACATCCAAATGCATGTAAGTGAGAGTAATCTATTGGCTTTCCAATCCACATCTCTATTAGAATCTTTAACCCAATTGTTGTTGATGGAGATCAATTAACCACATAATAGGTAGTTTTGGTTGCTTCTGTTCAGAATGAGTTAAGTAGACCAGCAGTCCTCAACATAACTCTTATTATTTCTGTAAGAGTCTTGCTCATCTGCTCTGCTACTCTATTTTGTTGAGGAGTATATATCAACGTGAATTGTCACTCTATGCCTTTTTGCTTATAGAAAATAAGAAACTCACTGTCTGTATACTCTCTACTATTATTTGTCCTCAAGTACTTTAATCTTTTTTTAGATTTAAGTTCTACTTGCGCTTTATACTGCTTGAATGCTATAAATATATCTGACTTTTTTTTTATTAAATACGTCCAACATCTCCTATAATAATCATCTATAAAAGTCATCAAGTACTTTACACCTCCCATAGACATATCCAGCGATTCTTAAACATTAAAATGGACTAAGTCTAGAATGCATTTACTTTCGATAACAAATCTAATAAACTTTAATCTATACTACTTATTTGTAACACAATGTTCGCAAAATGATAAACTGATCGACATGTGGTCTAGTTAGAGGTGCCACATTATTATTGAATCTTCTTTATTTGACACGACATACGTATTAGCTTCTTGTATTATCTCCCCTTTAAGCATGAATAGATTAGCACCAATCTTTTCTGTCTTTATTAATATAAGCGCGCCTCTGGTAATCTTCATAGTCTCGTTCTTTACATGAGTTTCGCACTTACAACTATCTATTTATCCTAAAGACAATAGATTTTTTTTCAATCTTTTGACATATCGTACTTTATTAATTGTACGAATTGTATCATCAAATATTTTGATTTTAATAGTACCTATACCAGTGATCTTTAAGGCATGATCATCACCCATGTATGCTGATCCTTCTAAGATAGGTTAATATGCGTGAAACCATTCTCTCCTAGAGGTCATGTGCTAGATAGCTTCTTAATATATGAGCCAGACATTATGTAGTCATTTTTTGTCTTCTCTAACAATTGTTGTCTCGCTGTAGAGAATTTTGCTATCATTTGAAGTACTTACTATGCACCCTTAAGTATTTGATGACTTAAGGTCTTTACCCTTTCTTCTATTCTATTTACTCCAACACTCTTTTTTGACATGATATTTCTTGTCATAATTGTAGCACTTAATATTCTTTTTACTTCTTGACTTTGATCTACCATGATTCTGACTCCCATTAAGGCCACATTTCGTTAATCTCTCTCTCATCATTAATAATGCTTCTGCCTACCGCGAACTCATTTGTCTATCTTCCTTACTTTTCGTCTGCTCTCCTCATTTAATACGAAGGCTGTAACATCATCAAAAATTAGACTATTCGCCTGGTTGTTGTTCATCAAATTGATGATAAATTGATCATACAAATCTGATAGACTCTGAAGTAGAAGCTCCGCACGTTCATTTTCCTCTATTTTATAACCCAGTATTATGAGTTATAAAAATAGAGTCTTCAAAGTGCTGATATGGTCGGTCACTATTATAGATTCCACCATTCGAAGAGTATAGAGTCTCCTTTTCAAGAAGATTTTTTTGTGTAATGATTTGGCCTCGTATAATCTTATAAGAATATCCTAAATTTTCTTTTTTGTCTTTTTCTCTACCATACTGAATAATACCCCATTTGCAAATACCAAGTATTGATCAGTAATTGCATTGACGTCCGTTTTGTTCCACTTGTCATCAGTAATTTCTGCAAGTCTTTCTTCAATTGCTGTCAAGTAATCATTTTTTCATAAAATTGCTTGTATCTTTATTTTTCATAATGAGAAATTATTCCCATTGAACTTATCAATTTCAAATTTTATCATCATTTTGTTATCGTATATAAGCTAGTGTACTTCCTTGAATAGTTGTGAGTATACGTGAAAATACGCACTAAGAAAGTTCATAGGAAAGAATAGAGGGGTTACAAATGATCTCACTTAAAATTCAGACTTCTTAGGCTCTTATTGTCTTTGTGACAGAACTTTTCTAGACATGTACAAAATCACACAGTTGCTTTACTCATACCATTATTCCCTACTTTACACCACAAAATTCTTAGATCGCTTCTATTGTTTCACGTAAACAGTACTCGTATATGTGTATAGTACCGTATATGTGAATAATATCCTTATATGAACAGTACTTCAATTCTAAAATTACAACCAATAGCTTTGATACCACTATTATTATTAATTGAGTAAAGTAAATACGTAATTAAAATGAAATTGAGAAATAATAACGTGATTCGACTTTTAGTTTACATCCACGAGTGAAGATAGAAAAAAATAATTTTACTAGTGAAAAAGAGTTACAAATATTGTGATATTTTAGCTTACTATTTAAAATCTTAATACACCCAAATTCTTAAATCACTAGACACTTACTAATTTTTTCTCTCAAAATATATCTAAAAAAGAAAGAGAAAATTTAATGCTGAGAAGGAAAATAAAGCTCTCTATTTATAACTTCATTTTCTTTCCATGTTTTCATTAAAATAATAATAATAATAATAATAATTTATTATTTTATTTTATGATTATTTTACAGCAGCCCATCTCCATTTTCCACTAACAGCCAAGCACCAATTCGGTGCTTGAAATATCAAAGTCAAGCACCATTTCGGTGCGGACTTTAACAAGAATTGGCCTTTCTAAGGAGTAGGTCTTGAGTTCAACTTATGAACAAGATAGTGTTAAGAATTATATTTGGCCTCCATCCATTCTTACCTTAAGGAAAAAGGGGGAAAAAGATGTTATTTTACATATAGTGCTACCCACGATTGATTTTCAAACATGCAGTTCCGCTGTACTGATTAGAAGCTATTCCTTCGCTACATTGCTTAGATTTCTTTGAAGTGAAGAATACTGAGCATTTAACTGCCGGCCACTGCGCATGCCCTTAACTTGCAGCCAATCTTGAAAAATTTGCCTAATCCTTTTGGGGTCTCAACGCAGTCATTTAAAGTTAATGTCACAAGTTCTGTTGAGTTAGCTTAACTTGCCTTCAATGAAACTCGGGAATATGTTAGTTTTGATTTGCAAGGGACTGCTCTTCGCAGAGCTGATGAAAAATGTTAATGATCGAGCCGAACATTTCAGATAACGGAAGAGGTTGTAATGTGCTCAAAAGACGGTATGGTGAACGTATGCAATGGCTTACTGATGAAAAGCCTTGTGGCCTCAGCATTCTTGCTTGACGCATTGCTACTGATCATGGTCTCTGTCATTATAAATGGCGCTTAATTTGTGAACAGAAATTAAGAAAACGAATAAATAAGGCAAATATAAATCTTACTTTTCTACGCTTTAACTACTCTTAACACTCAAATGTAAAATTAAAAGTCAAACCTTTATTATCGCACTTGGTAAATCTCAAAAATCACCTTAATTATTTCTTTCAACGCCCACAGCATTCTTCTTCTTCGTTTTCTTTGTTTTTATTCTTTACCCTTTGCTTTCTTAAAATGCACGTAGAAACAGAAGATTTGAAGAAAAAGGTCACAACTGTTCCAAAATAATTTAAAACATTCAGGGACACATTTGTAGCTTTATAGGTACATTATTAATTAATAGCAGTCCTTGTTAAAAAAAAAAATCTGAGCAACTTACACAATAGCTAAGAGTTGCTGCAATTGTTTAATCCTTTCGTGAATGTTTATGAATCTTCATTCTTGTTGTTCCAATTTTCATGGTTAGAATTTTAAGTCACAACCTGCGGAATCTATTTTTCATAAATTAATGTGATTGGAGAAATGTAAATTAAATTCATTGGTGAAAACATTGCGGTTTTGATTTATGATGGGCATAATTTATGTACATATTTTATTTTTATTACATATTTATTAGTTATTTTATTTATTATTTTTAATTAATTATATTACTTTATTAAATGAGAAAAAAATTGAACAATTTTTGTTTTTGATAAGGGAATAAACAACTAAAGATTAAAAAACAAAAATGTGTAAAAGATCAAGAATTAGAAAGAATCAAAGAATTATTATTAATTTCCTTGCACGTGCACGTGGGAAGCATTACTTTTACAAGAAAATCTGCGCATAAGGAAATCATAATGGAAGGCAGGCATGTGCACAGCATTCAAACTAAAGCCTAAACTTATAATGACGTGGCGTTTGCTGGCTTAAAGAATGACAAAAGCTACAAAAGGAGATTTTGCCGTACAAAAGAAGATTTTGCCGTACAAAAGAATCCAAATAGGATTCGGTCAAAGTAGCGGTCACCAAAGCTTGCAATATGAATATATAAAAGCCAAGACTAAAGAAGAAGACGAGGCAACCCGATTCCACAGCGCCGCGCACCCAAAAGACGAACCAACCCCCCCACCCCCTCCCTCCTCCTCCTCCTCCTCCTCCTCCTCCTCCTCCTCTCTTTCTTTTTCTTTTCAAATTAAAAAAAAAAAAGTTGTTCAAGAGAGAAACGTAGATGGGTTTCCAGAATGGCTGTCTGTGTCCGAATGGTTTCATCACTGTTATTTTTCCTTGAAACTCCGAATGCCATTAATTTTTATTTTTGCTTTCGTTGTGTTAAATTATATTTTTTATTTGATAGAGGATGAATTTAAAATTCTAAATATGTAATTAATATTCAATTTTTATCATTTAGTTTATTTTATTGAAATTGTTTATAGATATTCTTTCCTAATTAACATTTATGATTTTATTTTTATCTTATTTGAGTGGCAGATTAAATAAAACTCGAATAAATTTTATTATTAAATTTAAATATTTGATTCGTAATTGTCTTGATATTTTAATTATTAATAACAAAGTAGAATCAACGATTGAAATTGGAGGACATAATTTAAGTTAAAAAATATAAATTTGTATGTTTATTATTTAGACCAACCTAATATCTTTCTATATTTAATGCTTCTATTATTTTAAATTTAGAGAATTTATTTTAAATTATTTAATAGTTAGAGATTCAATGAAGAAATTGTTTTGCCTAACACTGTTTTAAACAAAGATAGAGATTAACAGATCTTATTGATGTCTATGGTTAATAATTTTAATAAAAATTAATAATAGAATCGACACATTTATTATATCCATGTTTGGTGGTGGAGAATTATCTTTTGACCAAAATTTTAATTATTATTATTATTATTTCTATGTCCTTTAATTTGAGTTTTTACTAAATTATTATCTTTGTAGTTTTAGTTTCTTTATTTTGTGCCATTTAGTAAAAAAAAAATCATAAAATCTCTTTTATTTCTAGTTTGAATTTTCTTTAGTTAGATTAATTTATATTTTTAGTTTTGTTATTATTACTATTATTATCATTATCATTTTATTTTAAGTTTTTGTCTTGGAGTTGATAATAAATAAAAGTAGTATGTATTCGTGGGATCTATCTTTAGTTACTCACTCTATACTAGTTGCTTATATTATTAATATAATTTTAAATTTGGTGCACCCTAACGACACTACCAACCCATACAATAACAAAGAATTTACAACTCTAGTTTTGCATTTTTCACTAGCCTTAAATGATGAATTATTAAAGATCGGCAAAGATTTAGAGTTTATAATAAATAGTTGTATCTAGTATTTTTATTTTTAGGTAGTCATTTTTTTAGTTATTTTGTGAAAGGATATTTTATAATAAAAATATTTTCAAAACAAATAGTTAATGGTGTTCAAAGTATTTGATATTGTCAAAATAGTCTCGTTCTTTTAACAAGTGAAAGAACACTTTCTAAATAATTATGTGAAGTGACATTTATTTATTGGGTATATGTATTGCTAAATGTCACGAGTATTGAAAAGAATTAAAAGCTTTGTTGACTTATTTTCTTCAGGCATGGGATCATGTATTTATAAATGAGTAGAGGAATTATATATGGAAAAAAAATTCAATAGATATAATGGAATTCATTTTAAATTTAATCATTTACTAGTCGTTGGCTAAGTTATGAAGAGAATTTGGACTTGGATAATAGTTGGTTATTTTTCTTGGGTGAGTTTGGGTGTTGCATAATTGTGTGAAATGATTCTGTTGCAAGCCTTTGGCAAGAGTTAATGAAGATAACCATATTTGTTTCCAATGGTTTACTACTTCTCTTGTTTGATAGGTACTTGGTTGTTGGTTGTTGAGGCTTGACAGTTGACTATTGAAGTGTTTTTCTAAAAGAACTTTTCAACATTTGGACCAATATTCTACTAAGCTTAACTTAGCCAACTGTAAGATATTATAATAGCTAATTATAACTACCATCACTTTATCTTTGATGAAAAGATGACATAATATAAAGAGATGCTGGAATTGATTTTGATCCCTGAAGCAGTCTGTAATAAAAAATACATATTTTACACCATCACTATTGATTATAAAATCTATAAAAGTATCAAAATCAAAAGGAATAGTTGTTGTGCAAATTTTATTGAACTCGCAAGCGTACGAATCTATTATAGAATAGATTAATGGTGACGAGTGTCGATCCCACGAGGAGGTTGATTTTAATTATGTGCAGAATTAATTTTCTTTTAATGGGAATAATTAAATTATGATAACTTTATCCTAAATTGTGAATTAAAATGGCGAGAATAATTAAGAATGAAACTGTTATAATAAAGCACTTGGGTATCCGGATCCGCATCAACATACTCTATGGGCGAAATATTCCATATTAATACCAATTAAATCATAAGGGGGGATTCCACACCTCATGAACCACTCTCCAATAAGTATGGTGCCAAGGGCTTATCATGCCAAATAATAATAACATTGTACTAGGATGCCGGTTTAACCAAGGCTGTATCTAGACAAGACTATTATTATTTATTGACGAAAAGTCAAAACAACCACAAATATTAGAGGGAAAGAGAAAGTGAATTTACCAAATTAAGCCCATTGAACATGTTGAGACTTCACCTTCAACCCAAGCTCAAAAGAAATTAGCTACTCATATTTTAACTAAGGATAAAAAAGAAAATTTTATTAAAATATAAAGAAACTATAAGAAGGAGAAGGAATTTAAGAAATTTAAGCTTAAAAATGAATTAAGGAATATCAAATTAGGGGGAGAGAGCTCCCTTTTTATAGATACATTGAGTGAATCATGACCATTGGATTAAAAATAGTTCGGATGCTCAGGATTGCGCCACGTTATCAGTCAACAGTCAACAGTTAATATTTACACAGTAACGCTGCTGAATAGTAAATAATCCCATGTACGCGCATGTACTGTACACATAATTTTTACTCTACTGAGATGCTGCCACGTCATCGATCCACAGTTCATAAGAAATCTAGCCCTATAAGATTGTGACACATCATCAGTCAATACCACGTCATCGGTCAATCCACAGTATCGTATATATAAACAGTACCGTATATGTGAATAGTAACTTTTTTCTTTAATGCTCTTCTTAAGGTTTTCGACCGTCCTGAGTCCAAATATGACGTCCGTTTTGTTGTCTGATCAATCGTTCATTGTGAAACGATTATGATGCCCCTAAAATACATAAAATACATAATTATAATAAAACACATATAATTAAATAACAAAATATTTAAATAAATAAAAGTAGCAATGTTAGTGAGACTTAAAGTGTAAAATGATGATTTTCTCTTTTATAAATATACACTTTCTAACACTCAACAATAGTCGCATAGGACACATCAATGGCTAGAGGTTCAGTTATAAACTTTCACACTTACTTTCATGGGCATGTTATGTATGTATTCAGAAATCATACTCAAGTTTACTTATAGTTAGTATCAGAGCATGTTATACCTCTGTCTTGATGTGTTCTTTTTTTATATATGAATAATATCCAAATTTATTTTGTAAACTTAAAGTTATTTTTTTTAATGTTGTTTTGATTATAACTATTATAAATTATAAGAAAATGATTCCTGACAGTTACATGGTTTGAAACATTTAATTTGGTGTTGGTAAGTTATAAATAAAGTCAAGTCTATAAAATGGATCATTCGGTAGTCAATCAGTATAATGATGTCTATGCATTACTAACGACAATTGATGAGCAATTTGTAATTTCAGATAAAGTACTTGCAAGCACCTTAATAATGAAGTTTTCATCTATGAAGCTCACCAATGTTAGAGGTGTGCATGAGCACATCATGCAGATGAGGGACTTTAAGGCTCAGTTGAATCTTTTTGAGGTTGATGTATCTGAAACCTTTCTTATGCATTATATACTGAATACACATCCACAGTAGTATCGACCTTTCAAAATTTCCTATAGCACCCATAAGGATAAATGGTCAATTAACGAACTAATAATCATATGTGTTCAAGAGAAAAGGAGGCTGATAATAGAAGTTGGTGAAGGTGCATATAATGTAACACAAGGAAAGCATAACCTTTAAGCCAAAAAAAAAAAGAAAAGGAGAAATGCCTCCCCAAGAACAATTAAAAAATAATCAAAGTATTTTTTCTATTAAAAAAAGGACAAATGAAGAAGGATTGCCTTAAATTTCAGAAATGGCTTGAGAAGGAAGATAAATCAATCTCTTTTGTTTGTTATGAATCTAATATGGTTGATGTTAATCATAAGACATGGAGGATTGACTCTTGTTCTATAGTCCATGTAATAAATACCTTACAGGATTTGCAAAACCTAAAAAAGCTAGTAAGACGTGAGCAATGCATCTTTTTTAATAACAAAATACATTTACATGTAAAGGCAATCAGAACATGCAATTTAATTTTGAATAGTGGTTTTATTTTAGTTTTGGAAAAGACATTTTATATTCTAAGTTTTTCTAGAAACTTGGTTTTAATTTCAAGACTTGTACTAATCGGTTTTTCCTTTAACATTTCAGATAAGTTTTGTAATGTATATTATAAATCTAAACTTGTTAGGAATGACACATTGTCTGATGGTCTTTTTCATTTTAATTTGTAAAACAATACTTCTTACAGTTCAATGCATATTCATGCTAGTATTTAAAATGTGTTATAAACGAAAATTCCTCTATTTTGTGGCATTAGAGACTCAGTTATATCTTCATAAAAAGAAACAAAAGATTAAGAAATGATGAAGTACTTAATACTTTGGATTTTATTGATTATGATACTTGTGTAGACTCCATAAAGGGAAAGCATACCAATAAGAGAAATAAAGGTGCTCAAAAGGGTTTTGAAATATTAGAAATCATACATTCATATATTTGTAGTCCAGACATGGATTCATATAGTCAGAAATATTTCATCTCTTTCATAGATGATTACTCACATTATATGTATCTCTATCTACTTGACAATAAAAATGAAATATTAAATGCTTTTAAGATATTTAAAACAGAAGTAGAGTAACAGTGTGGAAAGAAAATTAAGATCATAAAAACAGATAGAGGTGGAGAATATTATGTTAAATACATTAAGAATGGGTAAGCACTCGGTCCATTTATAAAGTTTCTTTAACAGCACAAGATTATTGCCCTTTACATTATGCCTGGTTCTGTAAACCAAAATGGTATAGCAGAAAGAAGTAATTAAACTTTATTGGATACGGTGCGTAGTATGCTTAGTAGATCTAAGTTTCATAAATCTTTATGGCTGAAACTCTAAATATGGCTATGTATATATTAAACCAAGTTCTAATCAAGTAATTCCTAAAACGCCATTTGAATTATGGAATGATTAGAAATCGAGTTTGCGACATATACATGTTTGGGAATGCCCGTTTGAAGTGAGAATTTACAATTCACAAGAAAAGAAGTTAGATCCAAGGAATATTAATGGGTATTTCGTTGAATATGCTGAAAGGTCTAAATGATAAATATTTTATTGTCCATCTCATAGCAATAGAATAGTGGAATTGAGAAATGAAAAATTTCTTAAAAATGACATGATTAGTAGGAGCAATCTATCTCAGAATATTATTTCTAAGAAATTTCATTTAGATGCTCAGCTTTCCACCTTAAATGATGATTGATCGTGATTCATAATGCTCCTTAAGTTTAAATGGATGTTATACAATTAATTGTTGAAGTTCCACAAGTTATTAATAATGATCTAGTAGACTAGGCAATTCAGGAATTATTTGAAACTTTTGAGCAACCAGTTAAAGAAGATGCTCCTTAAGAGAATGTTGGTCCAACATTAAGAAGATCTACTAGAATAAAGAAATTAGCAATTTCTAGTGATAAAGTGTATCTATAAGAATTTGCCTATAATAATAAAGCCAAAAATAATCTTGAATCTATTTTATAAGCCATGAATTCTAAAGAATCATACTTACGGTATAATGCCATGAAGGAAACAATGAATTCTATGTCATCTAATGAAGTTGGGATCTTATTGAGTTGCCTAATAATGTAAAATCTATAAGATGTAAATTAGTCTTTAAGACAAAGAAAGACTCATTGGGCAACATTGAAAGATATAAAGCAAGACACTTTACTAAAGGATTCACTTAGATAGAAGAAATTAATTACAAGGAGACTTTTTTTCTTATATTGAAAAATGATTCTTTTCGTATAATTATGGCATTCGTTGCTAATTTTGATTTAGAATTACATCAAATAGATGTGAAAAATATTTTTCTCAATCAAGATTTAAAAAAAGAGGTTTATATGAAACAACCAAAAGGATTCTCCTATAATGATGATGAGCATTTGGTATGCAAGCTTAAGAAATCCATATATAGATTTAAGCTTCCCATCAATGGTATTTAAAATTCCATAATGTTATCTCTTCATTAGGATTTGAGGAAAAGCTTATAGATCAATGTATCTATCAGAAGGTCAGTAAGAGTAAGATTTGTTTCTTTATTATATATGTAGATAATATTCTACTTACATCCAATAATAAATGAGTGCTTTGTAAAATAAAATAATTTCTCTCTAAGAATTTTGACATGGGAGATATGGGTAATGCATCTTATGTCATTGGCATTAAGATCTATAAAGACAAATTTTGAAGAATTTTAAGTCTGTCAAGAAGATTACATTAACATGGTTTTAGAGAGATTTCAGATGAAAAATTATTCACCTAATATAGGTCCTATTGTAAAGGGTGATAAGTTTGATTTAAACCAATGCCCCAAAAATGATTTTAAAAGGGAACAAATGAAAAATATTCTGTAAGCATCTGCTGTTGGAAGCCTGATGTATGCTCAAGTCTATATAAGACTTGACGTTGCATTTGCTATTAGAATCTTAGAAAGGATTAGAGTAAGTCAGGTTTAGAACATTAAAAAGCTGTAAAGAAAGTAATGAGGTATCTTCAAAGAACTAAAGATTACATACTTATATATAGAAGAATTGATAATCTATAGGTAATTAGCTACTTCGATTCAAATTTTGTTAGCTATGTTGATTCACTAAAATCAACATCGGAATATTTTTTCATGTCGCCAGTAGAGCTATATCTTGGAGAAGTACAAAGCAGACTTTGATTGCTACTTTCACTATAGAGGCTGAGTTCATTTCTTATGTTTGAGGCTAGCTTGCATGTTGTATGGTTGAAGAGTTTCATGTCTGGGTTTCGAATTGTGGATTTAATCTCAAGGCCATTAAGGATATATTATGACAAATTCAGTTGCAGCTTTTATGGTTAAAAATAACAAAAGCGAAAATCAAATTAAACACATTGACCTTAAATATTTAGCCATACGAGAGTGTATTAAAGAAAAAAGTGGTCATTGAACACGTTAACACTAAATTAATGATTGCTGATCCTTTAATAAAAGGCATGCCACCACAGAAGTTTAAAGATCACTTAGACTGAATTTAATTATATATATATAATGTAATATAAATAAGACTCTTGTTTTTATTTATTGTGATGTTTTCTTATTTGTATGTGCATATTCATTTATATTGAGAAAATGTCAATTTTATTGGATCAAGAATAAACATGGGTTTATTCATTAAGTGAAGTTATTGTATATGGATGAATTTAAGAAAAATGATGCATAATAGTACATGGAAGAATAATAAATATCAAATCAAGTGAAATGTCTAGTCCAAGTGAGAGAATAATAAACACTTGACTGTTGGCTGTTGAGGCTTGACTATTGACTATTGAGATGTTTCTCTAAAAGAACTTTCTAGCATTTGAACCAACATTCCACTAAGCTTAACTTTGCCAGCTATTTGATATTATAATAGCTAATTATAACTATATCACTTCATCTTTAATGAAAAGATAACATAATATAAAGAGATAGTGGAATTGATTTTGGTCCCTGCAGCTTGTAATTAAAAATACATATTCTACACTATCACTACGGATTACAAAAGCTATAGAAATATCAAAATCAAAAGGAACAGCCGCATAAGACACATCAATGGCTGGAGGTTTAGTTTTAAACTTTCGCATTTACTTTTATGGGTATGTTATATATATATATATATATTCAAAAATCATACTCAAGTTTGCTTACATTGTTGATATAGAATTGAGTTGATGTGCTGATTTTCTTCATGTTAGAGCATGATTTGTGTGGCTACATGTGCTTCATATGCTGTAAATGTTCGAATTTTATATATGGTAGTCAATGTATCTCAACATATATCTATATCAACTTAATTTATACGTTGGAAATTACATATTAGCCTATACCAATATCAAATGAATGAATTTTACTTATCTCAGATGTACATAATTAAATTAGTATTTGAGAAATTTATAATTTTTTTCCTTTCCTCTACAGTAATTACAGTGAATAAAAACATACAAAAAAATTACAATTTGAAGTGGTACTATTTTGTGAAAAAAAAAATTATCTTATAACTGATCGTAAAATACTCTCTTCACAAGTATTAATATAAATAGAATTTATTTATATTTTTACTGTAAGGAGAGTACTTTAGAGCCAGCGATAAAGTAGGGACTTTCTTGTGAAAATCATTTGTGTTGGTATTAGTAATGTCATAAATAATCATTTCAATAACCTAAAATATTGTATTGTCTCTATATTGTACTATTGTGGCTCTAATATGAGAACCACGTGATGTGATATTGAAATAGTGTACTTCCATAATGTGAAAGTACGTATCAAATCTGAATGAACTATGATTGTAATCTTGAATGGATTGCATTTGTATCAGCTGTCCATGTACTTTCTCTTGCTTAATAAATAAAACAATCGCGTGTTAATGTGCTAATTGAGTTAGTCCGTCGATAAAGAAAAAATATAATTGTGGGATGTTGTCTATATTATTTTAATCAATTTTACTCTCTTTCTTTCTCCCAAAAAAAATAATAATAAGAGTGGCCGGAGTTATTTGTGAAACTAACTCTTCGAATTAGTTAACTAATTATCGGAGCTTGCCGGGAGTCGAAATCTTTACAATTAATTGAAAAAGCGGCGTTTTTAAATGGCGTTTATCATCGCGATATTCGTGCGTACATCTGCAAGGTATCGGTAATGCATTGCAGCTGGCCCTATATCTAGCGCAATGTCATTCAAAATGAAGCCTGGAACAGGCCTTGCTTTAGTGGCATTGCTTTGTTTCCTCTACTTTATCCCAGCCTTGCAGCTCTTGCTTGCCATTTCTTATAGAGTGGGTTGTTGTGCCAAAAGCCTTAATTATTTTATGTACGACACAGAGATACAGAGTAGTTTATCAAGCCGAAGATACAGACATAGATTAAGTGAATATCAGACTATATTAAAATTAAATTACCTAGGGACTCCACGCTAATTCCTTTTGAGAAGCCTATGCTTTTTTTCTGAAATTTGATAAAATTAATTAGCCATAACCAATAAATGCATCCAGATATATAATAGACGTCAAGAAGCTTTTAACTTTAGTTTTATTTCCTGTACATGTAATAAAAAAGCTTACGGCCATCTAAGATTGGCCTAATACTCTTTTCGGGGGAAAAAAAAAAACATTGGCCTAATACTTGTCCTTGGTCAGATGTGCATTTTCGCGTAAGTATAGTAAGTCATTCTTTAATATGAGTGTTTTTAATTTTTTTTATACGAATATATTTTAAAATTATAGAATTTAAAAAAATTAATTTTTAATTTTTTAAAATTATGTAATTTTATAATTTATTTAAAAAATAATTCTTTTAAATTATATCATTTAAAAATATATCTATATTAATAAAAATATAAATATCCACATTTAAAAATAAGTAAAATATAGTGCATCTTGAAAGCTCTTATTATTCCATCATCACATGGTTGGATTTTTGATGTCATGTTAGTTGGAAAATAAAGCAGATCAATATTTTGTAATCCTATCAATATATTTTGTCCAGGCTGGACAATTATCCATCACGAACAGAAATCTTTTTCCCCTCGCATTTTTCTAAAATTTTTAACTTAAATACCAAAATATCCTTTACTATAAAATAAATTTCCAAAAACACCGTTATACAAAAAATTAATTGATATTTAATTATAAAAATAAAAATTCATCGCCTGTATCATTGCGCCATCATCTAACCGGACCGGAAATCGGTACCATCAAATTCAAAATTTTTTTTTCTCACCGCAAATAGTTTCTGGTAAATCGCTGATTGGATAATATTACTTTTTCTCACGATCTTCATCTTCTTCTGGATCTTCTCTTTCATATCCTAAATCTGAATAAATATTAATTTTTCTTCCTCATTCAACAGCTTTTGTTGGATTTTTTTTTTTTCAGAAATGTCACTGGGAGGGAATGTCTCTGAAGTTTTTTAACGTGGAAAATGAAACCTTTTCTTCAGATGTGCAAAATGGCTAGAGCCTATAGCATTATTTATAAAAACACTGCAAAATGGCTAGAGACCATAGCATTATTTATAAAAACAACGTGGTGGTTTTAAAGTAAATAAATAAAAAATTTTGCCTTAAATAAAAAAAAAATCTACATCAAAATCCATAATCCGACATATAGTATTATGAGACAAAAAAATATATAATTTTACGGATAAGATTTTATTCAAGTCAAGTTTTTTAAAAGCAAGGTTCTAAGTTTGTGAATAGTAGTTATTGAGTAAGAATAACCGGTGGCTAGTACATTAGCGCTCGAGTCTAAAGCCAATCCCAAGGAACAGTGAGACTTTATTAATGTCATTTTGTCTAGGTACATATAGTTCATTTCTTCACGAATATGTCTATTTTATCGAGTATCTTTCCAAGACCATGCCCAAATTGTTACGCCTATCGTAAGGGGCTGAGATTCCTATTTGACTTTTCAAAAATTACAAATTGTCCCACTTTTAATTTGATTTACTATAAAAGTTCTTGTTAAAATTTTAAAATAACTAAAATATTACATATTTGATTTTACATTTCCACCAACTTATAAAGAAATATTATTATTTTAATATCTTTACGACTCTAATTCTCTTTACATAAAAAATAGAAACTACCCATGCTATTGAATTTTATCCAGTTGATTTTTTTTTCAATGGATTTTATAGGTCTTGAAATTCAACTTGATGTTTACATCATACATGTGGGTTTTGATATCAAATTTTCAAGATTAAAGGGATTGATGAACTAGTAAAAACAATAATTGATACTAAGATGAATAAATTGTATTTACTAATTTATCTGTTAACGATATTACTATTAATTTTATCAGCTGCCAAAAATATAATAGAAAGGGCATTTTCAGCATAGAACTTTTGTGAAAAATCATTAGTGAATCTACTGGGAGAAACTAGTTGTATACATAGAAAATGATGTTTTTTGTAATCTTAATAATGGGTTATTCTTCGATGTTTTGAACACATGAGAACACGTTAAAGACAATTATAAATATATTGAATTGAATATATTAATAATTCTTTATTTTATTTGTTGATCATTTTTAAATTATATTATTATTTGAACTAAATCCCCTCCAGATTGAATTCCTAAAATTGCCATTGAAAATAACATTCTATTACGCATGCACTATATGTTGTTATTTTATTACACAGTACCTCTAAGTTTTGTGACAATATATTGTGGACCTCATTAATAGAAAAAAGAGACACAAAAACCCATATTTTATTATTATGCCATGTAGTTACAGTAAAAAAAAATTTGATATTACTTATAAATTTAAAAAATTAAATATTAACTCAACAGGTAATTGATCATTAAATAAAAGCTTAGTTTGGTATAAATTTATTTGAAATTTGAATTGATATAGTGTATAAATCTAAAAGGGTGGGGACTATTTCAACTTGAAATACTGGCGAAAGTTCTCTTTCATTTATTGCATCCAATGCAATCACAAATATCTATTGTGCATTTATCAATTGATGCTGCAATGCAAATAGAATGGGGAATAAAAATTAAAATTAAAATAAGTTATTTATTTAAGTTAAATGAATTAAAATTAAAATAAATTATATTTCTATTAATGTGGTTACTTTATTTAAGAATCAAAATGGATTACTAGAAATACTATTATTATTATTATATATCATAATATTAACAATGACAATAACCACAATAAATATAATAATTCTAATAATAATAGTTATAGCACAACATTTGATGTTGTCATTCATCATTTCCACAAATTTGGTCCAAGTTAATTGGTAACATTATTCCACTCATATGTTAACAAAGTTGGCTTTTACATTTATATTCAGAAATTGGGTTTGGCTGGAGGGTTTTCCAGCCGAAATATTGTGTCCACATTGATATTTGGTTAAAATGAAATTCGTTTATTTATTTATTTTTTTAAAGGAAAAAGAAAAGAAGGGGTAATGCCAACAAAATCAAGCAAGATTTTTTGTGCGGTTATTCTTATTTATGAAGGTTCATCTATAGTTACATATAGTCGTTATTGTGTATTTATTTTAATTATATTAATGTCTGCATTGGAGGAATTCTAGGGCGCAGATTTTATTAGCTCATATTTTAGGCTGCTTGTTAGCTTGCTTTTATTGTATCACTTATTCTTGCAATTTATTTTCTTGGAATTTTTTTTTGGGTAGTGTATATCGCTTAATTATTGTTGATTTATTTTTCTTGAGGTGCTCCTAAGAAGTAACGTTTGTTACATCTCCTGTTTTTAGGTCTCACCTATTTTCCTATTAACAAAATTTTTCATTGTTTTGTCAAGATTATTTCAAAACCAAATTCTAAATAAATCCGCAATTACAATATTGAAAACTTTCTAAAACCATCAAACCTTATTTTGTCCTAAATCACTATTAAATTTAATTTGTAAAGTATTTATTTGCTATATCACTAGTTTGAGCCCTCGTGAGGGCTTGGATCTCTTTTCACAAAAATGTTGAATAGTAAGAATGACAATGGATTGGATTTGATCCAAGATCTACTTGATTCAATTTCAATCGGATTTTGATCAATTTAAAATGAATTTGGATTAAATTTAGATATTAATGTGGGAATTTAAAGTGGATTTAGAGTAGGTCTGAATCTATATTAATATATAGATCTATATCCATATTCACCTATCTTTTGATTTTATTTTATTTTAAAAGTTTATTTAAAATTATGTAGTTATAAATGATAATGAATTTCATTCATAGCCTATTAGAGGTATTTATTATGTATTTAAAAATCTTAAAACTTAAATAGTAGTTTTATAAATTTAAATGACAATAGAACAAAAATAATAAAGATTAGCTAACTCTAAAGTATTCACGTGTAATATTCAACTTGCAAGCCAAATAATAATGCTTGACATTATTTTATTATATTGACCAGATAATTTTAAAGAATATAATTATTTCTCCCCTATAGTAGTACAAATGGTGCAAAATTATCTCAACAGTTAGTTTTTAAAGGATATTTTATTATTTTTCTTATTTGCTTGTTTTGAAATAAAAGTATAAGCTACAATATCTATTAGATTTTTTAGACAAATCATGTAATATAGCTGCTATCAATACATTTTAGTATTTTATTTTCATTGTAAAAGTAGATTACCATTTACTTATTAAATTTTAAAATTTATGATGGTTTTACAATAAATTTAGAGCAGATATAGATATTTATTTCTTTTTTGAATTTAGATATGGGGTCAAAAAAATAGATCATGATGGATTTAAAGTAGATACAGATCTTAATTTTTATTATAGATTTAGATTTGAAATATAATATATCCAATTCATATCTGACCCATTGTCATTCTTATTAAATAGGGGTTTAACTAAATTATTCTATAAAATTATTAGTGAGAGTAAATTTTCAAGTTAATCTCGGTAAATTTTTAGATCATATTATGAGTATATATCTAAAATCTTAACAGAATTTAATTAGCACCTTCTTTTGTCAAAGGTTATTTTAACTTGTATTGGTTCATCATACTAAGAAAGATTTGGTGATTATGTATATAAAATTAACTACATTTTTTTTCTCTTTACTCGTAACTGACTCATAACTGTGATGCCATATATCACAGCTTATAACGGATTCTTCGGGATTGAGATTAATTTTCTTATTAAGTCATGAATTTCATTTACATTCCTTAAAAGCACTAAATTATTTATTAAAAATAAAGGTTTAGGTGTTTATATCCATCATACACATTTCGTATAAGGTCTCTTTTCTTAAGTCGTAAATCACGATGATATAATTTCTAAATTATATACAAGAATTTGTTGAATGGGAAAGAAAAGGTGCAGGAATATAGGAAGCAGTATCCAAAGGAGAAGATTAAGAAGATGATGCAGATATTGAAATTATTTCTACAAAATCGAATTGGCGATTTACCAGAACTATTGAAAGGTGAGGCATATAATTTTAAACGTCATACAGCGGTTAAATTATGGCGTAATTAATAGGTTAAATTATGGCGTAATTAATAGCTATGTACCGAGTCCGTGCTGGCCAGCTGTGGCCAAAGTGGCAAATTAAGTGACAGGTTAATCGAGTATTTTAGATTCAAGGAATTACAAACCGATCAAATTGTAAGGCATTTGGATTGCTTTGAGGATATGTATGTAATTCAGTTAAACTACAAGGGTAATTATATAATCCGATGAAACCTTGGTCTTAACTCTAAAACAGAGGGAGCTGACAGTGATATGATACCGACTTTTGGGCTTTCAGTACAAATGTACAACCAAGTGAACTGCTTTCCCGCCACATGTTCATGATTTTATAACAGCCCACAAATGGGGTGTGTGTGTGTGTGTCTATATATATATATATATATATATATATATATATAGAAGCTTGCTAGGGTACAGATTCTGTATGTAACGCAGCAAATGGGGAGCTTCCACGCGTTGCAGGAGAGAGAAAAAGCACCGCAAGCTCAGCTGATGCAAGGCCAATGTGGACTGAGCTGTTAGTTGCAGAATCTGCAACTTAGCGGAGTCCTTATATATAAATAAAGAAAGGAAGAAAGGAAAAGAAAAACCCATTTGAGTATAGAACTAAAGTGTTTTGAGAAATATCATTTAGGGCTTTAGTTGTTGCCATTGTTGCCAAAATTGGTGGTGGGTTGACTATAATTATATAGAAGTGTAAATGAGGTCAGCAAGAATACATTGAATGCGAGTTGACAAAACAACAAAGAATCAGGTCAGCTTTTTCTGGCATTTTGTTCTTTTTCTCTCACTAAAATTGATATTGCAACCACGAATGTATCTGTAGGGAGAGTGAGATTTGTGTAGATTCAACAAATGGGTTGTGAGTTTTGAGCATTTCATGCATAAATTTGAGAGCTTTCTGAAGAGAATGTGAGCAAAAACTTAAGTGGGTGCATGAGAGCAGCAATTCTTGTAATATCAGAAGTAAAGCTTTGTACTATGATTTAATTAGACAGAAATTTTTATTTTATCTTCTTTTTTCAAATTTTATTTTATCTTTTTTTTTCTTGGTTTATTTATAACGTATAACTCTGTGATTCTTATAGGTAATGTTATACATTTTGGTTTTTGTCTTTTTATTTTTGTGCATTTTTGTGTAGGATATTTAAAAGCTTACTTTTTTTGACATACAATGGTTCAATTCCAGGTTGACTTTTTTTGACATACAATGGTTCAATTTCAGGTTGTTCTCTGTATAAGTTTTAAGTTTTCTTACTGATTGTGGCGTGTCAAATTTCTTTTGGCTAGACAAAGGATTCATAAGATTTTGGCCAAAATTTTGCATGAACGATAAATTTCTGATTCTCTTTTTAATTTCTTGCACTTTATTTCTCTTGTGTCAACTTATTGCTCTGATTTGTTCCTGTGATTTTGGATGTAAGTTCAAGAGAGAGTACATACAATATATTTTTTTTATTGAGTTGCTTTGCAACGAGTAGTTTTGTACTGTTTATGCACAGCTAAGAATGGTTGAGTAATGAACTTCCATGTCAGGTTACCTGTTGAATTTTATGTTGTTTGAAATCTAAGTGTAGCATCATTTTTGTGATTGTCGTGTTAGTTTATATAGTCATATATTTAACTTCAGAATTGGATTCAACATGCAGACTTTTGGGATGTCATGCAGTTGCATTAGTTCGGGTAAAAATAGTCATCGACAATTTACATGAAGAAAGAGGTAGCACTTATATGAACGTTCTGTATATAGTAGAACGATGAATCCCTCTGCAGTTTGATTCTTAGTTTTTGGCTTGTTTAATGAGTCCTACTTAAGATTTGCTTCATAATGTACCAGACATTCTGGGATATGGATTGCTTACTTTTGAATGCTTCATGTTACTTTTGAATGCTTCATGCTGCCACATTTGGCGCACGAAACATGTATCCTCTGCAAGTTGCTCAGTGTTTTGTTTTTATTTGATACAATATATTTGGGTTGTCGATACTCATTCTCATGTTTTTATTGACTTCAGTGAGTTTTCTTTTGATCATTATTGTCAATATCATAAGAAATTGGATTCGTAATACCAGCTTATAAACTAATTTTCTTACTTATCCTATTCAGATTTCTTTTAGATGATTTTATTTCATTACTTTCTATATAAAAGTGACCATAGAGAGTGATGGTATGTCCATTTTAATTTCATGATTTGATTGGGTATTTGTTTCCAGAAATGGCAAAAATAGCCAAAAAAAGGCAATCTAATGCCTCTGACGCTAGTAAAACAGATCAGAAGTCTGAGGTGACCAGAAAACAAAACAGAAGCAGATACGAGAATAGTGAAAAAGCTTCTGGTTCTCGGAAATTGCCAAGGAGAGCTGCTGCATGTTCAGATTTTAAAGAGAAATCTCTTCGCTTGTCCAGGAAGGCATCTCTTGTTGAAAACAGATGGGAAGATGTTGTGGAAGATGAGAAGGCTGCTATATACTTGACTGCTGGGAAGGATGACATTCGACCGAATCGAAGGCTAACGGACTTTGCCTTTCATGATGCTTGTGGAAACCTAAAGTCTGTTGAAATGTTGGAAGTTGGTAACTTGTTTGTTTCAGGTCTTATATTGCCTCTTGAAAAGTGTGGTGCAAGGCAGAAGGAAAAAGGCATTAGATGTAAAGATTTTGGACGAGTTGAATCTTGGGCAATATCTGGATACGAGGAAGGCTCACCAGTATTTTGGATCTCAACACTCACAGCCGATTATGATTGTATTAAACCTGCAAATAATTATAAAATGCTATATAACCTTTTCCTTGAAAAAGCTCATGCCTCTGTTGAGGTCTATAGGAAATTGTCAAGGACTTGTGGAGGGGACCCTGCTCTGACTGTGAATGAACTTCTTGCAGGAGTTGTTTGTTCCATGAGTGATAGCAATAATTTTCCTCACAGGACATCTATGAGGGAATTTATAATCTCACAGGGTGAATTCATATATAATCAACTCATTGGTTTAGATGAAACATCCAAGAATAATGATCAGGTATTTGAGAACTTGCCTGTGCTCCATGCACTGCTGGATGAAACTAAGAAGCAAGGGAGTTTACTGACTTCAGAAACCACTGTATCAAGCAATTTCATAAATACAGGTCTGTAATACTTATTAGTTAGCTGTTCTGCTTTTCAGAATCCCTTTTTTTCCCCCAGTTCTAATTACTGATAGCATCTATGGTTTTCTAATATTTTTTGTCACTGGTATACGAAGAAAATAGCCATGTATATATCTAAGGTCAGAATTTGCTTCAACTTGTAAAGTAGTTTTGGTATGTCATTTACATTTAGTTGTGTTAATTCGGGCAAAATAGTCATAAAAAATTTATGTGAAGAAAGTAATAACACCATTAAGAACATTCTGTATATAGCACGATGAATACTCAGCTGCTTGCTCCATAGTGTCCTAGAGATGCATTAATTTAAAGATTGCTTTGTTACTTTTGAATGCCCAGACTACCACATTTGGCAAATGTAACAAGTGTCCTCCTTAAGTTGCTCAGTTTTCTGATTGTTTATCTATTTGTCACAATAGATTCTGAAAGTCAGTACCCTACTGTAGATTCTGAATGTTGTTACCACATGCTTTAGTCTTTATTGACTTGAGTGAGCTTACATTCTTTTTTTTTTTTTCATTATCCATGTCAAAAGAAAACAGATGATTAATTATCACTACCAAACTCGATCGTTTCCTTGTTTATTCTATTAGGGTTCCTCTTTGGTCATTGTATTTCTTCATATACCAAAGTAACATGGAGTTTAATAGTATCTGCTTTTATTCCTGTTTTTAATTGGATACTTATTTCCAGGGATGGAAAAAATAGCCATGGGAAAGCAATCTGCCGCCATTGAAGTTAATGTAACAGACGCGAAGTCTGAGACGACTAGAAAACAAAAGAGAAGTAGACATGAGAATAGTGAAAAAGCATCCAGTTCTGCTGCATGTATGGATATCATGGATAAATCTCTTTGCTTCTCTGGAAGCGCGTCTTTTGTAGAAAGCAGGAGGGAAGTTGTTGCAGAAAATGAAGACATTGCAATAAGCTTGACTGCTGGAAAGGATGACCTTAGACCAAATCGAAGGCTAACAGACTTTGCCTTTCATGATGCTTGTGGAAACCTAAAGTCTGTTGAAATGTTGGAAGTTGGTAACTTGTTTGTTTCAGGTCTTATATTGCCTCTTGAAAAATGGTGTGGAAGACAGAAGGAAAGAGGTGTTAGATGTGAAGATTTCGGACGAGTTGAATCTTGGGCAATATCTGGATATGAGGAAGGCTCACCAGTGTTTTGGATTTCAACTGTCGTTGCAGACTATGATTGTATTAAACCTGCTAATAGTTATAAAAAGCTATATAACCTTTTCTATGAAAAGGCTCGTGCCTCTGTGGAGGTCTATAAAAAACTTTCAAGGACTTGTGGAGGGAATCCTGACCAGACTGTCGATGAATTACTTGCAGGAGTTGTTCGTTCCATGAGTGATAGCAAGAATTTTCCCCACAGAACATCTATGAGAGAATTTATAATCTCCCAGGGTGAATTCATATATAATCAACTCATCGGTTTAGATGAGACATCCAGGAAAAATGATCAGACCTTTGAGAACTTGCCTGTCCTCCTTGCACTGCTGGATGAAACTAAGAAGCAAGGGAGTTTAATTACTCTGGAAACCAGTGCATCCAGCAGTTTCATAAATACAGTTATGAGAATTGGTGAAGAAGAGCAAAACAATCAGTCTAGTTCATCTGCTTCTGGAGGTGAAGAAGATAAAGATATGAAATTGGCAAGGCTGTTGCAGGAAGAGGAGAATTGGCAATCAACGAAACATAATAAAACTCAGAGGCGAGTTGCCTCATCAAGCAAGTTCTGCAGTAAAATCAATGAAGATGAAATTGTTGATGACTATCCTCTCCCTGCATATTACAAGCCCAGTGAGGAAGAAAATGATGAGTATTTAATCTTTGATGCAATTAATCCCGATGAGCTTCCTCGAAGAATGCTTCACAATTGGTCACTTTACAATTCAGATTCGCGGTTGATTTCTTTGGAGCTTCTGCCAATGAAACCTTGTGATGATAATGATATTACCATTTTTGGGTCTGGGATTATGACAACTGATGATTCAAGTGGATTATGTGTTGATGCTAATCTTGATCAGTCTTCATCTGTGGCAGAGAATGTTGGGGGAATACCAGTATATTTGAGTGCAATACAGGAATGGATGATTGAATTTGGATATTCGTTCGTTTCCATATCAGTTCGGACAGATATTTCCTGGTATGCATGTATATCCATATACTAACAAGAATGGTGGCGGTACTAGTGCTTAAGCTTGCCTTTTTCTAGTCTTTCTCTTCTGTCAGTGTTAGTTCTTATCAAATCTTCGATTTTGTTTTCAGGTATAGGCTTGGAAAGCCATCAAAGCACTATGCAGCGTGGTACAAACCAGTTCTAAAAACTGTGAGGCTTGCTATTGCCCTCATTACAATGTTGAACAATCAGAGTCGAGCATCTCGACTCTCGTTTGGAGATGTAATAAAAAAAGTGTCCAAGTTCAGTAAGACTAATCCTGCTTATATTTCTTCCAATCCAACAGAAGTTGAAAGGTTTGTAGTGGTTCATGGGCATATCATACTCCAACAATTTGCAGAGCTTCCTAATAAGAGGATCAGCAAGTGTGCGTTTGTGTCTGGTCTTTTCGAAAAAATGGAGGAAAGACGCCACACCAAGTCTTTGCTGAAGAAAAAGGTGGTGCTGAAGAAGGAAATGAATTCAAATCTGAGAGCATCAAGAAACAAGGTAATGCAAGCAACAACCACAAGATTGATAAAGAGAATTTGGGAAGAGTTTTACTCAAATTATTTGCCTGAAGATTCAAAGGAGGCAGATGTCCGTGAAGTGAAAGTGGATGAAGAACTTGATGAAGAACATGGAGAAAATAGTGAGGAAGATCCTGAAGACATTAAATTAGAACAGATGCAAGTCGATAGGAATATGGAGAAATTTTGTTTATCTGCAAAAAATATTAAGCCACCTTGCACTTCGAATGGTACCAAATGGGATGGAGACTTAATAAGAAAAACATGTTTTGGTGAGTCATTTTACAAACGTGCCATTGTTTATGGCGGCGTGGTTAATGTTGGTGATTGTGTGCTGGTTGAAACTGCAGATTCAGATCATTTGCCTTCAATATATTTTGTAGAGTTTATGTTTGAAAAGTCAGATTCAAGAAAGATGGTTCATGGCAGACACATGTTAAGAGGCTCTGAAACATTTCTTGGTAATACTGCAGATGATAGTGAGGTTTTTTTGACAAATGATTGCCTGGAAATTGAGCTAGAAGATGTTAAAGAAGTTGTGGCCATTGAAATCTCATTGATTTCCTGGGGACATCAGCATCGGAAAACTAATGCTTGCAAGGACAAGATTAATCGTGAAAGATCACAGGATAGAAGAACTGATCAATTCCCCATGGAATATTATTGTAAAAGCTTGTACTGGCCTGAGAGAGGTGCTTTCTTTAAGCTTCCAAAAGATACCATGGGACTTGGAACAGGAGTTTGCCACTCTTGTAAAATAAAGGAAGCCGAGAGTGAGAAGGATGTTTTCAAGGTAAATTTGCACAGACATGGTTTCACTCTCAATGGAACAGAGTACCATGTTCATGATTATGTCTACCTAGCTCATCATCATTTTGCTGATAAAGATAGGAACCGAGATACATTTAGAAACGAAGGGATGAAAGCATATGTTGTTTGTCAGTTGATTAGTATTGAAGTACCAGAGACTTCCACAAATGCTTGCCCTGAAACCACTAAGGTTAAAGTTCGGAGATTTTTCAGACCCGAGGACATATCAGAGGAGAAAGCATACTGCTCTGACATTAGAGAAGTAAATAAATTCTAGGAACCGATCTAAACATATCTTTTTTATTGAATAGAGTACAATCTAAATATTTTTACGTGTTCTTTTTGTCATATATTTTCTGTGATTCAAAGTTTCTATTTGACTTTTTGGTGTTATTGTGAAGTGTGGATCTTATACTCGGTGTCTTTGCTATTGAATTTTTAGGTTTATTACAGTAAACTAGTGTTGACAGTTCCTGTTACTGGAGTAGAAGGCAAATGTGACATTAGAAAGAAGCATGATCTTGCACCTTTGGATAGTCCCACAATCTTTGAGCATATTTTCTTTTGTGAACATTTATACGATCCTGATAAAGGAACTATCAAGCAGGTAGTTTATATTTACTCATTTTCCCTGTAATTCATTTCCTTAACTAGATTTATGTGGACTGTGGTTTCTTCTTATGCTGACTGTAATGACTGTATAATGGCCAGTTGCCACCTCACATCAAGACTAGTGTGCTAAAAGAGGGGTTGGCTGATGATACTGATTATAGGAAGATAAATGGGAAATGTAAAGAGGAAAAGCATGATGGTGCTGTTGACAAACAGACAGATGCTGTCCGTAACAATCGCTTAGCCACCTTAGATATTTTTGCAGGTTGTGGTGGCTTATCTGATGGCCTACAGCAAGCAGGTAACTTCCAAAGTTCCATGAGCAACTAAACCAATTTAGGTCTGTTGTGACTGACAAATATGCAAATAAAGGTGTGTCGATAACCAAGTGGGCAATAGAGTATGAGCAGCCAGCAGGAGAAGCATTCAAGGTTAATCATCCAGAAGCTTTGGTGTTTATTAACAACTGCAATGTAATCCTGAGGTTGGTGTTTGCTTTCATTTAAGTATAATAACTCATGGCTTTATTTTCGATTCAGTGATAATTGCTCTGTAATCAACTCTTATATCTTCAGTAAATCAATGAATCAAATGCAGAGCTATCATGTCAGCTTGTGGGGATGCTGATGACTGTATTTCAACTCCTGAAGCTGCTGAGTTAGCAGCAGAACTTGATGAAGAGACAATTAAGAATTTGCCTCGGCCAGGACAAGTGGATTTCATCAGTGGAGGGCCTCCTTGTCAGGTACATCAATCAATCCTCCAATCCTCTTCTAGGATCTATTTTGTAAGCAATTCTAACAATAAATGTGTATAATGGGCTTATTAAGTTTAGCTATTGGTTCTTTGTTATTTCCAGGGATTTTCTGGAATGAATAGGTTTAATCAAGGCTCTTGGAGCAAAGTTCAAAGTGAAATGATTTTAGCATTGTTATCTTTTGCTGATTATTTCCGCCCCAGATTTTTCCTTCTGGAGAATGTAAGGAACTTTACATCATTTAACAAAGGGCAAACATTTCGCTTAACTGTGGCTTCTCTCCTCCAGATGGGTTATCAGGTAGATGCAATTTTACATTTTTGACTTACTCATAACTTTATGGAGGGGTACCTATCAAAATTCCCTGAATTTGTTTCTCCATTTCGTTAGTCAATTTGATCTTGAAATTGTGAAATATCATGTAGCTTATATAAATTAATAAACTAATTTTGTTGTTATAGGTGAGGTTTGGTGTCCTGCAAGCAGGAGCATATGGCCTGTCTCAGTCTCGTAAACGTGCATTCATATGGGCAGCATCACCTGAGGAAACCCTCCCAGAATGGCCTGAGCCAATGCATGTCTTCACTGGCCCTGAGCTTAAGGTCAAGTTAGCTAGAAATTCCCATTATGCTGCTGTTCAAAGCACTGCAAACGGTGCTCCTTTTCGTGCAATAACAGTTAGAGATACAATTGGAGACCTCCCAGCTGTTGGCAATGGGGCTTCTGTGACAACCATGAAAGTGGGATTTTCTTCACCTGTCTGTCATACTCATTTTGTCTTTATTGTTGTTCCTTCTACCAAAGGTCTTCTTCCTTGTATTTTCCTACTGTGCAGTATAAAAGTGAACCTGTGTCATGGTTTCAAAAGAAAATCAGAGGAGATATGCTGGTATTAAATGATCATATATCAAAGGCAATGAATGAGCTGAACCTTATTAGGTGTCAAAAGATCCCAAAACAGCCTGGTTCTGATTGGCGTGATCTCCCTAAAGAGAAGGTATTTAGTTTTTCTTTTGATCTAACTGAAGTTATTATTTCATAATTGCTTTGGTTTTAAAAATTTCCTTTTCAAATTCCTCCAGATTCGATTGTCTAACGGACACATTGTAGATATAATACCATGGTGCTTACCCAATACAGCTGAAAAGCATAATCAATGGAAGGGTCTGTTTGGAAGGCTGGACTGGGAAGGAAATTTTCCTACCTCCGTTACTGATCCTCATCCAATGGGTATGGTCGGAACGTGCTTTCACCCAGATCAGGATAGAATAATCACAGTTCGGGAGTGTGCTCGATCACAAGTAAGTCTTTTTGGCTATATATGTAAGTATGTGCAGTTAGTTGGAATGATGGAATGCCAGAATAACCAAAAATAATTTTTATGCAGTATGGCTGACACTCTTTAACTTGACGAGCTAATTATTGAATCAAACAAGATATATTTTGCCAGCTGCTTGTGTTGTCATCTTACCCTGCTCTCTCGATTCACGTAGGGTTTTTCCGATAGCTATAAACTTGTTGGTGACATCCAACACAAGCATCGGCAGATTGGAAATGCTGTTCCGCCTCCTCTGGCATTTGCACTGGGGAGAAAACTAAAAGAAGCTGTAGAAATGAAAGCGTCAACATTATAGAGATATTCATGTGCTCTAAGCGATATCTGTTGTTTTTTAATATCAAAAGCTTTTTTATTTTTTAGTTTTACAACTTCGGCCTTATTCTTCATAACACACTAACACTAACCCATCCGAAGACATTGGGCCGTATTGGGCCATTTTTTCTGAAGTAACTAGATTGATGATATGTAACCTCTTCAATTTATCTCACTAGCTCATATTTGTGAGAAAATATAAAAAATATTCTTAGTGTTAAAAAATATTTTCTCTTTAAAACATAGTTTGTGTAGTCATTTATTATAAGTTTTATCCTTTTCATACTCACTCATATCAACGTGATTAGCCAACAATAAAATTCACCGCAAAATTTATTTGGAAGAGAAAAGTTTTGTGTATCTTTGCTTCAAGAGTGGGACTAATAGCACCTTGTAATTTTGATTTTCCCTCAAGCCGCCCTTTTGTCAAAACCAACTTTAATTTTCCAAAAACTCTTTATTTAGTTTCTTCCACAAACCTCCAATTACGGATATTGTTTTTGCAAATTTTGAAAGTTTAAATCATTTATATTTAATTAAAAAGAAAATTCTATACACTTGAATTGAGTAGAACTAAAAATGGACTCAAATAGCTATTTATGTAATATGCAAAGCGTTTGAGAGAAAACAAAAAATAAAAGATTTTAGAGATTATTTGTTAAATATCTAAAGTTTGAAATTTTATTAATTTCAGACCTTTTTTTAATTTCCTTACTTGTTTTTATAACCAATGTCTGATTTTGAGACATTTACATTTGAATAAAAAAAAGTCAGAATTTGTGACTTTTATTTAAATGGAAAAAAGTTTGAATTATAACTAAATTTTATATTTAAAAAATATCTTCATAAAATAACTTATTTCTTAAGCTGTAAAATAAAATCCTTTTTTTATTTTGATTTATAAGGATGTAAATGTTAAATAACTAAAACAAGATATCACTTATATTTTTCTTTTAAAAAAAAGAAAAACAAACATGCGATTTAAATTTTCATATTAAAACTTATTCAAACTTTAAAAAATAGACTTATTGAGATTTCAGAGTAAAAAAACAAACACTACCTTAGTATAGTTGTGTGAGGCTAATGAATTAGAAAAGAAACTTATAGGGAGAGAAGGGGAGAGAGAGAGAGAGAGATTTAAGAATTTAGTTAGATGTATTTTTCCTTTCAATATAATTAAAGAACGATTCTAAAAGGATTATATAGATCTTTGCCAATAGTTATAACTCTTGTTTGAATTTGAGGGTATTACACGTATCCTTTCACTTATGGGTCTATATAGGGATGATAATAGGGTGGGTTGATGGTGGGGAGGCCAACCCCATTTTCATTTTATTAAAAATTTTACCTCCACTTCGTACCCTATTTTCAAATTAATTTAATGTAATAGGGATGAGAATCTCCATGTAGGGAACAATTTCTTTATCCCCGTCTCATTCCTCATTTACTTATTTTATAGTAGGTATAAACATATAATTTTAGTGAACTAAAAATTAATGACTAAAATAAAATCATTATCATCTTATAAAGTATCTAAGTTATTTTAAAAAGCTATGAAATTTTTAAACAATATCTTAAAATTGATATGAAATTGAAAAATGATTGAAGAGAGGAATACTTTAAGAGAGAAAAGAAAAAAATAATAATGTTTTAGGATTGAATAAGAATTATATTTTAGTTTTTTTAGTTATAATCCATTTATATTACGTAAAAACAATCAACCAACATTATAATTGATAAAACAAAAATTATTAAATAAAAATTAAAAATATTTATAAATAATGAGGATTGAGTTGGGGTATAAAACCAAATCTCAACCTATTATAAATTTGAAGATTATTTTTCCTTATTTTCGATCTCATTTCCTAAAAATAATTCAAAATTCACCTTATTTTAAGGTAGAGCACCATGGAAATTAAATTTATGAAGAATTTTGTCATCCCTAAATCTATGAAAACTCTTAACACTTCTCAAGAATATATGGGCCTTCTCACTTATGCGCAACCAACTAAGACTAGGTATGAGCGAATGAGCTTTTACAATTTAAAATGACAGAAAAGATGATGTCAATTATAAAATTAAATTTAAATTTATTAAAATTTTAATTAGTATAATAAGTTTGATACAATTTTGTATTTGAAGTAATGTAATAAATTTTATTTAAAAATCAATCACTCAATTCTACACTCAATTCTACATATGTTTGATTTTAATTGTAATGTCCACTTATTTAACTCTTAAAATTTATAATAAGTATAAATAATCCTTATAAGGATATATATGTCAAATAATTATATTTCAAATATTTTTGATTTGTAAAAATAAATAATATATCACTTATATTCAGATATTGAAAGAGAGAAAACAAACATATCATTCAAGTACATGTAATTTAAACATATTTATACTTTAGGCAAATTCAGATTCATTCAGATTTTAGACAAAAAATAAATGTTACAATACATCATGAATTCAGAATTCATAATTAAGCTTATTCAAATGTTTTTACATAATTGTTTTACTAGTTCAATATGAATATCTATTCCAATATTCACATTAATAGTTAAAATCAAATAACATACTAAAATAACCCTATATTTAAATATTGATTTACATGCATCAAATGATTGGATTAAAATTTGTGAAAATAATCCAGTCATACAAAGTAAATGTTATTGCCATAAAATATGCCTTTGTTTTCCAGATTCTGTCAGATTATACAGCGGATTCTTCGGGATTTGTATTTGACTTTTTATTAAATAATAAACTTTATTTAGTTTCTTTAAAACACCATTAATTTTTTTTAAATCACCACATATTTAACTCTTAATATTTGTAACAAATATAAATAATCCTTATAAGGGCGTAAATGTTAAATAATTATATTTTAAATATTTTTTATTTATAAAAATAAATAAGATGTCACTTTTATTTAGATATCAAAAAGGAGAAAACAAACATATTATTTAAACTTGAAGAATTTAAACCTATTCATATTTTAACTAAATTTAAACTCATTTAGAATTTAGATAAAATATAAATACTACCTCATGAATTCATAATTCATAATTAAGTTTTTTCAAATGTTTTTACATAGTTTTTTTTATTAGTTCAATATGAATATATATTCCAACACTCACATTAATAGTTAAAATCAACTAACATAACAAAATAACTCTGTATTTAAATATTGATTAACACGCATCAAACAGGGGATTGGATGAAAATTTATAAAAATAATCCAGTCGAACAAAGAAATGTTATTGCCATACACGTGCCTTCGTTTTTCTAGATCCTGTCAGATTACACAACGGATTCTTTGAGATTTATATTTGACTTTTTATTAAATAATCAACTTTATTTAGTTTCTTTAAAACCACCATTAGTTTCTTTAGAACCACCGCATCGTTTCTTTATAAATACTGAACATATGCTTCATGAACATATCACATAAGGTCTCATCTCCAAGTTGTAAACTTCAGAAATACTATTCTCACAATGATATTTCTGACAAAATCTTCAACGAAGACTGTTGAAAGAGGAAGAAAAGATGGAGAAACATCAGAAATAGGAATATCTGAAGGTGAAGATCAAGAAGATGGCGGTGATTATAAAGAAAGTTTGACATGATCGACTCAGCGATTTACCAGAAATTATTCGAGGTGAGAAATATAAATTTCAAATTAACTTCATATTGCAACTTCTTCTTTAATTAACAACTATATATTATGAAGACCTTGTATCATGAATCACTCTCCGTATTCAATGGCATCAGATTTAACATTTTACGTTTTAGCAAAAGGCACTATATTTCACTCTTATCAGACATGCAGCCATGCAGGCCAAAATGGAGCAAGCCTCGACAGTGCCGCCATCGGCTTTCAACACGAAATTTCAAACACATAAATGGGGTAAATTAGCTTACGTCTTTGCTTAATAATATAATTTACACATGTAATTAATTATTTAAGCAATGATCTGTTATTTACACTGCTTTAGCTTCATGAATATTAATCGAAATATAACTGCTTGTGCCTTGCAGGCTCTGTCAACTAGTTCTGCTACGACCGATGGATTGCATGTCCATGAAAAAGTTGTGGTATGTTATTGCTGTCTATAATTATAAATCTCACTCACCGATATTCAGTTAACTTAACACAGATGGGTGCCTATCAAGATGCCCGGACTTTTAAAGTAAATATGTTTGAAAAAATAGTAAGTTGAGGGGTGGTACAAAAAGCCTGAATCAATTTCTGGCTTCATACCACTTACAGGATTTAAAATTTAGCGACTAGCCAAAGAAAAAGTGAAAAAGTTGATTGAAAACACTCGGTCAAGTCCTGGCCTAGATCAAATAGAATTTCATCAAACAATCGGGGAGGAAAATTATCTTTAACTTCCAAATCATAATTGAAAGTGCTTGCGCAACTCTTTTTAATTGCCCAACCAGTGGGAAATTGAGCCTTAATCTGCGAATTAATTTTGCCATTGTGTCGTAGTTGAAATAAATAGATTATTCACCTATTTATTGTTGTTATTATAGGTGAGGTCTGATGCATTGGAAGCAGCAGCATATGACTTGTTTCCATCTCGTAAACAAGCATTCATATGGGCAGCTTCACCTGAGGAAACATGCCGGAATGGCCAGAACCGATGCACGTCTTTGTCGGTCCTGAGCTTAATGCCAGGTTACCAAATGGCGCTCCTTTCCGTGCAATAACCGTTAGAGATACAATTGGTGACAGTTCGTGATTGTGCGATTGACCTCGAGCAAGTCTTATTACTATTTTGATATCTACAGTTGAGATTTGGATTCAGTGCTAATATGATATTTGTGCGTATCTTCTTCTAAGATTGTGATCAGCACTGGATCAAAATTCGTGCAATTGTTTACATGAAAAGTTAGAATATGCAAAAATCAATTTTAAAACCAAAGAACAATTCTCCGTTCTTAGAAATTTGACTGTGAAACTTCTTAATTGTTTTGATTTCGTTACTATTTGCAGCCATTGTGATTATACTTTTAAATTAATCTTACTTCCTTGTCACGTAGGTTTTTCGGACGGCTACAAGATTGTTGATAACATCCAACACAAGCATAGCACATTGGAAATGTTGTTCTACCTATCCTGGCATTTGCATTGAGAAGACACTAAAGGACGAGTAGAAATGAAAGCATCAACATATAATGTGGAGATAAGATATATGCACAAATCCATTTTTAGTCTACAGGTCTTTATCTAATTACCTAGTTTATCCATGCACCGTAAACAATGATCCTAAACATTGTTATTCTCTCCTTATCATATCAGATTTGAATTAATTTATATTAATCAACTAAATCTTATATTGGTGAAGTAATCAAATTTTATAGGTGATTTAGTTGAATGTAGTCATATAAAATTTGAGCCGGGCTCATTTTAATCACTCAATTGCCAACACAGTAAAACAAGTTAATTTTAACATTATTTTTGTCAGCATTCTGCCATTATTTTGTCTCTTTTAACAGTTTTTTTTTAATTTCTCTCTGTAATATTTTTTTAAATAGTTTTTTTTCCTCACAAGTCAGAAAACTGTTTAAGGCACCAAAATTTTAACTTATTGTGCTATGACACCTCAAATTCAATCCCTTGTTATCACACACACACACACACACATGTAAGTCATGCTTGGTCCCTTGTTTTATATCTGTTTCGTTGTGCCCAATCAAACATAGAACAAAACAGAAAAGAAAAAAAAAAGTAAAAAAAGAAAGAAAGCTCTCTAATAATGTTATCATGATTTTCATCGGTAATACAGATTTTTAATTTGGTATGAAATACTACAATCCGTTACTTTGTGAGAGAAACTTATTGCAGACTGATAAAATAATAAACAGAAACGATACAATTGTGATTAGAAAATTTGATTGATTGACAAAGATTAAGTCAACAAATACTTATGTATTGATTAATTGACAATTAATCTTTGAATTAATTGATTAGCACACATGAAAACAATCAATTAATCGTTTTGATTTATTATTTTGTTTCTATCTTTATTTGATTTTTTTTTTCAGTTCTATGAATCCAATTAATTAGTCATGCATGATCATCACGTAATTAGATAAACAAAAATATTAAATAATTCAATCAACCAATAAAAATTATCCATTACAACATAAGCAGAAAGCTGCTTCAAAGAACAAACAATATATTATTATTGACTCCAACAATATCATAAAAAAGAATATCATCGGTTTGATGAAAGAAATCGATGATGACAGAAAAGATAAAAAAAGACAAAGATCGATGATGAAAGAAATCCGAAATGATCATTAATTAAATTAAATAATTGTACCCTCCTTATTTTAATTTTCGCTTTGAGCACTAGGATTACTAAGAGCCTTGATGGCTATGGCCACTGCATTTTTAGAAGCAATTTTCAAGCTCAAAATTGAGATGTTTCAGGTTCAGGTTCTCGGTGTTGTATGAGCCAGCGCGAGAAACACTCAGGTCGGCTTCATCAGCTGCCGTTTTCGCGACGGCAAAATCTCCAGCCTCCGCTGGTCCAATTGCTTTGTCGCAAGCTTCTAAAGCTTATTGTATTCACCAATGGAAGCCACAAGCACGCTCTGTTCATCGCTGTCTTTGCTAATTTCATGCGCTTTAGAATAGTCTTCCCTAGCTTGAATAGCCCGTTCATTCAGTACAGTTATTGCTGAGCCGAGGGTTTCATTTTGGTTTAATTTCAGCATCGGATTTTGATGACAGTTTCGCACCGACAGAGGCCAGACAGTTGGCTCCGAGTGGAACGTCGCTACAGGTTTGCTCAACCTGAAGATGATCATTATAAACGTTGTCTACTATTGACAATAATGCCACGGCCAATGTTGCCAGGATGAACTTCATTTTGATCTACAAGAGAAAAGAAAATGTGAGCATTGATTGGTAGATTGATAGATAGATGCTTCTAAAGAGTCAGAGCTAACAAGGGGTGAGGGAGCTTTATAAAGGACTTTGACTAAATAACAACTACTTGAAACGATCCGTCCTGAACCACATAAGGCGAGTCTATCTGATATTGTCTAACTTGACTGATAATAGTCTAATTAGTAACGATTCTACTAACAATTTGACAGATATCTCTCTAATAAATATAACAATCTCAAAACTACAAATTTATACAAGCACTCCCAAAATAGTTTAGTATATAACTAATTTCATTAATCAACCTTCTCAACCATAATAACAAATAATACCCCTGCATCTCCAATATCAAAAGATTATAATATAACTAATTGCAATATGTATTAAACATCCATAATCATCAAATCATAATACAATTATACAATCCAAAATGAGATTATCAAAGTGCCCTAATAATATCATCTATATCTCTTAGCACCATTATGTGGGAAAAACTTCAAAATAACTATTGTTGTTAGATCAATTGGTGTATTTGCATCCTTCCCCTGGGGGGGGGGCAGAGGGAGGTAAATATAAAACTCAATAACTTCAATGAGTGGATGATATCTTTTGAAAATAACTAAGGGGGGGGGGGGCAGAGGGAGGTAAATATAAAACTCAATAACTTCAATGAGTGGATGATATCTTTTGAAAATAACTAATTTTGAAAATAATCATATCTTTTCGACATACCAATTCCACCAATCTATAAGTAAGAACATAGTTAAATTATTAAAATTTTAATTCAAATAATTGTGATGAAAGAATACATTATACTATATGAAATACACATGAAAATTATATCAAAATATAACATGGAATATTTGGTTCTTAAACTCTCACGAAACAAGTAAATGATCTTGTCATACCAGAATCTTATACAGGTAGTGACATACTATTTGAGCACTGTCATACCCTAAGCTATAAAGGATAGACCAAAGTGGTGCCATCTCATATATCTTATCATACTGCATGCCTAAAATAGTCTCTAAAAAATAAAAATGCTTAAGCACACTGGCCAAAACTTCTGTGTGCATTAGATAGGCCTAAAAACCTCTATCTCATTTGTATCTAATTAATTAAATCTCTTTTATCATCATACAATATGCATAAACCCCAAAAGGCAAAAGCGTTGAAAAACATGGCCTAGAACCACTTTGTGTCTAAAGCGGCCAAACGGCCTTTCATCGTAATTGTTTGATTGTAATTGGAGGGAAAGGGTACTTGTCTCATAATTTTTAATAATATGTACATATACGTAACAGATTTTAATCATACATTAAGTTTTCTTTCATTTCCATTAACATACTTTAAATTTACCTTGCTTTTCTTCAAAATGCTTTCATGCATTACTCAAAATCGATAGGGAAGACTAATAATCAGAAACTTATTAAGAATGTATCGATACATAAATAAAATTTATTCTAGAAAATTATTAAATTGGAGCATTAATAATTTACTACACTCTAATGTCATAATAAATTATAAAAAAGACTTTTGCATATTTCACTTACAATGATGATGCTCAAGTTTGGCTATTGTTTATGTTCTCGGATTGATTCTCACTCGTGGTTCCTCCTAAATCACGAAAATGACATAATTACTTTCCGTAAATGAGAAGTACCAACATTTATCCAAAAAATATAACTCGTGTCCATAAATTTACCAAAATACCTTGCATTTTTAAATTACTAAAATATCCCGAAATCATAAAGTGCCTTATAACACTGGAATCATGAATCAGTAAATTGTCCTCAGTTTTTGAAATTAAAAAAATATCCACAAAGTCAGAAATTGCCAAATTACCCAGGAGTTTGAGATACCAAAATGCCCTCGCCAGTCAATAATGACAGGAAGTGAACCGATGGTGATAAAAAAAGGTAAGATTAGATACTTCAGGCCGCAATGAGTCCAACAGTGATAGCAGTGAGCTTTTAACTCTCAGTGACTGCTCGGATCGGGCTAAACACCCGTGAGATCTTTAACAACTGATCAGTGGCAAATCGGCTGTTTTGGTGAATGTTGATGGATAGAAGTCTAAGAGGGCATCGTGAGGAAGAAATGAATTCCTTTAACAGTCTTTTGGCGGTTTTCCAATGATGGTTGGGAAATGACAGGCTTTGTCTAGGGACTCAGTGAGTGTCTTCCATGGTCGATGATGTGGTTGGAATCAGAAACGGCAATCAAATAAGTTTTTAGGTTTTGGTCTGACACAAGTAGACAACTCACTCTCTTTCGCTTTCTTTCTCTCTAAACTGACTAAGCTTCCCTTTGTTTGCCCATTAGCTTCTAATAAGACCCTTATAGAATTAACCATCCCCCTTTTTTTTTTTTTTAAGTTTAATAGAAATTAAGCTAATCATGGTCTTCAGTATTGTAATTAAAACTGTCAACAAAAGTCATCGGATTGCATTTGTGTTGTCTTGATTTTGTGTTATGACAAGCTTAAATTAGTCCAAACATGACCCATTTAATAAATGTGTTAAAATTTGACAACCCACACTCATTTATTTATGTCACGACCCGTCCCGAACCCTGGGACGAATCGTGACTGATCCTTGAAATTTGACTAATAACTATTCTAAAATTAATCACAATAATATTTCTACTAAAATTTCCAATAGAATTTCACTAAAATTTTGAAATTTCCAATCCTACAATTAATAAGATAACACTCCCAAAATAATTTTCAAATACAATCAACTCCGTCAATCAACATCCCAATAAATACCAATTATCATCCGAAATATTTTAATATCAAATACAGTAAGTTATCATACAATCCAAAATATTCTATACCGAACTCTATAATTTCTAGGATAAACACATGGCCAATTACACATAACTAGCGTTGCTGAGTTAACTGTTGTACCTGCAAGTCTCCTGTGGGGGGAAAAATATAATAAAATGAAAAAGAATGGGGGTGAGTATAAAACTCAGTGAAGGTCAGTGAATGGATAATAGTTTTTCGAAAAATAACTTTATTCTTAAAATAATCGTATCACTTTTAAATACACTATTTTATCAAATCATAAACGAGAAATATTAATAAATCACTTCACATTTATAATCAAATCACTAACTTCGAAAATATATATAATGTCATGTGAAATAACCAAGAAAGTATATGTCATAACATCGTATAAAAACTCAATGTGAAATCATCACCAAATACTGCGTAGAACCGAAGAAAATTCGCAACATATAATATCAATTTCGAATACTAAAAACTTTCACCAAACGAGTACCCGGGGAAATAATCTCATCCTATCCGGACCTCAACGGATGAGTAATCAAGCAACCATCATGCCCTGGAGCTACAAGGATAACCCGGACCTCAACGGACGGGCAATCAAGAAACCATCATACCCCGGAGCTACACAGATAGATGGGGAAATAATATCTCATATGTCATCTCATCTCGACATATCTCATCATCATAGTTATGCATGCATAGTCCCCAAAGGACAAAAGCGCCCAAGCACATAGCCCAAAGCCTCTATGTGTACTCTGACGGGCCCCAAAGGCCTATATCTCATATCATCACATCACAGTGTACAGGGAAGGGTACTGTCTAATGACTTGAAAACAATCGAAAATACACATATTCATAAACATCCGATAATATCCGAAATCACATTATCTTTTATTCTCAACAACATTTAAAATCTATTTTCTTTTCTTTAAAAATATTATTTATACGCATATATTCAAAATCAAAGATAAAATCATTTATCATACGCAATTCCGATAATAAACAACATTATGCCGATAAAATCCATTTTCCACAAAATCATTAAATTGGGCATTTAAAAATTCATTTGCAATCATACTTATCATAATAAAAAATCATAATAATCCACAGAGAAAATAGGTTTTGTATATTCCACTCACAGTGACAACGATCAAATCCGATATCGTCGACGTTCGTGGGTTGGTTCTCGTTCGCGGGTCCCCCTAATCAAATAAATCGTATAATTATTACTAATCACATAAAGTACAATTAATTGTACCCAATAAAACCCAAATTCTCATAATATAACTCCCGATTATTTAAAATTACTAAATTATCCTTATGTCCAAAATTACCAAATTATCCTTATGTCTGAAAATTACCAAAATGCTCTCGATATCAAAATTTACTTAATTGCCCCCAATAATATATTTTATTAGTTTATCCATAAAATTCTCAATGTCTGAAATATCCTCAAATCCTTTAAAATTACCAAAATGCCTTGAATTCAAAATTATCGAAATATCCCAAAAATCATAATTAATCAATTTAACCTCAAGATCATAGATTACCAACTTATCCTCAATTTTATCAATTACTAAAATATCCACATATTATAAATTATGAAATTACCCTAGAGGTATAAAATTATTAAATTACTCCCAATTACTTAAATTACCGATTTACCATCGAAACCTCAAATTACCTAACTATCCTTATCCATAATTATCAAATTACCCATAACTTTTAGAAATTACAGAAATAACCCCAAAATTCTCAAGCTTTATCAAATTACCCCTCACCGGTCAACAATGACCGGACTTCGGTCAACGGTGACAGGAAGCTCAGGTCTTGTAGTTCTGGCCTTGGTGAGTCCAACGGTACCGGCAGTGTTCACCCACGCGCGGTGACGGAGCCGGATCGAGCTTTCTAAGGCCGCGGGTTGTAAGTTGCCATTCACCAGCAATCCGGCCGATTCAGATGACGAGACCGATCGGAAATGGAAGCTGGAGGTGAGAGCAATGGAACCCAGCCGGTGGCGTGGCCAAACTCTGGCTGAATCGACGGCAGCAAGAATGGGTGTTTTGGCCGAAACTTTCGAGCTTCACCGACGGCGTTCTGGTTGTTTTTCGGCAGTGAGAATGGCAAAGATACGACCAGCGTCTCAAGAGCTTTAAATCAGTACCAAGATCGTTGGAAACGATGGCCGAAATTAAGAGATCCGGCTGGGTACTGGTCGCGGGTCGGGTTGGGTCGGATCCGGGTCTCTCTCTCTCTCTCTCTTTCTCTCTCTTTCTCTTCCTCTTTCTTTCTTTCTCTCTCTCGACTTCTCTCTCTTTATTAAAATATAAATATATATATATATATATACGTAAATATTACAATCCTCCCCCCTTATAAAAATTTCATCCTCGAAATTTACGTGTAATAAGAAACTATGAAGATATTGAACTTGTATTAAGTCCTCGCATTCCCAAATAGCTTCTTATTTTGCATGATTTCTCCATATCACTTTTACTAACGAAATGGTCTTTGAATGCAAAACTTGATGTCTCCTTTTTAATATTTCCGCTAGCTCCTTTTCATAAGTCAAATCTTTTTTCAACTCAATTGGTTGGCTCAATAACACATGACTCAGATCATATATGTATTTTCGAAGCATCAAGACATGAAATACATTATGAATCTTAGATAACTCAGGTGGTAGAGCTAATCGATAAGCTAATGGTCCAATACGCTCTACAATCTCATATGGCCCAATGTAACGTGGGCTTAACTTCCTACATATCCCAAATCGAAGTACTCTCTTCCAAGGTGATATCCATATAAATACCTTGTTATCAACTTCAAATTCAAGTTCCCATTTGTGCTTATCAATATAGCTTTTTTTTTTCTCTCTTTTTTTTTTGGTCTATCTTGGACTACCTTTAATCTATCCTGAATAAGTTGTATCTTCTCATTCATATCCTAAACTAATTCGAGACCAATTAGTCTTCGCTTACCAACCTCATCCCAACACACTGGAGTTTTGTATTTTCGACCATATAAAGCCTCATATGGTGCCATCTCGATATTAGCTTGAAAAATGTTATTGTATACAAACTCCATCAAGAGTAAATAATTATCTTAACTACCTTTAAATTCCAGAACACATGCTCCAAGCATATCCTCCGATGTCTAAATAGTACACTCTGATTAACCATTAGTCTGTGGATTAAAAATAATATTAAAAATCAATTGAGTGTCCAAAGCCCTCAGCAAACTGGTCCAGAACTTAGAAGTGAACCAAGAATCTCTATCTGAAATAATTGACATAGGCACTCCATGACGTTGAATTATCTCAGCCATAAAAATACCCCCTAACTTATCCATTGAATAAGTAGTCTTACATGGTAAAAACTGTGCCGATTTTGTGAGTCGACCAATAATCATCCCAAATACTATCATGTCCACTCGGAGTATGAGAAAGTCCCGCTACAAAGTCCATATATGAGACATAAAGCTCTTGATGTAATTGGACTTATAAAAATATCTCTATATTTTACACACATGTGAAATCAGTAAAGTAATTATCATCCATAACGTGTTCGTATTTATTGTAGCTACTGACGTCGTAATGATTATAACCCGTAAACTATTGGTGAAAGTAAACAAAGTCATGATTGGCCTTTATGAATGGCAACAATTTACGTAGACTTCTTTAGTTAAACATGAAGTTTACGGACCTGTAGTCCAAACACCTAAAGATGTCAAGTCCATTATATCTAAGTCAATATTTTTCAGGAAACATAATGAGCACAATGAAATCACCAAATACTGATTGCCTAAGAATTATTGAGCAAGGTTTCCTACAACGAACTGGTATCGAAAATAAAGTATATATTCCTCAGTGATAGATAATATGACGTTTTCGATTTTAAACAATTTTCACGCGGCTTAGAAAAGACTTAACACGCATCTCATGCATGTAGCGACAACATATCTGCATGGCTCACTTGGTCATAATATTTTACATAAAAAATCCCTTAAGAATTTACTATGTCTGAAAGCATATAAATCAAATGATAATGGTCTTTTTCCATCAAGCCACAATAATCCTTGTAAGAATTGAATCAATCTGGATCTATGAGATATAATTATTTGAGTAAAAATTTAGAAGGATATAAAATTGATTCTATCTACCCATTGTATTCATTATAAAATCTGAACCGAGATTTTTAATTGTGGCATCTTATGCTGATGACATGAGATTAATTAAAACTCCTGAAGAGTCTAAAAATTACTGAATATTTCAAAGAGAAAATTTGAAATGAGACTTTTTCTTGAAAATGAAATATGATTTCAACTTAAAGATCGAGCATAAAATAAATAGATTCATTATCCATCAATCAACTTATATGGAAGAAAGTATGGATAATGCTCAAGTACATCATAAAAGAGATAGAAAAGGAAAAGGAAATTAAAATTACAGGTAAAGACTCAAGTCTAATATTTTTCGCTTTTTATCTCCATCATTTTTCTTATCTTTATTGTCAGACTTCTCTCCATCACTATCTTTTTTATTCTCATTTGGCCTAGTTTGAGAGTTGGTTGAGTCACCTTCAGGCTTATATGCCTCTAACAAATCAATCAATTCATTGGCACTACTAGCATGGACAAAGATTCTTCATGCTGAAGAAGGAAGAATGCCCTGCACCACAGCGGCATCCAAGAAAAATAACAATATACTATAGAAATTATTTACATTTAGTAAACCAATAGGTTTCTGATACCTGTTTTGTTGAGACCAGGAAGAAATATTAAATATTTCTTCAAGAGTTTTAAATCCACCCGGTAGAGCAATAAAAGCATCAACATTGTTGCTCAAATTTAAAAGTCGTTCATGTGTGTTAGAAGCAATCTCATGCCTAGTTTTCGGAATAATTCCTATCTCAGCGCCCATAAACCCAATATCACCATTACAAACTGTTAAACGTATCTTCCGCTCGCTCAATGCCTTTCCCAGATCCTTTACAGCATTCACAAAGTTTGGAATATTTCCACAACTGTTCTCACAAAATACACCAATATTTTTGAGCTGCTGTGCTTTAGACTCAGCCATTATTCTTGTGAAAGCCTTAAATTTTTTTTTTAATACTGCAATCTCTAAAAGACTTATACCAATGAATCATACCACCTACTTCTTATATACACAATTGTCCGTTATGCTACACATCTCGATATTTTAGTAACAATGACTTCTTAATTCGATATCTACAACAGACAAATGTTGTCTGTAAAAGTAGATCTTCTTATCAGGATATCTTTGACAAACTGCATGGTGATTATGCCATATACAAGCATGATTCAAACCATATCTTGACTTTTTACTTCGAAACTAATCATTTTTTTTTTTTTGGCCTAGGTGAAGATTTCTTGAGCAGATAAATTTGACGTGATTGGATATCACGGTGTATTTCCCATGATTAAAGGAGAAAAGAGACGAAAATGATAAGAAAATTAATCTCAAGCAGATATGTTCCCATTGATAAGATTTGTTGTATCAAGACTCGGGAATGTTATGAATAGTAAATCCATCAAATCCATCATTATACCTATTTGTAAAACTACTTTAGTATCCTCCACGTTAACTGTATATATGTATGCATTATTCAAAAGATTGAAGCATCTCGCGGCTATCCCCTATTGCATTTTGCTTTTCTCTTTTGTTGTGGTTTGCTCCATTCATAAATGCATATAATAATAAATAATCTTGTAATACGTTACCAGCAAGATTAAGCCCTTATACAACCGTATAATATATCAAAATAAACCTCTTGGCAAGTTAAACAACTGCTATAGAAATCGTCTTGATCGAAGCTCAAATATATCTAGAAAGAATACGAAAAATTCTAATTATAAAGTTAAGGATCGGATCCAAAAATACGTCGTAGGTGGGTCAAATAAACCCAAATATGGAACTAGTCACTGTTCGCAAATTCGGCCACCTCACTGGCCATAGAAAGCATCATCAAAACATAAGAAAATTTGTCCTTCTCTGTATATCTCATCATATAAAAATATATTCTAATTTGATAATTCATGATTTAGCCTCCGACAAATTTTCAGAACTATTAAAACGCTTAGCCACCCCTACTCTTCACATGTTCAATAGTAATTGTACGATCAGTATATGCCTAAGTTTGATTGTGTACTACTGTAATCACAATTTAAACTAGCATATCAATTAACTGCTCAATATTCGGAACACTTGTTGGCAGCTGTAGTGTAACTCCATGCGTTAAAGATCTAACTATTATCTTATCCATGGGTTCAATTTCCCCCGCAGGTACAATGCCTACAGTCAACTCAGCTTTTATGAACCTAAAAGGATGACGACTATATTACACTATCATTTAATTAGATGACCAACAAACCGGTTCCTTTTGAGAAATTTTCATTTTCTTTTTATAGAGCTTTTCACCCGTTAAAATCTAAATTAATTAAACTAGCAAGAGTTTCACTTGACTTACATAGTACTTTTTACGAGATGAAAGTACAACTATTCTGTTCATGATACATGGTTACTAAAAATGGTTAATGCCGGTTAGCTACTTCAATCAAGTCCGTTGAGTTTGAGAAATTTGTCCAGTCAATTTGTACTTTTGGAAAGTACCTAAAAGGTGATTGTTGTATATTAGTTTCTCTTAAGATAATCTATTTCAAGTAGTTATCATCTATTTTTCATTTGTTGTTTCTCGGATTTGTTTGAATTATCAGTTACAATATTATTATTTGACTACTGAAAAGTTAGATCCAACAGCTTTAGAAATAACTCTAAAATAACATTAACTTAAGAACAGATCTAATGTTTAAATAAGATTAACTTAAAAACAAATCTAATGTTTCTATGTCTATAAAGAATCTCTCAATACAATGAGATTCTAGAGTACTTTTGCTATACTACACCCACTTAATGCATATATGATATATGTATGAATTAAATATAACTATTTATTAAATGAGCATTTTTCAAAATAAATACGCACATATCATACATGCATTAAATATGCAGTCTCAATGTTATATGTTATCAACATTAATGCCACAACATGATTATTGATTACATGATATTTTTCAATACACATATTAAATAGGTAGCCTCAATGCTATATGCTATCAACATTAATGCCATAGCGGTGGCCAAGATGATGGTATTGGTGGAGTAGGACTACTTTATTTTGACAATAAATTCTAGAATATATTAAAAGTATCATATTAACCATACAATAAGTAATGATAATATGTCATGTGTGCATTTTTGTTTTTAGTATAACCACTATGGAAGTGATGGTTATATTAAATCTAATTATGCATGTCATGCATGGATCAATTAGTTATATTATCTCTGATGTATTCCATAATTTATTGCTCTTCAAGAGCTTCTGTGTTGCATTAATAACTTTTTGAAAATAAAAAAATTTTGATGGGTAATTAAAAAAATATTATTGGTGTTGCATAAATACCAAAATGTCAAGAAATAAAACAAATGATCAAAATGAAGAAGATGATGCTGATAACAGTAGCATAAAAGAATCTGAAATCATCATCAAATGAAAAAATAGTACTCTCTTTCTCATAATTTATCATAAGGAGTGACTTGGGGGCATTTTTTGAAGCTATGTGCAAGTCATCATTGAGGCTTTTCAGGTACTGGTCCTTGATGTTCATTCCCAAAATATTGAGTAAAACTCTTATCGGCTAGTTCAACGTTCATTTTCGCGACGGCAAAAACACCAGTGTTAGCTGTACCATATGCTTTCTTGCAAGCTTCTACAAACATTGGTGCAATCCGCAACGTTAGCCAAGAACATGCGTCTTGTTGATTGCTGTCTTTGCTATTCTATCTAACCTTAGTAACCTCTTCCATGGCTTTAATAGCCCGTTCCTCGAAATCATATATCGTAGCGCCTAGGATTTCATTAATCTCATTATCGGGTTTTGATCCCAGTCTTAAGAGTTCATTGCTAGCTCACACTTGCCTTTGAATGGAAAGTTACCAGAGGCTGGCGTAATGAGAGAACAAGTAGCCTCAACGTTATATATCATTGACAATGCCATTGCTATGGCCAAGATGATGATATTGGAGCAGGAGCAGGACTTCATTCTGATGCATATGATCGCTTATTACCTTCTTTTATTTCCCTTGTTACTAAGAGGAAAAGCGAATGTAGCGAGTGAGATCTAACAAGCGGCAAGGGAGCTATATACAAAGGATTGACAAAAATGAAAAAAACAGCTACCATTGAATTAGATCAATGACCGGCTCCTTTCGAGAAAATTTCATTTCATTTTATAGAATTTGAGCCGTTAAATCTAAACAAAAGTGGAGACTAGCATGAGTTTGTGCTTACTTAATAATTTGTACAAGATTAATTTTTTAATTTTTTAGCCGAGATTAAAACTCATTTCCCCTTTTCTTTTTTCTCCTCAACAATTTTCACTCATAACTGTCCAAGATGAGAACTGTTGTCGTTACTCCCACAAGTAAGAGAAAGTGTAAATTACCTACATTACGTGAAAATGTGCCTACCAAGTCAATAAGTAATAGATTCTGAGATAAATGTTACTGCCTTCACATACAATATTTGTTACAGTCACATAGTACGTAGGACTACGACTCAAGCTAGATTTCTTTTTTGGGGTCTTAATAAAAAAAAAAATTTATGATTGATGCCTGAGAGAAATTTTAATTATCATAAGTTTTACGATTGACTCATGATTAAAATTTTATCTCTTACAAAATAATTATATAATTTTAATTTTGACTCGATTGGAAGCGACTTTGACTGTAATTGAAGAAAGCAAAGCATACAGAGGAGTTTTACATAGTTTGGATCTCAATCCTACATCTAGGAGCCATGACTAGACATTAAGCAATTTAATAAATAACTAAAGATTACAACCTATTGAATTTTTCCACAATTTTAAACTCGCTCTTAGTCTTGCTGCCACCTTATTGTATCTAATTTAGTCGCCCTTACTTAGCGAACACCATTCATCTTCAATTGTGTTTGCTACTTCCTCGAGATCCTCTCAGTACAGGAAATGACCTTTTCATCTTAAGAGACCAAGGTAATCATAAAGGATGCTTATGAGAGACTAGATACAAAGAAGACTCAAGGACTAAAGCTTCATAGAGGTAGGGAACATCATATGCAGCCGTATGAATTTTTCAGGCTTTTGTGCTAATTAGCTCTCTTATGTAAAGTACGATATGTCTTCTTCAGTTTTCAAAGCGTTAAATACTTCTCTTTATATTGGTGTAGCATTTCACCGAAATCTTAGTAGAGGAGTGTTCCACAAATACTTATACTTACTAATGTAGTCATCGCCTTTATTTGGAACTCTTGGATGTGCAATCCTCATGTACTTACCGATTTGCTTCTTTATGTTTCTAAAAATATTCTCCAATATTCCACATAATCTAATCTATACACATCCTAGACTAGATAAATCTATAGTAAAAGAAATAAATAAATTACAACATTATTGGCACAATGGTGCCAATAACAAAAAACCGTATTAATTGGCCGTAACAAAATTAGTTATTGCCAATTAATCAAATTTCCAAAGTCATAATTTTATTATTTCCTTCACTGTGTTTTGATTAATGTTAATATAAATTAAACCTCTGCGCTTATGAATTAATAGGAGTTTCACAACCAATAATAGTTGAAGCATGTAAACCACGATAGATCGATGCTTCATGCTGTATTTATATGCGCGCGTCTTACTTTCTGTTATCTATTAAACTTTGAACGATCTTATTTGTGGTGGAGATTCTTTTGTTTTTTCCTCTTGTCTGAGACTCATGAAAAGGATATTTTGATCAGCTTGTAAAAAGTTAATTATAGTAAATGCTAAAAGTCTAGGTAGTTTTTCAGATTTGAGCGGGTCAAAATCTTTATAAAGAAATTGAAAGTTTCTGAAAAAGTAACCAATCGTTGATCTGAGCTAATTCAACGGTAGTTGTTATTTCTCAAAACCTTTACATATCTATCTATCTATCTACCTATCCTCATTTGCAATTGTAATATTTGCTAGGTTATCCTCTAAAGAGCATTTGCAATTGCAACATTTGCTTTTCCTGCTAATAATCAAAATGAAGTCCGTTATGATCATCTTGCTGGTGGCCACTATGTCTTTGTATAACGCGGAGGCCATCATCAACGAAGAGGTTCTGAAAGCATGCAGCGGCTCTCATTTTGAAGAAGACTGCGCAGACTCGATCAGCTCGAAACTGGGTCGTGAAGTTAATGCAATGGAAATCTCCCTGGCGTCAATAACCGTCCTGGAGGAAAGAGCTAGGGCATGTCTTGATGAGGCTCTTAAACTGGCATCCCAGACCCCAGAAGTGAGCCAAAATGGTCCTCTCCAGGATACCATTAGTGAGTACGAGACTGTGATAGATTCTTGCAATAAAGCTAGAGAGGCTTTCAAAGCTAGAGATCGGGAACAAATGCGTTCTGCACTCAGTAATGCCTATAAAGCTAGTGGGCACGTTACTGATTCTCATGAGCAACAAACAGATGCACTGAAAGTTGTCAATACCAACTTGGCAATGGCTGCTCAATCTGCATTTATGTTAACCCCAGAGACATTATATTAATTCCTTTCTTTTGATTTGTCTTTATGTAATCACGAGATGATGGATTCACAAACAAAAGATATAAATTAATACAAGTTCCTTGTGATTATATAAATCGTTATTATTGTTTCACTAATTTCAGAATTACGAATAAGTGCAGCAAGACGCAAGTATTGTTTCACTATTTTAATGAAAACGTAGAACTTAAACAAATAAACAACAAAATCATCAAATACAAAGGGGAAAATGCGCAAATGCCCTTGTTGATTACACTAATGCAGTTGGAAATAAAGAAAAGGGGCCCTCAAGGCTAGAGATCCCGCCCAAATGTCATTATTCTCTTAGCGATGCCTATGACTTTGTTACTCACGTTAATGAATTTCCTGTCGAGAATAATCCACTCCAAGTTGTTAATACCAACTTGCAAATGGCTGCTTAAACTTCACTGCGCTTAATCTCAACCACCCTTGTCAACAACTTGCTCATCGATCAGGATTCAAACAAGATGCCACACAAACTCTTGCTGGTTATTTGTTTAATTATTTTGATTTGTTTTCTTGTTGGGATAATAGTGTGCGCTATTTGAAGCAGAGATTTTTTTTTGGGGTTTTAATTATTTATGTACTGAATTATTTTTATTAGCATTTTGATTAATGAAATAAACGAGATGCCTTTGTCTGTGTCAACTAAATAAATGGAGTTCGCAGTTGAAAGAGATCGCATTTTATTTTTAACTACTTGTCAACTTCAATTGCTGATGCCCGTGACCATATGCTGGTGGACTTGCTCCCGCGGGTCATCCACTCGAATCTTTTAATGCCAAATTGTGTATGTCTGCTAGAACTGCACTGCGCTTAGTCCCAACCCAGTAACTTAATTGTTTATTGATCGGGCTTCAAACATTATATAATTAAGCTCCCATTCGTTATTTGTTTAATTATTGTTTTTCCTTGTTAACGATGGGAAAATATACAATAATGTATGCCAAATAGCAAAACAGTGGGAGAAATGTGGGCTTTCTCAATTCGTATTTGCAAACTTTCTAATTTCTCCTAGCCATTCTATCTTTTCTTCGATTTCCATGTCACAACTTGTCGGCAACCTATTATAGAATAGCAAAATAGCCAGAAACATGAAAATACGGCCTCTAACAAAGGGTAGATGTTCATTTAATCTTTTTATTTTAAGTTACATGCTCATTTATTAACACTTATATTTGAACAATGACGTAAGATACGCTTAGATACTTATGGTACAATTAAAAGTTATTTTTCTTTACTGCCAGAATGCTACTCTCACGCTATATTTGGAAGCAGGATTATGTGCAGGATTAGAGTAATTTTCTGGATGAAATATTTATTTCATGTTCGCCGTGCTCATTTGGATTGGATTAAGTGAACCAAATTCAATTTTAATCCTAAAATCAGAAGAATAAATATATTAATTTTCACATGGATTTAAGGAGGATTAGACTAGTCAACGTTTTGTCCCTTTATTACATTTTTTTAAAATTTATTTATGCATTATTATTAATTAATTTATATGTACAAATGAAACCGACATTTACTAACGACAAAGGCATCTCAGCTGTCCTCGAGTTTCTTCCTGAATTAAAATGTGAACGACATGGCAAATATTTGTTGGATACGTAAACGCCATGGCATACGAATACCTGAAATAATTTCGTCATGTCATCTATGATTAAGTTTTAAACGGCATAAGAACAAAGATTTATTTTCTCTTTTTTCATTTTGCTCTCGCGCAATTTAGTTTATAATGCTCACTTAAAATTATTTAGTGTTATATGAATATTTTAAAATACTAATGTCCCACATTAGAGGGAAGTGAGAGAAATTGTTTTATGCTTGATTTATTATTTGTGTTTGATTTGGAGTTAGTCATGTATTGAATTTAATTACAAACTGGAGTTGACTGAGTCTGAATCTACATGTGATCTAGATTGAAAAAAATTATCTCTGTACCATCTATATTTTATCATATGTACTTTTAACCACTACAAAATTTTAATATGTTCTTTACATTATCTTTGTTTCTAAACTTATATTAATCAACTACTTTGATACTAAGAATGACCAATTTATCGCTAAACCAATTAAAGGCTATTTTATTCTATAAAATTTTTTAAAAAAGAAAAAACTTATAATTACAAGAATACCCCTAAATTTTATAAAACAAATAAATATCAAAATCCAAGACATTATTTTTTATAACTATAATTTCTTTTGAAAATTATCAAGTTAATTTTTTTTGTAATTATACTTTTATTTCCTTTTTGTAATTAAATAAAGTATAGGAAAGCATACAAAAATTAACATGAAGAGAAAAGTTCAGCATAATTATTGTCAGTATAATTATTGTATATCTCCCCATAATTAAAATTAATAAATTTTTTATACAAATTAAAAATAGTATTCTTACATAAAATGGAAATAGTTCTTTTGAGAAAATTTTTTTAATTGAAAATAAGAGATCTTAGGATTGAACCAAACTAAAATAGTAAAAATAAGTTCTAAGAGCTCCTCGGTTTGCTGTTAAGTATTCATAACATTTGGCTAGTTGTGCGCCCCTGATGAACGGATGTATTTTGATCTTGTACAAGTTATTACAAAAGTCTAGTTTTAGATTTTAACGGGTCAAATTCTATAAACAGGAAACGAAAATTTCTCTAAAGGAACCGGTGGTTGATCTAATTCTATAGATAGTTGTCATCTTCTCAAATCCTCTATAAATTCCCCCAATCTTTTGTTAGCTCTCAACTGCTTGCTTTTCCTCTTAGTAAGACCAAAAAGAGTGGGAAAAAAAAGAAAAAAGAAAAAGAAAAATTAAGCAAGAGATACATCAAAATGAAGAACTACAACTTCTTCATCGTCTTGGCCAATATCATGGCTTTGACTTGTGTCTTCTCGTTGTATAACGTTGAGGCCAATTCTGAGGTCGATAAATTCTGTCACTATGTTGAATTCCAAGCGGATTGCTCCGCTTCCATTCCAACGAAAATTGGTAACGTAGTAAACGAAAAGGAAGTCTTTTACGCCGCAGTGAAAGTCCTTGAGGAAAGGGCTAATGCAGGAATTGATGAGGCTACAAGCAAGAGGCCATCAAGCCCAGAGGAGGTTCAAGGTATGCTTATGGCTGTAATTAGTGATTACACTAATGTGGTGGAAGCTTGTGAGAAAGCAAAAGGATCCAAAAACGTAGCTGAAGTTGAATCTACGCTTAAAGAAGCTGATAATAGTGTTAATAACGTTAATGACATTTTCGCTATCCAAGAAAATCCTGTGCAAGGTATCAATGACAACATGCATATGGCTGCTAGGACTGCAATTCAATTAATCCCAAAGTCACTTGATTAAGTAAATGATTCGAGGATTCAAAGAACAAGGTGACTGTATTTTGACATTCTGATTGATTGGAATCATTATGCTCTTTGAAGCTGACGGTTTTGCTTATTAGATAATGATCTCTTTTTTTTTTTCAATTAATAAAATGATCAATGTATTTTTGAATTTATGACTATCGAGATGCATTTGTAAATGACATAAATAAAATTTAACTTGGGTCTTCATGCGCAGAAAAGGTTAAACGCTCCTAGGTATCAGATATTAAGATTTGGACTTTAGCGGTTTTAGCCCTATTTGATATTAGAGTGTTATGTTTTTAAAGTTACAATTGTCATAGAAGAAAAAGTTGTAATTATAAAACAAAAATTAATAATTTGTAATAAATTAGTATAATTTTTAAATTAAAATTTTAATAGAAATTGTAAAGATATTACAATTTTTTTATCATATAAATGTAAAATTGAATCATCTTAACTTCTAAATCATAGCAATAAGCGTCTACTAAAATACTTTTGTATTGTAATTTTTTAGTTATAATTACCCAATCTAAATAATAAACATGGCTTTTGTTCAATTTATGATGCTATGATTGATCATCCAATTTTGGGCAATCACAACAGATCGATTCTCTGTATCATGATTCATAAGGTTATTTAATTTAGTATAATTAGGCTTATTCGGGCAGCATTTCAATTAATTTACTATAAACCGAACTGCGATCTCATTGGCTTCCATCGCTTCCGTTCAACAAAATCCTCTCTTTTTTCCCATCTGATTATTTATCAATCTCAACCTTGTGTTATCAATTGGTATGGATCCAACTCAGATTCGGCAAAAATGGCATATCTTGGGCATAATCGACAATATGGGTCTGATAATTAAATTGTGCTACAGTAATTCTCATAATTTAATATGCATTTATTTTTCTTGTAATCTTTAACTCGTAGGATGTGTTTCAAGCGTCTTGATTGCTCTTTCCTGTCTTCCCGCACTGTTTCTGAATGGAAAAGCCTTCAAACATGAACCTTCGTTCCTATGTTTTTAACATTAGCATTTTACACCAATAAACAAACGGTGAAAGAGTTAAGCATTAACTAAGTGTAACGAATTTGAACTCAACAACTAAAAATTGCACTGTTCCAATGGTATAAAATCTAAAATTGCTGATGTCTATGAAGGATATCACAATCCCAAGGAAAAACCGAACAAGTTTCACTTTGTTTATTCTATTTTTCAATCTGCCTTTATCAGAACTGACAGAAATATATTGATACCAATCTTAATTAGCACAATGCAATCTACGGAAACCGTCTCAAACAGTACAACGGTGCTAATGAGCGAATTTTTTTCTTTGTATTAAAAGAGATTATTGAAATTCACCCCATTCATCCTAGTGAGACTCAAAACGTGAACTTCAACATTGGACCCAAATAAATAGTGGATAACTCCTAATGGACTCATTGGGGAACAAATAAAAGTTAAACTTATAGTACAGTTATCGGAAAATTTTCTTAATGGAGTTAAGGCGGGACTCATTCGTGGTTGCATATCATTTTTCTTTTGCATATAAAACACGATTAATCGTTCCGCAAATGGGACGGCATGTGGCTAGAAGAATATAAACCACTTGATAATCTCATGAATTAAAACAAGAACATTGACTGTTTACTTCAGATTTAAAGTATGCACACCGTTTGCTTATTAATAGCTTGTAAGCATTTCAAAATTTCGATTTTTCTTTCAGCAACTTTATACCTTTTCCCGAAAAAGGTAAGAAGACTTTGGAAAGGATGGGAAATTCGGACACTAGTTTTAGTTCCCCTTTCTTTACAAAGGCTTCTCTGTTTTCGCTAAAAAATCTCATAGTAATTACTAAATGGTGATTTAAATAGAAATGGAGTTTGCAATCGAAAGAAAATGCGCTGTGTCTCCGGCATTTTCTTTCACCTGTTGGTCAGTTATCATTGGAAGCATTAAGTACTGCAGGAGGACTTTTGGCTCTCAAGTCTTCAAGCAAAGATAAATTTACACATTAATTCCAAGGTATCAAACATCTAAGACATGAGTATTTTACTACTTTGTTCCACCTTCTCACTCTAGATTTGATGCTATGTCCCCGATCATCAAATTTTAAGCAATCATGATAAGTGGCGAGATGTATCTCATTCAGAAGAATTTTTAGGCCTGTTTGGCAGTGACATGCTGTGATAGCCCAACTTCTAGGCAATGGCAGCAAACACGTACTTATTCTAATTTTTTCCCACATTATTTATCTAAATTTTGTATAATCGAATAATTTGCATACATGCACCGACTGATGTTCGCCTCAAATGGCACACCTTGGCTTAAATCCACAATTGGTTTGTAAATTAAACTAGATTACACAAAAACCTTATCATAATTTAACATGCATTTATTTTCCTGTAATCCTCGAATTGTAGAATGTGCTTCGTGCTTCCTTCTTTCTTGTTTTGAAATGAACCTTCATTCCTCTGTTTTCACTGTAACATTTTATTGTAAGATTAATAAACCAGTGAACGACTTGAGCGTTAAACCAACCATAATAGCCTTGAACTCAACAACTAGAATTGCATTGTCCTAATGGGATAAAAACTTTAATTTTCTAATTTATATGAAAAATTTGTGCCAGTCAACACACTCCCAAAAGAAAAACCTACAGTTTCACTTCTGAAGTAATTGAGGCACATCTGAATCATCATCTTAGTTAATGCATACAAGATTTTGTTGTGCATGTGCACATCTAAGACAGCATGAGTTGAGAGAATTCAATTCCTAAAATGTACTACTATTGCGAATTAACAGTACTAACCTACAGCCACAACAAGCACGCTCTTCCAGTGGTCAGAATCTGCACTGCCCAGTGTAAGACCAACATTGCAAATGGAGAAGAATAACCGCTTCCCTGACAATGAGGTGTCATAGAAATCAGAAAAGGTGAATTGAGTTCACTCTACTCTCCTTTTTGATTCAATGAGAGAAGAGTGAATATGATTTGATTGCTGAACTGTTACGCTTGCCTAGCTGGATCTCAACGTTGTGAATGTAAAAAGCTTCTGTCAGACTGTAAGAGATGCACCATTGTCTGCTCCTGTAAGATTGAGTATTGTCGTAGCTGCCTTCAAAGCCCTGGTCAATTGATGGTATGAAACAAACATCTGTTAGGTCAGCCAATAAGGTAAATAATATGAACAATTTACCGCATAAAAAATTCAAATGACTGAGATTTATTATGTAATAACAGGAGTATGGTATTCATGAATTTTCTGCAGGACAGTTGAGGTCAACACAAAAATTGTCTTAAACTCTCATTCTTCCCCCAGCTTGTAGTATTCTTTTTTCTCTTCAGAGCTATACATGATGAATGCTTTAGCAGCGCATCAAGGCAGTCTAATGATTTTTTATATATATAGCAAATGATTATGACAACAAACATAAATCGGCACAAAGTTTGATCTTATATTAAACAATGAACAAACAATGACATTGTATTAAAATTAAACAGATTCAGACGGCATCTAATCATTGCCACTGAAGTAATTCCTACCAATCATTCTGTTCAACATTTTGTTGATTTATTTTCAACAGGAACCCAGAACATCCAAACTTGATCAAAGAATCCTTTGGACACATTTTTTCAGTTCATTGATTTGCATAAGTGATAATTGATTAGAAGCAAGTTTTCCCAGTCACTGGCAGAACCAAACAAATATAGAAAGAAGATAGCATTTTCCCCCCAACCTGAAAGAAGAGAATTACATACCATGCATCAGGTGCCTGGTACGATGCAGCAGAAGTGCCAAAGCAGGACATGAGCATGTCAGTGTTAATAACGCCTGGATTTAAAGCAACAATTGCCATCCCATCAGGCACCTCCTTTGCCACTGATCTTGACAGCCCTTCAACTGCCCATTTTGAAGCACAATAAGGTGCTACCTGTTGAAATAAAAGGTGGTTTTAAGCATAGACTATCACAGTTACAAGGGAAGTCAGAAATTAACCTTAATTGGATGTAGATAATAAAAGAAAAAACGAGGTCATTACACAACCCTACAAATGCAGTCTCACAGACCACATTCTGTTCCACTTGACGTGGGAGTTTTGTTTCAAAGTAGTTGATAGTAATGTATAAATAAAGATAAAAAAAAAACAAATCTCAAATACAAATTTTGTTTCAGATGCCCAGAAATTCCTTGACCTTCACATTTTCACAGAGTTCTGATCTGGGAACTACCACAAAACCAATTTCACACCTCAACTGTAATTACCAATGATGGCATGCCAACTGTATCATCTCCATGATTTATTTCCTAAAGAAATGCCTGCTTCAATGGATAATTCTCAAAGGTCTGCTCACCATAAGGTCTAGCTCCACTGGTTAGTAGGCAGCCTTATCAAAACTTAGTGAAGGCAGAGTGAGCTGGGAGAAAGGGCAACAGAGAAGAGGCAGAAGTGACAAATAGGAAATGAAGAGAGAAGCAAGGGAGCAAAAAATAAGCAAGGAGATGATACAAAAAGAAAGAGAGAGAGAAAGGTGTGGAGGAGAGAAAGGATAAAGCTATTAATTTGATTTTGACAAATAATTGTCATGGCATTAGAAATTTCAGCACATAAAGACATTTGAGCATTACATTTTAAGATATCAGGTCATTAAACACATTGCTCACGTTCATTTCAACATTTGGCCAAATGTTTGAAAAATCACCCTGAAATTGCCTATACAAGTAGACAAGTCAGCTAATTTCAGTTAATGTAAACCAACTGAATCGATCACATAACTTAAGGACCAAACTAGGAGCACAAGAATTATAGTTTAATTCAAGAAAAATGTTTGATATTTCACTCAAATCTAGCCATGTACTCTGAGTGCAGAATTATAAAAATAAAAGCAATATTAAGTGCACAATTATAAATCAATAAAGTTCAGAAAATACTAACACGTTTCAGACAAAGTACAATGGACGTGTTATATTACCAGGGCAGCACCAGATCTTCCCCAACCAGAAGACATATTAACGATAATCCCTTGCCTGATTGGAATCATCAAAGGAATGAAGTGACGCAACATATTTGCTATGCCCTTCACATTAGTATCAATAACAGTATCAAATTCTTCTGGTGAAACATCCCAAATCTTGTTATTTTTATTAATAGTACCTGCATTGTTTACTGAATATACATTCAAGTTAGCCCTATGGGCAAAGCAGTTTCGCATATGAAGGATTAAAAGTAAAAGAAAATGACAGAATCAATACTCTCTAATTGTTGCACAAGCCATCATATTTCTACATTATAGTAAAGAGTGTCCTAGAACATCCAAGAAAATGTCGTTTCACAACCAGAACAGAAGCATGATGTTTTGAATCAACATACAAGCATATTCAGACAGTAAAATCAAAATGAGAACAAACCACCATATTGATGCATACACAGGCAAGAGTCAAGTACATTCCAAGTCAAAGACTTGTTCTCATCGTGCTGATGTCATAAACTGCTAACTACTCTTTTGTTTTCATGCTAACAGCATATCCATGCAGCATCGTACATCATCAGTAATTTATTGTTCAATCAATGAACTTAAGTAAACAAATTGTAAGATACACCACTTTTAACTGACATAACAAATCCAGCCGAGTTTAGCCGAAATTCTCAAATCAGCAGAACTAAACCAAACCTACCTAATCAGTTTAGCAATGGAAATATTTCTAACACCTAAAGGTAGGTCGAATGCTAAGAACAACAAATCAAACATTTGAAAAAAAAAATGTAAAAAGAAACATAATCATATACCTATAATATCAGGAACGCCTTTCTTCTCCACGACAAGACGTGCTAGTTCTTCAACACTGCTATTTGACCTCTGCAAAAATAATATCAAAACACTCATTATTATTTCCATAAATCACTCGCAAAAATTAAAAACAATTTGGGCAACTCACATTGCAACACCCATATCCAATCCTATTACATTTCTTCTTCAAGAACGCACAAAATGCTTTTCTCAATAGTCAATATTGCTATGTCAATGCTAATCACATCATCCAACTCAATTATTACAGATTTTGTTCCATCTTAATTGATATAAAGTTTAATTTTCCTTGCTCGGTAGTAAATAGTAAAATTGAGCTGAAGAGGTAATTATAGATAATTGGAATAAAAAAACAATTCTTTTAGACAGAAAATAAAAATTGAATTTTCATTCACTATTATTTCTCATAAAGCTGAGAGTAATAGCAATTAAATGAACGAATGAATGAATGAATGAAGGGGCAGACAGAGTACTGACGACGTCGACATTGAGAAAAAGGTGGTGGTCGGGATTGGGAAGTTCTGATTGGAGGGAGGTGAGCTTATCCTGGGTGCGAGAGCAGCCGATCACGGTGTGGCCGCGCTTTGCCATCTCTAGAGCTAGGGCTCGCCCTAATCCTCTGCCCACTCCCGTTATCAGTACTGTTCGCGATACGGCCTTCCCTATCCCGTTAAACGGCGTCGTTGCTGTCATCGTTGTTATTGCTATTTCCCTCCCTCTCGAACTCTCGATTTCGCTCGCTCCTTCTGCTTTTATTTTGTTTGCGGCGTTGTGGGCTTTTATACGATGCGGTGAGTGGCTTCGTTCGTGGACGCGCTGTGGATAGACTGATTTTGGTGATTTTTTTTTTTTTTACCCCAAATTTATAGGGCAAGTACCAGGTAGGAACCACAAAAACTGGATTCGGATTTAAATTCGGTTATAGGTGTATTGATATTCGGTCTAGATCTGCATTGATATTTTAAGTTCGGATTTGCACCTAAATTCGTACTATTTATTGTAGATTCGAATATCTGTACGGATTTCGGATGCATATTTTGAGCATTCGGATACGCACATTTAAAATATTTGTTTGTAAATTTATAATATTTTAACTATTTAAAAAATAAAAAATAATCATCCAATACTAAACAATGTAGAATAATCTGAAATAATGCTTATGGGTACTTGCGTGTTTTATAGTATTTATGTGTATAATGTGCTTTTAGTTTAGAATTTGTATTTTCTTACATAAATTATACTTTTTATTTAATTTACTTTAAAAATACGTGGATATAGATATCCAATGTTTCAAATAAAAGTGATTAGCATCTGCATCTAGCTTCATTCATATTCTCAGTTCCAATATCTAAATCTTCAATTCTTATTATGTGGATTTAAATTTTTTTAAATTCAAATCTTCTGAATTTTTGTGGATGCAAGCAATGTCTAGTTTTATGTACCATCTTTATTACCATCTAATAGATTGGTTCCCTAATTTTAATAATAACTATAGTGATGATTCCAATTATGACTACTACTATTACTTACAATTAGAACTATAATAATAAACTGCGGCCATAAAAAGACATTACTGTAACATAACGTTGTGGACTTGAAATCTACAAAATTCCTTTTCTTAAAAAAAAAAAATTCCCGTAGTTGATGTGTATAAAATTACAATAGTTTATATTATCATTCATGTACTTATTATGTCTAGAAATGAATTGTTATGAACTATCGAAATGTCCATAGTTAGTTATTGTCCTCAGCATTGTTATAATAGGTTATAATAATAACAATAATAATGATAAAAATAAAATAAAAATAATAAATATAACAATAGTAGTAATGATAATTATAATGACAATAGCAATAATAACAAAAAAACATTAAAAGTATTTTGAATCAGCACAATGGTATCGGCGACCTGTCATCTATCATTTTACAAAAAACCAAGAAGTCTCCAAAAGATATAAGATGAACTATGCACCGTCCATTATATTCTTACAACCGACATATGTTCCATGCATCCTATTTACGCATTGTCGTTTGTACTTCAACTGAAAATGATGTCTCATCATTACCAAAAAACCATTGAAGATAAAATGCTCCTCTTTCATATGAGAATGATGCGTCGTCCGCTCACAGAATTCCAAATGATTTTAGTAAAAGTGATCGATTGCTTGTCTTTTAACAATTACATAGAATAATAAAAATTACAATTATAATTGAGAAATAAAAAATAAAAAAATAGAAATGTGAATTATCATAATATTTAAGTTTAAATTCTAATAATAAATATTGTGAGTTACTCATCTATTAGATGATAAATTTATAGTTTATAAAGCCACTTATCTACCATCCAATGGAATCTCGATATTTAGAATATCCGCTTGCAATCTATGTAGATATTACTCGCATTTGGATGTCAAAATTCAATTTAAATTCGGATATGAATGCACCTAAATTCGAATCTAGATTTTGCCATCCTTAAAAGCAGTTACATGGAATAATAATTACAATTGTATTTGAAAAAGGAAAAAATAAATAAAAAATAGAAATGCAAGTGACCATGACATTAGAGTTCAAATTTCAGTCCCAACTATTGTGAGTCACTCATCCATTAGATAATGAATTTATAGTTTAGAGAAATTACTTATATATCATCCAAGAGATTGGTTTTCCAATCTTAATAGAAATTATAATGATCATTCCAATTACAGTTGCAACTATTAGTTACAATTGAAAATAAAATTATGATTAAAATAAAATAACAAGCTAATAAACTTTGGCTATATCAATACACCATTATAGCATAATACTGTGGACATGAAATCCACAACTTCATTTTTTTTTCTTTTTCATATTTCTTCTATATAAAATTGGAATGGGTTGTATTCTCATTTGTGTGTTTATGTGTCTAAGAGAATTTGAAAGGGATTGTTATGAGTTACTAAAATATCCTTAGTTAATTATTGTTCATAATATTATTATCTATTATAATAGTAACTAGGGGTGGGCATTTTCTGGTTTGGTTCAGGATCATGATCGAATCGAATCAAAACTGGTCAGTTCTAAGAAATCCAAACCAAATTTCAAAATTGAATTGAAATTTGGTTTGGCTCAGTTCGGTTTTGAAATTGGGTTTGGTTGATATATTTTCCTGAATTTTGTAGTTTCAACTTAATCTTACTACATTTTACAACTTTCGCCTAATTTTATTGAATTTTATAGTTTATATCTACACTAACTACCAACTATTGAACTATACTGTACACACATAATAACACTATAAATAAATAAACAAATACAAAGTCTTCAAGTCAAAAGCAAAATTAAAAAAAAATCCAAATACAAAATAGTCACAATTCGTAAACACACTAAAGTTTAAAATTTATTACAAATTATAAGTCCATAACAACAAAAACAAAACACAAGTCCACAATATTACATTGACAATAGATGAAACTCCACCATAACACAAGCCATAAGCACATCCATCATCCATATCACTTGCACCAAAATTCAAATTGAGCCATAGCCCTCCATAATTAAACTAAATAAAACAAAGTGATATTTAATAATTAAAAAATAAATATATATAAATTTAATTATTTAAAAATAGTTTATATTCAATTGCAGTTTTTATAGTGACTTACCAATTTGGTTGGTTGTTGTTGATTTGTGAAGTTCTACATAAAAAAATGGACATATTGAACAAGGCTAATATTACTTAAACAATAAACTTAAATTAAAATTAAAAAAATTGCATAAGATTGATAATACTTAAAAAGTAAATTTAAATTAAATTTTACAAAATATACCTTTCGTAATTTGATTTATAAACTCATTATTTTCAACTAATTTATTTAGGTCTACTGTTGTATCTATAAAAAGAGAAGTTTGCAACCAATTCGTTAAGAATATCAACGCTTCAATCATGTTTGGAGTCAAAGAGCTTCTGTATTGATTTATCATATGACCTCCAATACTAAAAGTAGACATAGAGATAACAATAGAGACAGGAATAGGGAGAACATCCTTTGGTATACTTAACAAAATATCAAATTTAGTACTCAAATTATTTTTTATAATTTTTAAGTCTTTACCATCAAGTAAAGATCCAATTCATTTGACAATTCTAAATTACCTTCAATAACCATAACCACTTTACTAAATTTAGAAAAAGGATCTTCAATCATAATATCATCATGATTACCCATGTCCCAAAAATTTAAACCACTTCTTCTTCCGATAGCTAAATTTTGGCTTCCACTTGTGCTTCTGTTTACACTTCCACTTCTACCCAACTTGTATTGTGCATTATAAGACTCATAAAGCTTAATCAACAAATCCTTAACCATTTCCTTCATTTCAATACTTTGACACTATCCTTATCATATAATTTCTCAAAGTAATGTGCTGTGAATTTTATTTTTCCCTGTGGATCAAATACTAAAGCAATAATCAATAACTTATTTATTTTAAACAACCTTTCCAATGCTTACCAAAATTTTCCTTTATTTTAATTGCCATCAAACCCAAAAGAATATCATTACTAGTCAATAATGATGCCAAAGATTGTTCCATTTGACACATCAAACTATAACAAATTTTGATGTCACTTACAAATAACAAAAAAGCAAATAATGTTGATAATGTTAAAGTAGACTTCATATTATATATTAAAAATTTAAAATTAAAATACATAATAAAGATTTGATGTTACCTTCAAAGATGAAGAAAATTATAAAGTTGCATCATCAAAAGTCTTCAAAAAATTAGACCATGTAATGAGTATTCTCCCAATCACTATACAATAATGGCCCTTGCCTTTTTCTCTTCCCACCCTCTTTTTCATTGAAATAAGTATCACAAAGCTTATCTTCAAGTGCCATATGATCAATTGTTAGTTTAAATTTCAATGCCGTATTCAACATGGAGTATGTAGAATTCCACCTAATAGGACAATCCAAAATCACACTTCATCAGTAACTAATCTTCTCTTGGTATAATAGAATTTAAAATGCTTACATCCTAGTAGTGAAGATCTCACATACTTTATAGTATTCTGAACACTAACTATACTCTACTATAATTTCTTCAACCCTTCAGTAACAATCAAATTCAATATATACGCACAGCAACAAACATGCAAATAATTTCCATCAACACTAAGTCATCATCCCTCAAAGTCTTTATTCTATCAATCAAGTACTTAAGAGCAACCTTATTTGGACTTGCATTGTTAATAGTTACAGTAAACACTCGCTCGATATCCTAGTTAATTAATCATTTTTTAAATTACTCATGAATTGTCTCTGATGAATGATCATTAACAGTTTTAAATTTGATAATCTTTCTATGTAATTTCAATTTTTGTCGATAAAGTGAGTTGTGAGGACTATATAGCTAGTTATTATAATAGAAGTCCAAATATCAATGGTTAAAGATTCTTTTTACTTATTCTCAACTAATAAGCTCTTCAACTTAGCATTTTTCTCTAAATACATCTAAAGAGTATCCTGAATAATGATTTTTTGTGATGGGAGAAGATATCACAGAGCCGTAACACTACAAAAACGCCTAAAACCCTAGATTTTTCACAATAGGAAAAAGCACTTGATCGAGAACAATCATTTTCATGGTTGCTCCTCTGCAAGCTTCCTAACTAAATCCTCTTGCTACAACTTCACCAAACATCTTGAGTTAAAGCTGTTTGCTCTTTTTGAAAGTCCTCATAATTTTTACATCTTTCTCGGTTATCAGTCTTCATAGTTTTAGTCTTGTATCCAATCGTCCTAAATTTAAATTCTTGATCACAGTAGTGCATTTGCACTTTGTATCATTATCTGGAAGTCGAGTGAAATGTTGCTACACAGTTGATCTTTGAGCCATTTTTTTTCTTGGTAGAGGTGGTTTGGATGACGATAACTTTTTTCGCTTATTTCTACCGGTGACAATTGTTGTTGAATCATTTTCATTATCATTAACTTGAACTTCAATTTCATGCTCAGAATCATCGGCAATACGATTAAGGTTGTCGTAAACTCTTGAATAATTAGACATCTAAAATGAATAAAATAAAAAGAAATAAGCAATCTTGATTTCTTAATAATTTAATTTACTTTCACTAAAAAATTTTAAACAATAACTTTGATTCACTTTACAATCATGCCAACTAAATATAAATTTATTCCTGATTTTTTTTTTCTATATGACGATATCTGTTTACAATTCCATGATTACGACAATTCAAATTTAACTAGTTAAAATGATAGCAATAGGATATTTATGTAACTTTAGCCATTAAACAACATATACATTTAGTTTTAGATGTTTGTTTTTCTTCTCATCCATTTTCAAATTAAACAGAACTTAAAACAATCTCTGCATCTAAATTTTGAAAGCAATGAAAGGTGTTGATGATTTAATTTTTACATATCAATATTCTTACAATATACACTTATAATTTGTTTCACTTACAGTGGCCGTATCCAATTAGCCATTACATTTGCCCACTATACAATTCCAATAATCAATATCCACAAACACTAGCACAACTTCAACCCCACATGATGTTCCATTCAACCCGAAAGAAAACAAACATAAAGGCCACAACATTAAAAAAAAAAAAAATACACCTACAGCAGTGAAGACTAGAACAACGGGTTAATGGTAGGAGCTAGGAGGTTTATATCAATGCGAGAGATAGATCGTGAGGTGTGAGTGATGAAAGGAGACAACTGACGGTTGACTGTGAGGTACGAAGACTCGAGATGACAACTGAAGGGTTGATAGGTTAGCGAGCAGTGACCGTGAGGCGTGATTGTGAGAGATCAAGTCCATGACAATGTCAACAAGCTTTTGGGGTGGTGTCGTCGCTGACCATGGAGCGAGAGAGAGACCGCAAGAGATAGATGGGGTGATAGAGGCACCAAAAGGTGAGAGCTGAGAGAGATGATAACCAGATTTTGGACTTTAGCTCTAAGAATTAGGGTTACCAAATTAGGATTTGAAAAAGGGAATTTGGAATTTAGGTTTTTATATTTTAGATTAAAATTAATTTTTAAAATAATTGGCCCGATCGATCGATTTTTTGATTTGGTTCGGTTTTGAACCAAACCGAATGCACACCGATCAGTTCTTATACTTTCAAACAATTCGGGCTTTAGCCTTAGAACCAGAACAAACCAAATTTTTTGTTCGATTTGGTTTAATTTGGTTTGACAAAAGGTAAACCGTTTGCTTACGCCTAATAGTAAAATAATAACGATAATAATAATAATAATAATAATAATAATAATAATAATAATAATGATAATTATAATGACAATAGTAATATTATAAAAAATATTAAATTAGTATAATAGTATCAGATAATCTGTCATTTATTGTTTCATAAAAAAATAATATGTCATATATTTATTCATATATTTAATAATATCTCATCTGTCATTATTTTGTTCATCCTATCTAAGCCAATTCAGCTATTAAAATTTTAAATGTAAATTAATTAGGAATGGAGAAAAATTAACTTGATTTGATTTTGGGTCTTTCAGGCTGACTTGGCTTGCCCCAGCACGATTTTTGGACACTTAAATCAAGGTTGAACTTCATCTAGGAAGTTCGAGCCCAACCTAAAAGCTGGAGAAATGTTTAAAATTTAAATTTTATATATTACTTTAATTAAAATATGCCTTTTAACGTATATTTTAATTTCAAATTTTTTAAGCTCAACTTTTAAAGCTAATCTAACAAAAAAAATACAGTTTTATAAACTATAAATTTGTAAAAAATTGGTCTATTTAGTTCTCTAAAATGTAGTTTGAATATTGTTATATTAATAAAATTTTATATTAGTAAAATATCCATAATTTAATTTACCATTAAGGACAATTAAGAATAATAAATTAGAATACTTTAACTCACCAACCATTAAATCTTACATATGAAATCTGAGTTTTAAAACATATACCATATCTAGCTTATCATTCAAAAATATAAATGTTCCCCCTTGAATAAAACTTGATTTGCCTACAGAGGTGCTAAGGTCGGGCTCAGGCTTTTCGGCCTTAGCCCGAATTTTACAATCCCTAAAATTTATTTATACGCAACCTATGCAGTAATGCCAACCATTAATTTATCAATTTATCAGCAAAACTATTTTCTTTGTTGATAAGTAGTGTTTATTGATTATTACTGGTCTATTTTCAGTTATTGGCAATTTCATTATATAACAAATTGAATCAATATTCTAGTGTTTTTAAATTTTTAGTAGGTTGTTACATTTTTAGTATTATTATAGTGTTTGTTATTATTGACCAAGAAAAGATACTTATAAGATTAGGTGAGACGTACAAGACAGATTCATATGAAATTTTGTTACATGTAAGTGAATGAATGAATGAGACACTTTTGATATAACAAAGACTAGTTTATTTCAAAATTAAGAAAAAACTTAATCTTGGCCCAGGCCCCTCTAGCCCGACCCATCCAATTAATCTTACTTAATATATTGGTTGGACAATTGTAATGAAAAATGATAGTATATTAGAGCATTTAATAAATAATAACTATTCTAACTTAAAAGATCAATTTATTTAATAGACCATTTGTATAATAAAATTATTTTTAAAAAATTATATTTGTTATACGTCATTAACTTGCTCTATTATATTAATTATTTTTATTTTTTTTACCTTCATAATAGTAGTAATGTAAAAGCTATGAGCCTTAATATTAATTAGGGTCCAATTCAAAATTCAAAAACACAATATAAAAAGAATAGTTATTGTCATCGTATGAACGCAATATTTTTCAAACTACTTGCTTGAATATTAAAAAGGACAATTATTACTAGAAAAAATAGTTTCACCATTTCCGCTATTCTCATCATAAGGCTAAAGAATGGTTTCAATGAGTGCTTCATAAAGATTGATGTTAGCCTAATAGGCTATAAATAATATGATTTTGATGATAACAAACATATGCATTAAAGTGTTTTATTTTATATTTCACAAGTTCACTAGTTTTGAAGGATAATGAATCAAGTGGAACAAGTGAAATCAAGTTCAAGACACTCAATGGACAACGGCGAAGTCAAGAATACAATTTCGAGCTTAACGGATAATTTATTGCGACAATTTCTTGTAAAAGCCGGTATGATTTAAATTATACTTGGATTAGCATTTGTGAAGCTCAATTTTATGTTAATAAAATAATTATTTTTCAAACTAAATTAATTTTATATTTATGAGATAAAACATTTTGTGATTCTAAGTTATTTGGATAAAAATGAAATAGCTTTAATTTTCGGAGTTGGACTTATTTGCTAAGCTCTAAAACATTTGGGGTATATTGAACTTATGATAGATTGGGGTTTAAGTGAAAAGTTTTGAAAACTTTGAAGACTATGGTGATTTAGCTAAAACTCGAAAAGGACTTATTTGAAAAGATATTCTTCAGTTTGGGCCATATTGTAATTTCAGAAAGTTTTTAGAATTAAATAATAATTAAAATTTCTGAGTTTGGGTATGTTTGAAAAGTTTTATAACGTTTTGGCCATAAAGATAATTTGAATAAGTTTTGAGGTAAAACGTAATTTCGTGAAAAGAGTATTCAGAAGAAAATTCAAAATTAACGGTAACTTCACTGTTACGAGCGGGGAGCTGGTTAAATTAAGCGGCTAGCCGCTTGAGCACTGGAATTTGACAATAACGGCTAGTTTTCGAGTTTTAACTATAAAAACTCAACTCCAACTTCATTTCAAAGTTTCTGGCAAGCAAAAACAAGTTTGTAAAACATATATTGAGCTTCTATATTGCAAATCACAATAGATTAAATCATTCTTGAGCCATTATTTGTGAATTTACTCTTGTAGAGAGTGTTTTTCTTTGTATTTTTATTTCGCATTATATTGAGAGTGTTAGTGAGGGAAACACAGGGTAAAGAGATTAGGGTGACAATCTCTTGATTGTAAAGGTCCATTGACACCTTGGAAGTCAATTGTAAACGTTTGAAGCCTTGGGAGGTTTGGATAGTGAAATCCTCAAGCTCGGTTGGCTTGGAGGCGTGGACGTAGGCGGGGATTGCCGAACCACGTAAAAATTGCTGTGTTTGCATTCTCTTCCCTTACTCATTTATTTTACAAGCATTATCTAATTTATTATATTGCTGTGAAACTTAATTTTTGTTTACATTAAGGCATTAGATTGAATCATTTGTAAAATAATTTTTAATAACCCAATTCACCTCCCCTCTTGGGTTGGTTATTTGTATTTCAATTGGTACCAGAGCTTGGTTCTCTTATTAGGACTTAACCGTCTAGAGTAAAAGATCCATGGCAACCCAAAGTGATTCAACCTTTAGGGAAGGACAATCCACAACTAGACCACCATTCTTTGACGGAAATGACTATCCATATTGGAAAACTAGGATGAAAATTTATTTACAAGCCCTAGATTACGAAATTTGGGAAGTTGTTTGTGATGGTCCATTTATGCCATTGATTAAAAATGAATTCGGGGAAGATATTCCAAAACCTTCACGGGAATGGAATGAATTGGAAAAGAGAAAAGCTTCTCTAAATTCCAAAGCCATGAATGCGTTATTTTGTGCACTAGATAAGAAAGAATTTCATAGAGTGTCAAGTTATGAAAGTGCTTATGAAATTTGGCACAAACTTGAAGTTGTTTATGAAGGCACGAATCAAGTGAAAGAGTCTAAAATTAGTAGATACACTCGACAATATGAATTGTTTCAAATGGAACAAAATGAAAGTGTGTATTCTATGTATACTAGATTTACGGACATAGTGAACACTCAGGAGCCCTAGGAAAGACCTTTTCAAATAGCGAGAAAGTTAAGAAAATCATTAGATCACTTCCTAAGGATTGGAGACAAAAAAGAACTGCCATTGAGGAAGCTAAAGATTTAAATGTCTTACCTATTGATGATCTAATCGGTTCTCTTATTTCTTATGAGGAAGATTTAGCAGCTGAAAGAGGCAATGAAGAGAAGAAGAAGAACATTGCTCTCAAAGTCACAAAATTTGAAAGTGATGGAGAAAGTGAGCCGGATGATGAGGAATTGGCTATGCTTGCTAGGAGATTCAGAAAATTTTTCAAGAAAACTGGTGAGCGAAGAAATTTAAAGATTTTAAGAACCAAAAGGAGAAAAAGGAAGCAATTAAATGTTACGAGTGCAAGAAGCCTGGCCACATAAGATCGGAATGCCCTTTTCTCAACAAGTTCAAGAAGAAAGCAATGGTGGCCACACGGGATGATACTGATGAAGAAACAAGTGAAGATGATGAGCATCAAGAAATGACAAATCTAGCTCTTATGGCGATTGGAGATGAATCGAATGATGAACTAGATGAGGTAAATGATCTTCCTACCTATGATGAATTATATGATGCTTTTAAAGAATTGCATGGTGAGTTGATGAAGATAGGTAAAAAGAATGTATGCCTTAAAAAGAAATTGATAGATCTCAATAATGAAAATGAATCATTAAATGCAAAGATTACATGTTTAGAACTAGAAAATAAAATGTTGCATGGTAAAGTCACATCTTCAAATGAGAAACTTAATACCTCTTATGAGCATGAAAAATTACATGTTGAAAAATTGATAAAGGAGAATGAAGTTCTCAATAAGAAGAATAATGAGTTAAATGAAATTGTGATAAAATTCACAAATGGCCAAAAGATGTTGGATAATTTACTTAACTCTCAAAAATGTGTTTTTGATAAAGGTAGACTTGGGTATAAGCCTAACTTGAAGCAAAAGTATTACAAGAATTATTTTGTTAAAGGTACATCCACAAGTAATCATAAAATTACTTGTCATTATTGCAATAGAAATGGTCACATGAAAAATAGATGTCCTGTGAAAAGAAATGCTTATTATGGTATAAAATATGTTTGGGTTCCAAAAGGAACCATTGCTGACATCCAAGGACCCAAAAAGATTTGGGTACCTAAGACTTAAAATTTTTCTCTGCGCAGGGCTTAAAGAAGAAGAAGAATAAATGGTACTTGGACATTGGGTGTTCAAGACACATGATAGGAAATTATGCTTGGTTTTCAAGTTTTACCAAGATCGAAAATGGTGGAGATGTATCTTTTGGAGATAATTCAAAAGGAAAGATCATTGGTATTGGCAATGTCGGTAATGTATCTTCTACTCTTATTGAAAATGTGTGTTTGGTTGAAAACTTAAAATAATTTACTTAGTATTAGTCAATTATGTGATAAAGGTTATAAAGTAGTCTTTGATAAATCTAGATGCGTTATTGAAAATGCATGTGATGGAAAGGTTTTGTTTGTAGGAAATAGATGTATTAATGTTTATACCATTAATATAGATTGTGCATCTACCATTGATAAATGTTTCTCGGCATTACATGATGATTGTTGGTTGTGGCATAGACGATTAGGTTATGCAAACATGGATTTAATCTCAAAAATTTCGAAAAATGATTTGGTTAAAGGACTTCCAAAAATTAGTTTTCAAAATGATAAAATTTGTGATGCCTGTCAATTTGGAAAACAAATCAAAACTTCTTTTAAAAACAAGAATCATGTCTCTACTTCAAAACCACTTCAATTGCTTCACATGGATTTATTTGGACCCTCTAGACATGCTAGCTTAAGTGGAAAATATTATGCATTTGTAATTGTAGATGATTATTCTAGATACACTTGGGTACTATTCCTGGCTAATAAAGATGATGCATTTGAAGCTTTTAAAGTTTTCTGTAAAAAGGTTCAAAATGAAAAAGGATACTCTATTACTTGCTTTAGAAGTGATCATGGTAGAGAATTTGAGAATCATGCATTTGAAAATTTCTGCAATGATTTAGGCATTGAGCATCAATTTTCATCGCCTAGAACTCCACAACAAAATGGGGTCGTTGAGAGAAAGAATAGATCTATTCAAGAAATGGCTAGGACCATGTTAAATGAAAATGCTTTACCTAAATATTTTTGGGCCGAAACCGTCAACACCGCTTGTTATATTTTAAATCGGGTATTGATCAGATCTTATCTTAATAAAACTCCCTATGAGCTTTGGAAAGATAGAAAACCCAACATTGGTTATTTCAAAGTTTTTGGATGTAAATGTTTTATTTTGAACACAAAAGATAATCTTGGAAAATTTGATCCAAAATCTGATGTTGGTATCTTTCTTGGGTATTCAAACTCAAGCAAAACTTATAGAGTGTATAATAAAAGAACTTTGGTTGTGGAAGAGTCTATGCATGTTACTTTTGATGAGTCTAATACCTCCTCTATGGAGAAAGTTGCTGTTAGTGATGATGCGGATGAAAATATACAAGAAGATTCATCAAAGAACAACCAAAAGAAACGAGAAAATCAAGTGGAGCAACTTGAAGAAACAAGCGAGAACAAAGTCAAGGTACTTCTCAAGCACTCCCAAGGAGTGGAGGTATGTTTCTTCTCACCTAAAAGATGCCATTTTAGGAGATCCATCTAGAGGTGTTACAACTAGATCATCACTTAGGAATACATGTGAGCATCGCATTTATTTCTCAAATTGAACCAAAATCCTTTGTGGATGCGGAAAATGATGAATCTTGGATTATGGCAATGCAAGATGAGTTAAACCAATTTGAGAGAAATAAAGTATGGGAATTAGTTCCCAAACCAGAACACCAATCCATTATAGGAACTAAATGGGTATTTAGAAATAAGATGGATGAATCCGGTGTGGTTGTAAGGAATAAAGCTAGATTAGTGGCTCAAGGATACAACCAAGAAGAAGGAATTGATTTTGATGAGACATTTGCACCAGTAGCTATATTAGAATCCATTAGAATGTTGCTAGCATATGCATGTTATAAAGATTTCATTTTATTTCAAATGGATGTCAAAAGTGCCTTTCTAAATGGATATATCATGGAGGAAGTTTATGTGAAACAACCCCCTGGTTTTGAAAATGAAAAATTTCCAGATCATGTTTATAAGTTATCAAAAGCTTTATATGGTTTAAAACAAGCACCTAGAGCATGGTATGATAGGCTTAAAAATTTCTTGCTGGATAATGATTTTTCAATGGGAAAAGCCGATACTACACTTTTTGTTAAGTATAAGAACCAAGACATACTTGTTGTTCAAATTTATGTTGATGATATTATTTTTGGTTCTACTAATGAGTCATTGTGCAAAGAGTTTTCATCTTGTATGAGTAAGGAGTTTGAAATGAGCATGATGGGAGAATTGAAGTATTTCCTTGGACTTCAAATCAAACAAAACAATGAGGGAATTTTCATCAATCAAGCTAAATATGTCAAAGATCTGCTCAAGAGGTTTGGAATTGAAGAATCAAACACTAAAAGCACTCCAATGAGTACAACAATCAAGCTTGACAAGGATGAAAAAGGTAAAGAAGTTGATATTAAAAAGTATCGAGGTATGATCGGCTCTTTACTTTACTTAACCGCAAGTAGACCTGATATCATGTTTAGTGTATGTTTGTGTGAAAGATTTCAATCATGTCCCAAGGAATCTCATTTGCTTGCTGTTAAAAGAATTTTTCGTTATTTGAGTGGAACCATAGATCTTGGCCTTTGGTATCCTAGAGGAACTCATATAGATTTAACTTGTTACTCGGATGCCGATTTTGCTGGTTATAAGGTGGATAGGAAAAGTACTAGTGGAACTTGCCATTTTCTAGGTCATTCTCTTGTTTCATGGTTTAGTAAGAAACAAAACTCGGTTGCACTCTCAACCACTGAGGCAGAATATATTGCCGCAGGTAGTTGTTGTGCACAGGCCCTTTGGATGAAACAAATACTTAGAGACTATGGCATTAAACTTGAACAAATTCCTATCAAGTGTGATAATACTAGTGCTATTAATCTGTCAAAGAATCCCATTCAGCACTCTAGAACCAAGCATATAGAGATTAGACATCATTTTTTAAGAGATCATGTACAAAAGGGTGATATTGCTTTAGAATTTATCTCTACGGAAAATCAACTTGCTGATATTTTTACAAAACCCCTTTGAGAAGAACAATTTTCAAAAATTCGACATAAACTTGGGATGATGAGATTTTCACATTAACATCTCTAATTATGTTATTGGATCTATTAAAATTATTTGCTTAATGTTTGTTAATTTTTTTGAAGAAGTTTGAGCATGATAGATAAGTAAGGTGTTATGAAATATTCATTTCAAATGCTTGTGTGCTCTATGATATATGCTTGATAGATGAATCATTTGCTTGATTTAATCATGTTTTAAATGTTTAAGATCATGATTCATGCATTAAAATGGTTCTTGAGAGGTTTTGGAATCAAGAAATGATGACGGGATCGATCAAAATGGCCGAAAAGTGACTTTGGTACAGTTGGGCAGCACCCAGGCGGCTAGCCGCTTGGCATTACTCCCAAACCCGAGAGCAAGTGGCTAGCCGCTTGCACCAAGCGGCTAGCCGGTTGGTCACGGGTTTTACCCATTCTTCTCCCTCATTTTGGTCTTCTTCCTCACTTGTCTCTCTCTCTCTCAAAACCGTGACTTCTCCTCCATTTTTCCTTCAAAAATTCTTCATTTCTCAACCATTTTCATGTCAAAATCATTGATTCCATCCATCACCCATCCATTTAACTTCCATTAAACACCTTCCAATCATCATTTCATCTTTCTCTTCTCTTGTTTATCTCTTTCTCTCTCTCCCGCGTGAATAGTGCCTCACCATCTCTCACTCAAATTTCTTCAATTCTCACTCATTTTCTTGCTAAAATTAATCATCCAAACCATTACCCATCTACTACTCCTTCATTTTTCATCATTCAAACATCATTTTATCACACTTCCATCAAAATCCGAAATCCAAAAACCTAGTTTTGGCCGTTTCTCTCTCTAGATTTTCAAGCTCTCTCTAGCCCATCTTTAATCAATTCCACATTATATCTAAACCTCATTCATCTCTAGGATTACATTTCTTGGTTCAAACTTATCCATTTTCCTCAAATCCAAAATTGTTCAACAATGGTGGGTGGAGAAAAAGCCAAGAGCAAACAAATGGCCAAGAGACGCAAGGAAGATTATGAGGACAATATGGAGTTTTTGTCAACTCATTTTCGACATCTCCCGCTTCGGAAATGGTTTATCGATAATTTCATGCCGAGGTCGGTTATTCCTCCTTACCTTGTTAGTCTTAAGAATTTGGCGAATTTAGAAATTTGTGGTAAATCTCTTGACAAACTTCTTATTGCTATGGGTTGGAAAAATGTCTTAGTTGTTCAAGAAGCATATTATGAGAATTTAGTTAAAGTCTTTTATTCGAATATGGACATAGAAGTTTCGGATATAATTGTTACTAGTGTTGGGGGAGTTCGTATTGAATTTGATGTTGCGGAGTTAAATCATATTCTTGGGACTCCAAATGAGGGATTAGAAATTTATAGTGCTAGAGCTAGAATAGATCATCCATGGTTTTCTCTTGAAAATGTTGTTCGAAAAATTTGTCGCCGACGTGATTTGTCCGATGAATTTTGTCGATCATCATTAAAATCTCAAGCTTTGCCACTTCAAATTAGAATCCTACATTATGTTCTTCATCATGTGATTACTCCTAGATATGGTCATGGGGATGAAGTTAACCGATTGGATGTGGCTTTATTAGATTGTATTTTGGAGGGTAGAAAACTTAATGTTGGGTACATTATACTCAATCATATGCTTAGCACACCTTGTATGGCTAAAAAGTCCCTCCCTTATGGTAGTATCATTACCCGCATCCTTAAACATTTTCGAGTACCCATAACCGAACCAACCTTTTTAAACTCAAGAGAACTAGGAGATGATGTCATTGCCAACTTAGGATTTATTTGGGCCGAAGGTAAATGGACTAGGGACCGGAGATACTCCACCAAAGTTTCTGAACTTGCTCCTACAGATCATCGTTTCTTTAACGATGTTTTTCCACTAGAGCAACTTCCTGATCTTAGTGTCCCACAGCGCTCTCATTATCCATCTTCCGCGGGTTCTTTCAAAACTCCTTCAGTTACCCATGAGGATCAAATGCAGCAGATGTTGGCTAAAATGGATTCTCTTTCGACACAGCAAAGCCGACTTCAATCTCAGTTTGAAGCTTTTTCAGCTCAATCTACTTTGGAGCACCAGCGCCTCTTTGAGCAAAGAAAGAAGAATTATTTGATCAACACCAGCGACTTTTTGCTCAACAGCAGCAGATTCTTGATGGCCAGCAGCAGCTTTTTGCAGCTCTTGGGTTTCCGCCACCATCATCTTTATCACATCCACCATCTCCATAGCTTTTTCTGTCACTCTGTACCACATATTTTTATGCATTTACATTTTCTGTATGAATTGTGGTTGATTATTATGAGCTATTTGGATGCTTTGTCTTTGGATGTCTTGTATTTGGATGCTTGGATGTTCTGTATTTGAATGCTTTGTCTTTGGTTGTATTGTATTTGGATATTTTGTATTTGGATGCTATATTATGACTTCTTGATATAATTTTTAGCTCTTCATGTCTCTTGCTTGTATTTGGTTGATTATTATTGCCTTAGTTTACTTTTGATGATGAAGGGGGAGAAGTCATGTATTTCGGAGACAGGTATTATATTTTCTCTTTACACATTTGTGCATATTTTTGAAATATTGAGGGGGAGCTTAAAAATTATTATAGATCATATTTTCAGAAAGAGTTTATTTTAAATTTGACTATGTATGTCATGTATTAAGGGGGAGCATATATGTCGAAATACATGGGATGTTTGTCATCATCAAAAAGGGGGAGATTGTTAGCCTAATAGGCTATAAATAATATGATTTTGATGATAACAAACATATGCATTAAAGTGTTTTATTTTATATTTCACAAGTTCACTAGTTTTGAAGGATAATGAATCAAGTGGAACAAGTGAAATCAAGTTCAAGACACTCAACGGACAACGGCGAAGTCAAGAATACAATTTCGAGCTTAACGGATAATTTATTGCGACAATTTCTTGTAAAAGCCGGTATGATTTAAATTATACTTGGATTAGCATTTGTGAAGCTCAATTTTATGTTAATAAAATAATTATTTTTCAAACTAAATTAATTTTATATTTATGAGATAAAACATTTTGTGATTCTAAGTTATTTGGATAAAAATGAAATAGCTTTAATTTTCGGAGTTGGACTTATTTGCTAAGCTCTAAAACATTTGGGGTATATTGTAACTTATGATAGATTGGGGGTTTAAGTGAAAAGTTTTGAAAACTTTGAAGACTATGGTGATTTAGCTAAAACTCGAAAAGGACTTATTTGAAAAGATATTCTTCAGTTTGGGCCATATTGTAATTTCAGAAAGTTTTTAGAATTAAATAATAATTAAAATTTCTGAGTTTGGGTCTGTTTGAAAAGTTTTATAACGTTTTGGGCCATAGCATAATTTGAATAAGTTTTGAGGTAAAACCGTAATTTCGTGAACAGTGTTACTGTAGCAAAATTCAAAATTAACGGTAACTTCATTATTACGGCGAGTAGGTTAAATTAAGCGGCTAGCATTGAAGCTGAAAGACCTGGAATTTGACAATAACGGCTAGTTTTCGAGTTTTAACTATAAAAACTCAACTCCAACTTCATTTCAAAGTTTCTGGCAATCAAAAACAAGTTTGTAAAACATATATTGAGCTTCCATATTGCAAATCACAATAGATTAAATCATTCTTGAGCCATTATTTGTGAATCTACTCTTGTAGAGAGTGTTTTGCTGTATTTTCTATTTTGCATTATATTGAGAGTGTTCAAGTGAGGGAAACACTTGGGGTAAAGAGATTAGGGTGATAATCTCTTGATTGTAAAGGTCCATTGACACCTTGGAAGTCAATTGTAAACGTTTGAAGCCTTGGGAGGTTTGGATAGTGAAATCCTCAAGCTCGGTTGGCTTGGAGGCGTGGACGTAGGCGGGGATTGCCGAACCACGTAAAAATTGCTGTGTTTGCATTCTCTTCCCTTACTCATTTATTTTACAAGCATTATCTAATTTATTATATTGCTGTGAAACTTAATTTTTGTTTACATTAAGGCATTAGATTGAATCATTTGTAAAATAATTTTTAATAACCCAATTCACCTCCCCTCTTGGGTTGGTTATTTGTATTTCAATTGGTACCAGAGCTTGGTTCTCTTATTAGGACTTAACCGTCTAGAGTAAAAGATCCATGGCAACCCAAAGTGATTCAACCTTTAGGGAAGGACAATCCACAACTAGACCACCATTCTTTTTGGAAATGACTATCCATATTGGAAAACTAGGATGAAAATTTATTTACAAGCCCTAGATTACGAAATTTGGGAAGTTGTTTGTGATGGTCCATTTATGCCATTGATTAAAAATGAATTCGGGGAAGATATTCCAAAACCTTCACGGGAATGGAATGAATTGGAAAAGAGAAAAGCTTCTCTAAATTCCAAAGCCATGAATGCGTTATTTTGTGCACTAGATAAGAAAGAATTTCATAGAGTGTCAAGTTATGAAAGTGCTTATGAAATTTGGCACAAACTTGAAGTTGTTTATGAAGGCACGAATCAAGTGAAAGAGTCTAAAATTAGTAGATACACTCGACAATATGAATTGTTTCAAATGGAACAAAATGAAAGTGTGTATTCTATGTATACTAGATTTACGGACATAGTGAACACTCTAGGAGCCCTAGGAAAGACCTTTTCAAATAGCGAGAAAGTTAAGAAAATCATTAGATCACTTCCTAAGGATTGGAGACAAAAAAGAACTGCCATTGAGGAAGCTAAAGATTTAAATGTCTTACCTATTGATGATCTAATCGGTTCTCTTATTTCTTATGAGGAAGATTTAGCAGCTGAAAGAGGCAATGAAGAGAAGAAGAAGAACATTGCTCTCAAAGTCACAAAATTTGAAAGTGATGGAGAAAGTGAGCCGGATGATGAGGAATTGGCTATGCTTGCTAGGAGATTCAGAAAATTTTTCAAGAAAACTGGTGAGCGAAGAAATTTAAAGATTTTAAGAACCAAAAGGAGAAAAAGGAAGCAATTAAATGTTACGAGTGCAAGAAGCCTGGCCACATAAGATCGGAATGCCCTCTTCTCAACAAGTTCAAGAAGAAAGCAATGGTGGCCACACGGGATGATACTGATGAAGAAACAAGTGAAGATGATGAGCATCAAGAAATGACAAATCTAGCTCTTATGGCGATTGGAGATGAATCGAATGATGAACTAGATGAGGTAAATGATCTTCCTACCTATGATGAATTATATGATGCTTTTAAAGAATTGCATGGTGAGTTGATGAAGATAGGTAAAAAGAATGTATGCCTTAAAAAGAAATTGATAGATCTCAATAATGAAAATGAATCATTAAATGCAAAGATTACATGTTTAGAACTAGAAAATAAAATGTTGCATGGTAAAGTCACATCTTCAAATGAGAAACTTAATACCTCTTATGAGCATGAAAAATTACATGTTGAAAAATTGATAAAGGAGAATGAAGTTCTTAATAAGAAGAATAATGAGTTAAATGAAATTGTGATAAAATTCACAAATGGCCAAAAGATGTTGGATAATTTACTTAACTCTCAAAAATGTGTTTTTGATAAAGGTAGACTTGGGTATAAGCCTAACTTGAAGCAAAAGTATTACAAGAATTATTTTGTTAAAGGTACATCCACAAGTAATCATAAAATTACTTGTCATTATTGCAATAGAAATGGTCACATGAAAAATAGATGTCCTGTGAAAAGAAATGCTTATTATGGTATAAAATATGTTTGGGTTCCAAAAGGAACCATTGTCGACATCCAAGGACCCAAAAAGATTTGGGTACCTAAGACTTAAAATTTTTCTCAGGCTTAAAGAAGAAGAAGAATAAATGGTACTTGGACAGTGGGTGTTCAAGACACATGATAGGAAATTATGCTTGGTTTTCAAGTTTTACCAAGATCGAAAATGGTGGAGATGTATCTTTTGGAGATAATTCAAAAGGAAAGATCATTGGTATTGGCAATGTCGGTAATGTATCTTCTACTCTTATTGAAAATGTGTGTTTGGTTGAAAACTTAAAACATAATTTACTTAGTATTAGTCAATTATGTGATAAAGGTTATAAAGTAGTCTTTGATAAATCTAGATGCGTTATTGAAAATGCATGTGATGGAAAGGTTTTGTTTGTAGGAAATAGATGTATTAATGTTTATACCATTAATATAGATTGTGCATCTACCATTGATAAATGTTTCTCGGCATTACATGATGATTGTTGGTTGTGGCATAGACGATTAGGTTATGCAAACATGGATTTAATCTCAAAAATTTCGAAAAATGATTTGGTTAAAGGACTTCCAAAAATTAGTTTTCAAAATGATAAAATTTGTGATGCCTGTCAATTTGGAAAACAAATCAAAACTTCTTTTAAAAACAAGAATCATGTCTCTACTTCAAAACCACTTCAATTGCTTCACATGGATTTATTTGGACCCTCTAGACATGCTAGCTTAAGTGGAAAATATTATGCATTTGTAATTGTAGATGATTATTCTAGATACACTTGGGTACTATTCCTGGCTAATAAAGATGATGCATTTGAAGCTTTTAAAGTTTTCTGTAAAAAGGTTCAAAATGAAAAAGGATACTCTATTACTTGCTTTAGAAGTGATCATGGTAGAGAATTTGAGAATCATGCATTTGAAAATTTCTGCAATGATTTAGGCATTGAGCATCAATTTTCATCGCCTAGAACTCCACAACAAAATGGGGTCGTTGAGAGAAAGAATAGATCTATTCAAGAAATGGCTAGGACCATGTTAAATGAAAATGCTTTACCTAAATATTTTTGGGCCGAAACCGTCAACACCGCTTGTTATATTTTAAATCGGGTATTGATCAGATCTTATCTTAATAAAACTCCCTATGAGCTTTGGAAAGATAGAAAACCCAACATTGGTTATTTCAAAGTTTTTGGATGTAAATGTTTTATTTTGAACACAAAAGATAATCTTGGAAAATTTGATCCAAAATCTGATGTTGGTATCTTTCTTGGGTATTCAAACTCAAGCAAAACTTATAGAGTGTATAATAAAAGAACTTTGGTTGTGGAAGAGTCTATGCATGTTACTTTTGATGAGTCTAATACCTCCTCTATGGAGAAAGTTGCTGTTAGTGATGATGCAGATGAAAATATACAAGAAGATTCATCAAAGAACAACCAAAAGAATGCAGAAAATCAAGTGGAGCAACTTGAAGAAACAAGCACAGAACAAAGTCAAGGTACTTCTCAAGCACTCCCCAAGGAGTGGAGGTATGTTTCTTCTCACCTAAAAGATGCCATTTTAGGAGATCCATCTAGAGGTGTTACAACTAGATCATCACTTAGGAATACATGTGAGCATACTGCATTTATTTCTCAAATTGAACCAAAATCCTTTGTGGATGCGGAAAATGATGAATCTTGGATTATGGCAATGCAAGATGAGTTAAACCAATTTGAGAGAAATAAAGTATGGGAATTAGTTCCCAAACCAGAACACCAATCCATTATAGGAACTAAATGGGTATTTAGAAATAAGATGGATGAATCCGGTGTGGTTGTAAGGAATAAAGCTAGATTAGTGGCTCAAGGATACAACCAAGAAGAAGGAATTGATTTTGATGAGACATTTGCACCAGTAGCTATATTAGAATCCATTAGAATGTTGCTAGCATATGCATGTTATAAAGATTTCATTTTATTTCAAATGGATGTCAAAAGTGCCTTTTTAAATAGTTATATTATAAAGGAAGTTTATGTAAAATAACCCCCTAGTTTTAGAAATGAAAAATTTTCAAATCGTGTTTTCAAGTTATCAAAAGCTTTATATGGTTTAAAAGAAGTACCTAGAGTATGGTATGATAGGCTTAAAAATTTCTTGCTGAAAAATAATTTTTAATGGGAAAAGCAGATACTACACTTTTTGTTAAGTATAAGAACCAAGACATACTTGTTGTTCAAATTTATGTTGATGATATTATTTTTGGTTCTACTAATGAGTCATTGTGCAAAGAGTTTTCATCTTGTATGAGTAAGGAGTTTGAAATGAGCATGATGGGAGAATTGAAGTATTTCCTTGGACTTCAAATCAAACAAAACAATGAGGGAATTTTCATCAATCAAGCTAAATATGTCAAAGATCTGCTCAAGAGGTTTGGAATTGAAGAATCAAACACTAAAAGCACTCCAATGAGTACAACAATCAAGCTTGACAAGGATGAAAAAGGTAAAGAAGTTGATATTAAAAAGTATCGAGGTATGATCGGCTCTTTACTTTACTTAACCGCAAGTAGACCTGATATCATGTTTAGTGTATGTTTGTGTGAAAGATTTCAATCATGTCCCAAGGAATCTCATTTGCTTGCTGTTAAAAGAATTTTTCGTTATTTGAGTGGAACCATAGATCTTGGCCTTTGGTATCCTAGAGGAACTCATATAGATTTAACTTGTTACTCGGATGCCGATTTTTCTTTGGTTATAAGGTGGATAGGAAAAGTACTAGTGGAACTTGCCATTTTCTAGGTCATTCTCTTGTTTCATGGTTTAGTAAGAAACAAAACTCGGTTGCACTCTCAACCACCGAGGCGAGAATAATATATTGCGCGGCAGTAGTTGTTGTGCAGGCATGGCCCTTTGGATGAAACAAATACTTAGAGACTATGGCATTAAACTTGAACAAATTCCTATCAAGTGTGATAATACTAGTGCTATTAATCTGTCAAAGAATCCCATTCAGCACTCTAGAACCAAGCATATAGAGATTAGACATCATTTTTTAAGAGATCATGTACAAAAGGGTGATATTGCTTTAGAATTTATCTCTACGGAAAATCAACTTGCTGATATTTTTACAAAACCCCTTTGAGAAGAACAATTTTCAAAAATTCGACATAAACTTGGGATGATGAGATTTTCACATTAACATCTCTAATTATGTTATTGGATCTATTAAAATTATTTGCTTAATGTTTGTTAATTTTTTTGAAGAAGTTTGAGCATGATAGATAAGTAAGGTGTTATGAAATATTCATTTCAAATGCTTGTGTGCTCTATGATATATGCTTGATAGATGAATCATTTGCTTGATTTAATCATGTTTTAAATGTTTAAGATCATGATTCATGCATTAAAATGGTTCTTGAGAGGTTTCGGAATCAAGAAATGATGACGGGATCGATCAAAATGGCCGAAAAGTGACTTTGGTACAGTTGGGCAGCACCCAGGCGGCTAGCCGCTTGGCATTACTCCCAAACCCGAGAGCAAGTGGCTAGCCGCTTGCACCAAGCGGCTAGCCGGTTGGTCACGGGTTTTACCCATTCTTCTCCCTCATTTTGGTCTTCTTCCTCACTTGTCTCTCTCTCTCTCAAAACCGTGACTTCTCCTCCATTTTTCCTTCAAAAATTCTTCATTTCTCAACCATTTTCATGTCAAAATCATTGATTCCATCCATCACCCATCCATTTAACTTCCATTAAACACCTTCCAATCATCATTTCATCTTTCTCTTCTCTTGTTTATCTCTTTCTCTCTCTCCCGCGTGAATAGTGCCTCACCATCTCTCACTCAAATTTCTTCAATTCTCACTCATTTTCTTGCTAAAATTAATCATCCAAACCATTACCCATCTACTACTCCTTCATTTTTCATCATTCAAACATCATTTTATCACACTTCCATCAAAATCCGAAATCCAAAAACCTAGTTTTGGCCGTTTCTCTCTCTAGATTTTCAAGCTCTCTCTAGCCCATCTTTAATCAATTCCACATTATATCTAAACCTCATTCATCTCTAGGATTACATTTCTTGGTTCAAACTTATCCATTTTCCTCAAATCCAAAATTGTTCAACAATGGTGGGTGGAGAAAAAGCCAAGAGCAAACAAATGGCCAAGAGACGCAAGGAAGATTATGAGGACAATATGGAGTTTTTGTCAACTCATTTTCGACATCTCTCGCTTCGGAAATGGTTTATCGATAATTTCATGCCGAGGTCGGTTATTCCTCCTTACCTTGTTAGTCTTAAGAATTTGGCGAATTTAGAAATTTGTGGTAAATCTCTTGACAAACTTCTTATTGCTATGGGTTGGAAAAATGTCTTAGTTGTTCAAGAAGCATATTATGAGAATTTAGTTAAAGTCTTTTATTCGAATATGGACATAGAAGTTTCGGATATAATTGTTACTAGTGTTGGGGGAGTTCGTATTGAATTTGATGTTGCGGAGTTAAATCATATTCTTGGGACTCCAAATGAGGGATTAGAAATTTATAGTGCTAGAGCTAGAATAGATCATCCATGGTTTTCTCTTGAAAATGTTGTTCGAAAAATTTGTCGCCGACGTGATTTGTCCGATGAATTTTGTCGATCATCATTAAAATCTCAAGCTTTGCCACTTCAAATTAGAATCCTACATTATGTTCTTCATCATGTGATTACTCCTAGATATGGTCATGGGGATGAAGTTAACCGATTGGATGTGGCTTTATTAGATTGTATTTTGGAGGGTAGAAAACTTAATGTTGGGTACATTATACTCAATCATATGCTTAGCACACCTTGTATGGCTAAAAAGTCCCTCCCTTATGGTAGTATCATTACCCGCATCCTTAAACATTTTCGAGTACCCATAACCGAACCAACCTTTTTAAACTCAAGAGAACTAGGAGATGATGTCATTGCCAACTTAGGATTTATTTGGGCCGAAGGTAAATGGACTAGGGACCGGAGATACTCCACCAAAGTTTCTGAACTTGCTCCTACAGATCATCGTTTCTTTAACGATGTTTTTCCACTAGAGCAACTTCCTGATCTTAGTGTCCTCGCTCTCATTATCCATCTTCCGCGGGTTCTTTCAAAACTCCTTCAGTTACCCATGAGGATCAAATGCAGCAGATGTTGGCTAAAATGGATTCTCTTTCGACACAGCAAAGCCGACTTCAATCTCAGTTTGAAGCTTTTTCAGCTCAATCTACTTTGGAGCACCAGCGCCTCTTTGAGCAGCAGCAGCAATTATTTGATCAACACCAGCGACTTTTTGCTCAACAGCAGCAGATTCTTGATGGCCAGCAGCAGCTTTTTGCAGCTCTTGGGTTTCCGCCACCATCATCTTTATCACATCCACCATCTCCATAGCTTTTTCTGTCACTCTGTACCACATATTTTTATGCATTTACATTTTCTGTATGAATTGTGGTTGATTATTATGAGCTATTTGGATGCTTTGTCTTTGGATGTCTTGTATTTGGATGCTTGGATGTTCTGTATTTGAATGCTTTGTCTTTGGTTGTATTGTATTTGGATATTTTGTATTTGGATGCTATATTATGACTTCTTGATATAATTTTTAGCTCTTCATGTCTCTTGCTTGTATTTGGTTGATTATTATTGCCTTAGTTTACTTTTGATGATGAAGGGGAGAAGTCATGTATTTGGAGACAGGTATTATATTTTCTCTTTACACATTTGTGCATATTTTTGAAATATTGAGGGGAGCTTAAAAATTATTATAGATCATATTTTTCAGAAAGAGTTTATTTTAAATTTGACTATGTATGTCATGTATTAAGGGGAGCATATATGTCGAAATACATGGGATGTTTGTCATCATCAAAAAGGGGAGATTGTTAGCCTAATAGGCTATAAATAATATGATTTTGATGATAACAAAATATACGCATTAAAGTGTTTTATTTTATATTTCACAAGTTCACTAGTTTTGAAGGATAATGAATCAAGTGGAACAAGTGAAATCAAGTTCAAACACACTCAACGGACAACGGCGAAGTCAAGAATACAATTTCGAGCTTAACGGATAATTTATTGCGACAATTTCTTAAAAGGGGTATGATTTAAATTATACTTGGATTAGCATTTGTGAAGCTCAATTTTATGTTAATAAAATAATTATTTTTCAAACTAAATTAATTTTATATTTATGAGATAAAACATTTTGTGATTCTAAGTTATTTGGATAAAAATGAAATAGCTTTAATTTTCGGAGTTGGACTTATTTGCTAAGCTCTAAAACATTTGGGGTATATTGTAACTTATGATAGATTGTTGGTTTAAGTGAAAAGTTTTGAAAACTTTCAAGACTATGGTGATTTAGCTAAAACTCGAAAAGGACTTATTTGAAAAGATATTCTTGATTTAAATATATTGTAATTTCAGAAAGTTTTTAGAATTAAATAATAATTAAAATTTCTGAGTTTGGGTCTGTTTGAAAAGTTTTATAACGTTTTGGGCCATAGCATAATTTGAATAAGTTTTGAGGTAAAACCGTAATTTCGTGAAATATTATCAGAAGCAAAATTCAAAATTAACAGTAACTTATTTTATTACGAGCGGGATGGTTAAATTAAGCGGTAGCCAGCTTGAAAGACCTGGAATTTGACAATAACGGCTAGTTTTCGAGTTTTAACTATAAAAACTCAACTCCAACTTCATTTCAAAGTTTCTGGCAATCAAAAACAAGTTTGTAAAACATATATTGAGCTTCCATATTGCAAATCACAATAGATTAAATCATTCTTGAGCCATTATTTGTGAATCTACTCTTGTAGAGAGTGTTTTGCTGTATTTTCTATTTTGCATTATATTGAGAGTGTTCAAGTGAGGGAAACACTTGGGGTAAAGAGATTAGGGTGACAATCTCTTGATTGTAAAGGTCCATTGACACCTTGGAAGTCAATTGTAAACGTTTGAAGCCTTGGGAGGTTTGGATAGTGAAATCCTCAAGCTCGGTTGGCTTGGAGGCGTGGACGTAGGCGGGGATTGCCGAACCACGTAAAAATTGCTGTGTTTGCATTCTCTTCCCTTACTCATTTATTTTACAAGCATTATCTAATTTATTATATTGCTGTGAAACTTAATTTTTGTTTACATTAAGGCATTAGATTGAATCATTTGGAAAATAATTTTTAATAACCCAATTCACCCCCCTCTTGGGTTGGTTATTTATATTTCAATTGGTACCAGAGCTTGGTTCTCTTATTAGGACTTAACCGTCTAGAGTAAAAGATCCATGGCAACCCAAAGTGATTCAACCTTTAGGGAAGGACAATCCACAACTAGACCACCATTCTTTGACGGAAATGACTATCCATATTGGAAAACTAGGATGAAAATTTATTTACAAGCCCTAGATTACGAAATTTGGGAAGTTGTTTGTGATGGTCCATTTATGCCATTGATTAAAAATGAATTCGGGGAAGATATTCCAAAACCTTCACGGGAATGGAATGAATTGGAAAAGAGAAAAGCTTCTCTAAATTCCAAAGCCATGAATGCGTTATTTTGTGCACTAGATAAGAAAGAATTTCATAGAGTGTCAAGTTGTGAAAGTGCTTATGAAATTTGGCACAAACTTGAAGTTGTTTATGAAGGCACGAATCAAGTGAAAGAGTCTAAAATTAGTAGATACACTCGACAATATGAATTGTTTCAAATGGAACAAAATGAAAGTGTGTATTCTATGTATACTAGATTTACGGACATAGTGAACACTCTAGGAGCCCTAGGAAAGACCTTTTCAAATAGCGAGAAAGTTAAGAAAATCATTAGATCACTTCCTAAGGATTGGAGACAAAAAGAACGCCATTGAGGAAGCTAAAGATTTAAATGTCTTACCTATTGATGATCTAATCGGTTCTCTTATTTCTTATGAGGAAGATTTAGCGGTGAAAGAGGCAATGAAGAGAAGAAGAAGAACATTGCTCTCAAAGTCACAAAATTTGAAAGTGATGGAGAAAGTGAGTAGGATGATGAGGAATTGGCTATGCTTGCTAGGAGATTCAGAAAATTTTTCAAGAAAACTGGTGAGCGAAGAAATTTAAAGATTTTAAGAACCAAAAGGAGAAAAAGGAAGCAATTAAATGTTACGAGTGCAAGAAGCCTGGCCACATAAGATCGGAATGCCTCTTCTCAACAAGTTCAAGAAGAAAGCAATGGTGGCCACACGGGATGATACTGATGAAGAAACAAGTGAAGATGATGAGCATCAAGAAATGACAAATCTAGCTCTTATGGCGATTGGAGATGAATCGAATGATGAACTAGATGAGGTAAATGATCTTCCTACCTATGATGAATTATATGATGCTTTTAAAGAATTGCATGGTGAGTTGATGAAGATAGGTAAAAAGAATGTATGCCTTAAAAAGAAATTGATAGATCTCAATAATGAAAATGAATCATTAAATGCAAAGATTACATGTTTAGAACTAGAAAATAAAATGTTGCATGGTAAAGTCACATCTTCAAATGAGAAACTTAATACCTCTTATGAGCATGAAAAATTACATGTTGAAAAATTGATAAAGGAGAATGAAGTTCTTAATAAGAAGAATAATGAGTTAAATGAAATTGTGATAAAATTCACAAATGGCCAAAAGATGTTGGATAATTTACTTAACTCTCAAAAATGTGTTTTTGATAAAGGTAGACTTGGGTATAAGCCTAACTTGAAGCAAAAGTATTACAAGAATTATTTTGTTAAAGGTACATCCACAAGTAATCATAAAATTACTTGTCATTATTGCAATAGAAATGGTCACATGAAAAATAGATGTCCTGTGAAAAGAAATGCTTATTATGGTATAAAATATGTTTGGGTTCCAAAAGGAACCATTGCTGACATCCAAGGACCCAAAAAGATTTGGGTACCTAAGACTTAAAATTTTCTCTGCAGGGCTTAAAGAAGAAGAAGAATAAATGGTACTTGGACATTGGGTGTTCAAGACACATGATAGGAAATTATGCTTGGTTTTCAAGTTTTACCAAGATCGAAAATGGTGGAGATGTATCTTTTGGAGATAATTCAAAAGGAAAGATCATTGGTATTGGCAATGTCGGTAATGTATCTTCTACTCTTATTGAAAATGTGTGTTTGGTTGAAAACTTAAAACATAATTTACTTAGTATTAGTCAATTATGTGATAAAGGTTATAAAGTAGTCTTTGATAAATCTAGATGCGTTATTGAAAATGCATGTGATGGAAAGGTTTTGTTTGTAGGAAATAGATGTATTAATGTTTATACCATTAATATAGATTGTGCATCTACCATTGATAAATGTTTCTCGGCATTACATGATGATTGTTGGTTGTGGCATAGACGATTAGGTTATGCAAACATGGATTTAATCTCAAAAATTTCGAAAAATGATTTGGTTAAAGGACTTCCAAAAATTAGTTTTCAAAATGATAAAATTTGTGATGCCTGTCAATTTGGAAAACAAATCAAAACTTCTTTTAAAAACAAGAATCATGTCTCTACTTCAAAACCACTTCAATTGCTTCACATGGATTTATTTGGACCCTCTAGACATGCTAGCTTAAGTGGAAAATATTATGCATTTGTAATTGTAGATGATTATTCTAGATACACTTGGGTACTATTCCTGGCTAATAAAGATGATGCATTTGAAGCTTTTAAAGTTTTCTGTAAAAAGGTTCAAAATGAAAAAGGATACTCTATTACTTGCTTTAGAAGTGATCATGGTAGAGAATTTGAGAATCATGCATTTGAAAATTTCTGCAATGATTTAGGCATTGAGCATCAATTTTCATCGCCTAGAACTCCACAACAAAATGGGGTCGTTGAGAGAAAGAATAGATCTATTCAAGAAATGGCTAGGACCATGTTAAATGAAAATGCTTTACCTAAATATTTTTGGGCCGAAACCGTCAACACCGCTTGTTATATTTTAAATCGGGTATTGATCAGATCTTATCTTAATAAAACTCCCTATGAGCTTTGGAAAGATAGAAAACCCAACATTGGTTATTTCAAAGTTTTTGGATGTAAATGTTTTATTTTGAACACAAAAGATAATCTTGGAAAATTTGATCCAAAATCTGATGTTGGTATCTTTCTTGGGTATTCAAACTCAAGCAAAACTTATAGAGTGTATAATAAAAGAACTTTGGTTGTGGAAGAGTCTATGCATGTTACTTTTGATGAGTCTAATACCTCCTCTATGGAGAAAGTTGCTGTTAGTGATGATGCAGATGAAAATATACAAGAAGATTCATCAAAGAACAACCAAAAGAATGCGAGAAAATCAAGTGGAGCAACTTGAAGAAACAAGCACGAGAACAAAGTCAAGGTACTTCTCAAGCACTCCCAAGGAGTGGAGGTATGTTTCTTCTCACCTAAAAGATGCCATTTTAGGAGATCCATCTAGAGGTGTTACAACTAGATCATCACTTAGGAATACATGTGAGCATCGCATTTATTTCTCAAATTGAACCAAAATCCTTTGTGGATGCGGAAAATGATGAATCTTGGATTATGGCAATGCAAGATGAGTTAAACCAATTTGAGAGAAATAAAGTATGGGAATTAGTTCCCAAACCAGAACACCAATCCATTATAGGAACTAAATGGGTATTTAGAAATAAGATGGATGAATCCGGTGTGGTTGTAAGGAATAAAGCTAGATTAGTGGCTCAAGGATACAACCAAGAAGAAGGAATTGATTTTGATGAGACATTTGCACCAGTAGCTATATTAGAATCCATTAGAATGTTGCTAGCATATGCATGTTATAAAGATTTCATTTTATTTCAAATGGATGTCAAAAGTGCCTTTCTAAATGGATATATCATGGAGGAAGTTTATGTGAAACAACCCCCTGGTTTTGAAAAATTTTCAGATCATGTTTATAAGTTATCAAAAGCTTTATATGGTTTAAAACAAGCACCTAGAGCATGGTATGATAGGCTTAAAAATTTCTTGCTGGATAATGATTTTTCAATGGGAAAAGCCGATACTACACTTTTTGTTAAGTATAAGAACCAAGACATACTTGTTGTTCAAATTTATGTTGATGATATTATTTTTGGTTCTACTAATGAGTCATTGTGCAAAGAGTTTTCATCTTGTATGAGTAAGGAGTTTGAAATGAGCATGATGGGAGAATTGAAGTATTTCCTTGGACTTCAAATCAAACAAAACAATGAGGGAATTTTCATCAATCAAGCTAAATATGTCAAAGATCTGCTCAAGAGGTTTGGAATTGAAGAATCAAACACTAAAAGCACTCCAATGAGTACAACAATCAAGCTTGACAAGGATGAAAAAGGTAAAGAAGTTGATATTAAAAAGTATCGAGGTATGATCGGCTCTTTACTTTACTTAACCGCAAGTAGAGACTGATATCATGTTTAGTGTATGTTTGTGTGAAAGATTTCATTGATGTCACAAGTAATCTCATTTGCGTGTTGTTAAATGAATTTTTCGTTATTTGAGTGGAACCATAGATCTTGGCCTTTGGTATCCTAGAGGAACTCATATAGATTTAACTTGTTACTCGGATGCCGATTTTGCTGGTTATAAGGTGGATAGGAAAAGTACTAGTGGAACTTGCCATTTTCTAGGTCATTCTCTTGTTTCATGGTTTAGTAAGAAACAAAACTCGGTTGCACTCTCAACCACTGAGGCAGAATATATTGCCGCAGGTAGTTGTTGTGCACAGGCCCTTTGGATGAAACAAATACTTAGAGACTATGGCATTAAACTTGAACAAATTCCTATCAAGTGTGATAATACTAGTGCTATTAATCTGTCAAAGAATCCCATTCAGCACTCTAGAACCAAGCATATAGAGATTAGACATCATTTTTTAAGAGATCATGTACAAAAGGGTGATATTGCTTTAGAATTTATCTCTACGGAAAATCAACTTGCTGATATTTTTACAAAACCCCTTTGAGAAGAACAATTTTCAAAAATTCGACATAAACTTGGGATGATGAGATTTTCACATTAACATCTCTAATTATGTTATTGGATCTATTAAAATTATTTGCTTAATGTTTGTTAATTTTTTTGAAGAAGTTTGAGCATGATAGATAAGTAAGGTGTTATGAAATATTCATTTCAAATGCTTGTGTGCTCTATGATATATGCTTGATAGATGAATCATTTGCTTGATTTAATCATGTTTTAAATGTTTAAGATCATGATTCATGCATTAAAATGGTTCTTGAGAGGTTTTGGAATCAAGAAATGATGACGGGATCGATCAAAATGGCCGAAAAGTGACTTTGGTACAATAAGCAGCACCGGCGGCGGCTAGCCGCTTGGCATTACTCCCAAACCCGAGCAAGTGGCTAGCCGCTTGCACAAGCAACTAGCCGGTTGGTCACGGGTTTTACCCATTCTTCTCCCTCATTTTGGTCTTCTTCCTCACTTGTCTCTCTCTCTCAAAACCGTGACTTCTCCTCCATTTTTCCTTCAAAAATTCTTCATTTCTCAACCATTTTCATGTCAAAATCATTGATTCCATCCATCACCCATCCATTTAACTTCCATTAAACACCTTCCAATCATCATTTCATCTTTCTCTTCTCTTGTTTATCTCTTTCTCTCTCTCCCGCGTGAATAGTGCCTCACCATCTCTCACTCAAATTTCTTCAATTCTCACTCATTTTCTTGCTAAAATTAATCATCCAAACCATTACCCATCTACTACTCCTTCATTTTTCATCATTCAAACATCATTTTATCACACTTCCATCAAAATCCGAAATCCAAAAACCTAGTTTTGGCCGTTTCTCTCTCTAGATTTTCAAGCTCTCTCTAGCCCATCTTTAATCAATTCCACATTATATCTAAACCTCATTCATCTCTAGGATTACATTTCTTGGTTCAAACTTATCCATTTTCCTCAAATCCAAAATTGTTCAACAATGGTGGGTGGAGAAAAAGCCAAGAGCAAACAAATGGCCAAGAGACGCAAGGAAGATTATGAGGACAATATGGAGTTTTTGTCAACTCATTTTCGACATCTCTCGCTTCGGAAATGGTTTATCGATAATTTCATGCCGAGGTCGGTTATTCCTCCTTACCTTGTTAGTCTTAAGAATTTGGCGAATTTAGAAATTTGTGGTAAATCTCTTGACAAACTTCTTATTGCTATGGGTTGGAAAAATGTCTTAGTTGTTCAAGAAGCATATTATGAGAATTTAGTTAAAGTCTTTTATTCGAATATGGACATAGAAGTTTCGGATATAATTGTTACTAGTGTTGGGGGAGTTCGTATTGAATTTGATGTTGCGGAGTTAAATCATATTCTTGGGACTCCAAATGAGGGATTAGAAATTTATAGTGCTAGAGCTAGAATAGATCATCCATGGTTTTCTCTTGAAAATGTTGTTCGAAAAATTTGTCGCCGACGTGATTTGTCCGATGAATTTTGTCGATCATCATTAAAATCTCAAGCTTTGCCACTTCAAATTAGAATCCTACATTATGTTCTTCATCATGTGATTACTCCTAGATATGGTCATGGGGATGAAGTTAACCGATTGGATGTGGCTTTATTAGATTGTATTTTGGAGGGTAGAAAACTTAATGTTGGGTACATTATACTCAATCATATGCTTAGCACACCTTGTATGGCTAAAAAGTCCCTCCCTTATGGTAGTATCATTACCCGCATCCTTAAACATTTTCGAGTACCCATAACCGAACCAACCTTTTTAAACTCAAGAGAACTAGGAGATGATGTCATTGCCAACTTAGGATTTATTTGGGCCGAAGGTAAATGGACTAGGGACCGGAGATACTCCACCAAAGTTTCTGAACTTGCTCCTACAGATCATCGTTTCTTTAACGATGTTTTTCCACTAGAGCAACTTCCTGATCTTAGTGTCCCTCAGCGCTCTCATTATCCATCTTCCGCGGGTTCTTTCAAAACTCCTTCAGTTACCCATGAGGATCAAATGCAGCAGATGTTGGCTAAAATGGATTCTCTTTCGACACAGCAAAGCCGACTTCAATCTCAGTTTGAAGCTTTTTCAGCTCAATCTACTTTGGAGCACCAGCGCCTCTTTGAGCAGCAGCAGCAATTATTTGATCAACACCAGCGACTTTTTGCTCAACAGCAGCAGATTCTTGATGGCCAGCAGCAGCTTTTTGCAGCTCTTGGGTTTCCGCCACCATCATCTTTATCACATCCACCATCTCCATAGCTTTTTCTGTCACTCTGTACCACATATTTTTATGCATTTACATTTTCTGTATGAATTGTGGTTGATTATTATGAGCTATTTGGATGCTTTGTCTTTGGATGTCTTGTATTTGGATGCTTGGATGTTCTGTATTTGAATGCTTTGTCTTTGGTTGTATTGTATTTGGATATTTTGTATTTGGATGCTATATTATGACTTCTTGATATAATTTTTAGCTCTTCATGTCTCTTGCTTGTATTTGGTTGATTATTATTGCCTTAGTTTACTTTTGATGATGAAGGGGGAGAAGTCATGTATTTCGGAGACAGGTATTATATTTTCTCTTTACACATTTGTGCATATTTTTGAAATATTGAGGGGGAGCTTAAAAATTATTATAGATCATATTTTCAGAAAGAGTTTATTTTAAATTTGACTATGTATGTCATGTATTAAGGGGGAGCATATATGTCGAAATACATGGGATGTTTGTCATCATCAAAAAGGGGGAGATTGTTAGCTAATAATATGATATAAATAATATGATTTTGATGATAACAAACATATGCATTAAAGTGTTTTATTTTATATTTCACAAGTTCACTAGTTTTGAAGGATAATGAATCAAGTGGAACAAGTGAAATCAAGTTCAAGACACTCAACGGACAACGGCGAAGTCAAGAATACAATTTCGAGCTTAACGGATAATTTATTGCGACAATTTCTTGTAAAAGCCGGTATGATTTAAATTATACTTGGATTAGCATTTGTGAAGCTCAATTTTATGTTAATAAAATAATTATTTTTCAAACTAAATTAATTTTATATTTATGAGATAAAACATTTTGTGATTCTAAGTTATTTGGATAAAAATGAAATAGCTTTAATTTTCGGAGTTGGACTTATTTGCTAAGCTCTAAAACATTTGGGGTATATTGTAACTTATGATAGATTGGGGGTTTAAGTGAAAAGTTTTGAAAACTTTGAAGACTATGGTGATTTAGCTAAAACTCGAAAAGGACTTATTTGAAAAGATATTCTTCAGTTTGGGCCATATTGTAATTTCAGAAAGTTTTTAGAATTAAATAATAATTAAAATTTCTGAGTTTGGGTCTGTTTGAAAAGTTTTATAACGTTTTGGGCCATAGCATAATTTGAATAAGTTTTGAGGTAAAACCGTAATTTCGTGAACAGTGTTACTGTAGCAAAATTCAAAATTAACGGTAACTTCACTGTTACGAGCGGGGAGCCGGTTAAATTAAGCGGCTAGCCGCTTGAGCACTGGAATTTGACAATAACGGCTAGTTTTCGAGTTTTAACTATAAAAACTCAACTCCAACTTCATTTCAAAGTTTCTGGCAATCAAAAACAAGTTTGTAAAACATATATTGAGCTTCCATATTGCAAATCACAATAGATTAAATCATTCTTGAGCCATTATTTGTGAATCTACTCTTGTAGAGAGTGTTTTGCTGTATTTTCTATTTTACATTATATTGAGAGTGTTCAAGTGAGGGAAACACTTGGGGTAAAGAGATTAGGGTGATAATCTCTTGATTGTAAAGGTCCATTGATACCTTGGAAGTCAATTGTAAACGTTTGAAGCCTTGGGAGGTTTGGATAGTGAAATCCTCAAGCTCGGTTGGCTTGGAGGCGTGGACGTAGGCGGGGATTGCCGAACCACGTAAAAATTGCTGTGTTTGCATTCTCTTCCCTTACTCATTTATTTTACAAGCATTATCTAATTTATTATATTGCTGTGAAACTTAATTTTTGTTTACATTAAGGCATTAGATTGAATCATTTATAAAATAATTTTTAATAACCCAATTCACCTTCTCTCTTGGGTTGGTTATTTGTATTTCAATTGACTTGACCTAAACTTATTTATGTTAAATATTTTAGTTTGATGAATGTGAGATAGGTGAATAGTGATATTGTGATAAATAACTTTTTTTGATGAATGTGAGAGAGGTAAAATGGGGCATGTTTTGGTAGTGAGTGAAGAGATTTAGCTATTGCTTGGGAGTTAAGAGTTTTATTTGTTTAGTTTTAGGGTATTTTGGTACAAGAACCTTGTTAATGATTGCTATTGTAAGCAAAAATGAAGTTTGATCTTTTTTTATATTGAAAGTTGAAAGGTGGTCAAATAGATAATTTTTTCAAATATTTTCTTTATTGTTAGTAGTGTTTATCAACTATTACCCATGTATCTTTAGTTACTAGAGACTTCATTATATAAAAAAGTTGGATCAAACTCATAATTTCTTAATATCCTAGTGATTTCAAATTTCTATCAGTTTATTAGATTTTTAGTATTATTATAGTTTTTGTTGTCGGTGAGCGAGAAAAATACCCGTAAGATTGGGAGAGACATGTCGGAAAGATCCAAATGAAATTGTACTACCCGCAAGTGAATAGATGGATAAGAGACTTTTGCCATAATCATAGACCAATTTCATGAATTCTTTTAAATCTTTGGGCCAGCTTGAAGAACCCGGTCTAGTGCCTTTGTTGGTAAGCCTCCGCATCTGGGGCACGGCAAATTTCACTGATCCCCCTATACTTTTAGTTATTTATATTTTATCTATAAATATTATAATTTTTTATTTATTACAAATTTCATTTGGCCCCTATATTTTTAGTTATTTATAAATATTATAATTCTTTTTTATTTATATTTATTATAAAATTTCATTAAAATCCTTATATATATTTTTATTTTATTTAAATATTTAAAGTACTAATAATAATTTAATATAATAATTATAAGTATAATATATTTAATAATTATTATATTTTAATTTAAATGAAGAGTGTTAGCCTAAAGGTTATAAATATTATAATTTTGATGATAACAAACATATGTATTAAAGTGTTTTATTTTGTATTTCACAAGTTCATTAGTTTTGAAGGATAATGAATCAAGTGGAATCAAGTTCAAGACACTCAACGGACAACGGCAAAGTCAAGAATAGAATTTCAAACTCAATGGATAATTTATTGCGAAAATTTCTTGTAAAGCCGGTATGATTTAATTTATGCTTAGATTAGCATTTGTGAAGCTCAATTTTATGTTAATAAAATAACTAATCTTCAAACTAAATTAATTTTATATTTATGAGATAAAATATTTTATGGATTTAAGTAATTTGGGTAAAAATGAAAAAAGTTTTAAATTTCGGAGTTGGACTTATTTGCTAAGCTCTAAAGTATTTGGGCTACATTGGAACTTATAATAGTTTAGGGGTTTAAGTGAAGAGTTTTGAAAATTTTAAAGATTATGGTGATTTAGCTAAAACTCAAAAAAGACTTATTTGAAAAGATTTTATTTAGTTTGGGCTATACTGTAATTTCAGAATATTTTTAGGAATTAAATAATATTTAAAATTTTTGAGATTGGATTTTTTTAAAAAGTTTTATAATGTTTTGGGTCATAGCATAATTTGAATAAGTTTTAAGGTAAAATTATAATTTCATGAATAGTATTACTGTAGCAAAATTCAAAATTAATGAAGAAGCTTTTTATTATTACGAATGAGTTGAATTAATTTGGTTGAATTAAGCGGTGGCCGAAAGACCTGGAATTTTGATAACAATAACGGCTAGTTTTCGAGTTTTAACTATAAAAACTCAACTCCAACTTCATTTTAAAGTTTCTAGCAAGTAAAAATAAGTTTGTAAAATATATATTGAGCTTTCATATTGCAAATCACAATAGATTAAATTATTTTTGTGCCATTATTTGTGAATCTACTCTTATAGAGAGTGTCTTGCTGTAATTTCTATTTTGTGTTGTATTAAAAGTGTTCAAGTGAAGGAAACACTTGGGGTAAAGAGATTAGGGTGATAATCTCTTGATTATAAAGGTCCATTGACATCTTGGAAGTCAATTGTAAACATTTGAAGTCTTGGGAGGTTTGGATAGTGAAATTCTCGAGCTCGGTTGGCTTGGAAGCGTGGACGTAGGCGGAGATTGCTGAACCACGTAAAAATTACTGTGTTTGCATTCTCTTCCCTTACTCATTTATTTTGTAAGCATTGTCTAATTTATTATATTTGATTTAATTTCTGTAAAACTTAATTTTTGTTTGCATTAAGGCATTAGATTGAATTATTTGTAAAATAAATTTTAATAACCCAATTCACCCCCCTCTTGGGTTGTTTATTTGTATTTTAAAGAGTATTTTTAAAATTTAAAAATATTCTTTATTTAAATTAATCTTTTATAAAAATATTCTTCATTTATACTTTTATAATTTATTTTTATTTTAGTAATCTTTTTATCAAAAAATAATTATTTATAATATTAATTTAAATAAAAAAATATTATTAATTATTGTTAATGTATTACTTAATTATAAAAATTTATTATAATTAATTAATATATTAACAATAATTAAATTTTATGCCATGTTAGTTACAATAACACACTAATATTAATAAAAAATTTATTTAAATTAGTATTAAAAAAATACTATCTTCTCTTAAAAAATTACAACATCTCATTTTCTATTACTTTATCAATAAAATTTTTGATATTATTACCAGTCATCTTCTTTATAATATCATCTCATAATAATTTTTATTTTCATAATAAAAAGATTTAAAAAATAAGTAAAAAGATAAATTAAAGTTTTCTCAAAAATTAATTATTAATGATTATTATTGTTAATTATTATTATTATTAATTTAAATAAAAATATTATCAATTATTGTCAATATATTAATTAATTATAATAAATTTTTTCATAATAATAATAATAATTTAATATAATAATTATAATTATAATATATTTAATAATTATTATATTTTATTTTAAATGAAGGGTATTTTTAGAATTTAAAAATACTCTTCATTTAAATTAATCTTTTATAAAAATATTCTTCATTTATACTTTTATAATTTATTTTTATTTTAATATTTTTTTAGCAAAAAATAATTATTTATATTATTAATTTAAATAAAAATATTATTAATTATTGTTAATGTATTAATTAATTATAATAATTTTTTATTATTATAATAATAATTTAATATAATAATTATATTTATAATTTATTTAATAATTTATTTAATTTTAATAATAATATTTTTAAAATTAATAATTATAGAGGTTAGTTTAGTACTTTAAATATTTAAATAAAATAAAAAAATATAAGAATTTTAATGAAATTTTATAATAAATGTAAATAAAAAGAATTATAATATTTATAAATAAAATATAAATAACTAAAAGTATAGGGGGCTCAATGAAATTTACCGCAGAAAATCACTAAAGCCGTATGGTTCGAATACATATATACAATATCTTTAATTTAATTTTTTTACTTTATTAAAAAAATTATTTCTAAATTAATAGAAATTTCAAGCTAGGCCTAGGCGTAGTATGTCCAAACTTGGAGGGGTTTTTATAAGGGTAAGGCTTGGAAAAACTTGACCTAAACTTGTAATCTGTAATCTGTAATCGTAATTAAGATCCTATTTGTTATTATGGTTGAGCAATTAAAATTAAAAAGTTATAGTATACTAAAATATTTGATAAATATTAACTATTATTATTTAAAAGATAAATTGATTTGATAGACCATTTGTACAATTAAAAATATATAATATCTTTATTTGTCAAAATTATTTTTAAAAATCATATTTACTATATGTGATTAACTTGTATTGCTTAATTTCCTTTTTTTTCTTCCTCTTCACAAAAATAGTAACTTATAAGTTATAAACCTCAATACTAATTAGGGCTTAAATCAAAATTTGAAAGACATGAATCAAAAGAACAATTATTATTATTGTATGAAAGCAAAATTTTTTCCATCAAAAGGGCAATTACTGCTAGAAAAAATGGTTTCACAATTTTCGCTATTCTCATCATGAGGCTAAAGAGTGGGTTCAATGGGTGCTTGACTGAAGAGTGACTTGACCTAGACTTATTTATGAACTTGACTTAGGCTTACTTATGTTGAATATTTGCATTAGGAATTGGGAAATTAAGCTTGCTATTGCCTATAAAAGGAAACCAAGATCCTTTTATTTTCTTCACATTTATAAAAATTGACAAATTTGTTGTTAGGAAACTATGGATGGCTTATCATTCACAATATTTACGCAGTTTCTTTTTTCCCTTATTTTCTTTAACTTTACAGTTGCTAATTTCAATTCCTCTATGCTGTCGTCACTCTGCCATGAAGATGAGCGCTTTACTTTGTTACAATTCAAAGAAAGCCTGATCATTAGTGAGAGTAAAGAGATTGATACTTTATACGGTCCCATTTTTTGTCACCCTAAAGCGGCATCATGGAAATCAGGAGGAGGAAATAATATTGATTGCTGCTCGTGGGATGGTGTCCGGTGCAATGAAGACACAGGTCATGTTATCAAGCTTGACCTCTCCAATAGTTGCCTCCAGGGTTCTATCAACTCTAGCAGCGGCCTTTTCAAGCTTGTCCATCTTGAATGGCTTGATCTTGCTTTTAACGACTTCGATGGTTCTGAGATCCCACCAGAAATTATTAACCTTCCAAGTTTATCTTATCTAAACCTCTCTTCTGCAGCTTTTTCTGGCCAAATACCATCCGATATCCTGGAGCTCTCCAAATTGGTGTCCCTTGATTTATCACACAATTCATATTATGATCCAGTTGAACTGAAGAAGCCAACTCTCGAAAATCTGGTTAACAAGTTAACAAACCTCAAAGAGCTCGTTCTTGATGATGTGACAATTTCTTCTCCAATACCTCATAGCTTAACATATCTATCTTCTTTGACTACCTTGTCTCTCTCTGGCTGTGAATTGCGAGGTAACTTAATTCTTACTTTGCTTAATTTTCTACTTAATGTGTCATACCATCATTATTTCACCGAATTTGACTCGTATTTTTTTTTCTCCTTCAAAATCTAGGAAAAATTCCATCTTCACTCGGTAAACTAACGAAGCTTATCCATTTGGATCTTTCGTCTAATCAATTATCAGGTGAGCTGCCTGCTTTCATTACGAGAAATCTAAATTTTCTCGTTGCTCAATTTTCTCTTTAATATGTTGTCACACCATCAGTATTTAATTGATTCTGATATTTATTTTCCTTTCAATTTTCAAAATCTCAGGAAGAATTCCATCTTCACTCGGTAACATAACGAGACTCATCCGTTTGGACCTTTCATTTAATAAATTATCAGACGAGCTGCCATCTTTCATTGGAATCCTTAGTTCCTTAAAAGAACTGGATCTTTTGCAGAATAATTTGTCAGGTGAGTTGCCAAATTCTATTGGAAATCTTGCCTCTATGGAAGTACTTGATCTTTCATTAAATAGATTTCAAGGCAAAGTTCCATCTTCATTGGGCAATTTGACCCAACTACATGGGTTGACTCTTGCATCGAATGATTTTTCTGGTGAGTTACCTACTTCTTTTGGTAATCTTAGATCATTGAGAAGATTGGATGTTTATGAATGCAAATTTTCCGGTCAAATTCCATCTTCGCTCAGTAATCTTACCCAACTCAGCTTCCTTGACTTTTCTTTGAATAATTTTAGTGGCAAAATGGATCTAGATATATTTCTTGTTAATCTCAAACTCCTATATCATCTATTTCTATCACAAAACAGGTTGTCATTGCTCACTAAAGCCACTTCTAATATCACCTCACATAGATTTAGGGCTGTATCATTGTGTGCATGCAGCCTCACTGAAATTCCAAATTTCTTGAAAAACCAACATCATTTGGAGTTGCTTGACCTTTCCTCCAATAAAATAAATGGGAAAGTACCTAAATGGTTATTTGACCCAAGTATGCAAAATTTCGGCTACTTGAACCTTTCCCACAACTTTTTAACGGGGTTTGATCAACACCCTGTCGTTTTCCCATGGAGTTATGATGGTTTTTCATTCGATCTTAGCTCTAATCTTCTACAAGGACCCCTCCCTGTTCCACCCCAGCATACCGTAAACTATCTAGTTTCAAATAACAGCCTAATAGGGGAAATTCCATCATGGATATGCAATTTAAGTAACAGTCTTGAAAGCCTTGATTTGTCTTACAATAACTTAAATGGCTTGCTTCCTCAGTGTTTGGGCAATTTCAGTGATTGGTTGTCAATATTAGATATACAACACAACAAATTTTCTGGAACCATTCCTGACAACTTTTTGAAGGGGAACATCCTGAAGGTGATTGATTTAAGCGACAATCTACTACAAGGAAGAATTCCGGGGTCTTTGGCCAATTGCTCAAGTTTAGAATTTCTTGATCTTGCGAATAATCAGATTAGAGATATTTTCCCCTCTTGGTTAGGAGCTCTTCCCCACTTAAATGTTCTCATCCTAAAATCTAACAAATTTCATGGCATAATAAGGGAACCTAAAACAGATTGTGGGTTTCCTAAACTGCGCATTGTTGACCTCTCTGAAAATAGATTTATTGGGAAGCTTCCATCAAAGTATTTCCAGTGTTGGAATGCCATGAAAGTTGTCAATGCAAGTGAGCTAAGATATATGCAGGAAGTTATTCCTTTCAATGAGGGCAACGGTATTTATGATTACGCATTGACAATCAGCAACAAAGGCCAAACGATGTCATACAAAAAGATCCCAGATGTCCTCACCGGCTTAATCCTCTCAAGCAATAGATTTGATGGAGAGATTCCAGCATCTATTTCCAATTTAAAAGGGCTTCAAATTCTCAGCCTCGCCAACAATAGTCTCCATGGCCATATTCCATCTTGTTTGGAAAACCTAACAGATTTGGAATCGTTGGATCTCTCAAATAATAGGTTTTCAGGGCACATTCCTCAACAGCTAGTAGAACTCACATTTCTCGAATTCTTCAATGTCTCGGACAACCACCTCACGGGACCCATACCACAGGGAAAGCAATTTGCTACATTTGACAAGAATGCTTTTGATGGCAACTCAGGATTGTGTGGAAGGCCTTTGTCTAATGAATGTGAGATTTCTGAAGCTCCTACAAACGAAGGTCAAATTGATGGCTCGGAGGAGTCTCTGTTGTCAGGTGTATCTGATTGGAAAATCATTCTATCAGGCTATGCTGGTGGACTTATTGTTGGAGTGGTTCTCGGGCTCAACTTCAGCACAGGAATCCTGGAACGGTTTTTGGAGAAACTTGGGATGCAGTCAAAGAGGAGGAGGAGATGGAGCAGATGTAGGAACTGTATGTGATTAGCCTCCAGCACATGTGTACTTTATTTTCTTTTTGTTGTATTCTAATAATTTTCCGACGTTCAAGAAAATGTCATTTCAGAACAGGGGCATGATGTTTTGAATTAACGAACAAGATTTGGGATTTGGCTTAGAAACAGGACTCTATTTGACCTCTGCAAAATAATACCACTACAATCATTATCTTCTCCACAAGTCACTCCCAAAAATTGAAAACAATTGAGCCAATACAAATATGTCACTACAAATATAACATCATCCAACTCAATTATCACAGATTTTGTTCCATCTTAATTTATATAAAATTTAATATGTCCCGATCAGCAGTAAAATTACGAAAAAGAAGCAATTATAGATATAATTCGAAGAATAATTTTTTTGTTAAAAAATTATCATTCAAAATTGTTACGCATACAAAAGCTTAAACGATATCGTTGCTGCCACGGTTGTAAGCATTATTATTGTTCAATCCTTGTGCACACGTGGTATAATATGCTCTTTACACGTGGTCGATTTCGCTCCTCTCTTCTGTTTTTGTTTATTTTGCTGCCATGGTTGTCCTTCGTGTGAACGCGGTCGATGAACATTGATTTGTGTAAAATTATTCGAATTATAAAGGACTAAAGGATATGGAATTAAAAGAAAAAGAAAGTTTTAGCTAATTTGTAAATTACTGTAATTATAACTTAAGCTTTTATTTTTTTTATGTCAAATAAAAGAGTGCCTAAGGCAATAATACTCTAATTATGACGACAAGATGTCAACCGAAATATTTTTTACTTAATTAATAAGTAATGTTTGACAAATGGTGATTTCACTCTATTAAATTTTGGGTCAAATTCAAAATTCATCAATCTTCTACTGATTTCAAACGTTTTATTAATTGTTATTATCATTGTCTTTGTCATTACTATTATCATGATTATGATGATCATTATTAAGTAAAAAAAAAAAGTATTTTAAATGAAGAAAGAAATGAAAACAAATCTAAAGGAAGAGATGAACTCTTGTTTTTTTTTTTTTTAATAAGAGATGAAGAGTTGATTTAAAGAAGTATAGAGAGCCCATAAGAAATTGAGTGCCCTTTTTTGGTTAACAAAATCAACAGCGACCCTTTTCAAATAATGAGAGGTCAATTTAACATTAGTAATTTTGTTTTAGGTTTGGGCTTGGTGGAGCTGTAACCTGATTGGGCCGATTTGCGGGCTTGCCTCTCTAGGCTCTATAAGAAAAAGGTGGTTCCGATATTATTTGTTGTTTTCCCCGCAAAATTTGGTATGAGTTTTTGTAAATTGTAAATTGTGAAGAAGGAGTCAATTAAGAGTGTTTAAAATTCAATTCGATCTATTAAATCCATTGATTTATAAAAATTTAATTAGTAAAAATTTGATCTATAGATTAGGTTGGATTAAAAATTTAAAAATTTGTAATCGGTGGATTGGATGTGGATTTATTATTGTAAATTTGTAAAAATTGACAAATTCATAAAAAAATTATTTAATTAAAAAATTAAACTTATAAATATGGAATTGGTACTTATTAATAAATAAATAATTTAAAATATAGTTAAATTAACAATGAAAATAAATAAATAAATAAATATAGTTTCTTAAACAATTGATTTTCATGTATTGACCTAAACAAATGAGATTTTTTCTTTTTGGTGTGCTATATTTTTAAATTTTGAATATATTTGCTGGCTTCATTTAGATAATTAGTTTATTTAAATCTTATTTAATTTTGAATTTAATCTTATATATTTTTATATAGTTAGTTCATGAATTAGACAAAATTAAAAATTTTAGTCTACAAAAAAATCCGTAAAATAATAGATTAGATATAGATCAGGTCAAATCCATATCCGATTTGTAGACACATAAATTGAATTTGGATTTAGTTTTATCAATTTATAAATTAAATTGAATTAAAAATTTATAATCTATAAAATCGTAGATCAAATATAGATTAATATCCAATCTACAAAATTTGATCCACAAACACCTCTTGAGCCAATTAAATTGATAGAGACGTTATACAGTATAACGAAAAAATTATTATATGGTAGCAATTTCCAAGCAGCTTGCATGAAATATAATCGTTCAAGCAACTTTTGTGGACCTAAATAATTATTTTCTGTCACGCATTATGGAGAGTGACTTGACTTCTTGACTTATATAAGTATGTTGAATCTTAGCATTCAGAATTGGAAAATCAAGCTTATTGCTGAAAATTATTGCCTGTAAAAGTAAACCAAGATCCTTACGTTTCTTCACATTTATAACAATTTATGAATTTATTGCCAGCAAACTATGGGTAGTTTATTATTCACAATATTTGTGCAGTTTGTTTTTTCACTCATCTTCTTCAATTTTTGTCACGACCCGTCCCGAACCCTGGGACGAATCGTGACTGATCCTCAAAATTCGACTAATAACTATTCTAATATTAATCACAATAATATTTCTACTAAAATTTCCAATAGAATTTCACTAAAATTTTGAAATTTCCAATCCTGCAATTAATAAGATAACACTCCCAAAATAATTTCCAAATACAACCAACTCCGTTAATCAATATCCCAATAAAATACCAATTATCATCCGAATTATTTTAATATCAAACACAGTAAGTTATTCTTAATTGTAATATCATACAACCCAAAATATTCTACACAAACTCTACAATTCCTAAAACAAATACGTGGCTAATTACACATAACTATCGTTGCTGAGTCAACTGTTGTACCTGCAAATCTCTTGTGGGGGGAAAAATATAATAAAACGAAAAAGAATGGGGGTGAGTATAAAACTCAGTGAAGGTCAGTGAGTGGATAATAATTTTTCCAAAAATAATAATTCTATTCTTAAAATAACTGTATCAACTTTAAATACACAATTTCATCAAATCATGAACGAGAAATATTAATAAATCACTTCACATTTATAATCAAATCACTAACTTCGAAAACATATATAATATCATGTGAAATAACCAAGGAAGAATATGTCATAACATTGTATAAATATTCAATGTGAAATCATCACCAAATACTGCGTAGAACTGAAGAAAATTCGCAACATATAATATCAATTTCGAATACTGAAAACTTTCACCAAACAAGTACCCGGGGAAATAATCTCATCCTATCCGGACCTTAACGGACAGGTAATCAAGCAACCATCATGCCCCAGAGCTACACGGATAATCCGGACCTCAACGGACGGGCAATCAAGAAACCATCATACCCTGGAGCTACACAGATAGACGGGAAAATAATATCTCATATGTCATCTCATATCGACATATCTCATCATCATAATTATGCATGCATAGTCCCCAAAGGATAAAAGCGCCCAAGCACACGGCCCAAAGCCTCTATGTGTCTTTCAGATTGACGCCCCAAAGCGCCTATATATCATATCATCACATCACAAAAGAGATACAGGGAAAGTCTTTGTCTAATAACGACTAAAACAATCGAAAATACACATATATACAAACATCTGATCATTTCCGAAATCACATTCTCTTTTATTCTCAACAACATTTAAAATCCATTTCTTTTCTTTAAAAATATTATTTATACGCATATATTCAAAATCAAAGATAAAATCATTTATCATACGCAATTCCGATAATAAACAACATTATGCCGATAAAATCCATTTTCCACAAAATCATTAAATTTGGCATTTAAAAATTCATTCGCAATCATACTTATAATAATAAAAAAAATCATAATAATCCACAGAGAAAATAGATTTTGTATATTCCACTCACAGTGACGACGATCAAATCCGATATCGCCGACGTCCGTGGATTGGTTCTCGTTCGCGGATCTCCCTAATCAAATAAATCGCATAATTATTACTAATCACATAAAGTACAATTAATTGTACTTAATAAAACTCAAATTCACATAATATAACTCCCGAATATTTAAAATTACTAAATTATCCTTATCTCCAAAATTACCAAATTATCTTTATTTCTAAAAATTACCAAAATGCTCTCGATATCAAACTTTACTTAATTGTCCTCAATAATATATTTTATTAATTTATCCATAAAATTCTCAATTTTCGAAATATCCTCAAATCCATTAAAATTACCGAAATGCCTTGAATTCAAAATTATCGAAATATCCCAAAAATCATAATTAATCAATTTAACCTCAAAATTATAAATTACCAACAAATCCTCAATTTCATCAATTAATAAAATATCCACATATCAGAAATTATTAAGTTATCTCTGAGGTGTAAAATTATCGAATTACCTCCAATTACTTAAATTACCGATTTATTATCGAAATCTCAAATTACCTAACTATCCTTATCCATAATTATCAAATTACCCACAACTTTCAAAAACTACAAATTTCTCGGTCTTTACCGAATTGCCCCTCACGGTCAACGGTGACCGGACTTCAGTCAATGGTGACGGGAAGCTTAGATCTTGTAGTTCCGGCCTCGGTGAATCCAATGGTACCGGCGGTGACCTCCCACGCGCGGTGACGGAGCCGGATCGAGCTTCCTAAGGCCGCGGGTTGCAAGTTGCCGTTCACCGGCAATCCGGCCGATTCAGGTGACGGGACCGGTCGGAAATGGAAGCTGGAGGTGAGAGCAATGGAACCCAGTCAGTGGCGTGGCCAAAATCCGGCTGAATCGACGGCGGCAAGAACGGGTGTTTTGGCCGAAACTTTCGAGCTTTACCGGCGGCGTTCTGGTTATTTTCCGGCAGTGAGAATGGCAAGGATACGACCAGCGTCTCGAGAGCTTCAAATCGGTACCAAGATCGTCGGAAACGGTGGCCGGAATTGAGAGATCCGGCCGGGTCTATTCGCGGGTCGCGGCTCGGGTCGGATCCGGGTCTCTCTCTCTCTCTTTCTCTCTCTTTCTCTTTCTCTTTCTTTCTTTCTCTCTCTCGACTTCTCTCTCTTTATTAAAATATAAATAAATATATATATACGTAAATATTACAATTTTACAATTGCTAACTTCACTTCTTCTATGCTGTCGCCGCTCTGCCATGACTATGAGCGGTCTGCTTTGTTGCAATTCAAAGAAAGCCTCACGATCATTAGTGAGACTTCTTCATATTATATTTGGGATCCATGTCATCCAAAAACAGCTTCATGGAAACCAGAAGAAGCAAATATCGATTGCTGCTCATGGGATGGCGTGGAGTGCAATGAAAACACAGGCCATGTTATGAAACTTGACCTCTCCAATAGCTGCCTCCAGGGTTTTATCAACTCCAGCAGCGGCCTTTTCAAGCTTATCCACCTTGAGTGGCTTGATCTTGCTTTTAACTACTTCACTGGTTCTGAGATCCCGCCAGAAATTATTAACCTTACGAGGTCATCCTATCTAAACCTCTCTTCTGCTGGTTTTTTTGGTCAAATACCATCGGAAATTCTAGAGCTCTCCAACTTGGTGTCCCTTGATTTATCACATAATTCATATTATAATCTTATTGAACTCAAGAAGCCAAATCTTGGAAATCTAGTTAAGAAGTTAATAAACCTTAAAGATCTTGCTCTTGGAGGTGTGACAATTTCTTCTCCAATACCTCGTAGCTTGGCAAATCTATCTTCTTTGACCTTTTTATCACTCTCAGGCTGCGAATTGCAAGGTAATTTAAGTCTTGCTTCGCCTAATTTTCTCCTCAATATATGTGACACCATCTATATTTCACTAGTTCTGTTTTTTTTTTTTCCCTCTTTTCTCAAATTCTCAGGAAGACTTCCGTCTTTACTCGGTAATCCAACCGAGCTCATGTATTTAGACCTTTCATTTAATAATTTATCCGGTGAGCTGCCTACTTCCATTGGAAATCTTGACTGTTTGAAAAGACTTGATATTTCATGCAACGAATTATCGGGTGCGTTGCCAGCTTCCATTGGAAATCTTGCTGCTTTGGAACAACTTAAACTTTCATTAAATAGATTTCGGGGCAAAATTCCACATTCAATGGGTAACCTCACCCAATTATATTGGTTATCTCTTGCGTCAAATGATTTTTCTGGTGAGTTACCTGCTTCTTTTGGCAATCTTAGATCACTGGAAGGATTGGACATCTCTGAATGCAAATTTTCAAGGCAAATTCCATCTTCACTTGGAAATCTCGCCCAACTCATATTCCTTGAGTTTTCTCATAATAATTTCAGAGGTCCAATAGATATAGTTATGTTTCTTGCTAAATTTAAATATCTACAGCATCTATCTCTCTCATCAAATGGGTTGTCGTTACTTACCAAAGTCACTCCTAATACCACTTCACAGAAATTTAATTTTGTAGGACTGCGTTATTGCAACCTTACTGAATTTCCAAATTTTTTGAACAACCAACATCGTTTGGAAGTGCTTGACCTTTCTTGTAATAAAATTCATGGAAAAGTACCAAAATGGCTGATAGACCCAAGTATGCAAAATTTCAGCTACTTAAACCTTTCCCATAACTTTTTAATAGGTTTTTATCAACAGCCTATGTTTTTTCCATGGAATTACGATCGCTTTACATTAGATCTTAGTTCTAATTATCTACAAGGACCACTCCCAGTTCCACCCCCTCAAACCAAACATTATCTAGTTTCAAACAATAGCTTATCGGGGAAATTTCCATTTTGGATATGCAATTCAAGTAATAGTCTCGAAATCCTTGATTTGTCTTACAATAACTTAAGTGGCTCGCTTCCTCAGTGTTTAGGCAATTTTAGCGATCATCTCTCAATATTAGATTTACAGCACAACAAATTTTTAGGGAGCATTCCTCAAACCTTCTTGAGTGGAAGGTCTCTTAGGATGATTGATTTGAGCGATAATCTATTACAGGGAAGAATTCCGATATCTTTGGCCAATTGTTCAAGTTTAGAATTTCTTGATCTTGGGAATAACCAAATTAGTGGTACTTTCCCCTCTTGGTTAGGAACTCTTTGAGAATTGAAAGTTCTCATCCTAAAATCCAATAAATCACATGGCATGATAAGAGAACCTAACATTGATTGTGGGTTTCCTGAACTCCGTATTATTGACCTCTCTAACAATAGCTTTACTGGAAAGTTTCCATCCATGTATTTCGAGTGTTGGAATGCTATGCAAGTTGTCAACACAAGTGAGTTAAGATATATGGAAGGTAGAATTTATCCATTTGCATTGGTGTCTGATGTGGCCCTTGGCATTTATGATTACTCGTTGACAATGAACAACAAAGGCCAAATAATGTCATATGACAAGGTTCCAAATTTTCTCACGGGCGTTATTCTCTCAAGCAGTAGATTTGATGGAGAGATTCCAACCTCAATTGCCAATTTAAAAGGACTTCAAGTTCTCAGCCTCGCCAATAATAATCTCCATGGTCATATTCTATCATGTTTGGGCAACCTAACGGGTTTGGAATCATTGGATCTCTCAAATAACAAATTTTCCGGACAGATTTCTCTGAGGACTCAACTGCTCCCAAAGCCGCTGGTTTGCGAGTTGCCGTTCACCTGCAATTTGGTTGTTTCAGGTGACGAGACCGATTGAAAATGGAAGCTAGAGGTGAGAGGAGTGAAACCCAGCTAGTGGCGTGGCCAAACTCCGCGGAATCGACAGCAGCAAGAGCAGGTTTTTGGTTGAAACTTTTGAGCTTCAATGGCGGCGTTCTGTCGTTTTTCAGTGATGGGAATGACAGGGATATGATCAGCGTCTCGAGGCTTCAAATCAATACCAAGCTCGTCAGAAATGGTGGCCAGAATCGCAAGATTCAATCTGGTCACGGTCGTGGGTCAGATCCGAATCGGGTCAACCCAGTCAACTCTCTCTCCCCCCTCTCTGCTCCTCTCTCTCTTTATTTAAAGAAATTGATTTTTTAATACAAATTAAACCAATACCAGTTCCGTGATAACAAAAAAAATCCAACAACCCGACTTTGAAATCGCTTTCGGTTTTGTATTGGTTTTATATCGTAATAAATTTAAAATTATTCATACATGATAATTCAATAAATATGATGAATTTTCTAGTGATAATATGTAATGAGTCTGAAACCTATAAAATTGACACCAAACAGAAAAATAAATAATTCACTCAATAAGAAAATAAAAGTGCATATAATACAATTTAGCTATCTTTTGTTGTTGATAAAACATTCCAAAGTTTTGTCTATGTTCACTCACAATGCGGATGCAGACGCAAACGGCAGGTCTTCTATGTTGACGATACTAATATCTGATGATTAAATGAAGATGATCCTAAGAAATGACTCCATATGCGTGTTCTCCACTGCGCTCTTTTATTTCTAGTTCCAAAAGCTTTATGTTAAATATGTGTCTTTTAATATTATTTCAATGGCTTTTAGAGACACAGCCAATTTGATTTACGGTTTCTGCAGAAGCTAAAGGCTATTAGTATTTTAGTACTGATAAATCTAAATTATATCATGATTTATTCAATTAGATTAGAAGGCATTTTAGTGATAAAATTCTCCTTCCACCAAGCACACTGAGGGCATATGTGGCTGTGCAAAGAGAGAATGTGGAGAATTAAATTACTCGTAGTTTGTTGCATGTCATGATGTCAATGCGATTTTTTTAACAGGAAGTTGAGTGAAATTCTAATTATCATTCATTTAACCAGGTCAACTTTACATTTTGTGGGTTGGCGATGTCAAAGAATTGAATCCGAGCAAGAACAACAAATAAATACACTTATGATAGATATATGATAGAAATAATTAAAGAAATCATAGTGAAAAATAAGGCAATTCTTTTATGGGAGTGGTATAAAAGAATTTTTAGTCTAATTTACTGTACTTGATGTATTAATTTGGAGATTTCTTTGCTATATACGAGAGGCCTATTCTTTTCGATCCATTCTTGCTTCTATGTCTTGAGCTTTTTAATTGTAATTTTACAATTCTCATAATCTCACTAATATACTTTTCGAATTTTATTTTGATCTTCATTTGACGTTCATTTTGAATTTTCCTTTTTTAACAAAAGCTCTTTCGGAGTCACTGTATGATTCAAATCGTCAATAAACTGTCCAACTAGCAATTGTACTGTTTGTTCTTCTGCATACTCGAGTGCATTTGTCTAGACATTTGGGCCGTCATGATTTTTAAACTACTGTTTTAAAGTACTTGAAATTATGTCATTGGCACTGTGCAAACATGAAATTATGTCATTGGCACTGTGCCCGGATCATGAAGCCCCGGGGGGGGGGGGGGCCGACATTAAAAGCAGAAACAGAGCTGTGGCAGAGAAGTGCAGAGAAGAAAATAGCTGTAAAAGTATTTCTTAGCATCTAAGATAGGAGAGATGCATGGGCTCCATTTTAGTTTGGGTCCATGTACAGATGATTTGAACTCTTAGGTATTGCATAAAAACCTTTGTTGTCTTTACTTTTATTCTTAAAATTATTATCATAATTTTTATTTTAATGGTAGGAACCTAATCCCTCACAATTATTACTTGAATAACATGTGAACTGCCAAGCACTAATAATTTTTAATTTCATGCCCAAAGCTTCTATGTCATATTAATAGTGATTTAAATTTGAAATGCGACAACTCTAAACTAATTTTTAATATATGATACACCAATTTATTTATTTATTTTTTTTATGGAGAAATGTGAGGATCCATTCAAAAAAAATTCACATATTACAATGACAGAATTCAAAACAAAATCACAACAATATTATGCTCACGATTAATTGAAAGGTTAAAAAAAAAAAAAGAAAAACAGACAAAGACACATAATAGTGCACACTCATAAAAGAAAAGCCTAATTGCATTCAGTTTCTACGTCTCCTCTTCCTCCTTGTTGCCTTTTGCTGCATTCCCAACTTCTCCAGAAACCATCCGGCGATTCCTGTGCTGCAGTTGAACCCGAGAACTAATCCTACCGCAAGTCCACCCGCATAGCCTATCATAATGATTTTCAAATCATATGCGCCAGAAAACAGAGACTCCTCTGAATCTTCAGTATCATCTTCATTTGTTGGAGCTTCACCAGTCTCACATTCTTTGGACAATGGCCTTCCACACAATCCTAAGTTGCCGTCGAAAAAAGTATGGTCAAATGTAGCAAATTGCTTTCCTTGTGGTATGGGTCCTGTAAGGTGGTTGTCCGAGACATCAAAGAATTCGAGAAATGTGAGCTCAACCAGCTGTTGAGGAATCTGTCCTGAAAACTTGTTATTTGAGAGATCCAACGATTCCAAATTTGTTAGATTGCCCAAACTTGAAGGAATATGACCTTGGAGATTATTGCTGTCGAGGTTTAGAACTTGAAGTCCCTTTAAATTCGCAATCGATGTTGGAATCACCCCATCGAATCTATTGCTTGAGAGAATAATGCCCGTGAGTATATCTGGGATCTTGTTATATTTCATCATTTGCCCTTTGTTGTTCATTGTCAATGAGTAGTCATAAGTGCTAATTACATCATTGGACAATTGTCCATATGAAGCAATCACATCTTGCAGATATCTTAACTCACTTCTATTGACAATTTTCATGGCATTCCAACATAGGAAACTCTTTGATGGAAGCTTTCCAGTAAATCTATTGTTAGAGAGGTCAACAATACGGAGTTTAGGAAATCCACAATCCATTCTGGGTTCTTTTATAATGCCATAAAATATGTTGGATCGTAGGATGAGAACATTCAAGTTTGGAAGAGTTCCTAACCAAGAGGGAAAAGTGTCACTAATCTGGTTGTTCCCAAGATCAAGAAATTCCAACTTTGAACAGTTGATCAACGATCTTGGAATTCTTCCTTGAAATAGATTATGGCTTAACTCAATCACTCCTAATCTACTTTCTTTTATGAAAGTATTTGGGATGGTCCCAAAGAAGTTGTTCCCCTGCAAGTCGAGCACTGAAAGTTCATCACTGAAATTGCCTAAACACTGAGGAAGCAAGCCACTTAAGTTATTGTAAGACAGAACAAGGACTGCAAGACTATTCAAATTGCATATCCACGGTGGAATTTCCCCTGTTAAGCTATTGTTTGAAACTAGATAGTGAATGGTTTCCAGGGGTGGAACTGGGAGGGGTCCTTGTAAATTATTAGAGCTAAGATCAAAAGTCAACAAATCGCCTTTATTCCCTGGAAGAACTGTAGGATGCTGATAAAATCCAGTTAACAAGTTATGCGAAAGGTTCAAGGCGTTGAGATTCTGCATACTGGGGTCTAACAACCATTTAGGTACCTTTCCATGAATTCTATTAGCGGAAAGGTCCAGGATCGCCAAATGACGTTGGTTTTTCAAGAAATTTGGAAATTCAGTAAGATTGCATGAACGCAGTCCTATATAACGAAATTTCTGTGAAGTGGTATTAGAGGTGGCTTTGGTGAGCAATGACAACCTATTTGATGAGAGCTCTAAAGATTCCAAATTTTTCAAGCTGGTAAGTAGAAAATCTAGCTCTGTGGTTCCTCTATAAGAATTCTGAGAAAGGTCGAGGACAATAAGTTGGGTAAGATTCCTGAGTGAAAATGGAATTCGACCTGAAAAATTACACTTAGCGGCATGCAATGCTTTCAATGGTGTAAGATTTCCAATGGAAGCAAGTATGTCACCCGAGAAATCAGTAAATGTAAGAAACAGAAATTGTAGCTGGGTGAAACTACCGATCGGATGTGGAACTTTGCCCCAAAAACTACATGATCTCAAATCTAATATCTTCAAAGAACTAAAATTTCTAGTGGACCATGGAAACTCACCCGATAATTTGTTGAACGAAAGGTCAAGTTCTTCCAGAGAAAAAAGATATTCAATGGAAGTAGGCAACTCACCAAAAAGTCCATTCTGTGAAAGGTCAAGTTTTTTCAAAGAAACAAGATTTCCAATAGAAATAGGCAACTCACCAAAAAATATATTCTGTGAAAGGTCAAGTTTTGCCAAAGAGCTAAGATTTCCAATGGAAATAGGCAGCTCACTTGACAGAATATTTGCTGAGAAATCTAATTCTCTCAAAGAATGAAGATTACCAATGGAAACAGGCAGCTCACCCTGTAATTCATTTAGTGAAAGGTCTAAATGAAGGAGCTTGGATAGATTACCAAGTGAAGATGGAATTTTTCCTGAAATTTGTTAAAAAAAAGAACACATTACTTAAGTAGAAAATTACATTGCAATAACATGCAGGTATAATAATTAAGGAGAAAATTTATAAAATTTAATTACCTTCCAATTCACAGTTTCGAAGAGAAACAAATGTCAAAGAAGATAGATTTGCCAAGTTATGAGGTATCGTTGATCGAATAGAAACATCAGCAAGGTCAAGTGTTTTTAGACTGCTTAGCTTCTCAACTAAATTTACGAGATTGGGCTTTTGGAGTTCAAGTCTACCACCTGGATTGTCATTTCGTGATAAATCAAGGGACACCAAGTTAGAGAGGTCTAGAATTTCTGGTGGTATTTGGCCAGATAAAGAAGTTTCAGAGAGGTTCAAGTATGATAAACTTGGAAGCTTGATGATTTCTGGTGGGATTTCAGAGGAATTGAAGTCATTAAAAGCAAGATTAAGCCACTCAAGATGGATAAGTTTGAAAAGGCTACTACTAGAGTTGATAGAACCAAAAAGGCAGCTATTGGAGAGGTCAAGCTTGATGACATGACCAGTGTTCTTATTGCAATAAACGCCGTCCCAAGAGCAGCAATCAATGTTACTGTCTTCTGGCTTCCACGATGCCACAGTAGGACGACAGTCAAATTTCCAAGCATTAAAATCACGACTGACGGGGCTCTCTTTGAATTGCAACAAAGCAGAGCGTTCATCATCGTGGCAGAGTGGCGGCATAGAAGAAGCAGTGAAGTTAGCAATTGCAAAATTAAAGAAAATGAAGGAAAAAACTAACTGTATGAATATTGTGGATAAGTATAGAAAGGAAAAAACCATAGTTTTCTCAGAAATAAAACTTGTTTAACTTTAGAGACGTGAAGAAACTTAAGGATTTTGGTTTGATTTTATAGGCAAATTGCAGCAGTTCTAAGATTATAGTCATCGGACTCTCTTATTATTATTATTTTTTTAAGTCAACAAAAGTTAGTCTTAATAATATTTATTATTTAATGTGACGCCGTAAAGTTTTACTATTATGTCACCATCGAAAACACGTTAATAGCAAAAGTGAGGATTAATTAATAGGCAGAGGGAAAAAACCGAAAATGAGTAAATGCAAACAATTGCATCAATACGGTGTCGGGCTGTTGGCTTTTTAATGCCAACTTTTTCTTTTCTTCACTTTTCACTTCACTTTAACACTCGTATGCATCCAGGAGTGTGGGAAGAAGTACATTGCTTTACATCCCTTTTTCAATACAAACCTACTCATAATAGTATTACATAACGGATTTCTGAATCTACACAATGCAATCAAGTGAATGCAATCTTGCAATCATTCATATTCTCCTTTCCACATAAAAGTACTCATAAAAATGATGCTCACAATTACATTCAGATTCATACCAGTATAGCAAAATCAACTTCTTTTAGATTTCCCAAATAGATGCTGTTGGTTATTTCAGTCAGTTTCAAAGCAAAACAAGAAATTAAAAACAGAAACAGAGGCGTGGCGGCTGTTTTATTTCAATATCCTCTCTTTTTGAATACTATGAGTTTCCTATAAACGTTATAAGGAGATCATCTTGTTACTTGGTATAAATTCTATGATTTTTTGTCACTGTTTTATCACTAAGAGCAAGATGAGATAATAAAAGATTTTCAGGAATCCAAGTGGTAAAAATAAATTTTGGTAGTAAACATAAAATCTAAAATAGGATAAAAGTTTATTGCGAACATAAAAGAAAATAAAGAAAGAGCACACGATATGCTACAAATCTTCAAAGAAAATTACAAACAGTTTCTTCTACGTCTCCTGTTTCTCCTCATTCTTTTTTACCATCCCAAATTTCTCAATCACCCCTCTTGAGTGTTGAACAAACAAATATTATTAGTTATAATAAATAACTTAATGATGATAATTTTTTATCACCAAATCCTTATTAGAAACCATTAGACCACTTAAAAAATGATAAATATTATTTTGATATGATATAAATCCTACGCACAATGGGTGAACAATGGTGAATTCCATCCCCAAACCGAGGTTTGTTAAGATAATTAAATAAATTTTAATGCTAACAAAGTCACAATAGTAGAAGTGACGATTTTTGGCACGATCAACTAATTAATCAGACACAAACACAAGACAAATTAATGAATTTGGATTTAATAAAATTGACATGATTTTAATTTAGATTAATTAAAAACTTTTCATTCGTATTATTGGACTCATTATTATTCATCATAAATTATTGTCAACAGACGATCAATTTCAGAGACTCAAGACTAGTAATTAGAAGTCTTTGCATGCTCTGTACATATGCCGTGTGAGAAAATTATTTCTCAGTTTCTAAGATAAGAATAACGAAAGAGAGATGTATTTTTGGACACTGTTCTAAGTCAACTAAAATTAAAATTGGCTATATATCATTATAATGGATGTTAAGATAATTTGAACTCATAAACATTGTTATCTTTATTTTTGTTCACAGAAATGACGGAATTGTTATTAGCATAGTTCTTCTAAAGTTCTCAAAATTTTCATTTAAAAAAAAAAAAAGGTTCCTACAATATACCCAAAAAAAAGACCCAAAAAAAAAACATTTTTTTAAAAATATAACATAAATAATAATGGTGAGAGTAATTTAGATCAATTCAAAATCGCTAATTTGGCGTCAGATTCATGTATTGATTGTATCATAAGTTACCATCTCTGTGTATGAGTATGGCATGACAGAGGCTCATAGAAACTCCAGACTAGTGAGGGTCTATCGTTACTGAAAAATGTATGAATGGCACGAATGCAACATTAATAAAATTTTGAACTGATGATTAAGCCATTATCTAACAAAAATTAAGTTCTGAAGAGGCAACGTCCCACCAAATACTACTACTACTAATAATAATTTTTTATTAAAAGTGTTATTAACAATCTATCTAAAAAAAAAAAATTCTTTAATAGGATCTATCGAACTTGTCCGGGCTTTATATTTCCTTTCAATTTCTATAATTTGTCATTTAACGGGTCAATAAATTAATTTGCTTCTTCTTTTCTCCTTTCCCCACTTGAATTTTCCTTCACGCAAGACGGGCAAGTTGAGCATTCTGCATACTCGAGGGTATGCCGTTTTCTTGGTGACTTTTGACTGCAACTCTAAAATTTTCCACAACAGCAAGTTGAATATTCTGGGCTTGCTCGAGGGCAATTGTCGTTGATGATGATATATTCTTGCCTAGCGAGAGGAGTCTGAAAATAATCAATTCTTCGTTAAAAGTCATTCCATCGATAATTGAACATCTCTTTGAATATATGTTACCATTAAAATGATATAGTCCACCCGAGAGTTACTGTCACTCTTCTTTGCAAACTACGCAATCGTCGGTTGAGTGACAACACCACCTCAACTTAATTATCCTCATGGTCAGGAATTCGAGTTTTACTCCTTTAGATTTCTTGGCTGAGCTACTAACACACCAATTCGTAATCAGCTTTAGCTGATGGTTTCTGAGATCAGCTCCAATTAATGCACCTAAAATATAACAAAATCTCACGTTATCAATCCAAAATTCCATGATTTCATGCAAAATCATTCTCGAAGTTAAAATTAGGTGTCAAATCTCAAGAGAACACTGAATCTCCTGTCCGATGTCCTTGCGTTTTCTTAAACTATTAGTCATCAAAGTAGAGGTGACAATTTTTGACATGATGAGGAGTAGACCTAGGACTTTATATTACGTCGAGCTAACTAAAATTTTTATATTTTAAATTGAGTAAAAACATTCATAAGTAGAAAAATGTATATCAAATACAGGAGACACGAAAAACCCCATAATTAAGCACTCTAAACAAAAATAATTATAGAAAAAAGTAAAAAAAAAGATAATTTAAATATAAAAACATTGTTTTTAATTATAGAATCTAACATTGCAACTTGTAATAACATGGAATTATATAAGAATTAACAAATCATTTAAGAATTTCAACTAAAAATAAGTCAACATATGGATTACAATCGATTAAAAATTGGAAGTAGAAATTTTATGTTTAAAAAGTACTTAATCACCAGGCTTCGATAAACTAAACAATAAAATTTATTCATATTTTAAAATTATGAAAATATTAATAGTAAAACGTTTCAATAATAAACAAAATTGGACCTAAGAAAAAGGCATTTGAGTGTCGTTATTTCTTTGCTAGGCACTCTGACTCTCTTTAAAAAAGCTAGATGCTAATGATTCTTCTATTAATAATTATTAAAAAATACTCAAATTTTATTTTTTAACATGTTATCTTAATGAATATAACTAACAAATAAAACATCCAACATAAAAAATTTATGCAAACGTTGATAATTGTTATTATATATCTATTTTTAAAGCACTTCTTGTTGAAAATAATAGCATACTAGTATACTATCTTGAGGGCATATTTTGAGTGGGATCTACTTAACGAAAGTGAAATATTTTGAATGGTTCAGATTTTACTTTGTGAACACTTTGAAATGATATATTTATTTACTGAAAATAATGCTACGGTGAATGAGAAATTGACTTTCAAAATACACCCTTGAAGTTGAAAATTTGAAAGGAAACAATATTTACCCCATAAGGAAAAAATAAGCTAAAGGCTTTGTGTTTATATATGGATATTTATCCATACATGGGTAAGAATTTTAAGGCTAGAGACTTGCTCTATATGCATGTATGTAGGGGGGTGCGAGTCCAAGACTAATTTGGCTGAACTCATTTGTGCCCGCGCGCCTTGCGTACACGAATGTTGGCCTAACTTCACCTGGGCCCGCATAGCCAGGAGCATTAAAATAAAGTAAAAGGATAGAACCAGCTCCCGTATTTGTTGCACTAGCTATCAAATTTCCATATTATAGTAATTATTGACCAAAAACATAATCTTTTATTTAAATGTTGAAAAAGACTTGAATGTTCTCATCGTAAAATAAGCTTCATAAACAATCATAATATTTATGAAGTATTTATAACTAAGAATGAGTGCTACTACTTAACTAGTAAAATCTCCTGAACTAATTTGAAGGTTCAATCCTATTCACATCGATAAAGAGTGGGTATTTGTTTAAATTTTGTTGTATTGAATTTTGACCTTTCAATACTTCTACCTAGCTATTATGATTTGAACAAGTTTACGATGTTAGTGATTAAATAGTACATTTTCCAGAGTTTGGCTATAAAAGGAGGATGCTCCTCTTCCTTTCTACATCCAAAATTTTCAATTCCTCTCCTTTATTTAGAAAGTGTTTTGAATAGTTTTAGTGAGTGAGAGATTAAGTGTATTGAGTTTCTAGCTAGTGAGTCAAAATATTAGAATACTTGTAATATTCCTATTACTAGAAAAATATTTTCCTTCTGTCTTTACCCGTGAACATAGACTAAAAGTTGAACCACGTAATTTCTAGTGTTTTTGTGTGATTATGGCCATATTCAGATAGGAAATGAAGAGGCGTCTAAGATTTTAGGCATTGGAAATATTTGCTTGGAAACCAGTGTTGGCTATAAGCTACTCCTTAAGGACGTTAGACATGTATTAGATATTTGCCTTAATTTTATCTCTATACAAAAACTTGATGATGATTAGTTATACTAACCAATTTAGTGAAAGGAAATGAAAACTTACCAAAGGCTCTCTAGTGCTAGCTAAAGGAAAGAAAATGAACACTCTCTATGTAATAGAAGCAAGATCAAGAAAGAAGATGTGAATGTGGCTGTAAAAGATTCTAATGTTAAGACATGGCATCAAAGGCTTGGTAATATTGATGCCAAAGTGTTAAAAACGTTTTCCAAAAAATGATTTCTACCAAGCTTTATAGGTATATCCTTTAAGATTTGTGTACGTTGTTTAGCTAGAAAGACACATAGAGTAGCTTTTAAAAAAAATCTCTATCTAGAAAGTCACAAATCCATCAAAAAATGAAAAGAAAAAAAATAAAATAATAGTGCACAATAGCCAAAGTTTAGCTATAAAAGAATGCTCCTCCTTATTTCTACTTCTAAAATTTTGAGTTTCTCTCCTTCATTTAAAGAGTGTTTTGAAGGGTTTAGTGAGTGAGAGATTGGCTGTACTACGTTCTAGATAGTGAGCTAAAATATTACAATACTTGTAATCCTTATATCAATAGTAAAATATTTTCCTTTAGTCTTCACCCGCAGATGTAGGCTAAAATCGAACCACGTAATTTTTGATGTTCCTATATGATTCTATTATCTCATTATTTATTAATTTTACTTTAACTGCACGTCTACTTCACCCATCAATTTCCCAACATAACTGTAGCCTTTTCAACCTTGTCCATCTTGAGTGGCTTAATCTTGCTCATGCAACTTCAATAGTTTTGAAATCCCAACATAAATTATCAACTTGTCAAGATTATCTTATCAAGAACTCACTCATTCTTCTTTCTCTAGTCAAATACCATCAAAAATTCCAGAGCTCTCCATCATGGTGTCCTTTCATTTATCATACAATGATAATCCTAAACTCAAGGAGCCAAGTCTTGGAAATCTAGTTGAGAAGCTAATAAACCTCAAAAAGCTTGCTCTTGATGGTGTGACAATTTCTTCTCTAATACCTTATAGCCTGGCAAATTTATCTTTTTTGACTTTTTTATCTCTCTCTAGCTGTAAATTGCGAGGTAACTAAATTCTCACTTCGCTTGAATTTATCCTTAATATATGTGACAATATCTGTATTTCATTGATTTTTTCTTCTTTTTCTTTCAAATTCATAGGGAGAATTCCATCTTCACTCGGTAATCTAACAAAGCTCATCCATTTAGACCTTTCATCTATTAAATTATTGGGTGAGTTGCCTACCTCCATTGGATATCTTAATTCTTTGAAAGAACTTAACATTTCAACTAATGAATTATCAAATGAGTTGCCAACTTCAATTGGAAATCTAGCTTCTTTATAAGAAATACTCTTTCAATTTAATAGATTTTCTCGTGAGTTGCCTTGGTCTCTAGGAAATTTTAGTTCTTTGAAAATATTGCGTGTGGAACCATGTAAATTTTGGGGCAAAATTCCACTTTCATTAGGTAATTGAACCCCACTTTATTGGTTGTCTCTTGCATTTAATGATTCTTCGAGCGACTTACTTGATTCTATTGGTAACCTTAGATCATTGGAAATATTGCATTTATTTAAATGTAATTTTTCAAGTCAAATTCTATCCTCACTTAGTAACTTTACCCAACCTAGTTCCCTTGACTTTTCTCACAATAGTTTTAGTGGCACAATAGATCTAGATATGTTTCTCGTTAATCTTAAACACTTACGAGAGCTATTAATTTCTCTCATCGAACATGCTGTCATTGTTTACCAAAGCCACTTCTAATACCACTTCATAGAATTTTTTGTCTATAGGACTGCGTTCATGCAACCTCACTAAAATTCTAAAATTCTTGGAAAACTAACATCATTTGGTGTTGCTTGACCTTTCCTCTAATAAAATACATGGGAAAACACCTAAATGGTCGGTAGCGCCAAGTATGCAGAATTTCAGCTATTGAACCTTTCCCATAACTTTTTAATGGGGTTTGATCAAAATCCTATTGTTTTTCCATGGAGTTATTGTTGGGAAATTTATTGGGTAAAGCGGACACACAACTAAAGTAAAATTGAGAAATAATGAGACAACAAAATCACATAAGACACTAAAAATTATATGGTTATGCTTTTAGCCTACGTCTACGGGCGAAGACAGAAGGAAATAATTTTACTAGTGAATAGGAATTACAAAATATTATGTTATTTTAGCTTGCTTCCTAAAATCCCAATACACCCAAACTCTTAAATCACTAATCATTCAAGAGTTTTTTAACTCTTTAAAATACTCTCTAAATAAAGAAAAGAGACTGAAGAGTTCAATGCAGAAAATGAAGAAATACCGCTTCTTTATATAGGCAAAATTGGGTTACTATGTACTATTATTTTATTTATTTTTCCTTTCCTTTTTTGGCCGGAATTTTCTTTTTTCTTCTTCCTTTTATCTTTTTCTATTTAAACATGAAAGCAATTTTCTTGTTTCAAAATTGGTATATCCCCACATTCTAGAAGGTGGTGCCCACATGCCATTTTTTTTTCATTCTCCTACTTAGAGATTAGATTGAGAAGTAATCAATCTCCACATTATCCTTTCTACTTTGCCGTTGTCGTGTTGCTTACGTCTTCGTTAGGCCACAAGAGGATTTACTCCATAAAAACTTATGAGTATTGGTCGACTTAGTTAAAGCATCTGTTAGGTTTTCCTTAGTTAAAACATCATTGTTTAGTGTTAGAAAGTATATATTTATAAAGGAGAAATTCGTCATTTTATACTTCAAGTCTCACTAACATTGCTACTTTTATTTATTTAAGTATTTTGTTGTTTAATTATATGTATTTTATTATAATTATGTGTTTTGTGTATTTTAGGGGTATCACGATCGTTTCACAATGAATGAGTGGTCAGACAGCAAAACGGACGTCATATTTGGACTCAAAACGGTCAAAAACCTTAAGAAAAGCATTAAAGGAAAAATAGTACTGTTCATACATACGGTACTGTTCATGTTACTGTTCACGACACTATTTATATATACGGACCGATGATGTGGCAACTACCTATGACGTGGCAATATTTGATTGGACGAATTATGTGGAATTAACTACTCACGTGGCATTGACCGATAACATGACATTGACTGATCATGTGTCACAATCTTATTGGGCTAATTTCTTATGTACTGTGGATCGATGAAGTGGCAGCATCTCAGTGGAGCAAAAATCGTGTGTACAGTACATGTGCATACGTGGGATTATTTACTATTCAAATGTTGACTGTTGACTGTTGACTGTTGACTGATGACGTGGCACAATTCTGAGAGTTCGAACTATTTTTAATCCGATGGTCACGATTCACTAATGTATCTATAAAAAGTGGGCTCTCCCTCCCTAATTTGATACCTTTGAATTCATTTCTAAGCTTAGATTTTTATAATTCCTTATCTATCTTGTAGTTTCTTTATATTTTAGTAAAATTTCCTTTTTATCCCTAGTTAAAATATGAGTGACTATTTTTCTTTTAAGCTTGGGTTGAAGGTAAAGTCTCAACATATCTCATGGGCTTAATTTGATAAATTTACTTTTTCTTCCGTTCTGATATTTGTGGTTGTTTTGACTTTTCGTCGACAAATAATAATAGTCTTATCTAGATACCGCCCTGATTAAACCGGCACCCTAGTATAAGGTTATTATTATTTGGCACGATAAGCCCTTGGCACCACATTTATTGGAGCGTGGTTCATGAGGTGTGGAATCCCCCCTTATGATTTAATTTGTATTAATATGGAATATTTAGCCCATGGAGCATACTGATGCAGATCCGGATACCCAAGTGCTTTATTATAACAGTTTCAATTTTAATTATTCCCGCCATTTAAATTCACAATTTAGGATAAAGTTAACAATTATATTCACCCATTAAAAGAAAATTAATTATGCACCTAATTAAAATCAACCTCCTCGTGGGATCGACACTCGTCACTATTAATCTATTCTACAATAGATTCGTGCACTTGCGAGTTTAATAAAATTTGCACAACAATCATCCTTTCTGCTTCGCCGTTGTCATGTCACTCCCGTCTCCACTACTTCACGAATGAAGTGATACTAAACTCCTATATGCTTTATCCTGAAATGAAATGCTGGACTCCTTACAATATGTAAGACACTTTGACTGTCATAAAACATAGAAATTTTCTGTTGTTTGTGCTCGAGTTCCTCCAATAACCTTTGAATCCAAATAGCCTTTTGTAAGCTTGTGTAGCTGCTATGTATTATGCTTTTATTGTAGATAAAGCCACAACGGTCTACAATTTTGAAATCCATCTTATAGCTCCTCCTACAAGTGTAAACACATAGCCAGTAGTAGATTTCTTTTTATCAAGATCTCCTGTAAAATCTGAATCCATATATCCCCTGACAGGAAACTCTGATCCTCCATAACCTAACGCAATATTTGAGGTTCCTCTGATGTACTTTAAAATTCTTTTCACAGCTTTCTAATGTTCTTCATTAGGATTCGCCATGTATTGACTGACTGCTCTCACTGCTTGTGTAATGTCTGGTCTTGTGCATAATATAGCGAACATCAAACTTTCCACTGCTGATGTATATGGTACTCAAGACATCTATTTCCTCTCTACTTGATTGCTAGGACATATACTTGATGATAATTTGAAATTAATAGGAAGTAGGGTAAAAATTAACTTACAATCATGAATGTTGAAGCGTCGCAAGATTTTCTTGAAGTAATTCTTTTGAGAAAGCCAAATCTTCCTATTATCTCTCTCTCAGTAAATTTGCATCACTAAAATCTTATTTGCTAGTCCAAAGTCCTTCATTTCAAACTCCTTAGCCAACTATGCCTTTAATTCTTAGACTTGATCTTTGTTAGGGCCTGCTACCAACATGTCATCCATATACAACAACAAAATAATGAAATCACTATCTTCAAACCTCTTGTAATACGCACAATGGTCTGAACTGAGTTTGTTGTATCCAAGGCTTATAATGAAAGAATCAAATCTCTTATACCAATACCTCGGCACCTGTTTGAGACCGTATAGAGATTTGTTCAACCTGCAAACCAAGTTCTCCTTTCCCTTTTCAGCAAAACTTTCTGGGTGGAGCATATAAATTTCTTCTTCAAGTTCTCCATGAAGAAATGTAGTTTTCACATCTAATTGTTCTAGATGTAGGTTAAATATAATATACATTGCCAAACCACTCTGATTGTTGTGAGTTAAACCACGAGAAAAAATATTTTATTGAAATCAATACGTTCTTTCTGAGCATATTCTTGTACCACTAATCTTGCATGATACCGTTTCACTTCATTATTGTCATTATAGTTAATCTTGTAGACCCATTTGTTTTCGATGGCTTTGCTTCCACGTAGTAGTGGTGCAAGTTCCCATGTCTTGTTCTTGTGTAGAGCTTTAATTTCTCTTGCATTGTTGTCATTCGCAAAGCAATATCTGAGCTATTTAAAGCTTCATGGAAAGTTGATGGCTCTCTATCCTCTATTAAAAGACAGTATGCAACATTGACCTTTGTGACATAATTAGAGTGCCACATTGGTGATCGTCTCTCCCGAGTTGACTGATGAACTTTTGGAATCTTGGACTCAACTAAATCTTATTCCTCATGTTCTGATGTTACTTTAGGAGAATTTGATTTTTCTGAATTATTTATCACATATATTGGCAATACTCAGACTTTTCTTTTATAGTGCTTTCATCCACATCTCTATCGAAGTTTTTAATCCAATTGCAGTTGATGGAGACCTATTAACCACATAATAGGTAGTTTTGGCTGCATCTGTCCAAAATGAGTTAGGTAAACTAACAGTTCTTAACATAGATTTTATTCTTTCTGTAAAAATTCTATTCATCTACTCTTCTACCCCATTTTATTGAGGAGTGTATGCCACCATGAACTGTCTCTAAATACCTTCTTGCTTATAGAAAATAATAAAATCACCGTCTGTATACTCTTCACTATTATCTGTCCTTAAATACTTTATCCTTTTTCCAGATTCAAGTTCTACTCGCGTTTTGTATTGCTTGAATGCTGCAAATACATCTGACTTTTTCTTGATTGGATAGGCCCAACATCTTCTGGAATAATCATCTATAAAAGTCACCAAGTACTTTGCTCCTCCAATGGATATATCCGGTGATTCCCAAATATCAGAATGGATTAAGTGTAGAATACATTTATTTCTAGTAACAGGTCTACTAAACTTTAATCTATATTGCTTAATTGTAACACAATGTCGCAAAATGATAAACTTACCGATTTGAGCTTTGGAAGTAGTTTTCAATTAGAGAGAATCTTCAAACCCTATTCTAACATGTGGCTGAGTTTGAGGTGCCACATTGTTGTTAAATTTTCTCCATTTGATGCGACACATGCATCAGCTTCCTGTAGTGTTTTCCTTTCAAGCATGAATAAATTAACATTAATCTTTTTTGCCTTCATAATCTCATTTTCAAGATGAGTTTTGCACCCATGACTATATATTTATCCTAAAGATAATAGTTTTTTCTTCAGACCTTTGACATGTCATACCTTCTCAATTATGTGAATTGTATCATTGAACATTTTGATTTTGACAGTACTAGTACTAGTTATCTTCAAGGCACGATCATCTCCCATGTATATAGATCCTCCAGAGATAGGTTGTCATATGCCAGGTAACTTCTGAATCTATGAGTCAAACATTAAATAGTCATTTTCTACCTTTTGTAACTGTTATTGCCTGGCTGTAGAGAATTTCGCCATCATCTGAGGTACTTGCTACATACCCCTGAGCATTTGATGACTCAGGGTCTTTGCCCTTTCTTCTTTTCTAGTTACTCTAACACTCTTTTTTGACATGCCCTTTCTTGCCATAGTTGTAATACTTGACATTCTTGTTACTTCTCGATTTTGATCTACCATGATTTTAACTCCTACTGGTGCCTCATTTCGTTGATCTTCGTTTTGTCATTAATAATGCTTCTGCCTATTGCGAACTTACTTGTCTATCTTCATTACTTTTTTAGCCTGCTCTTCTCATTTCATACGGAGGCTGCAATATCATCGAAGACTAGATTATCCGCCTGGTTGTTGTTTATCAGATTAATGATAAATTGATCATACGAATCTGATAGACTGAAGTAGAAGTTTCGCATGTTTATTTTCTTCTATTTTATAACTCAGTGTTGTGAATTGTGAAAATAAAGTTTTTAAAGTATTAATATAGTCGGTCACCATTATAGATTTTGTCATTCGAAGAGTATAAAATCTCCTCTTCAAGAAGATTTTATTGTGTAGTGACTTGGCCTCATATAGTTTTGTGAGAGTATCCCAAATTTCCTTTGCTGTCTTTTTCTCTGGCATACTAGATAATACCTTATCTACAAGTGCCAAGTGTAGATCAGCAATTGCATTGCCATCTATATCGTTCTATTTGTCATCAGTAATTTCTGTAGGTTTTTCCTCAATTGCTGCCAAGCAATTATTTTTCTACAAAATTTCCCCATCTTCATTTTCTATAACAAAAAATTATTTTTATTGAACTTCTCAATTTTAAAATTTGTTGCCATTTTGTTACCGCATATAAGCTAGTATAGCTTCTTGAATAGTTGTGTATATGTGAAAATGCACACCAGAGAAGTTCCTAAGAAAGAATGGAGGGGTCATAAATGGTCCCACTTAAAATTCAGACTCCTTAGGGTCTTATCGCCTTTGTGACAGAACTTTCCTAGATATGTACAAAATCACACAATTGCTCTACTCACACCATTATTCCCTATTTCACGTAAATAGTAACCATATACGTTAACAATAACTGTATATGTGAATAGTAAATGTATACGTGTACAATAATTATATATGTGAATAGATTGGTGAAGCAAGCACACAATTAAAATAAAATTAAGAAATAATGAGACAACATAGTCACACAGGATGCCAGAAATTACGTGGTTCGACTTTTAACCTATATCCACTAGCGAAGACAGAAGGAAATAATTGTACAAGTGAAAAGGAATTACAAAATATTGTGGTGTTTTAGCTCACTTCTTAAAACCCAAATACACCCAAATTCTCAAATCACTAATCACTCAAGAGTTTATTAAACTCTTTAAAAACTCTCTAAATAAAGAAAAGAGACTGATGAATTGAATGCAGAAAATGAAGAAATGCTGCTCTTTTATATATGTAAAATTGGGTTACTGTGCACTGCTATTTTATTTATTTTTCCTTTCTCTTTTCGACCCGACATTTCCTTTTTTCTTCTTCTTTTTATTTTTTTCTATTCAAAGACGGAAACAATTTTCTTACTTCAAAATTGGTGCAGCCCCACCTTCTAGAAGGTGGCGCCTGCATGCTTTTTTTTTTTTTTTTTTTCAGTTATGATGGCTTTTCATTCGATCTTAGCTCTAACCCTCTACAAGGACCACTTCCAGTTCCAACCAAGAACACCGTGAACTATCTAGTTTCAAATAACAACCTAACTCGGGAAATTCCATCTTGGATGTGCAATTTGACCATTCTTGAAAGCCTTGATTTGTCTTACAATAAATATATTTGTCTTATAAGATTTGTCTTACACAAAGAATCTTTTAAAGAATCTTCCAGTAATCCCCTGGTAATATTAAATCTACAGCACAATAGATTTTCTGGAAGCATTCCGCAAACCTTCTTGAACGGAAAGTTTTTGAGAATGATTGACTTATGCGATAATCTATTACAAGGAAGAATTCCGAGATCTTTGGCCAATTGCTCAAGTTTAGAATTTCTTGATCTTGGGAATAACCAAACTAGTGATACTATCCCTTCTTGGTTAGGATCTCTTCCATACTTGAACGTGCTCATCCTAAAATCTAACAAATTACATGGCGAGATAACGGAATCCAGAACTCAATGTGGATTCCCTGAACTCCGTATTATTGACCTCTTTAAAAATGTATTTACTGGAAAGCTTCCATCCAAATATTTCGAATATTGGAATGCTATGCAAGTTGTCAATGCAAGTAATCTAACATATATGCGAGGTTTCATTGCTCCATTCACAATAATTTTTCCCATTGGGTTTGAGGGCACTTATGATTATTCATTGACAATAAGCGACAAAGGCTAAATGATGTCGTATGGCAATATCCCAAATATTCTCTCCAGCATTATCCTCTCAAGCAATAGATTTGATGGGGAGATTCCAACATCCATTTCCAATTTAAAGGGACTGCAAATTCTCAGCCTCGCCAACAACAGTCTCCATGGCCATATTCCATCACGTTTGGGCAACCTAGCAGATTTGGAATCATTGGATCTCTCAAATAATTTTCTTTCAGGACAGATTCCTCAACAACTGGTTGATCTCACATTCCCTGGATTCTTTAATGTGTCACAAACAATCTCACTGGACCGTACCACAACCAAACCAATTTCCTACATTTGACAATAGTTCATTCGATGGGAACTCGGGATTGTGTGGAAGGCCTTTGTCCAAACAGTGTGAGACTTCCGAAGCTCCAACAAATGAAGATCTTATTAAAGGCTCAGAGGAGTCACTGTTTCCAGGCGCATCTGATTGGAAAATTATTCTGATAGGCTATGTGGGTGGACTCATTGTCGGAGCGGTTCTCGGGCTCAACTTCAGCACAAGAATCCTTGAATGGTTTTTGAAGAAATTTGGGATGCAGTCAAAAAGGAGAAGGAGAATGAGGGGGCAAACGAACAGAATGTGACCATAAAGTTATGTTTAATTCTCTTTTATTGTATTCATTATTGTGTTCATGCATTGCATTTGCATTTTGTTTCTGTTGTGTGTCTCCTGTGAGGTGTATGTATACATCCTATCAGTTATTTGAGTCAGTTTTTATCTTAAATATTAAAAAGGAAAAGAAATAGACAGAGAAGAGCAGAGAAGAAAATTGCCTAGGCAATCCTTTCAAAGTCCTTTGCTTCTTATTTCAAAGGAGAATAACAGATGATCTGGGTCCATTCTCAAAACTATTTTTCTTTATTTTGAGTCCCAAATAATTTTTTTAGTAACTCATTCTATTTTTGGTGTTAAAATAGTACAAGGTAAAAAGCCACGTTGTTTTATTGGGAACCAAATGAGATGCTAATCCTCGTTGTAAAATTTAAAAACAGAAACAGAGGAGTGCCTGCTGTTTTATTTCAATATCCTCTGTTTTCTATTACTTTGTGTTTCTAAGAACATTATAAGGTGACATAATCTGTAACGATCTCTCCAGATTCTCTTTCAAATACTCAGCCCCAAGGCAAGATTGCTGACCGTCCCCTTAACTGTCACCAAATCCTTTTCTTTATCAAATGACACCTGAATCACCCACTGCAAACAAACGAACATTGTTACTTATATTAAATAATATATTTAAAAATCCCGGAAACGACACCATTGCTGTAACGCTTAATGAACTTAATAATGATAATCTAAGTTCTCACTTTTGATCTTGGAGACAATCTTTTGAATCTTCGTCACGCAAACCTTGCTGTGAAGCCTCAGCTTCAAAACAGCTGTCGTCACTGGCGCCTGTGTAATGTAACATAATAAAACGCATTAGTTAATTAATTGATTAACTACACATTATTCAACTACCATAAAACACAAAACCAAGATAATTATTTAATAACAAAGATAATTATTAATTAAATCGCAAAAGAAAAATGTTTTACCTTCCGCATGTGAAGATCAGCAGCAGCTGGGCCGTAGATAAGCTGTTTGCTTCTGCATCCTCAGCAACCGTACTTCTTTACTGTTACCATATTATCATTTTTACCCTTATATGTCAAAACTTTCATTGAAAGTTTCATTTATCCATAATATAGTCCTTTAATTTCCATTGGATCTAACTTTTTATGGATAAAATATTATTTCCATGTGGTATCAGCTCAAAATTCAAATAAATCTTACGTACAACAAGCGGAAAATGGTGAATTCCCTTCCTTTGCCGAGGTGTTTATTAATTTATTAAAAAAAATAGTGAAAAATAGATGATAATTAAATAAATTTTTATGCTAACAAAAATTAAGCAGGAGGATTTAAGTAAAAGAAAAGGATAGAACCAGTTCTCCCTATTCGTTGCACTGGCTGTCAAATTTCCATATTATAGTAATTATTGGCCAAAAACATAAATTTTTATTTAAATTGTTAAAAAGACTTGAATTTTCTCATCGTAAAATAAGTTCCAATAAAACAATCATAATGTCTATGGAGCATTTATATATAACTAAGAATGACTGCTATTACTTAAGTAGTATAATCTCTTGAACTAATTTCAAGATTCAATCCTGCTTACATGAGTGAGGACAGCGTATTTGTTTAAATTTTATTGTATTGAATTTCACCCCTTCAATACTTCTACCTAGTTATTACGGTTTCAACAAGTTTACCATGTTAGTAATCAAACAGTACACTTTCTAAACTAATTAAAATAGTACCTAGTTAGCTTATTAAATAATGGATTAATGGAATTTTCATTAACGGGATTTTGAATATTCTGAATATTCCGGATACTCGAGGCCACTTGTCATTGATGTTGATATATTCTTGTCTAATGATTTAAATTTTCCTTCACGGCAGGTGCATCCTTCAATACTTTGCATATTTAGGGCATTTGTCAAAGCGTCTGATAAGTTCTTGTAATTGTAATCTGAAAATTTTAATCCTCGTTCGGCAAAATATATGTAATTGGCAGAGTGATGAGGAAACTGAAGCGATGAACAAGATTACTTGGAAATCAATCAAGACTCCAATTTTGAATGTGAATATTCAATGTAGATTATTCTAAGCCCTTTAAGTCCTCCAGGAAAAGAATTTTTCGGTCAGTGGAAGAGAAATGTATGGACTCGGTTCAAGTCAAGAAAAGTTGTGAGACCAATTTTCTACCCATGACAATCATATAGAACTAATTCATTCAAAGTTGCTTAAAAATATCTTCCACATGCGGTATAAGCAATTCCCTTAATTTACATATCTCTTTTGCATTTTTTATATATATTATGTGTCTAGAGATTTAATTGGCTCCTTCAAAAAATCTTTAAACCTCATTTCTTAACAATAGTTTCTTGACAAAATAATAAAATAAAATATAGGGGAAAGTACATCAACATCATAAAGTTCGTTCAAATGAACACACAAATTCTTTTACCATTCAATATTATTAATTGGAAAAGCTTAATTGCAATGCAAATAAATAAATAAAAGAGGTAGAGTAACATTGAGGAAGAGGTGGTGGGCGAGATTGAGGAACTGAGAATTTCATATCGAAGAGTGCTGAGATTATCCTAATGTGGGGCATAGCAGATTACAATATGGCCTCTATTGTTAAATATCATAATGAAATCCATGGATATTAAACAATCTCTTTCTTAAAAAATTCAATGTTCAAAATTAGTGCAATTGACATGTATGCATTCAAAATTGGAGAAGCAAATTTGAAGACAAATTGCTAAGGTAGGCACTTAATCTTTGTTGACAATTTTGTTAGAGTTGGTACAATAGTGCACCCCATTTTTCTTATAAAGAGAAGGCAATTCTTCATTTATTATTCATTCCAATTGAGAGAGCTGAGAGCAATTGCAAGTGAAGTAATTTGTGAGTTTTGAGAGAGCTTCCACTAGAGTGTTCCAATGAAAGTCCAACTGGGTGTATTGAGGTTATAGGTTTTGAGAGCTTTGTCCAATTTTGTAAATTCCCATTTGTTAGTAAAATTATCTACCAGTTTTTCACTGTGGACGTTGGCTTTACATAGAACCACGTAAATTATTGTATTCTATTTTCTTTGCATTTATTTGTCACCTTTATATTTCTCTAAAAGTCACAATCACTATAATTTGCTAATTGCTCAACCCACATTTCCACAACAATTGGTATCAGAGTAGAAGGTTCATGCTTGGGGCGTATTATATTGTTCATAGATTCAATACTATTTTATTGATATGATGGAGATGACCATATATATTTGGGAGATAATATATAGTAAGTAGTGTGTATTTTTGCAGGTTTAAGAAAATTCTATCAATAAGACAATAAGAACTTGAGAAGTCTAGGTTTTACGTGGGACCATTGTGACCCCTCTATTCTCTTGGAAACTTTCGTGGTGCATTTCACGTGAAATAATTATCATAGAGGCTATTTTTCAAGTGTAAATAGTCATTGAAGGCATTGATCATTTGAATTAAGAAGGATGCAAAGGCATTGTCTTCGTCTTTAACAACGAGGACTACTATGACAAATGCAAAGTTTGAAATAAAGAAATTCAGTTGTACCAATAATTTTAGTATGTGGCAATGTGAAGTGTTGGATGTCTTATGTCAGTAAAAATTAGATCTCACTCTTGAAGAAAAGCCTGACATAATGGATAACAAAGAGTGGATAAAGATCAATAAACAATTGTATGGACTATTCGCCTTTGTGTTGCCAAAGATAAAAAATACTCTATCATAAGGGAGACATCAACAAATAAATTATGGGAGACACTGGAAGAAAAGTACATGAAGAAAAGCCTTGAAAATAGGCTTTATATGAAAAAAAAACTTTACCGATTCATGTATACACCTGGCATGTTGATGAATGACCATGTGAACTCATTCAACAAGATATTGACAGATTCGCTAAATCTAGATGAGAAATTCAAGGATGAAGATAAAGCATTGTTGTTGTTGAATTCCTTTCCTAATCAATATAATCATCTTATCACCACTTTGCATTATCGGAAGGACAATATTACATCCCCTAAACCCTAAACCCTAAACCCTAAATCGTAAACCCTAAACCAGCAAGAGATCGTTCACAAAGTCACAAACTTGGAAAAAGAAGTAAGTCTAAAAGGGGGCTTGCCAAGGATGAATGTGTTTTTTATCGTGAGAATGGAAATTAGAAAAGGAATTATCCTAAGTTACAAAAGGGCAAGGCTAATTCTGATACATGTGTAGCATAACATGATAAGGAGTCAAACTTTAGTTGGTTGGCATGATGTTGACATGTCACTCAGATGAGTGGATTTTGAATTCAAGTTGTACTTATCACATGTGTCCTAACAAGGGCTGGTTTTCTATCTTTAAAGGAGCTGGTTGTTAGAGTTGTTTTTATGGGCAATGATAAATGCTTGTAAAACAACATGCATAGGTATAATCCAATTAAAGAATCATAATAGCTCAATCTAAGTCTTGACCAATGTTTGTTATGTACCATGTCTGAAGAAAAATTTTATCTTATTAGGAGTCTTAAAATCTAAAGGGCTCACAAGCACTTTGAGATATGAATTTTTAATAGGAGGTGGGGTATTCACGGTGATAAAAGACACAAGAAAAAATAACTTATACTATTTCTAAGTATAGTTATTGAATCAATATCAGTAGTTTCTAGAAAAGCACAGATTCAGAAACAACTAAGTTGTGGCATATGCATTTGGGACACCTTGTAAAAAAACATTGTAGACTTTAGTAAAACAAGGCTTATTGAGAAGTAAAAATTCTTGCAAATTAGAATTTTGTTAATATTGTGTTTTGGGCAAGTAGATAAGGTTAAAGTTTGGTTTAACAATTCACGATATAAAAAGAATTATGGACTATGTTTACACTAACGTGTGGGGACCAATCACAATAGCTTCTTTGGGAGATATGCACTATTTTATTACTTTTATTAATGGTTATTCAAGAAAAGTGTGAGTGTAGTTGATAAAAACAAAAAATGAAGTTTTAGGCATATTTCTGAAATGAAAAAAGATGGTTAAGACTTAGACTAGTCGAAAGGTCAAAAAACTTCGCTCAAACACTAGTGGTTAGTATAAAAATGATTCATTTCTACAAATATGCCGAGATAGGAGTATTGTGCGACACTTCACTGATTAAGATATACCACAACAAAATGGGGTTGTAGAATGCATGAACCAGATTATACTAGAGAAAGTTTGGTATATGCTATTCAATATGGATTAGGTAAAGAATTTTGAGCTGAGGCGGTTGTATATGCTCGCCATCTGATCAACCATTTACCATCAGCTACAATTGATGGCAAAACACCCATGGAAATATGGACTGGTAAACCTACTATTAATTATGATTCCTTATATTTTTTTTGTTTCACTACTTATCATTGCGTAAAAGAATTTAAGTTAGACTCACGAGCAAAGAAAGCATTGTTCATTGATATAATTAGTGGAGTAAAAGGATATTGTCTCTGGTGTCTTATTATAAAGAAGATTATTTCTAGTAGAGATGTGACTTTTGACGAATCAACCCTATTGAATTAAAAAGATTCTAAAAAAGATGACAAGACCAGTAGTACTTCACATCAGTTGAAGGTTAAAAAGGTTATAGATGATCCAACTTGTATTCGAGAGACAGATATTGATGGAGAAAAGGTTCTGACCCTTTAAACCTTTATAGCAATAAGATTCAATTGCATATAAAAGGCCATAAAGGGAGATTTGCATGCCTGCTCGCTTTATTGATATAGTGGCTTATGAACATCTAATTGTAGATTATGACGTTCCTTCCACTTACAAAGAAGCAATAACTAGCCCTAAAAATGTATAATGGAAGCTAAAAATAGATAAAGAAATGCAGTCTCTTAATAAAAATAGAACTTGGAAGCTAGTTGCACTGCCCGAGGAAAAGAAGGCAATTGAATACAAATGGGTATATGCAAAGAAATAATGATTTCTTGATAAGAATAAAATTCAATACAAGGCTAGATTGGTAGCAAAAGATTATGCTCAGAAGGAAGGATTAGACTACAATGAGGTATTTTCTTCTGTTGTGATACACTCGTCTATTTAAATTTTGGTAGCCATGTTATATAATTTGATCTTAAATTAATTCAACTTGATGTAAAAATTACATTTTTACACTGTGATTTAGAAGAAAAAATCTATATGACTCAGCCAGATGAATTCACAATTATCAAAAAAGAAAATTGGGTTTATAAATTGACAAAGTCATTTTATAAATTGAAATAATCTCCAAGACAATGGTACAAGCGATTTAATCCGTTTATGAAAGGGCAAAGGTACACAAGAAATAAATTTAATCATTGTGTTTATTTTGACAAGCTATAACATGAATCTTTCATATATTTTCTCTTATATGTTGGTGATATGCTAATAACGTCTAAGAGTAAAAATGAGATTGAAAAATTAAAGATGCAACTCAATCAGGAGTTTGAGATAAAGGATTTAGGTGAAGCTAAGAAGATTCTTAGCATGGAGATATGCAGAGATAGAGCTCATGGCAAAGTCAGCTTGTCTCAAAAGTATATTTTAGAAAAGGTCCTACAATAGTTTGGGATGATTAAGTAGATAAAACCTATGAGTACCTTATTGACTTCTCATTTTAAGCTTTCTGTACAATTATCTCCTTCAATAGATGTGAAATGAGAATACATGTTACAGGTTTTGTATTCAAATGAGTGAATAGCTTGATGTATGCAATGATGTGTATAAGGCCTGACATTTCAGATGTAATTGGTATAGTAAGCAGGTATATGTATAATCCTGGTAAGGGACATTGGTAAGCTATGAAATGGATTCTATGGTACATTTAAAAGACCATAAATATTGGTTTACTGTTTAAACAAGATGATACACTTGGTCAAGGTATGATCGGGTACATCGATTCTGATTATAGTGGTGATTTGGATAAACGACGATCAACCTCTAGATATGTATTTACTTCTGCTGAAGGATCAAACAGTTAGAAGTCTACATTACAGTATACTGTTACTTTGTTGACCACAGAGGTTGAATATAGAGCAATTATAGAGGCTGGTAAAGAGGTTATTTGGTTACAAGGCATACTTGAAAATTTAGGATTCGTAAAGGAGGATATTAATATGTACTGCGACAGTTAAAGTGCTATCCACTTAATAAAATACTAAGTTTATCATGTATATACAAAGCATATTGATGTATGATTTCACTTTGTATGGGAAATTATTGATGAAAGAAAGATTCTTCTATAAAAAATAAAGACTGCAGAGAATCCAGCAGATTTGTTAACCAAGGTAGTGACAGCGATCATGTTTGAGCATTGTTTAAACTTAATCAATATCTACAAGTTTGAAAATAATAAAAAAGACAGACACTAAAGGATGGTTTGTGCTGGAGTGTGAACCAAATACGCACAACTGAAATGTAGAATGTTTAACGACATGTATGAATGCCATATCATAGTCTCAATTGCTTTACAAGTAAACGATAAAGCTAAATCTAGCATACAGTAGCCTTAGTGAAGCATACATCAAGCATATGATTTAACTCATTATTCACAACTCAAAAGGACGAGGATTTTTGAGTTTTGAGACCATATAATGAGTCACACTGCTTGCAGGTGTATAAGGTTGTTACGAGTGGTTAGTTTTAGCAGGAAGACAAGAAGGGTAACAACTCAAAAAAGCCGAGTATATAAGACTGGTTCTGGAATTGTAGAGAAAGAGAAAGAGTATCTTTTGTGTTCTCAGTAATCATCATCTATCCTTTGTAAGCTTTGATCTCTTTGATAGTGAAAACTTAGTGCTCGGTTTCTCATTGGATATAGGCACTAATATTTGGTGTTGAACCATTTAAATATTATGCTTTTGCTTCTATTTTTGGTTTCAATTATTGTCTATCTCAATTCTTGTAGTGAGGTTCTTAGTGTTTTAAATCAGAATCAATTCTTAGAGTGATTATTGATTAGTTTACAAGGTTAATTTCACAACAAATTGACATCAGAGCCTCTTGGTTCTGATTCAAGTTTTAAGAAATGACCACCAAGGTGGATTTTAAGAAGTTCACTGGGCATAATGACTTTAACATATGAAAGATCAAGATAGAAGCCTTGTTAATCAACGAGGCCTTAGAGATGGCATTGAACCAATCTCAAAAGATGAAGATAAAGAAGGTTCATCTTCAACAACACTAGAACAAAAGGCCGAGATTGATAAAAGGGCTATAAGTCGTCATAAGTCATTATCAACAAACGATCAGGTTGCGCGGATAGAGACTAAAGACTAGACAGAAGTCTTCATATATCAATTTTCGGTGATAGCAAGCTCAATTTCAGTCAAGCTCGATTTCGTGTCAGAAAATTGTCTTTTACGTTTTTTAGATAGGAATGACGAGGAAGATATTTATATACGAACGCTGTTCTAAGTCAACGAAAGTTAAACTCGCCATATCATTAAAATGGATGTTAATATCGCTAATTTGGAGTCAAAGTCTTGCGTTCATTGTATTTGTATCGTAAATTACCACCCTCCCCCCCCCCCCACCCGGGGGTATGTCCAGGACGTGACAAAGGCTCATGGAACATTGACTCGAGACCAGTGAGAGTCTGTCTTTAATGAGTATCAATTTAGGGTCTTTGTCTTTGATAAATCTGCTTCATTTATTTGTTGGCCATCATTCTAGTTATTGAAAATGCTTTTAATAGGGGTTGGTTCAATATTTGGTTAGAGTCTGATTTCATGCTGGCAGTCCAACTCCTTCTCTTCATCCCCCCCTGGACCATTGGGTCACTATGAAGGCAATCTCGCTGCCCCAATTAAAACCTATTTCCCTATTCTTGTACTTGAGCTTTTCTTAAAACTGTTATTATTATTATTATTGTAATAGTCTTGAAATTATCATTGAAAAGAATATATTAATTTCCAGACACTATTAATTTTATTTTATGAATAAAGCTTTCATTTCACCATCACAACTATGTTACACTAGCATGGTTAAAAAAAAAAAAAATCGTACACTGACAATACAAAGAAAAAGAAAAACAAGTACTCATAATAAATAGTGCCAACCCTTCGAATATAAAAGCCTAATTACATTCAGTTTCTACGTCTCCTCTTTCTCCTTGTTTTTGGCTGCATGCCCAATTTCTCTAGAAACCAGCCGACTATTCCTGTGCTGAATTCGAACCCGAGAACCAATCCTACAACAATTCCACCTGCATAACCAGCCAGAACGATTTTCCAATCAGACAAGCCTAAAAACAGAACCTCCGAGCCTTCAATCTGATCTTCGTTTGCTGGAGCTTCAGAAGTCTCACATTCTTTGAGCAAAGGCTTTCCACACAATCCAGAGTTCCCATCAAATGAACTGCTGCCAAATGTAGGAAATTGGTTTGCTTGTGGAATGGGTCCCGTGAGAGTGTTGTGTGAGACGTTGAAGCATGCAAGGAATGTAAGTCCAGTTAACTGCTGTGGAATCTGTCCTGAAAATTTGTTGTTTGAGAGATCTAATGATTCCAAATTTGTTAGATTGCCCAAACATGATGGAATGGAGCCTTCGATGTTATTGTTGTCGAGGCTGAGAACTTAAGTCCCTTTAAATCGGCAATCGATGTTGGAATCTCCCCATCAAATCTATTGCTTGAGAAGATAACACCCGTAAGAATGTCTGGGATCCTGTCATATGTTATCATATGCCCTTTGTTGCTCATTGTTATTGAGTAGTCATAGAAGGGGAAGTATCTATAGAAGTCAAACGAAAAATACGAAGAGAGAAAATTTCGCATATATCTCAGTTGACTTGAATAGGCAAATTTCATGGCATTCCAACACTGAAAATATTTAGATGGAAGCTTACCTCTAAAGCTGTTGTTAGATAGGTCAACGATTCGAAGCTTTGAAAATCCACACTCCATTTCAGGTTCCTTTATTTCGCCATGAAAGTTGTTAAATCGTAAGATGAGAATATTTAGCTCTGAAAGAGTTCCCAGGCAAGTAGGAAAAGCATCACTGATTTGGTTATTCCCAAGATCAAGAACTTCTAACACTGTACAATTGGCCAATGATTTAGGAACTCTTCCTTTTAGTAGATTATGGCTCAAATCAATCATCACCAAATTACTTCCATTCATGAAGGTATCTGGGATGGTTCCAAAGAAGTTGTTCCGTTGCAAGTCTAGCACTGAAAGTTCACTACTGAAATTGCCCAAACATTGAGGAAGCTCACCGCTTAAGTTATTGTCTGACAAATTAAGGATATAAAGATTATTCAAATTGCATATCCATGACGGAATTTCCCCTGTTAGGTTGTTCTTTGAAACTAGATAGTGCTCTGTTTTGGTGGGTGGAGCTGGGATTGGTCCTTGAAGGAAATTAGAACTGAGATCTAAACTAAATGAATCACTACTCCAGGCCAGAACAGTAGGATGTTGATCAAACCCACTTAAACAGTTTTTAGAAAGGTTCAAGTAGCTGAAATTCTTCATACTTGAGTTCAATAGCCATTTAGGTATGTTTCCACGAATTTTGTTGGAGGAAAGGTCTAGTGCCTTCAAATGTTTTTGGTGTTTTAAGAAATTTGGAAATTCAAAAAGGTTGCATGAACGCAGTCCTACAAACATAATTTTTTTTGAAGCGGTGTGCGAAGAAGCTTTGTTAAGCAATGACAACCTGTTTAATGAGAGATATAAAGTTTCCAAATTTTTTAGACTAACAAGAAAAGCATCAAGCTCCAATGTGCCGCTAAAATTATTTTGAGAAAGCTTGAGATAGCGGAGTTCGGTTAGATTACCTGGTAAAGGTGGAATTGGACCTAAAAAATTGCAAGAAGAGGCATCCAATCTTTCCAATGACCTAAGACTTCCAATAGAGGCGGGCAACTCACCCAAAAAATTGTTAGATGCAAGATCCAGATATTTTAGTTGGGTCAAATTACCCAATGAAGGTGGAACTCGTCCAGAAAAACCACATTCAGTGATATCTAACCCTTCCAGTGACCGAAGATTTTCAATGAAAGTCGGGAACTCACCAGAAAAATTATTAGATGGAAGGGACAGTGAACGCAGTTGTGTTAGATTTCCAATGGACTCAGGCAACTCACCTGAAATTTTATTAATTGCAACGTCCAGTTCTTCCAAATAACCTAGATTTCCAATAGAATTAGGTAACTCGCCCGATAAATGATTCACGGAAAGTTGAAGATGAACAAGCATGGTTAGATTACCAAGCGAAGACGGAATTGTTCCTAAACAGTTAAAAAACAAAATTAGGAATTAGGATCTCATGGTTTGAGATTAATCCAAGATAAAATTCAAATAAATAATACTCGTGTGTCCTCATAATAATGATGATGACGACGACGATAATAATAATAATAATTCACCTTGTAATTGGCAGCCTGACAGAGATAAGAATATCAAAGAAGATAGATTTGTCAGGTTATGGGGTATTGAAGAAGAAATTCTCACACCATCAAGATGTAGTTCTTTCAGTTTACTTAATTTCTCGACTAAGTTTGAGAAACTTGGTTTCTCGAGTTCAAGAACTCCACAAGGAAGATCCAAAAGATAACCATATCCTGATAGATCAAGGGTTACCAAGTTGGAGAGCTCTAGAATTGCTGATGTTATTTGACCAGAAAAGAAAGAATTTGAGAAGTTTAGATGAGATAACCTCGAAAGGTTGATGATTTCTGGTGGGATTTTGGAGGAACTGAAGTTATTAAAAGCAAGATTAAGCCACTCAAGATGGATAAGCTTAAAAAGGCTTCTACTGGAGTTGATAGAACCTTGGAGGCAGCTACTGGAGAGATCAAGCTTGACGACATGACCTGTGTTCTCATTGCACTCGACGCCATCCCAGGAGCAGCAATCAATATTACCTTCTTCTGGCTTCCATGATTCTGCTTTAGGACGACATGGATCATTAATCCAAGGGTAATAAGTATAAGTCTCATTAATGATGAGGCTTTCTTTGAATTGCAACAATGCAGAGCGCTCATTATCATGGCAGAGTGGCAGCATAGAAGAAGAAGCTGTGAAGGTGGCATTTGTAGAATTAATGAACATGAGGAAATAAGCAAACTGCAAAAATGTGAAGAAACCCATAGTTTCCTGGCAAAAAATTACTCTATCAATTGTGAAGAACCATAAGGATCTTAATTGGTTTGCTTTTATAGGCAATTTGGCAAAGCTTAATTTTCCAGTGACAATGAGCGAATTCTCTTTTTTCTTCCAATTTTGAATGTGAATATTCAATGAAGATTGGTCTAAGTCCATCAAGTCCATGTGAAAAAGAACTATTCGACCAGTGAAAGAGAAATGAATGGACGTCGCGCAAGTCCAGAATAGTTTATGAGACCAATTTTCCTATGTATCACAATCATATAGAATTAACTAACGCAAGTTGCTTAGGGAAATTGTCCACAGTTTTAAGGAATTCCTTTACATATCTCTTTTGCATTTCTACATATAATATTTGTCTATAGATTTAATTAGCGACTTCACAATCTTTAAAACTCATTTCTTAATTAAGTTTGAATAGCTTCTAAAGAGAATAATAAAATTGAAATGAAAAAGAAATAAAAACAAGGATACCTTTATGCCATGTTTGCTTGACGGGAGAGGAGTTGGGAAAGGAGGTGAATTTAAAATCTTTAATAATTTCTTTTGTTTGGTTGGAATAAATTAATAGGAAAATAATTTCTATAGAAATTTAATATCTATTAAAATAAAGAATTTAGATTCTTCTTTGGAAGGTGGTAATTCTAATTTCCTAACTTAAAAATAACCAGGTAGTTATTTGTAACCCTATAACATTTAAAAATTTTCAATTTGCCCTTAGTTAAAATTTCAAGGATGAAAACCTAAAATTACTTATCTCACAATTTCTCTCTAACTAGCAGCCCCCTCATTGATTTTCACCTATTTTCCCAGCCATTGCCATTTATTTAAATCAGCTATTGCCATGGGTTCGTCTTAAAATAAGACGAACAAGACAAAATATGAGGTAAATATTTATGATTTTATAAATTTTTTAAGTTGTTGATATGTTGATTCTTTTGATTTGTGGAGTCTATGATTTTGTTTGGTTGCTGAAAAAATTATGGCTAATTTATTTTTATTTTGTTTGTTTATTAAACTAGCTTGGATTATTATATTCTCACATAATGAATATATACTTAACTCAGTTCATTTGCTTTTGTTCGGAATGGTTCATAAAAATGACGAGAGAAATGAATGGCAAATTCTGCATAATTGCTTCTTTTGAAGGAATTATGTTTTGTATTTTTTTTAATTGTTTTTTCTTCTTTACGTTTCTGGTGTTAACTGATTTGTATCTGAAGATGGAAATCAGTTCCTAAACCTGAATATCAATCCATTATAGGTATTAAATGGGTTTCTAAAATAAAATAGATGAGTCTAGTGTGGTTGTAAGGAATAAAATTAGATTAATGGCTCAAGTACACTAGCAAGAAAAGGAAATTAATTTTGATTAAACCCTTGCACTATTAGTTAGATTAGAATCAATTAAGATGCTACTAGCATATGTATGTCATAAAGATTTTATTTTATAACAGATGAATATCAAAAGTGTCTTTTTAAGTGGTTATATTATAGAGCAAGTTTATGTGAAATAACCCGGTTTGAAAATGAAAAATTTCAAAATCATGTATATAAGTTATCTAAAACATTGATTGGTCTAAAATAAGTACCTAGAGTATGGTATGATAGACTTAAAACTTTCTTGTTGGAAAATCATTTTTCAATAGATAAAGTTGGAAAATAGTTTTTCAATGGATAAAGGTAATACAACCCTCTTTATTAAGCATAAGAATCAAGATATTCTCATTGTCAAATTTATGTTGATGATATTATTTTTTAATCTACTAATGAGATGTTGTGTAAGGAATTTTCATCTTGTATGAGTAAAGAATTTAAGATGAGCATGATGGGATAGTGAAAGTACTTCCTTATTCTACAAATAAAACAAAATGAGGAAAGGATCTTCATAAATCAAGCCAAGTATATGAAAGACCTATTCAAAAGATTTGATTATGAAAATGAGATGGGTAAAAACATTGACATCAAGACATATCAAAGTATAATCAGATCCTTACCTTACTTGACTGCTAGCAGACTTGATATTATTTTAGTATATGTATATGTGCTATAATTCAATCTTGTCCAAAATAGTCCCATTTACTTGTCAAACAAATTTTTTGGTATTTCATTGACACTATCGATCCTGGTCTTTGGTATCCTAAGGGAATGCATATAAACTTAACATATTCTTTTGGATGCTCACTTTGTTGGTTATAAAGCTAAATGTCATTTTCTAGGTCACTTTTAAGTTTCATGGCTTAGTAAGAAACAAAATTCTATTGCACTATCAACCTCAGAGACAAAATATATTGCTAATAGTAATTGTGGTCCATAAGCTCTATGGATAGAACAAATTCTTCGAGATTGTGGCATTACACTAGATCATATTATGATTAAGTATGATAACACAAGTGCTATCAATTTGTCAAAGAATCTCATTCAGCATTCTAGGACTAAATATATAAAGATTAGATATCATTTCTTAAGAAATCATATTAAAAAGGGAGATATTGTGATTGAATTTGCTTCAATTAAAAATCAACTTGCAGATATCTTACAAAACCAGATAGTGAAGAACAATTTGTAAAGATAAAACATAAGCTTGGAATAATGATTGTTGCTTCTCTTTATGTGTTTTGGTCTTTGAATAGAATTATTGATTGATATATTTTATATGTTTCCTTTTATACGCATTTATTTTCATGATAAAATGGCTTATTAAGAAGTTTTAAATCACCAAATAATTTAAAATTTTAATCAATTCTTAAAAAGCCAAACATTAAATTGGTGTGTACAATACAAGTCCAATAGTTATGAGAAAAAATTTTTTTTAGGATAATCAGCATACCGATTAAAATAAACTAATAAGCCACTTGATTGATTTTATATACAGGAAGAAACCAAATATCCCGTTATTTCAATCAATAAATATTTGATTTACTCTTACATACTAATAGCAACCAGGTAATCACTTAAGGAAATAAATAAACCAATTGAATAATCCTTACACATTACTAGAAACTAAAAAATCAGTTCGGTAAAATGGTAAGCCTTTTCTATATTTCCCACATCTTAGACATAAGTGGTAAGTCCAATAAGTAAAATAAGTTGAATTCAATATCTTGTATTACTGGGCAGATTTGGCTAGCCAAATAATAATAACTGATAACTAAATTCGTGTTATATATGTCTGTTCATCATCTTCTTCCCCATTTCAACAAACCATTTCTTTCTCTAAAACTATTCCATCCCTCTTTCAATCTCACTCAAAATTTCACCATTTTCCTTTATTTTTTCATTAAACTAACTTAGAAAAATCATTCCTCATCATATTTTCACCCAAAATCACTCCTTAGACACATTTTCATCACTTAAATCACAAAACCTCGATTTTAACCTAAGTTTTTATTTCAATTTCTATCCCTCTAAAATTCTTACTTCTTAGTTCATTATTCTTTAACATTGTCCTCATTTACTCCTATCAATCTCCATTCTCTTCATTTTATCACTCCAACATGTCTAATTCACATCTAATTGGAGGAAAAAGAAAAGAACATCTTTCTCTATCAAAACGGCCATGTTAAAAAGGGCCAAATCATTTCATACCGATTTTGAATCCAATTATTTTCCTAACAAGTGGTTAGTTAAACATTTTCGCCAATAATTCATGACCCAAATGGTACTTTCGTCCTTCTCCATCTCTTTCAATTGGCTTTGTACTTTAAGTATTAGTAATAAAAATTTAGTATTATTATTAGAAAAAGTTGGTTGGTTGAATGCTCTTGATATTGATGAATATTGTATCCCGACTTGGTGAGAGTTTTTACTTGAATATGGATACTTTTGTGGAGAAAGAGAATCGAGTAATCATCAGTGTCAGAGGAGTTATAATTGAATTTGATGATATAAACCTCAATAATATCCTAAATACTCCAAATACTTGTCTGGAATTCTATGCTTTTAGGAAAGCTCTTAACATTGATGATTTTGTGCATGTTGATGCTGTTAAAAACATATATAGGCGAATTGATTTGTCTGATAATGTCTGTAATATCCATTACCATACTTAATGTCTTTGTCTTTAATCCTAGGTATTACTTTGTTTTATTCAATTTATTGTTCTTCTTAAATTAGGTCACTTAGATGAGGTGTCTCATATGAATGTTGTCCTACTTGATTGTATTTTTAGACATTGTCTTATTAATCTCGAGTATATTATCATTTGTGCTATGTTTTTTATTCCTAACTATGTCAGTCGTTTCCTTTTTTATGGTCATTTCATCATCCACATTCTTAAACATTTTGAGGTACCTACAAATGAACTATCTCATACACCTAGGTATTAGTGATGAAATAGTTACCGCTTTAGGTTTCGAGTAATATAATGGAGCTTGGGTAAACGTCACTGATAACAAGTATACTTTCATTGTTCCAAGTGATGACTGTCCCCTAAATGATGTGGTTTCAAATGATCAACTTCCTAACTTTCATTTCTTTTTAAACTTCTAGTACATGTTAACCCCTTCCTACTTCTATCCCTAATCTTGCAATTACTTCTGCATCTTCTTTTTTAGCATTTTAGGATTCCATATGCATTTTTACTACAATCACTACTATCATCATCTCCTCAAAAAATTTTTTGGTTTAGTTGTATTAGACACACCGATATTTCCTACATTATGTTGTTTTCTTTTTAGATTGTGATGAAATTTTTGGATATTGAATGTACTCTATGTTTTATTTATAGTCATTTATCTATATTTTGATAATAAGGATGTCTTATACTTATGTTCAATGGTGAAGCTTAATAGTGAAATTATTGTTTGAGTTCTTTTTTATGATGAAGTGGCAGAATTACAATACGTTTGTCATGAAAAACTCATATGCATAGGGGAGTTTTTGAAATAAAATAAAAATTATTTTTAATCTTGTTTCTATTAAAGCAAAATCAATTTTTTAGAATATGTTTTGTTATCATCACAAAGGAGAAGATTGTTAGCTTATTTGTTTTTAAATTGTTGGTTTAATAATAACAAACCACATATTTGTTAGAATTGCATATACTATGTTTGAAGCAAGAAAATGTCTTTATAAAATGGCTTAAACATTTTTTATAACTAATGGCATATCAGATTAGCATAAATGACAAATCAATTACAAATAAGAAGCTTTTTAAAAACAAGCGGCATACCATATTTGAATAAACAGTAAACCAGTTATGAAGAAGTGGGTTTCTGAAAACAAGTGGCATATCAAATTTGAATAAATGGAGACCAATTATTCAAAGAAAAAATTTTGAGTAAATTTATTCTAAAAACAAGCGGTATACCAAACTTGCACAAACAATAGATTGGTTATAGAGTGAAAACTCTCTAGATAAAAATGGTAGACTAAATTCATAAAATGACATACGAATTATTAAACAGAAAACCAATTATTTAAAATTTTTTATCTTTATCCATAACAGCAACATGAAGCGGCAAACCAATTACCATCAAATGGTAAGCTGATTATTACCAAAAGTCAATAACGTCTAGTTTTTCAGCTCCAGCTATAAATTAATTCTTTTAAATTCAAACAAAAGTAAGATCTAAGAATTATCATTGAGTTTTCTACTAAAAAGACTCTGATCATTGAGTTTTAAACTTGTCTTTATTTCTTTGATTCATGCATTAAGCTTTCACTTTGTAAATCAAACACATTGTGTGAGTAAACTTTCATTTGTAACTCTTTTATCTTTGAAAAGTTGAAAGTATTGGAATACATTGAGGAAAAAAGATTAATATAATCTTTAATTATAAAAGGTCTATTGACATCTTTGGAAGCCAAGTGTAAGATCTTAAAGCCTTGAAGGGTATGATAGTGGAATTCTCAAACCTGTTACGCTTAGAGGTGTGGACGTAGGCGAGGTTCGCTGAACTACGTAAAAATCTCGTGTTTGCTTTGTCTTACCCTATCACTTACTTTTTATTGCAATTTAATTTATTTTTTTCAAATTTGATTGTCTCGTTAAATTTGTATTAAGTATAAATTTGATTAAATTTTTTAAAAACCTAATTCATCTCCTTTTTGGATTGCCTAGATAGTATTTCAATATTCACATTCAAAAGAAGGTCTTCTCAATAGAAAATGTTAGTTCCATACTCCAATATAAAATTTCTCTAAAATATAATATTCAGGCTCCTTCACTATCTCATGTATTATAAGAAACCACATAATTGAGAATGCTTTGTTGGACTTAGGAGCTAGTATAAATCTATTACTTTATTTGTGAAACTTATACTGGGAGAATTACACCCAACTCTAATGGTATTACAGCTTCCAGATCGATCCATGAAAATACTTCATGGTATTGTGGAGGACATGCTTATCTTGATAGATAAGTTTTATTTTTTTTATTTTATTGTAATTGACACTTAACTAGTGCAAGATTTAAGGAAGCACATCCCCATTATTATATAGCGGCCTTAGTTGGCAATTGCTAATCTCATATTCAATACAAGACTAGAAATATACAGTTGTGCTTTGTCAATATAATTATTGAGTTAAATATTTTTAACATTGTCAAACAATCTCATAATACAGATGATGAAATTATTGATGTGAATGTAATAAAAGAATTAATTGATAATACTTTTCTTTCAAACTTAAGTGAATAACATGTACAAACATATTTAACTTGCTTTAGTTTAGATTTTGATATTGACAGATCAGATAATGAGGTTAATGCCTTACTTGTCTTAGCACCATTCACAGATACTAATAAATAAAAGTTAAGAGTTGAACAACCAATACTATCATAGAAGAAACTCAGCCCATCATCAGAATCACTACTAAAACTCAAGCTCAAACTATTATCTAACATTTGGAATATACATCCTTAGGAGAAGAAAGTACTCTAATAGTATTCATTTCATCGTCCCTAAATAACAAATAAAAAAGTAAGTTGTTGGAAATTTTAAAAAAGAACAAAGGAGCACTAGGATGGACCATAGCCGACACAAAAGATATAAAGCTAGTATACTACTTGCATTATATTCACCTTAATAAAATACTAAATCTACTAGAGAAATATAATGTCAATTGAATTATAACATGAAAGAAGTTGTTAGAACTGAAATTCTTAAACTATTAGGCGTAGGTATCATTTACTCCATTTTCGATAGTTCATGGGTCAGTCCTATGCAAATTGTCCCTAAAAAATTAGGAGTTACAATAGTTACTAATACTGATAATGAATTGATACCTACTAGAGTGACTATAAGGTGATACGTATGCATTGATTATAAAAAGTTGAACTCTATTACAAGTAAAGATCATTTTCTTTTATTATTTATTGATCAAATGCTTAATAGATTAGTAAGTCATGAATTTTATTACTTTTTAAATGGCTAATTAAAATATAATCAGATTCGAATAGTATCAAAAAATCACGAGAAAATAATTTTTACTTGTCTTTTTGACACTTATGCACATAGAAAGATGCCATTTGGATTATGTAATGCATCTACTATATTTTCACAATGCATGTTAAGTATTTTTTATGATATGATTGAATGATTTCTTGAAGTCTTTATGGATTTTTTTTTAATCTTTGGTGATTCAATCAATCAATGTTTACATAATCTAATACTAGTTTTATAGAGATGCGTAGAAAAAAATTTAGTTTTAAATTGGGAGAAATGTCATTTTATTATAAAACATTAAGGTTGATAAAGCCAAAGCAGAGCTTATTTCCAATTTTCCTCCATTTAAAACATTCAGAGAAGTAAGATCTTTCCTTGGTCATGCTAGTTTTATAGACGTTTCATTAATGATTTTAACAAAATTTCTAAACCTTTATACAATCTACTTGCTAAAAATGTACCTTTTTCGTTAATGACTTACATCTTGTGGCATTTGAAAAACTAAAACAGTCATTAACATCATTATCCATCATTCAGCCTCCAAACTAAAACTTACTATTTAAGTTATGCGTGATGCATCTAATTATATAATAGAAACAGTATTAAAAAAGAGAATTAATCAAATTTTTATGTCATTTACTATATTAGTATGACTTTGAATGATGCATAGTTGAACTATTTAACTACAAAAAGAAATGCTAGTAGTAGTGTTTACATTAAAGAAATATTGATATTATCTCGTTGGTTGTAAAATAATTATGTTCACAGATCATTTTGCTCTTAAATATCTTCTCAAAAAGAAAGAAAAAAAGCTAAATTAATTCGTTATGTGCTAACTTTATAAGAATTTGACATTGAATTCAACGACAAGAAAGGCATAGAAAATGTTATGGCAAACCATCTCTCTCGTCTCAATTTTGACATAATTATAAAACTATTACTATTGAATAAATTATTTCTATATGAATAATTAATAAGTATGGAAATATTACCATGGTATGTTGACATAGTTAACTATCTTATTACAAATCAACTTCTAGAGCATTAAACTAAAATATTACTATGGTATGTTGACATATTTAACTATCTTGTTATAAATCAACTTTAAGAGCATTAGACTAAGTAGAACAAAGCTAAATTTTATGCGGAAATAAAGAATTTCTTTTGGAATAACCCTTATCTATTTAAATATTATAAAAATCAAATTGTTAGAAGATATGTCCTAGAAAGTGAATTTTAAAATATACTTTCATTCTGCAATGAATAAGCTTGTAAAGGCTATTTCAGCACTAAGAAAACAGCTACCAAAATTTTATAATGTGATTTCCATTAGCCAACTATATTCGAGATGCTTACACTTTTTGTTCTTCATATGATAGGTATTAATGAATGAGGAGCATTACTCGAAGGAATATACTGCCATTAAACCTAATTTTAGTGGTTGACATTTTTTATGTATAGGTTATAGACTTTATAAAACCCTTTTCCCTTCTTTTGGCGATCAATACATATTGGCTATTGTTGACTACATATCAAAATGGATAGAAGCAATTCCATGTAGTGCTAATGATCATAAGATGGTGATAGACTTTTTGAAAAGCAACATTGTTTCATGCTTTAAATTCTCTCAAGCAATAATCAGTGATGGTTGTGCCCACTTTTGTAATAAATCATTCAAAACTCTTTTCACAAAATATTCCATCACTTACAAAATGGCGAGCCCATATCATTCACAAACCAATGGTCAAGTTAAGATCTTCAATCGAGAAATAAATCATATATTAAAAAAGACGGTGAGACCAAACAGAAAAGATTAGCAATTAAGACTCAATGATACATTATGGGCATAAAGAATGGCTTTCATGATCTCGATTGGAATGTCACCCTATAGGCTAATGTATAGGAAAGCTTGCCGTTTATGTATAGAACTCGAACATCGTACGTACTAGGCCATCAAGAAATTCAATTTTGACATATAGTAAGTTAGGTTAAAAGAAGATTATAATTGGTAGAACTTGAAGAAATTTGCAATAATGCATACGAAAATGCCAATATTTACAAGCAGTAAATGAAAGTATTTTATAACAAACAAATTATGAGAAAATATTTCACCTCAAGTCAGAAAGTATTTTTATTCAATTCTCTCTTGTACCTCTTCCCACATAAGTTACGCTCTTAATCATCTATACCATTTATCGCTTCTATTGTTTTTCTATATGGAGTAGCTGAAATTAATGATCGAAAGAAGAGTGTCACCCTTAAAGATAATGATCAAAGATTAAAGCCATATCTAGAGTACCAATCACATAAAGAGGATATCGAAATAAATTTGAGTGACCCACCAAATCTAAATTAAGATTTCTTTCCTTTTTCTTTTCGGTGATATAATTTTTTTTATTTTTTATTTATTCTTGTGATGATTAAAATTATTTTTGCATATGTGTATTTGTTTAACTATTAAGTTTTCTTGTATCATTTTTAATCTTGAGTGCCTCAATAAAATAGTTCTTTTTGAACCTTCTTAGACAGTTTTGACATATATAATTTTATCTTATAGGCCAGATATAAGTTTATAAAATAAATCATATTTGGGAGCTACGATCACCAGAGCTAGTATCCTATATTAAAGATTTGAAAGACAACTCAGAGAAATTAAAGGAAGTGTCTCCGCTATTCTATTGGAGCTTATGGTAAATTCAATAAAAAGATAATTCTGACATTAATTTTTTTCTTTTACTTTAGTTTGTTACCCTAGTTAAATGATGAGTAATAGCACTTTAGGATATTTTGAATTGAATGCATGGATAAAAATGTAATTTTAGTAAAGCTTCACAAGCGATTTTCTTCACTTTCTCATAATGCTCTCCTCATAATCTATAAAGCTCAATTCAAATGCATGCGATTGCTTATGAGTAATAACATCCCTGCTGACATTTGATGGTTAATCGAAGTCAAATTTATTACATACATACCTAGTTATGGTAAAGGAAATTACTTAAGAAAATAAAAAGCTCAAATATTCTCAAATGTTTGTCAGAAGTGGTGTCAGAATGAGATGCGATAAAAATCCATGTTCTTTAAGAATAGTGTCTGATAACAAAGATGTAACACCTTATATTTATAATAGTAACTAAGGTAATTTAAAACAATGTAGAACATTCAACACTTTTAGTATAGATATAGATTTTAAAATAAGCTTTTATAAATATATAACATAAAAGATTTGTTACAAAAAAAAATTTTGTTACAAAATATAGAGATTTTTTAGTAACATATCTTAAACCAACTCTATAGCTATATAAACTTATAATATTTATGTTTGGATAGAAATAAAGTTGAGTTTATCATACACCTAAGGTATGTTATGTCAATATGCACTTCATCTCGGTTGAGACTTATTATGAGACTTATTATCAGCTTTTCCTAAATATTATTTCCCGCAATAGAAGGATTACATGAGCTAATGCTCAGTAAGATAATATTTTGATGACTTGACAAACATTAGATCTTTAAAAGAGACATAAAACCATGTTAGGGACTTAGGTGCACTGCATTACAATGTTGGCATTTTTTCATCTTTTAAAATGACTTGCCCTGGGGCTACATTCAATAGTTAATCTTTTAGGTGTTACGTATTCCGGTCCCTAAAAGACTGACCATATTTAATTGTTGATCTTTTGGGCATTACGTATCACCATCCTTTAAAAAACTGATCTTTGCTTAACTTTGAGGGCTTGCCCTCCTTAGGAACTTTGCCAATATTTATAATAATAGCCACCTATGAAATGCATGCATAATGCAAGATTAATCACATCATAGTAGTCATAACAATATAAAGGATTATTTAATGATGAATTTGAATATAAAAATAAAATTTTCTTTATATAGCAGTTGAAGTGAAGTGTTACTTACTTCTTTTCTTTGGCTTTTCTAAACCTCCCAGATCGAGAAATTCTCTACTGTTGATGTTTTGACTTAGAATAAAAGAGGATTAGATTTTTAAAGTTTATGAAAAATGAAAGGGTTATGAGGTATTTATAGGATTTTCTAAAGGTAATGGATGGCTAGGATTTTGCCACCATAGCTTTTAATAATGGTGGAGATTTATCTTTTCATAAATATCCTAGTAATTTCTAAAATTATAAAATATCTCTACAACATTTTTTATTGCATCATTACATATATTATTGCTTATGTCATCATAATTCTAGAATTTTTAAATATTTCTACAAATACATCTTATTACATCATTATTTATATCATGGCTCATGTCATTATAATTCTAGAATTTTTAAATATTTCTACAAACATCTCTTATTACATTATTGTTTATGTCATCACTTATGTCATTATTATTCCAGAGTATACAATGACGAATATTTTTATATTATTGTTGTTATTATTTTAATACTCAAGAAGATATGTTAATTAAAATCAATTATATTACATTATAGTGTGAAAGTTGGACCTTACAAGGGAGGACAAGATTCAATTCGTTAGGGATAACTTGAATAAAGAGTCATTGGATGATATTATTTTATCTCTTTAAACACATCCCAGTAGATATGTATAAAGAGCAATACTCCGATTGTGATCATTATTCCAAAATGAACACGCACGATGTAGTCGTAGGAATCTGACTATAAATGATTTTATTTATCATTTTATAAGAAAACTAGATGAAAAGCCTATCCTTGACCCGTAGAAGGCATTCAAGTCATTTCTGAATGTAAAATCTAAGGAAGATGTAAGCCATAGTCATAATTACTAGTAAATATCCTTTTATTTCACTATTTGTTTGATCATTTATATTTTTATAATTTCATTTTATCATTATTTGCTTTTTCTTTTATTATTTTCCTTTTTACTCTCAAGTCATTTGTATTTTTATAATTTTATTTTACCCTAATTATATCCTAATTAGCGAAAGACAAAACCCAAATAAATATCATTTTTTTCACTTCCTCTTCAATTCACTAGGAAAAGATAGAACCCAAACAAAACGATGCCGTCTCTTTCTCTTCTTCCTCTTTATTTCAACATCCATTCACGATCTACCACAAACAGGGACTCACAGCCACGGTCATTGTCAATATTGATAGCCATCACGTGGCAGCCGATTGAACTCACGATATTCGTCTACACAGAAGTTGAGATGGTCCATCATTTCTTTCAATTTGGATTCTTCTTTGAGTTTCTTGGCCTGCTTGATGGCTTTTTGGGAATGCTAGGCGAGAAGTTTTACTCTTATGTTGAGGACTGACTGGGCATTGATGGTACCATCAGATTCAATGAATAGAGTGACTTTGAGGTGCATACATGAGGAAATTCTACGTTGAAGCACAAACGTTTTAGGGCAAGATCCATCTTTTCTTATCTATGTGCAGTGGCTGGGCCCTGCAGTCCTCTAGATATAGCTTCAACGTTTAATAATGAAAGGAGAAAAGATAACACAGTGGCAAATATGAATAATATAGTGGATTTTTTGTTATTAAAAACCATTATTAAATTTTTATTATTATTCATATTGTTGCACACTTCTACATGTGTAGGAGGAAAATAGAAATGTGAAACTAGAAACACAATGTGCTGCCAAAAAGGATAATACCTATTCAAACTTTTGCTTTTACCCTATCTAAGCCAAATCCTTTCAACTTGGAGGAAGATAATAGATAAAGCAGTTTGCATTTGGATTCTATTGCTTGGGTGCTGAAACATAGAGCAAGAGAAAAGTAGCAACGAAGAGAGAAAAGCAACTAGTTTCGTATAGTTTGCCTGAGTCAAAGACAATATTTTATGAGAAACAAAAAAAAAGGGGGGGCATTGTTTAGTTTTCCTTCTGGGTTTGACCTGATTTGACGGGATTTGACTCGGGCAAACATCAGTGTTGTTTAAGTCAACCAAAGTTAAATTGACCATACCATTTGGTTGGATGCATATAATTATGATTTGAACTCGTAGTTTCTATCAACCGATCCGGAACCCTGGGATAAATCTCTCTAATCCTCCAAATTTAACTAATAATGATTCTATAATAATAATAATAATAATATTTTTATTGAAATTTCAGTAGAGTTTTCCCTATAGTTTTGATATTATCAATCCTACAATTAATGAAAATAGCACTTCCAAAATATTTTCAAAATACAACAAATTTCACCAATCATCATCCCAACAAATACCAAATATCGTTCAAAATATTTTAATATCAAATACAGCAAATTATTCTTAATTACAATATTATATAATTTGAAATATTTCAACTAAAAATTATGTGACTCCTAATACTATCATGTGCTCAAAATATAAATAAATATCATTGTTGAGTTGACTATTGTATTTATAAATCTCCTATGGGGGAAAAATATAATAAAAATGGGAGTAAGTATAAACCTTAGTCAAGGTCAGTGAATAGATAGTAATTTTTTAAAATAATTTTATTTGAAAAATAATCATATCATTTTTAAATCTACAATTTCATCAAACCATAAATGAGAAATATTAATAAATTACTTAATATTTATAATCAAATCACTAACTTTGAGAACATATATAATGTCATGTGAAATAACCAGGGAAGAACATATCATAACATTATATAAATATTCAATTTGAAATCGTCACAAAATACTGCATAAAACTAAGAAAATTTCACAATACTTGGTATTAATACTGAATATTGAACTATCACTAGACAAGTATCCGAAAAAATAATCTCATCATATCCGGACTTCAACGGATGAGTAATCAAGAAAATCATAATGCCAGAGCTACAAGGATAAACTGAACCTCAACAGATAGGCAATAAAGAAACCATCATACCCTAGTGCTAAACAGATAGACGGGAAAAATAACATCTCATATGTCTTCACATCTCAACATATCTCATCATCATAACTATACGTGCATAAATAGTCTCTAAAAGATAAAAACGATCAAGTACACGGCTCAAAACCTCTGTGTGCACTCAGGCGGGCCCCAAAACTCAGTATCTCACATCATCACATATCATCCCATATCATCTCATCACAATATATAGGGAAGGATACTGTCTAATGACTTTGTAAATAATCGAAAATATACATGTACATAAACATCCGATAGTATCCGAAATCACATTTCCTTTTATTTTCAACAACTTTTAAAATCTATTTTCTTTTCTTTACAAATATTATTATTACGCATATATTCAAAATCAGAAATAAAATCATTATCGTCCACACTTCTGATAGTAAATACTATTATATAGATAAAATTCATTTTTCATAAAAGCATTAAATCAAGCATTTAAAATTTATTTACAAACATACTTTACTATAATTAAAAATCATAATAATCCACAGAGAAAATAAGTTTTGTATATTCAACTTACAATGACGATAATCAAATCCGATATCATTGATGTCTATAGATTGGTTCTCGTTCGCGGGTCCCCTTAATCAAATAAACGACATAATCATTACTGATAACATAAAGTACAACTAATTATACTCAATAAAACTTGAACTCACATAATATAACTTCTGAATATTTAAAATTATTAAATTATCCTTATGTCCAAAAATTTCTAAATTGCCCCTGATATCAAAATTTACTAAATTACCCTAAAAAATTATTAATTTATCCTCAAAATCTTAAATTACCGAAATATCCTCAAATCCTTTAAAATTATCAAAATGCCCTTGAATTCAAAATTATCAAAATATTCCAAAAATCATAATTTATCAATTTGACCTCAAGATCATAAATTACTAACCTATCCTCTCATAAATTACTAAAAATACCCACAGATTAAAAATTATGAAATTACCCCCTAGGGTGTAAAATTAACAAATTATCCCTGATCACTTAAATTATCGATTTACCCTCAAAATCTCAAATTACCTAAATGTTCTTATCCATTATTACCAAATTACCCCATAACTTTTAGAAATTATAAAATTAGCCCTAAATTTCACAAGCTTTACCGAATTACCCCTCACCGGCTACGGTAACCGAACTTCAATCAATGGTGATGGGAAGCTCAGATCTTATAGTAAAGGCCTTAGTGAGTCTAATAGTGTCGGCGGTGACCTCCCAAGCGAGGTGACGGCGACGGATCGAGTTCCCAAAACTGTGGGTTGCAAGTTGCCGTTCACTGGCAATCCAACTATTTCAGGTGACGAGACTGGTCGAAAATGGAAGCTGGAGGTGAGAGGAGTGGAACTCAATTAGTAGCGTGGCCAAACTCCGATGGAATCAACGGCAGCAAGAAGGGGTTTTTGGCTGAAATATTCTAGCTTCACCGGCGGCATTCTAGTTGGTTTCCAATGGTGGGAACAGCAGGGATATGACCGGCATCTCACAAGCTTCGGTACCAACCTCACCTAGATCGGTGGCCAAAATTGTGAGTTCCAACTGAGTCACTGCCACGAGTCACGGGTCTGGATTGAGTCAACCTGGTCAACTCTCTCTCTCTCTCCCATTTCTCGGCTCCTCTCTCACTCCATTTAAAGAAAATAATTTTTTTATTTTTTATACCGGTTAAATCGATACCAGTTTCATGATGACAAAAATTTGACTAACTGGCTTTGAAATCACATTCGGTTTTGTCTCAGTTTTACATCGTGATAAAATTTAAAATTATTCATATGTAATTAATTTAATAATGCATCGAATTTTCTCGCGATAACATGTAACAAGTCTGAAATTTATAAAATCGATACCCAACAGAAAAATAAATAAATAATTCACTTGACAAGAAAAAAAAAGTGCATATACTACATAGTTGTTGCATATATTTTATTTAATCTGACACAAACACTTTTGTTATCTCTACTTTTGTTCTCAAAATTATTATCATATATATTTTTTCAAATGGCGGGAACCTAATCCCTCACAACTAACGTTTAAATAACACGTTAATTACTAAACACTACTGATTTTTTATTTCATAACTAAAGCTTCCACTTCATATTAATGGTGACTTAAATTTGAAAAGCGACAACACCAGAGACCAATTTTAATATGTAATATACCAATTTTTATTTATTTATTTTTACTTTATAAGAAGAAATGTAGGATCCATTAAAATAAAAATCACACCGATATTATTCTTATGTAGCGAGGGAAGTCTTAAAATAATCAATTCTTCGTTCAAAGTTATTCCATCGGTAATTGAACATCTATTTGAATAGACGTTGCCATTAAAATGATATAGTCCACCCGAGAGTCACTGTCACTCTTTTTTGAGTGAAAACACCTCCTCAACTTAATTATTCTCAAGGTCAAGGAATTGAGTTTTATTCCTTTAGATTTCTTAGCTGAGCTACTAATGCACCAATTTGTAATGAGCTTTAGCTCATGGTGTCTAAGATGGGCTCTAATTAATGCACCTAAAATGTAACAAATATCTTTCGTTAACAATCCAAAATTCCATAACTTCATGCAAAGTCATTCCAGAAGTTAGACTTAGATGCCAAGTCTCAAGAGAACACTGACCCTCCTGTCCGATGTCTATGTATTTTCTTGAACTATTAGTCATCATAATAGAAGTGACCATTGTTATCACGATCGACTAATCCCACACAAACACCAGAAAAATTAATGATATTGGATTTACTAAAATTGACATGATTTTTAATTTAGATCAATTAAAAATATTTCATTTTATATTGTCGGATTCACTATAAGTCGTTATAAATCATTATCAACAGATGATCAAGGCCCGCGGATAGAGGCTCAAACTAGAATTAGAAGTCTTCAAATATCAATTTTCGGTGATTGCAAGGTCAATTTAAGTCGAGCTCAATGTCGTGTCAGAAAATTATTTCTTAGTTTTGTAGATAGTTTTTTAGACTAAAGACTATAAGAGGTGTATGTATGAACGCCGTTCTAAGTCAACTAAAGTTAAATTTCGCCATGTCCTTATAACGGATGTTAATAACTTAATATCGCTAATTTGGAGTCAAAGTCATGCGTTGATTGTATTTGCATCGTAAATTACCACCCCTGTGTATGACTAGGACTTGACAAATGCTCATGGAACATTGACTCGAGACTTGTGAGAGTCTGTCCTTAATGACCATCAATTTAGGTCTTTCCCTTTAATAAATCTGCTTCTTTTTTTATCCTTTCCCCACTACTACCAGTTCAATTAGCTTTCCCTTCACGGCATGTTGAGTGTTCCGTATCCTCCAACAGTGCCTTGAATGAGATCTTCAACTCCATCAGTGCTTGTGTGTTATGTTTCAGATTTCCCAGTGCATAGACAGAGAACTCTGACTATGTTGTCCGATGTCTCTGCATTTTCTTGAACTCTCTACTCTCCTCGTGTAATTAAGGAGGATTAAAGTTAATAAAAAAAAAGGATAGAACCAATTCTCCCTATTTGCTGCACTAGCTATCAGATTTCCATATTATAGTAATTATTGACCAAAAACATAATCTTTCATGTAAATTTTGAAAAGGACTCGAATGTTCTCATCGTAAAATAAGCTTCATTAAAGCAATCGTAATATTTATGGAATATTTATAACTAAGAATGAGTGCTACTACTTAACAAGTAAAATCTCCTGAACTAATTGTAAGGTTCAATCCTGCTCCCATCAGTAAGGAGAGGGTATTTTTTAAAATTTTGTTGGATTGAATTTCAACCTTTCAATGCTTGTACAAAGCTATTACGATTTCAACAAGTTTACAATGTGAATGATCGAACAGTACACTTTCTAAACTAACTAAATAGTACCTACCTAGCTAATTAAATAATGGGTTTAATGGAATAGATGTAGATGTCTAGTTCTAGACTTTGAATTTTTTTAAAATTTATTAAAGAAAACATATTATTCTTAACTAAGTAAAAATTAAAGCAACCCTACGTAATTTTAGGTGTTTTACACGTTAAAAGTTGGACCGAACAGAAAAATTGAGGAGCTAACAAAATTCATAACTGAAAAGGACAGGTGGCCTGAAAAAGAATTTTTGAAGCGGCAATGTCCCACCAAAATATTTTTGATTTGTCGTATTATTAGTTAATAATTTAATTAAAAATTTATTAATTCGCTATCATTCTAGTTATTGAAAATACTTTTAATCCGGGTTGGTTCAATATTTGATTAGAATCTGATTCCATGCTGGCAGTCCAACTCCCACTCTTACATCCCTCTTGGGTCTAACACTCATGAAGAGGAAGGAATAGCTGAGAGGGCTTCACCAAGAGGAAGAAATCAAGTAGAGAGAAAGATAATATGCTGGAGAGTGAGAAAAAGTGAGATTAGGTAACTGTACCAAATGGTAGGGCTTTGCCTTATTAGTAATTAAGGTATTATTTTCTACCAGTTGATCATATAGAGTTTTTATATTCGCTGTTTTTTTTTTCTAGCGACAAAATAGTTTTTCATTTTTGAATTTAAAATAATATATTAGGGTTGAAAATAATAAATAGATTTGAATGTATTTTTTTATTTACTATTTAAAAAAATTACTTATAGTAGATAAAAATTTATTTACATTTTATACAAAAATAAATTATTAAAATTGATTAATTTTTTTATTACTTTTTTAAATTTTGAAATGGCCTTATTATTACTATAGACATAAAAGAATTAATAAATATAAGCATTTTTCACTTATGCTAAATTTTTTCACAGTTGAAAACAAATGACTACGGGAAAGAAAATGTTGCGCTACATTCTTAGTAGCAATATTCCTTTCATAATGTTGCTGAAAATGAACTGTTTAACAACATACTTAATTGCACGCTGTCATTTGTCCCATCAAATCCGCCGCAAATAATAAAACTGCTGTAATAATGCTTTTCATAACGCCCCTTAAAGTATGTAGTTGAAGGTATACTTTAAGCAATTTTTAATAACGCGCTATCTTAGACTGTTGTTAAATATCTGATCTCACAACATGCAGAGGATGCACATTGCTGAATTCCTGTTGTTGAATCTCTTTTTTCTTGTAGTGAGTCTCTATTCCCTAGCCTTTAAGAAAACTCGTACATATTCTCTAAATTTTATTTTATTTTTCAAGCAAAACAGTTGTGGCCAGGAAAAAAAAAAGTTCTTCATTAATTTGACATTGGTTTTACGAAGAGGGAGACTGTTTTAGCCTTTAACATAAGTTTAATTCACAATTGGGAACTTTATAAAACTAGAAAATAAATTATGATAACAATATTGACTCGGAATAATGGCAAGCTCCAATCAAGGTCCCAAGGGCTACCTTCATTATTTAATATTTTATGATTGTTAAAGCTTGAATATGCTGACCAATGATTGCACACTTTTCTTTCCTTATGTTAACAGTTCAATAGTGTATGTAATTATCATGTAAATCATTCTCAAAAGTAAGGAAAAATACTCAACTTTTCTACAAATATAAAATAACCTAATCCTCTCCTCGCCTGTGTGAACGGGAATCAAACCTTTAATTTGGATCGCTCCACTAAATTTTACAATTAAGAAATAGCAATCACTCCCAATTATAAATATTACAATAACCCCAGATAAAGCCATGAATCTCACCGACATTGACTGGATAAAAAATGAAGAATGATGACAGATGTGATCCCACATAAAGCTACCACAAACACATCAAGCTCGATTCATATTGAATCAAGACTTCGGGTTGCCCCAGTTCAGTACCAAACCTGCCCTTCGCGCTAGCTTTAAGTCACAACTGCTATATATGGTATGAAAGGTATATTACAATAACCGCACATAAAGCTACGAGTCTCACCGACATTGACTAGATGAAAAATGAAGAAAGATGACGGATGTGATCCCACATAAAGCAACCAAAAACACATCGAGCCCCATTTATAATGAATCAAGACTTGGGGCTGCTCCAGTGTAGTACCAAACATGCCCTTCATGATAGGTCTACGTCACAACTGCTATATATGGTATGAAAGGTAGAATTCGATTGTAAAGGGTAGAATGGTGTACGCACTTCACTTTTGCTAATGGTGTTTTCACTGGTCATATTTCATCCAATATTTGGGACATCAACTAAGTGTTGGGTCAAAAGTTTTGAGGCACTCCGACAGGCCACAGCCACAAAGCTTGACTAAGTAAATAAAAATAAAAACCGTGTCATGGTCTCATGTCCAAAAAGACCTGCGTTGATGCAAAAATCTAATAAATAAAGCCAACCAAAAGCTTGCATCAGCACCTCTCCTTCAACTCAAAACACACACTCTCTCGTTCTCTCTTTCTTCTGTTTAGCGTTTCTCTTCTCTTCTCTCTCTCTCTCTCCCTTATTCTGAAAGAGGAAGCAGAGGTCCTTAATGTTCAGACACCTCCTCCTCCGACCCTTCATTCTCTTTCTTTTTCTTTTTCTTTGTTATTCAAAGACCGAACCACATTGTTGTTTAATGTTTCTTCAACCTTTTCTCTGCTCTGAGACTACGACCCATTTATTTGATCGCTGCTTGTTAGCTTGTAACAGAATCCTTATGGTGTAGCTGCCTCTGTTTGTCAGATCTATTAGCATTGTCAAATCCCTCATTTTTTCCTTTCGGTTTCATTGTTGTGGCTGTTGTTTGTCTTATTTGACTGGACAGAAACAAAAATAAGAGGAAAAAGATAAGTAAAGAAGAGTTCGTGAAGATTCAGGTACCACTTCACCGAAGCTTAGAAATTTCCTACTTTTTGAACTTTTGCTTTGTATGTTTTTGTTCATGTATATGTGAAGCAGAGGGATTGCTTTTTCTTTTCTTTTTTCTTTTTGTTGCAATTACTAATTTGAGTGATACTTTCCTTTCACGAACTGTAGCAAATGAAAGAGTTTCAAGATCTGAAGCTGCCACCACATTTTGAGGACATGAAACTGCCTAACAAGCCAAACCAAAACCAGAAGGCTGTCAAGTTTCATATTTCTGATGAAGAAGGATTAAGTGACTTTGATGATGATTTTTTTGATGATGAGTATGATGAATACCATCCGCCACTCAATAAGATGAAGAAACCCAAGATGGGTAATGGTGCCCGGCCGGGTATGATGCCTAATAAGATGATGATGATGAATGGGAACCATCCTCAGCTCATGAATGCTCAAAATTGAGCTCCAAATGCTGCTCAAAATGCCAAGAAAAGTGGCAACAACAACAATAAAAATCAGTGTAAACAAGGGGGCGGAGGGCAGCAGCCAAACCCTTAACAGCAACAGAAGCAGCCACTGCACCAAATGCAAGGGTTTCAAGATCTGAAGCTACCTCCAAACATGCCAAACCAAAACCAAAACCATAAGCCTGTCAAGTTTAATATTCCGAACGATGATGATGATTTTAGTGACTTTGATGATGAGTCTGATGATGAGGATGATGAATACCATCCACCGCCCAATAAGGTGAAACGCATCATGGATAATGTTTGCCCTCCGCGTATGATGCCTCATAACATGATGACGATGATGAATGGGAAGCATCGCTGTCTTATGAATGCTCATAATGGTGCTCCAAATGCTGCTCAAAATGCCAAGAAAGGCGGCAGCAACAACTACAACAACAATCAGCCTAAAGGAGGCGGCGGAGGCCAACAGCCAAACCCTCAACAGCAGCAGCAGCAGCAACTGCAGCAAATGAAAGGGTTTCAAGATCTGAAGCTTCCACCACATTTTAAGGACATGAAACTGCGTATCATGCCAAGCCAAAACCACAACCAAAAGGCTGTCAAGTTTAATATTCCTAACGTTGACGAAGTTTTTAGTGGCTTTGATGATCATGATGAGTATGATGAACCCCATCCTCCACCCAACAAGATGAAACCCGTCATGGGTAATGTTGGCCCGCCGCGTAAAATGCCTAACAACCTGATGATGATGATGAATGGGAAACAACCCCAGCTCATAAATGCTCGAAAGGGTGCTCCAAATGCTGCTCAAAATGCGAAGAAAGGTGGGAACAACAACAACAACAACAACGACAATCAGCCTAAAGGAGTCGGCGGAGGACAGCAGCCAAACCGTCAACAGCAACTGCTGCAGCAACTGCGGCAAATGAAAAAGTTTCAAGATCTGAAGCTACCGCCACATTTTAAGGACATAAAACTGCCAAACATGCCAAACCAAAACAAAAACCAAAACCAGAAGGCTGTCAAGTCTAGTATTCCTGACGATGACGAAGACTTTAGTAGCTTTGACGAAGACGACTCTGATGATGAGTATGATGAACCCCATCTACCACCCTATAAGATGACGCCTATCATGGGTAACGGCGGCCCTCAGGGTATGATGCCTAATATGATGATGGTAATGATAAATGGGAACCATTCCCAGCTCATGAATGCTCGAAATTGTGCTCCAAATGCTGTTCAAAATGCGAAGAAATGTGGCAACAACAACTACAACAACGACAATCAGCTGAAAGGAGGCGGCGGATGTCAGCAGCCAAACCCTCAACAGCAACTGCTGCAGCAACTGCGGCAAATGAAAGGGTTTCAAGATCTGAATCTGCCACCAGATTTTAAGGACACGAAACCGCGGAACATGCCAAACCAAAACCAGAAGGTTGTCAAGTTAAATCTTTCTGACGACGACAGAGCTTCAAGTGATTTTGATGATGATTTTTTTTATGACGATGAGCATGATGAACACCATCCGCCACTCACTGAGATGAAACCCCTCATGGGTAATGATGGCCCTCCGGGTATGATGCCTAATGACATGATTATGAGTGGGAACCGTCCCCAGCTCATTAATGCTCAAAAGAGTGCTCCATGTGCTGCTCGAAATGCCAAGAAATGTTGCACAACAACAACAACAATAACAATTAGCCTAAAGGAGGCGTCGGAGGTCAGCAGCCGAATCCTCAACAGCTGCAGCAACTGCAGCAAATGAAGGGGTTTCAAGATCTGAAGCTGTCACCACATTTTAAGGACATGAAACTGCCAAACATGCCGAACCAAAATCAGAAAGCTGTTGAGTTTAATATTTCAGACGATGACGGAGCTGCAAGTGACTTTGATGATGACTTTTTGGACGACGATGAGTATGATGGACACCATCGGCCACTCAATATGATGAAACCCATCATGGGTAATGGTGGCCTTCCGGGAATTATGCCTAATAATAACATGATGATGATGACTGAGAACCATCCCCAGCACATGAATGCTCAAACGGGTGGTCCAAATACTGCTCAAAATGCCAAGAAATGTGGCAACAACAACAGCAATAATAATCAGCCTAAAGGAGGCGGCGGAAGTCAGCAGCCGAACCCTCGACAGCTGCAGCAACAGCAGCAAATGAAAGGGTTTCAAGATCTGAAGCGGCCACCACATTTTAAGGACATGAAACTGCTTAGCATGCCGAACCAAAACCACAAGGCCGTCGAGTTTAATATTTCTGACGATGATGCAGATTTAAGTGATTTTGATAATGATTTTTTTGATGACGATGAGCATGATGAACAGCATCCGCCACTAAATGAGATGAAACCCCTCATGGGTAATGGTGGCCCTCCGGTTATGATGCCTAATGACATGTTGATGAATGGGAACCGTCCCCAGCTCTTATGGCATGGTTATGATGATGCGTATGATGATGACTTGCGCTTGACATTCAGCCCAGCAGCTCTTATGGCTCCAGCTGCTTTTCAAGTCAATCAGCAGTACCAATTGCAGAATATCAAGGTACGAATATCAATGTTGCTAAGATAAATAATAATTGCTTAAGATACATGATTTTATTTTTTGTATTACAGGTTTATCAGCTGCTTGGAAAACATAAGAAACGTTCACTTGCTGTGTTTTATCTTGTGCTGGAAGCAGCATCATTTTTACTGGACCAGTATGGGAAAAGTGAGAGGGCTTTGCTTCTTGCTGCATTTCTGTTGTCGGCGTGTGGTTTTGCTATGTGTATGTGCACTTGTATCATGGGAAGAAACAGAGGTTCAACCAGCGTACGAAGTCAGAAGCAACTAGTTAGGACAGTCGAAGTAGCTTTCTCGGTGGTCCAGTTGATTGTCACACTAGTTTATTTTATTCTAGCAGAAATTCATGTCAAGAACAATTTTAGCGTATCGGTTTTCCCTCTAGTCTTTGCAGTAATAATTGCTGTGCTTACTTTCAAAAATGATGGGAGAGCTTCTGATTCATCAGGCCACACAGATGATGATTTATTTGGAGATCCGCCGGTGTAAACTTGCCTAAAATTATATAAAAGAATTGCATTGTTTCTCACTATGTTTTCTTTAATTATTTTTATCATAAGATTTATCATAAGTGTATTTATTTATTGTGTCTTGCTGGGGTTCGATTCTTTGACATCGGTAACCCACAAAATGTAAAGTTGATTTGGTTAAATGAATGATAGTCAGAATTTCACTCGACTTTCCTGTTAAAAAATTGCATTGACATGCAACAAAACTACAGGCAATGAATTCTTCACATCCTCTCTTAGCACAATCATATACACCCTCAACGTACGACAATTCTGTCTTTAAAAGGGCCTTCTAATTTAATTGAATAAATCATGATGTATTATGACATTATCGAAATAATATTATTATACTATTTAATAATATTACATTTATTAAAAATAATAATATGAAGCTTATTTAAACATAAAATTGTTATATTTAGTTAAAAATAATAATTTAATTGATTCTAAGTTTAAATTACATTAAAAAATATTATATTCATAAAGAATTAAAAATATCACTATATATTATATTTATCTGAAAATATAATAACTTAATTTTAATAGCATTATATCCATTGAATATTAATAATTAATAATAATAAATAGTTTGCTCTAAGAAAATATTAATTTTGTACTATACATTAATAATAATGTTTCATTTCTGTTATTCTTATAAAAAATTTTTAATTTACATAATTAAAACTAAAAATAATAGAAAATTACGATTTACATAATCAAGAATATTAATAATTATTATTAATTTATGGATGAATGGGCAATTGAGTGGAAGGCAGCCATCCCACATCGCCTAAAGGGGGATGTAATGGCCGGTTGATAAAGCCTTGGCAAACCTCACCCGGCAAAAGCTCTTTTCGGGTGAGTTAGGCATAAGCCCGTGATTGAGGGTGACATGGGCCTAAGATTATAAATTAATAATAAAGTAAATAGCTTATCTTACAAATATTTTTATTGACTTTGTCATTAAAAATTACAGTTCTTTAAATAAGGGTAAAATTATAATTTAAAACAACTCACTTTTAATTAAAGATAAAGTAAACACATAAATGAAATTTTAAGACCTATTTCATACTTATTTCAATGTAAGTAAACAATTTACTTTCACTCCCACTCCACACTCCTAATTCCAGATTTCTACTCCTTAAAATTCTCATTCAAATCAGACAAGTAAACACTACCTTAATAATCTTGAGATGTTCAGTGGATTGCATAACACAACAAAATGATGAAGAAACACCAAGGGGCTCTGAATTTGCAACATAAATAGTAGTTGCAACAATGGAATGGAAAATAGAAAAAGGAAAACATTAATCAATAACATCACTGAAAATGATGGCAGATGCATATTTGAGGAAGGCATTCAACTAACTAAAAAGCACCTAATTAAGGCATTCGATAGTCAATAACCCATGTCCTTTGATATCTCTTGGCTGCAAGTAAATATATATACAGAGCCACTAAATATAGGACTTACCACGCTATTATTTACACATGTTTACAAACATATTCACCTATTCTGAAATTCAATCAAATTTAAGCATAATTAGCTCCAAATAACACGGATTCTAGACCAGATCATTGTGACCACAGCACAAGTTAACTTTGGCATTATTGTCTCCTTATTGTCTTCAATGACTAAGTGTTGATCTAGATAGCTATAGTATATAGTATTTATCAAATATTTTAATATTTTAATTTAAAAATTACAGCTATCCAACCTCAGTCTCAAACGTGGCTTCAATGGCCACATAGCTTGATTGCTTTGCTTTTGGGGAAGACCTCCATAAAATATGTATCTATGATGCAATCAAAACTACCCATGTAATTTTTGGCGGTCGAAGAGAGTATAAATCTTATAAAATGGCTGATCAATTGAGCATAATTAATTTAGTCATAATGCACAATATAAAGAAAAGGCGACTTTGTTTGATATATTTGCAGGTAATTTCTATGTCTCAATAGAAAATAACTGTGAAATCTTAAAAGGAAAAAGATGCTAACGAAATTATTATATATCAGGAGGAAATGGAAGACCTTAGACTTGGGATTGGGTTGACCACGAAAGCTCTGGGATCTGGGTGGTGCTGGGATAGTTTATTAGATTTGTAGGGAGTAAATGTTGAGTTCTGAGGCAATACCAGTCTTGTGTACATTTTTGTTTTTATTTCATAATTCCAATATTCATTTTTTATCAAAATGAATTTAGAAATTATATACATGTACAGGGTAAAATAATTAAACAAATAAATAAATCTTGACATTTTTTGTTATTTGATAAATGGACCCATTTAGTGTTGATTACCATGCACCACCTTTTCTAGAAGGTGGTGCCCGCAATTTGAAAGAAGAATGCGGCTGTTGCTGCATTCTTTAAATAAAAAAAAATAAAGGAAAGAGACAAAGAAGAGAAAAAAAAAGAAAGAAGAAAAAGAAGAAGAAAAAATTGAAACGAATTCGGTGCATACGTTTTAATTAATTAAATTAAATACACAATAGCCAAATTTTGGCTATAAAAAGGCGCTACTTGTCTCATTTCATTGTATCGAATTCTTCAGTTTCTTTCTTTCTTTTTAGAGAATATTTTAAAAGTCTAGTTAGTGAAGATTGGGTGTATTGGGGTTCTAGGTAGTGAGCCAAAATATTACAATACTTGTAATCCTTATATCACTAGTAAAATATTTTCTTTCCGTTTCGCTCGTGGACGTAGGCTAAAAGCCGAACAACGTAATTTCTGGTGTCCTGTGTGTTATTGTGTCTTATTATTTTCTCAATTTTATTTTAACTGCGTGTCTACTTCACCCACTAATTTCCTAACAGTGGTATCAGAGCCAAGTTGTATTTTTTTTAGTCGGGGACTGTTCATGTAAGGGTACTATTCAAGTATACGGTATTATTCATGTATACAGTTACTATTCACGAGAAACGGTGGGAGCGATCTAAAAATTTTATGGTGCAAAGCAGGGGATAGTAGTGTGAGTATAGCAACTGTGTAGTTTTGTACATGTCTAGGAAAGTTCTGTCACAAAGGCGATAAGAGTCTAAGGAGTCTGGGTTTTAAGTGGGACCATTGTGACCTCTCCAGTCTTTTCTAGGAACTTTCTTGGTGTGCATTCTTACACATACTCACAACTATTCAAAGTGATACACTAGTTTGTGTGTGGAATTTATCAACAAAATGGCAGTAAAGTAGAAAATTGAGAAATTCAACGAGAATAATTTCTCATTATTGAAAATGAAGATGAGGGCAGTTTTGAAGAAAAATAATTACTTGGCAACAATTGGAGAAAGGCCCATGGAGATAACTGATGACAAGTGGAATGAGATAGATGACAACGCCATTGCTGATCTACACTTGGCACTTGCAGATGGAATATTATCCAGTGTGGCAGAGAAAAAGATAGCGAAGGAAATTTGGGATACTCTTACAAAATTGTACGAGGCTAAGTTGCTACATAATAAAATTTTCTTGAAGAGGAAACTTTATACTCTTTGAATGACGGAATCCACTTCGGTGACCGACCATATCAACACTTTGAAGACTCTATTTTCACAACTCACAACGTTGGGTCATAATATAGAGGAAAATGAACGTGCGGAGCTTCTACTTCAAAGTCTACCAGATTCGTATGATCAACTCATCATCAATCTAACGAACAACAATCCTATGGACAGTCTAATTTTCGATGATGTTGCAGCCTCCGTATTAAACGAGGAGAGCAGGCGAAAAAGTAAGGAAGACAGACAAGTAAGTTCGCAGTAAGTGGAGGCGCTATCAGTGACGAGAGGGAGATCAACAGAACGTGACCCCAGTGGGAGTCACAATCATGGTAGATCAAAATCCAGAAGTAAAAAGAATATTAAATGCTATAACTGTAGTAAGAAAGGGCATATCAAGAAAGAATGTTGGAGTAACCAGAAGAGAAGAGAGGGCAAAGCATCTGAGTCATCAAATACTCAAGGGTGTGTAGCAAATACCTCAGATGATGGTTAAATTCTCTATAGCAAGGCAATAACTGTTTCAGAAGGTAGAAAATGACTATCTGACGTCTGGCTCATAAACTCAGGAGCTATCTGCCATATGACCTCTTGGAGAGAATGGTTTCATACATATGAACCTATCTCAGGAGGATCTGTATACATGGTTGATGATCATGCCTTGGAGATCGCTGGTATTGGTACTATCAAAATCAAAATGTTTGATGGTACAATTCGCACAATTGGGAAGGTACGATATGTTAAAGGCCTGAAGAAAAATCTATTATCTTTGGGACAGATAGATAATCATGGATTTAAAACTCATTTTGAAAATGGAATCATGAAGATAGTCAAAGGTGCGCTTGTACTAATGAAGGTGAAAAAGATCGGTGCTAATCTGTTCATGCTTAAATAAGAAACATTGCAGGAAGCTGATGCGTGTTTCACGTTAAATAGAGAAGAATCAACGATGATGTGGCATCTCAAACTTGGTCACATGTCAGAACAAGGTTTGAAGATTCTCTCTGAACGAAAATTACTTCCAGGGCTCAAATCGGTAAGTTTACCATTTTGCGAGCATTGTGTTACTAGTAAGCAGCATAGATTAAAGTTTAGTAGATCTGTTGCTAAAAGTAAATGCATTCTAGACTTAGTTCATTATGATGTTTGGGAATCACCTGACATATCTATAGAAGGTACAAAGTACATGGTGACTTTCATTGATAATTATTCTAGGAGATGTTGGGTATATCCAATTAAGAAAAAGTCAGATGTATTTCTAGTGTTTAAAGAGTATAAAGCACGGGTAGAACTTGAATCCAGAAAAAAGATTAAGTGCTTAAGGACAAATAATGGTGGAGAGTGTACGAACGATGAGTTTGTTGCTTTCTGTAAGCAAGAAGGTATTCAGAGATAATTTACTGTGGCATACACTCCTCAACAAAATGGAGTAGCAGAGTGGATGAATAGAACTCTTACAGAAAGAATACGAGCTATGTTAAGGACTGTGGGTCTGCCTAATTTATTTTGGGCAGAAGCAGCCAAAACCGCCTGTTATATAGTAAATCGGTCATCATCCACAGCAATTGGGTTGAAGACAGTGATGGAGATGTAGACAGGAAAGCCAGCAGATTACTCTTACCTACATACATTTGGGTGTCCTGTGTACGTGATGTACAATGCCCAAGAAAGAACAAAGTTGGATCTAAAATCTAAAAGATGTATCTTCTTGGGATATGCTGATGGAGTTAAAGGGTATCGTCTGTGGGACCCCACTGCCTATAAGATTATCATCAATAGAGATGTTATCTTTGTAGAAAATCAACTGCAAATAAGAGATGAGAATGGTAGCACTTCAAAAGAAAATCAAAGACTATACCAGTACATGTGGAAAATAATCCAAAAAATTCAGATTCTTTTGAAGCAACTCCAGAGCACGAGGAATAAGAACCAGTCGAGTCCGAGGCTCCAGAAGTTTGACAGTTAACTCGTGAGAGACGACCGCCAGCATGGCATTTAGATTATGTCATAGAGATCAATGTTGCATATTTTCTTTTAACAGAGAATGGAGAGCCATCAACTTTACATGAAGCTTTAAATAGCTTAGATGTTGCTTTGTGGATGACAGTAATGCAGGAAGAAATTGAAGGTCTACACAAGAATAAGACATAGGAACTTATGCCACTACCACGTGGTAGAAAAGCTATTAGAAACAAATAGGTCTACAAGATCCAACATGATGGTAATGACCAAGTGGAGCGGTATTGTGCAAGATTGGTGGTGAAAGGATATGCTCAGAAAGAAGGTATTGACTTCAACGAATATTTTCTCTAGTGGTTCGACTCACAACAGTCAGAATAGTCTTGGCGATGTGTGCTACATTTGACCTACATCTAGAGCAGTTAGATGTAAAAACTGTATTTCTTCATAAAGAATTTGAAGAAGAAATTTATATGCTCCAACCAGAAGGTTTTGCTGAAAAAAGAAAGGAGAACTTGGTTTGCAGGTTGAAAAAATCTCTATACGATATCAAATAGGTGCTAAGGTGTTGGTATAAGAGATTTGATTCCTTCATCATGAGCCTTGGATACAACAGACTCAGTTCAGATCATTGTGCATATTACAAAAGGTTTGAAAATAATGATTTTATCATTTTACTGTTGTACGTGGATGACATGTTGGTAGCAGGCCCCAACAAAGATCGAGTCCAAGAATTGAAGGCACAATTGGCTAGGGAGTTTGAAATGAAGGACTTGAGACCAGCAAACAAGATTCTAGGGATGTAAATTCACTAAGACAAAAATAATAGGAAGATTTGACTTTCACAAAAGAATTACTTGAACAAAATGTTGCAGCGCTTCAACATGCAAAACTGTAAGTCAATTTCTACCCCACTTTCTGTTAATTTCAAATTATCCTCCAGTGTATGTCCTAGCACTGAAGCAAAGAGAAAAGAAATGTCTCGAGTGCCGTATGCATCAGCAGTGGGAAGTTTGATGTTCGCTATGATATGTACTAGACCAGACATTGCACAAGTAGTAGGAGTAGTCAGTCGATACATGGCGAATCCTGGTGGAGAACATTGGATAGTTGTGAAGAGGATTCTGAGATATATCAAAGGAACCTCAGATGTTGCATTATGTTATGGAGGATCAAAATTTACTGTCAGGGGCTACGTGGATTCAGATTTTGCAGGAGACCTTGATAAAAGGAAATCTACTACTGGCTATGTGTTTACACTTACAGGAGTAGCTATAAGCTGGGTTTCGAAACTGCAGACTGTTGTCGCTCTATCTACAATAGAAGCAGAATACATGGCGGCTACACAAACTTGCAAGGAAGCTATTTGGATACAAAGATTATTGGAAGAGCTCGAGCACAAACAACAAAAAATTTCAGTGTTTTGTGACAGTCAGAGTGCCTTGCATATTGCAAGGAATCCAGCTTTTCATTCCAGGACAAAGCATATAGGGGTACAGTATCACTTTGTTCGTGAAGTAGTAGAAGATGGAAATGTGAATTTATAAAAAATTTATACCAAGGAAAACCTAGCAGATGTTTTGATCAAGCCGATCAATACGGACAAGTTTATCTGGAATAGATCCTCTTGTAACTTAGCAGAGACATAAGCGCATAATAATAGCGAAGCAGAAAAGATGATGTGGAGATTGATTGGTCCTCAATCAAATCTCCAAGTGGGAGAAATGTTGACAGCCATGCACCACCTTTTCTAAAAGGTGGTGCCCGCAATTTGAAAGAAGAATGCGGCTGTTGCTGCATTCTTTGAATAAAGAAAAAAAATAAAGGAAAGGGACAAAGAAGAGAAAAAAAGAAAGAAGAAAAAGAAGAAAAAATTAAAACGAATTCGGCGCACGCGTTTTAATTAATTAAATTAAATGCACAGTAGCTAAATTTTGTCTATAAAAAGGCACCGCTTCTCTCATTTCATTGCATTGAATTCTTCAGTTTCTTTTCTTCTTTTTAGAGAATATTTTAAAAGTCTAGTGAGTGAGAGATTGGGTGTATTGGAATTCTAGGTAGTGAGCTAAAATATTACAATACTTGTAATCTTTATATCACTAGTAAAATATTTTCTTTCTATTTCACCCGTAGACGTAGGTTAAAAGCCGAACCACATAATTTCTAGTATCCTGTGTGTTATTGTATTTTATTATTTTCTTAATTTCATTTTAACTGCGTGTCTACTTCACCCACTAATTTCCTAACATTTAAAACCAAACATACCCCTATCTTCATAACAACAAATGTAGTTTTTTTTTTTTAACAATCTTGATCTATTTATATGAATTCTCTTCAAATTTTTTATTATTTATCTATTAGTTACAGATTTACTTTACATTCTAAATATTGTAATCAACTAATACCTCAGAATTTATGTAGTGCAGTGATGGATACTGAGAAAATGAAGAGAAAATCAGAGAAGCAGAGGGAAAACAGCGACTTTGAGATTCTATATTTTTTCGTTATTAATCTGAATAGATCTGGATAAAGAAAATTAGAATTGAAAAGCCGAAAGCCCGAAACCGTCCTGTTTTGCTTTTCACTCATTTTCTTCTTAATCCTCACTTTTGCTAAACGCGTTTTCACTGGTGGCTTGTCTCGTGAAACATTATGGACATAATAAAAGTTTTCAAAATTAATTATCACACTAGATATCATTAGTTTCTGTTAAGATTGAGGTTTAATAATTATATCTTAAATTAAAATATTAAAATATTTAATAAATATTAATAGTTGTAGTTTGAATATTAAATTGATTTAATTTTATATTTATTTAATAAAAATTATATTATATCTTTATTAATTTTGTTAAAATTATTATTTAAGATTTATGCCTATGAAGAATGCATAACAGATTTGTTATTATACTCTCGTGGCGTAATGAGGGCACCTAGAAGATTATTCTGGAGTTCCAAGCCTTCACACGATTGAAATGAGAAGATTTATCCGAGTATTTCCATCGTTGAAAAGCTGTCAACATAAGTGAGCGTGTACGTATTGACTTCCCTGTTATGGCATTATGATTACTCATTGACAATAAGTAACAAAAGCCAAACGATGTTCTGCCGCAAGCTCCTAAGATATTGTCGCCGGTATTATGTTGAAAAAATCAAAGCGTAAAAGCCGGTTTGGCCCTTATATTTTGAAATTAGTGAGTGTTTATTTTTTTTTATTTTTAAAAATAGCTCAAAATATCTTTGTTGTTAAACTATTGATACTATTGTGTTACATTTTGTACCTTATCCTCTCAGTCAATAAGTTTGACGGGTAGTGTAGATTCCAATATCAATTGCCAATCTAAAGGGACTTCAAGTTCTCTGCCTGGCCAACAATAATCTCCAAGGACACATTCCATCATGTTTGGGCAACCTAGCAAAATTGGAATTATTGGATCTCTTAAATAATAGGTTTTCATGACAGATTCCTCAACAACTTTTTTGTTTCGAAGAGTTAGCAATATGATGTTTACTCACTTTCCGTTTCCTTAAATTGTCATTGCAACAGTAGGCGTAGAATCTAAAATAACCCCAGCATCATATTTTCTTTATGTTTTCAGCATAAGTTTTGGGTTGAAATATGGGAGAATGAAACATTCATCCCATCTTATAATTTACCACTACAACTTGTATTCCTAAAAAATTTTCATGATCTTTTTATTTTCCGACTGGTAAAATGGCGACAGAAAAAACATATAATCTTAGTGTAATTGTAATTTTTTTAATATAAAAATTGATTATTTGGTACCTAGTACCTATGTGATCTCCTTTGAAATAACTTTGTAGATATTTCGTATTCAAAAACAGAGGATATTGAAATAAAACATCAGCCACCGTGTCTTCTCTGCACTCCTCTGTTACAGCTCTGTCTCTGTTTTTATCCTTTAGTCTTGCTTTAGCAACTGGCTGAAATAACGAGACTATCTTCAAGGAAGAGCTCCAAGATCAATTGCTCAATGTTAGAGTTTCTTGATCTTGGGAATTAACAGATTACTGATACTTTTGCCTACTAGCTACTTCTACAATTTAACATCGAATGATAAAGGTATCCATGTTTTTCCTCTTTTGTTTTAATTTTATTATTCTCTTGAGAAACTATTCAAAATTAATTAAGAAATGAGCTTTAAAAATTGTGAAGGAGCTAATTAAATCGATAGACAAATAATTATATATAAAAATGCAAAAGAGATATGTGAAGCAATTTCCTAACTAGTTGCTTCTGACTTTGTACGCTGGATGCAACTCTATTTCGTCCCACGATACAAGTATACATACACAGAGCAAAACCAAATGCTGGCAACAGAAATGCAGCAAGAGGGAAACCTCTCTTACTTTTCCCATACAGATCCAGTAAAAATGATGCTGCAACCAAGAAAAGATAAAACAGAGCAAGTGAAGGTTTCTTATGTTTTCCAAGCAGCTGAAAAACCTGTAATACATTAACTTCAATCATCTCTGTTTTCGTGAAAAAATTGCCTCATTGCCTGGTAGATTCAACAACAAAAATATGCCTTGGCTCTATACTAACAACACCACATGTACCTTATCTCAAAGCTCTTGTTAAAAGTACTAGCAACTGGCTTGGCCATACCTATAATTGATGATACTGTAATTGGCATGCAGTTCGAAAGATATAAACAATGTTAGGAAATTTATTAGGTAAAGCAAACACACAACTAAAATACAATTAAAAAATAATGAAACAATAAAATCACACAGGACACCAGAAATTACGTAGTTCTACTTTTAGCCTACGTCCACGAGTAAAAATAAAAAAAAAATAATTTTACTAGTGAAAAGGAATTACAAGTATGTGGTATTTAAGCTCACTTCCCAAAACCCCAATACACCTAAACTCTCAAATCACTAAACTCTTTAAAACTCTCTAAATAAAGAAAAGAGATTGAATAATTGAATGCAAAAAATGAAGAAATGCCGCTCTTTTATATAGGCAAAATTGGGTTACTGAGCATTATTATTTTATTTATTTTTCATTTCATTTTCGGCCCGACATTTCCTTTTCCTTTTCCTTTTCCTTTTGTTCTATTTAAAGATGGAAGCAATTTTCTTGCTTCAAAATTGATGCAACCTCACCTTCTAGAAGGTGGCACCCCCATGTTATATTTTTTTTTCATTCTCCCACTTGGAGATTAGATTAAGAACCAATCAATCTCTACAATCTTTTTTGCTTCGCTGTTGTCATGTTACTTACATCTCCGCTAGGCTACAAGAAGATCTACTCCATACAAACTTGTCAGTATTGATTAACTTAGTTAAAACATCTGTTATGTTTTCATTAGTATGAATTTTCTGTAAATCCACGCTCCCATCTTCCACTACTTCATGAACAAAGTGATACTAAACTTCTATGTGCTTTATCCTGGAATGAAAGGCTAAATTCCTTACAATGTGTAAAGCACTCTGACTATCACAAAATACAAAAATTTTTTGTTGTTTGTGCCCGAGTTCCTCTAATAACCTTTGAATCCAAATAGCCTTTTTACAAACTTATGTAACTGCCATGTATTCAGCTTTTATTGTAGATAGAACCATTTGCAGTTTTGAAACCCAATTTACTGCTCCTCCTGCAAGTGTAAACATATAGCCAGTAACGAATATCTTTTTATCAAGATCTCCACCAAAATCTAAATCCACATATCCCTTAACAGTATATGCTAATCCTCCATAACATAATATAACATTTGAGGTTCCTCTGATATATTTTAGAATTCTTTTCACAGCTTTCCAATGTCTGGTCTCGTGCATATTATAGCAAACATCAAACTTCTACTGCTAATGCATACAGTACTTGAGACATCTCTTTCTCCTCTACTTCATTGTTAGGACACGTACTTGAGGATAATTTAAAATTAACAGAAAGTGGATAGAAATTGGCTTATAATCATACATGTTAAAGCATCGCAGGATTTTCTTTAAGTAATTCTTTTGAGAAAGCCAAATCTTCATGTTATCTCTATCTCGATAAATTTGCATTCCTAGAATCTTGTTTGCTAGTCCCAAGTCCTTTATTTCAAACTCCCTAGCCAACTATGCCGTCAATTCTTGGACTTGATCTTTGTTGGGGCCTACTACCAATATGTCATCCACATACAATGGTAAAAGTAATGAAATCATTATTTTCAAACCTTTTGTAATATGCATAGTAGTCTGAACTGTGTCTATTTTATCTAAGGCTTATAATGAAGAATTAAATGTCTTATACCAATACCTCGGCACCTGTTTGAGAATGTATAAATATTTGTTCAATCTATAAATCAAGTTCTCCTTGCCCTTTTTAGTAAAACCTTCTAGTTGGAGTATATAAATTATTTCTTTAAGTTCTCTATAAAGAAATACAGTTTTTACATCTAATTGTTCTAGATGTAGGTCAAATGTAGCACACATTACCAAAACAACTCTCATTATTATGAGTCGAGCCACCGAAGAAAATATTTCATTGAAATTAATTCCTTGTTTCTAAGCATATCCTTTTACCACTAATAATGCACGATACCGCTCCACTTCATCATTACCATCATATTTAATCTTATAGGCCCATTTGTTTCCAATGACTTTTCTTCTATGTGGTAATGATACAAGTTTCCATGTCTTGTTTTTGTGTAAAGCTTCAATTTCTTCCTACTACTGTCATCTACAAAGCAATATCTGAGCTGTTTAAATCTTCATAGAAAGTTGATGGCTCTCTATTCTCTGTTAGAAGACAGTATGCAACATTGATCTCTGTGACATAATCGGAGTGCCACACTAGTGATGGTCTCTCCTGAGTTGACTGATGAACTTCTGGAGCTTCAGACTCGACTGAATCTTGTTCCTCATGTTCTGATGCTGCTTCAGAAGAATTTGATTTTTCTGAACTATTTACCACATACACTGGCATTGACTCTGACTTTTCTTTTACAGTGCTATCATCCCCATCTCTCCTTTGCAGTTGATCTTCTATAAAGATAATATCTTTACTAATAATAATCTTATAGGTAGTAGGATCCTACAGACAATACCCCTTTACTCCATCAGCATAGTCTTAGAAAATACACCTCCTAGATTTTGGATCCATTTTTTTTCTTTCTTGGGTATTGTACATCACGTACATAGGACATCCAAATACATGTAAGTGAGAATAATTTGCTGGCTTTCCAGTCCACATCTCCATTAGAGTTTTTAATCCAATTGCGGTTGATGAATAACTATTAACCATATAACAGGCTAATGAGTGTCAAAACCAGCAAAAATATAAATACCTACTCTAAATAATTTGTGTATAGTGATTGAGTAGGGTTGTGTCCACAGAGATCGATAATTATTTAAATCTTTTTTAAATGCAAAATGTAAAATTAGGGGTTGATGAAAATAATAAAAATCAAATAAAAATAATAAGAATACAAATTGAAGTTGCAATTCAAATTAGAAAAAAGCTCTGGTCGAAGGAATTAACTCATCTTGATTCGATTACTGATCATTGATTCAAATATAAATCATTACTATTTATAAATACAATGGTTATAGCTACTGAGACCCTCTATTAGCTAATCTTTCCTTAATTAGTCGATAACCAAGGTAAGACTATTGGTTATTTCTCTAATCAATAGACAACTCTAGATATGATCATAGGATTTAATCAATTGATAGCCTGAAAAATCAGAGAGACCCAAATCCTAACCAACAAACGTATACAATGGTTCATTTAAATTAGATTGTTTATTCTCATAACACAATGCACTTTTATATTATTTGTCACAAATATTAAAATCCTCATACGATAAATCTTTTAATTGATAATAGAATAAGTTGACAATTAAATAGTGGCCAATTATCTAATTAACAACATAATCATGACAATAATTCAGAAAATAAACAAATACCCAAAAAGTAATAAAATAATTAAAGTATAAGAAAGATCTCACAGTAATAATGAATCAAAACTTCGTTAACCTTCAACCAGAAAATAAGTTTAGTTCCTCATAAAGAAAAGAGAGAAATTTTGATTTAGGATTTCCTCTTTTTTTTTCTTCTAGTTAAAATCCCCCCTTATTTTTAGTCTTTCCATTTTTATGAAGTTTTCTAAAAATAAAATACTAGTATCTAAAATATTATCTAGATATTAACTTCAAAATTACAAAAATAACTAAAATGATCAAACACGTAATATAAAAAATACAACTTCTTATATGACAGTACGCACCTATGCCTTATCAACAAAGTTCTTCTAAACCTTATAATTTTTTTAGGAAAGCTATCATCCTCAAACATCATCTTATAACTCAATTTTAACACCAATCAATAGAATTGCACCTACAAAAATAAAACACAAATAAATCACTACTATTAAGTGCAAAACATTGATATTAAGGGAAATAAACAATGTAAAACTAGTGTATAAATTACACTCTAACACAGGCAGTTTTGGCTGCTTTTGTCTAAAATGAGTTGAGTAGACCTACAATCTTTAATAGAGCACTTATTCTTTCTATAAAAGTTATGTTCATTCGCTCTACCACTTCATTTTGTTAAGGAGTCTATGCCACCGTGAACTATCTCTGCATACCTTCGTACTTATAGAAAATAAGAAACTTGTCGTCTGTGTACTCTCCACGATTATCTGTCCTCACACACTTTATCCTCTTTTCAGATTCAAGTTTTACTCGCGCTTGTACTGCTTGAATACTGCAAATACATCTGACTTTTTCTTAATTGGATACGCCCAATATCTTCTGGAATAATCATCTATAAAAATCACTAAGTACTTTGCTCCTTTTATGGATATATTTGGAGATTCTCAAACTTCAAAATGAACTAAGTTTAGAATACATTTACTTCTAGCAACAGATCTACTAAACTTTAATCTATGCTACTTACTTGTAACATAATGATCGTAAAATGCTAAACTTACCGATTTAAGCTCTGGAAGTAGTTTTCGATCAAAGAGAATCTTTAAACCTTGTTCTGATATGTGGCCGAGTTTAAGATGCCATATCATTGTTAAATCTTCTCCATTTGATGCAACACACGTATTAACTTCCTGTAGCGTCTCTTCTTTAAGCATGAATAGATTAACTTCAATCTTTTCTACCTTCGTCAAAACAAGCACGCCTCTGGCAATCTTCATAATCCCATTTTCTTCAGGCCTTTGACATGTTATACCTCCTCAATTGTGTGAATTGTATCATTAAATATTTTGATTTTGATAGTACCAATATCAGCAATCTCTAAGGCATGATCATCTTATATGTATATAAATCCTTTTGAGATTAGTTCATATGTGTGAAATCATTCTCTCCGAGAGGTCATGTGCCATGTAGCTCCTGAATCTATAAGCCAAACATCAAATAGCCATTTTCTACCTTTTGTAACTGTTGTTGCCTCATTGTATAGAATTTTGCCATCATTTGAGGTACTTGCTATACACCCCTGAGCATTTGATGACTTAGGATCTTTGCCCTCTCTTGTCTTCTGGTTACTCCAACGATCTTTCTTGACATGCCCTTTTTTGCTATAGTTCTAACACTTGACATTCTTCTTACTTCTCGATTTTGATCTACCATGATTCTGACTCCCACTAAGCCTCGTTCCGTTAATCTCCCTCTTGTCATTAATAATGTTTCTGCAAGTTGCGAACTCACTTGTCTATCTTCCTTAGTTTTTCACCTACTCTCTTAATTTAATACAGAGGCTATAATATCATCAAAGACTAGACTATCCGCCTAATTGTTGTTCGTCAGATTAATGATAAGTTGATTATATGAATCTGGTAAACTCTGAAGTAGAAGCTCCACATGTTCATTTTATTTTATTTTATGACTCAATATTGTGAGTTGTGAAAATAGAGTTTTCAAATTATTGATATAATCGGTCACCATTGTAGATTCTTCCATTCAAAGAGTATAAAGTCTCCTCTTCAAAAAGATTTTATTGTGTAGTGACTTGGCCTCGTATGGTTTTGTAAGAGTATCCCAAATTTTCTTTGCTGTCTTTTTCTCTGCCACATTGGATAATTCTCCATCTGCAAGTATCAAGTGTAGATCGGCAATTCCATTGTTGTCCATCTCGTTCCACTTGTCATCAGTGATTTCTACAGGTCTTTCCCTAATTGCTGTCAAGCAATTATTTTTTTATAAAATTACCCGCATCTTCATTTTTCATAACAAAAAATTATTCCTATTGAACTTCTCAATTTCAAACTTTGTAGCCATTTTTTTACTGCACACAAGCTATTGTACCCCTTGAATAGTTGTGAGTATGTGTGAAATTGCATACCAAGAAAGTTTTTAAGAAAGAATGGAAGGGTCACAAACGATCCCACTTAAAATCCAAACTCATTAGGCTCTTATCACCTTTATGGCAGAACTTTCCTAAATATGTAAAAAATCACAAAATTGCTCTACTCGCACTACTATTCCTTATTTTACACCGTAAAATTCTTAGATCGCTTTCACCGTTTCACATAAATAGTAATGGTATATGTTAATAGCAATCGTATATGTGAATAGTAACTATATATGTGAATAATAATTATATAAGTATACAGTAACTATATATATAAATAGTAATTGTATACGTGTATAATAACCATATACGTGTACAGTAATTGTATACTTGTACAATGCCCTCCCGTGAACAGTATTTTAATTCTAAAATTACAACCAATAGCTCTGATACTAGTGTTAGGAAATTTATTAGGTGAAGCAAACACACAACTAAAATACAATTAAAAAATAATGAGACAATAAAATCACATAGGACACTAGAAATTACGTAGTTCTGCTTCTAGCCTACGTCCACGGGTAAAAACAGAAGAAAATAATTTTACTAGTGAAAAAGAATTACAAGTATTGTGATATTTAAGCTCACTTCTCAAAATCTCAATACACCCAAACTCTCAAATCACTAAACTCTTTAAAATTCTCTAAATAAAGAAAAGAGACTGAAGAATTGAATGCAGAAAATGAAGAAATTCCGCTCTTTTATATAGGCAAAATTAGATTACTGTGCACTATTGTTTTTTTTTTCCATTTTCAGCCTAGCATTTCATTTTTCCTTCTTCCTTTTCCTTTTGTTCTATTCAAAGACGGAAGTAGTTTTCTTGCTTCAAAATTGGCACAGCCCCACCTTTTAGAAGGTGGCACCAACATGCCTTTTTTTTTTTTCAAACAAGTAAAAAAAAGATCAATTTACCAAGTTATAGGGTATTGAAGAATCAATTGTCACAGTCATACCACCAAGATCGAGTTACCAATTTTCAATTAGATTTCTGACACTCGGCTTCTTAAGAGTTGAAGATTGTTAAGGAAGCTCACATTAGCAGCACAGGATGTGAAGCAGAGGATAGCAGCAACTCCAGCTTACTGTTAAGAATAGATGACATGGCATGCCAACTGGCAGCAGCTGGTTATGTAATCAGTTGCACACGTGATGATCACCAGAAAAGTTGTTATAGTTAGTTAGAATCAACAACAGTTCACTTACCAATTGAGCTGAGCATCAGCTGTGTATATAAACAACTCAGTGCACATATTTGTTAGTTTTTCATTAAGTGAATAAAATTGATTCAACTAGAAGTTTCCTTTACTTCAACTTTCTTTCACTTTCTTAGCTTCCAAACGATCTCAGATTGATTTTCAACTAAGATCGAAATTCCCTGCAATTCAAGGAACACCAACTTGGAGAGCTCTAATATTTCTGATGTTATTGATCAGAAAGTGAAGAACCCGGGAGGTCTACATAAGATAACCTCAAGAGATTGATGAATTTTGGTGGGATTAATTCAGAAGAATTGAAGTTAATTATTAAAAGCAAGATTAAGCCACTCAAGATTTACAAGGTTGAAAAGGATGCTGCAAGAGTTGAGAGCACACTGGAGGCGGCTATTTGAGAGTTCAAGCTTGATGACATGACCAGGGTTCTCTTGCTTTAATGTTGACTTAAATTCATCAAGTGACAAGGTTTATCTTCAATAGATTTTGGCAAAGAACTGATGACGAGCAGAGCTTTGCTCTCATCATCTTAACCCTCATCAATTGTCTCCAAAGTATCACACATCTTGTTAAACACATCAATGCGGTCATCAAGACCCTTCCTCCATTCTCAAAGTGAAGATCCTTTTATCTGATCTTTACAAGTCACACGAACAAATTGATGATATAAGATTATTGAATATGATTTCAGGTATTATCAACTCCAAAGAAAATTGATCAAAGCACTAACAGTTTTTACGTGATTTAGTAGTGCAAGATTGCACCAACCTACGTCAACGGGAATAGCTATTAGGTCAATTTTATTGATGAATCAATGAACAACTTTCCAGAGCTTTGTAGAAGAATCTATGAAGAACGTACTGGAACTCTCTCTCACTACCAGCTCTCAATAAAATGCTAAAAAATCTTATTATAATGTGATTAAGAAACCAGCTTACAGCAACAAACTCAAACGCCGATTGCACAGAAACGTGACACGTAGCTTAACTGATTTAACTGAATTTGCTAAGGCTCCAGTACATGCATCCCATGGGAACCACCTAAGTTATTAGCAAAACGCACCAGCTTTTGCCGTTTTCAGTAAATCTTTTTTCTCTTCTGGAGACACGTGAGCAGCACATGACAACCTAAACCAATATCACTTAAAATGCTGTCGTTTCTGGCTCTTACAATTGATTGATTCACAAGCTTGCTTCACAATTTTGATAAAAAAATGAATATTGGAATTACGAAATTAAAAAAATAAATAAATAGATGTGTAAAAGACTGGTTTCGCCTCAGAAGTCAGAACTCAACATTAACTCCCCGCAAATCTAATAAATTATCCCAGCGCCCCAGGTACCTGAACTTTCATGGTCAACCTCTAAAGTCTTCAGTCTCCTCCTGTTAGAACAAGAATCAATCGATCCTTGATTCTCGTTTTTGTTATGGCATAATAATGAGAATAAACTAAGATATATACGAATTGAGCGCTTTCACAATTCTTTACGCCTCCTCATAAATAATAATTTCGTTAGCATCTTCCTCCCTTTAATCTTTCACAATTCCTTGTCTATTGAGAAATCAGAAAGTACCTACAAATATATCAAATTTGTCTTTTCTTTACACTTTGCAATATGAATAAATAAATTATTCTCAATTAATTAGCCATTTTATAAGATTTATTCTCTCTCTTCGATCGCCAAAAATTACGTAGTGGTAGTTTCGTTTACATCACATATGAATATGTTATGAAGGTCCTTGCCAAAAGCGAAGCAATCATAAGGCACACGGATCAAGCCGATTAATTGGTAATTGGTTTAGTTTTTCTTTTTTCACCCCTTGATCTCCTAAACACTCTGCTTTCATTGTTTAAACAGAAACCATATATTTTTATTTCTATTTTGTAAAATCATAAATTGACTTGAGCACAAGATGGCTCTTACTGTCCTTTGTGATTCCAGGTTGTAAGTTAACTGTTAGTGGTCGCAGGGCAGCCCCGGAGTTGGTCTTGGAATCGGGTACGGCATTGGGGCAGGCTTTGGGGTGGCTGGAGGAATCGGATACGGTAGCTGTCTTGAGGTGGTTTTTTGGGGTTGGCATGGGTTGCAACGTTGGTGTCGGGTGATTGGCAAACAATTTCCCCACCAAATAAATTTAATGCTGATGTAGCGAATTTAATATCAAGTTGTTAATCAACTCAACTAGATTACGGCATCAACAATTAGTTCATTCTTTTCTTGTTTAGATTATAATTCGCGTCGGATACAGTGACTAAATTAGTTAGCTACAATTTGGAGCATCATATCTATCATGCACGCAAAATGCGTAGAGAATAAGTAACTGTTTTGATAATTTTAATAATTAATGGCTAAGCTAAATTCCATGAGAAAGGATAATTACTTTTGTTTCATGTCATGATAAACTGGGAGTCATTTTATTCTAGCGAGGAGCTTATTTATGCCTCTATATCACAGGTTTATGAGTTATTCAGTAAGCGTAAACAATGTACAATTGCGGTGCATTCCCTTATGCGGACCCTGATAAACCAGTTTAACTTGGTGAATGACTTGCACTTGGTATCCAGCACTGTCTCTCTTATGGCACCAGCTGCTTGTCAAGTCAATCACCAATACCAATGGCAGAATATAAAAACGGTGTGAACATCAATGTTGCTGAGATAGAATAAATTGGGTGAGATATATGATTGTACAGTTTTTCTATTGCAGGTTTGGAAACTGCTTGGTAAAAGTAAGAAATATTCACTTGCTGTGTTTTATCTTATGTTGGAAGCATCATCTTTCTTTTCTAGATCTAAATTATACCACGATTTAGCAGTACTGATAAATCTAAATTATATGATGACCTATTCAATTAGATTGGAAAGTATTTTTACTGACAAAATTGTTCTTCCACCAAGCACATTAAGAGCGTATATGGTTGTGCCAAGAGAGGATGAGAATTCATTACCTGCAGTTTTGTTGCATGTCAATGCAATCTTTTTAACAGGAAAGTTGAGTAAAATTCAGATTATCATTCATTCAACCAAATCAACTTTACATTTTGACGAAGAATTGAATCAGAGCAAAACACAATAAATAAATATAGTTATGATAAATATATGACAAATAATTAAACAAAACAAAATGAAAAACAAACCAATTCTTTAATATAATTTTAGGCGAGTTTATACGTCCAAATAAGGAAGAAGAAAATTGATCGAACGACAATATTGAAAGCTAACTAAATTTATAATTGAAGAGAACAGTAGCCCAAAAGATTAATAAACTGCACAAATAGTAAAATGTAATGTGATTCATCTGATAAATCTATATTAGGCAGTTGGATGACAGCAATATTACAATGACAGAGTTAAAAACAAAGATAACAACAATATTACACTAACAATTTAAAGGAAAAGCCCAGTTGCATTCAATTTCTATATCTCCTCTTCCGCCTTGTTACCTTTTGCTGCGTTCTTAACTTTTTCAGAAACCATCCGACAATTCCTGTGCTGAACTTGAACCCTAGAACAAACCCTACTACAAGTCCACCCGCATAGCCTATTAGAATGATTTTCCAGTCAAATGTGCCTGAGAATAGAGACTCCTCTGAGCCTTTGTTATGATCTTCATTTGTTGGAACATCATCACTCTTACATTCTCTGGACAAAGGCCTTCCACACAATCCTGAGTTGCCGTCGAAAGAAGTATTGTCAAATGTAGCAAATTGCCTTCCTTGTGGTATGGGTCCTGTAAGGTAGTTGTCCGACACATTGAAAAATTCGAGAAATGTGAGCTCAACTAGCTGTTGAGGAATGTTCCCTAAAAAATTGTTTTTTGAGAGATCCAAGGATTCCAAATTTGTTAGGTTGCCCAAACATGAGGGAATACGGCCTTGGAGATTATTGTTGTCGAGGTTTAGAACTTGAAGTCCCTTTAAATTGGCAATCGATATTGGAATCATCCCATCAAATCTGTTGCTTGAGAGAATAATGCCCGTGAGGATATCTGGGATCTTGTCGTATGTCAGTATTTAACCTTTATTGTTCATTGTCAATGAGTAATCATAAGTGGCCACTTCATCGCTCAACAACCATACTTTTGCAGAAATCACATCTTGCAGATATTTTAGATCACTTTTATTGACAGTTTTCATGGCATTCCAACACAAGAAACTCCTTGATGGAAGCTTTCTAGTAAATCCATTGTTAGAGAGGTCAATAATACGGAGTTTAGAAAATCCACAGTCAATTCTAGGTTCCCCTATAACGCCATAAAATTTGTTGGATTGTAGGATGAGAACATTCAGGTTTGGAAGAGTTCCTAACCAGGAAGGAAAAATGTCACTAATCTGGTTGTTGCCAAGATCAAGAAATTCCAACTTTGAACAGTCTATCAACGATCTTGGAACTTTTCCTTGAAATAGATTGTGGCTTAAATCAATCATCCACAATCTACTTTCTTTCGTGAAAGTATTTGGGATGGTCCTTTGCCTGCAAATCCAGTATTGAAAGTTTATCACTGAAACTGCCTAAACACTGAGGAAGGAAGCCACTTAAGTTATTGTGAGACAAAACGAGGCTTTCAAGACCATCGAAATTGCATATCCACGATGGAATTTCCCCTATGAAGCTATTGCTTGAAACCAGATAGTTAACGGTTCTCAGGGGTGGAACTGGGAGCGGTCCTTGTAAATTATTAGAGCTAAGATCTAATGTCAACAAAACACCTTTAGCCCCCGGAAGAAGAACAAGATGTTGATCAAACCCAGTTAACAAGTTATGGGAAAGGTTCAAGGCGCCGAGATTCCGGATACTAGGGTCTAGCAACCAATTAGGTATTTTTCCATGAATTCTATTGGAGGAAAGGTCTAACAGCACCAAATGACGTTGGTTTTTCAAGAAATTTGGAAATCCAGTAAGGTTACATGAACGTAGTCCCACAACGGTAAATTTCTGTGACGTGGTATTAGAAATGACTTTGGTGAGTACAGACAACCAATTTGATAAGAGAGATAGAACTTCCAAATTTTTCAAGTTGACAAGTAAAAAATCTAGCTCTATCGTTCCTCTGTAGGAATTTTGAGAAATGTCAACTGCGATGAGTTGAGTAAGATTCCAGAGAGATGATGGAATTTGACCTGAAAAATTACACCTACCGATTGCCAATATTTCCAATGACCTAAGGTTTCCACTGCAAGCATGCAACTCACCCGAAAATTTATTAGATGCAAAATCCAAAGATTTCAGCCGGGTAAAATTACCAATTACAGTGGACCACGGAAATTCTCCCGATAATTTATTGAATGAAAGGTCAAGTTCTTGCAAAGCAAAAAGATTTCGAATTGAATTAGGCAACTCACCAGACAAATTATTTGCAGAAAGATCTAGTTCTTTCAAAGAATGAAGATTACCAATCGAAAGAGGTAGCTCACCTAGTAATTCATTTAGTGAAACGTCTAAATGAAGGAGCTTTTATAGATTACCGAGTGAAGATAGAATTCTTCCTGAATTTATTAAAACAATATTAATTAAGTGGAAAACTAAAAATAATAATAGTTTCTAACAATGAATTTAAAATTACAATTAGCAATTTTTTTCGAGTGAAAAATATATACTTAGGAATAGCATGCATTTATATTAATTAAGGAGAAAATATATAAATTTTAATTACCTTGAAATCCACAGGAGTAGAGAGATAAAAATGTCAAAGAAGATAGATTTACTAAGTTATGAGGTATCGTTGAATGAATAGAGACATGACCCAGGTCACGTGTTTCTAGATTGCTTAACTTCTCAACTAGATTTGCAAGATTAGGCTTTTGGAGTTCTAGTCCGTAACAAGAATTTTGTGATAGATCAAGTGATACCAAGTTGGAGAGCTCTAGAATTTCTGATGGTATTTGACCAAAGAAAGAAGAATGAGAGAGGTTCAAGTATGATAACCTCGAAAGGTTGATGATTTCTGGTGGGATTTCAGAGGATTTGAAGTCATTAAAAGCAAGATTAAGCCACTCAAGATGGACAAGCTTGAAAAGGCTGCTGCTCGAGTTGATAGAACCATAAAGGCAGCTATTGGAGAGGTCAAGCTTGATGACGTGACCAGTGTTCTCACTGCACTCAACACCGTCCCAAGAGCAGCAATCAATGTCACCTTCTTCTGGCTTCCATGATGCCGCTTCAGGACGACATCCATAGCTCCAAGGAAAATAATGGTAACTACCCTCAATTGTGTCATTAATGATGAGCTTTCTTTGAATTGCAACAATGCTGAGCACTCGTCCTTATGACAGAGTCGCAGCATAGAAGAAGCAGTACCGAAGGCAGGGGTTGCAAAATTAAAGAAGACCAGGGGAACAAAAAGCTCCATAAATATTGAGAATAAACCTAGCGATGAACCCATTGTTTCCTCGAAATAAAATTTATCGAACTTTATCGATGTGAAGAGACATCAGCACCTTGGTTAACTTTTATACGCAATTTGCGATTAATTTCTATTGGAAGCCAATCAGTGATAGATTATAGGATGTCCATATTCATGTATATTTTCTGCTTTGTCTCTACATCATCGAAATTTGATGTTAATTAATGTATGTATAAATAGTTTTGTTTATTTGTTTAAATTCTATTGTAAATGAATTTCACCCTTCTAATCTGCCTACCAACTTCCACTATTTCAACCATTATATGATGCTAATAATCAATAAAAACACACTTTTTAAACTAATTAACTAAAATAGTGCCTAGCTAGCTAATTAAATAATCGGTTAATGAAATAGTTATTAATTCGCTTTGTTTTGGAACGTGACTAATATGGATGTTTAGTTTTAGAGTTAAACAATTTTTAATCAGAAACCTTCAGAAACCTAGCTATGATTACCATTTGTTAAGCCAAAAAACAAATTGACTCTTTTCAATCAATTTTAGATTTATTAGCAGGTACCAAAAAATTACCATTTGTTAAGTCATGTTATGAGGTGATAAAGACTAACGGGAAAGTAAGTAAATTCTTAATTAATATTAGGAAAAAGGACATGTACACACTAAAGTTTCAAGAAATAGGTACCAATACTCTTAAGTTTTGAAAAATGGCCACTAAGCTCCTTTTGTTCATAATATCATTTCCCTTGATTATCTCAAAAAAAAAAAAAAAAGATAATGACTCCAATGTTTTCTAAGAAACAGAAATATAATATTAAAATAAACGTAATAAATATACATTTTAAAATAAGTTCAATATTTAAAATATTTTAATATTTTACAATCTATTAGATATATTTTATTATATTAAAGTAAATTTTAAAGTAAATAGAAAATTATATTAAAAATAAATGTATAAAAATTTAAACAATTTTCAATATTATGTTAAATAATAATTTATATTTATTAGTATGTAAGATTTTTTTTTTAATTGTAAAATGTATGCAATGCAAACATACATTTAAAATCTCTATAATAAATACAAACATATTATTAAAACAAATATATTAATTTTTATATTTAAATTTATTTAACTATTAAAGTATTTTAATATTATTAGTATAGTAAATAGATTATATTATTCATATAATATTTGTATTTATTAAAATTTTAAAGTCAATTTTTTATTTAGTATGTTTAAAGGATCCGCCTCAAAAATGTAATTCTTGACATTAGGATCCGCCTCTGTTTGACATTAGGTGATTTCATAACAACGTTTTGGATCAAGCTCACAAACACCTCAAAAATGTAATTCTAATTATTTCAAATTTTCATAAATTATTTACTTTATTTTCTGTATCAAATTTGAATGGATCTCAGTTTGAGTAAATTGAATAAATATAAATGCACGTATTTAATGATTTACAAAATTATGTTCTATGTTTTTGCTATTTACTCCTCATTATTTCGTATCGTCATGTTTCCTCTTAGGTTTTAAATTTTTCATTGAAAATTTATCCTAGCATTAAGTATCCCTTATGGTTTGAGCCAAATATTCGGTTTCTATGTTTATTTAAAATTATCAAAAACATTAGCTATTAACGATAAAATTTTATTTCGATATGACATCAACTTAAAATTCAAACAAATCTTACGTACATCTGGTGAAAAATAAATGATAATTAAATAAATTTTAATAGACACAAATTCTGAATAGTGGAAGTGATAAGCTTCGACAAGATCGCCTAGCCTGATGCGATCAGGACATGAATAATGAACTTAGGTTTACTAAAATTGACATTATTTTAAATTTAGATCAATTAAGATTTTCGTATCGGAATCACAACTCATATCATAAATTATGGTCAACAAATGACAAAGGCTCACGAGACAGAGACTTCAAGTATCGTCAACATAGGCACGCTGCCGTTTGCTTTTGCATCCGCATTGCAAAAGAAATACAATCAAATTTTAATTTACATAAACGATTTCTAAATCTACATAGGCATATCTAGAGACCTCGTGCAAGTAAATTATTGACCTGCCCAATGCAATCAAGTTAATGCAGTTTAGTGATATGTTACTTAACTACGTGAATCCACCATGTGCTGGTTGATGCCATTCATACAAGTATAAGAAGACAAAATGCTGACAAAAAGAAATACAGCAAAAAGAAATCACATTGTGCCGTTTAATGTGATAAATGGTGTTCGAACCTTTTACCATCTCCACAATGTTTCCCGAGATATATCGCCACCGAAAACGCGTTCAGCAAAAGTGATCATTAAGACGAAGAAAATGAGTTAAATGCAAAACGAGACGGTGTCCAGCTGTTGGCTTTTCAATTCTTTTTGTAAGGCATTTTAGAAAACCTCGTTTAAAGTGGAAAGAAGTATTGAGAGAAATTGTTTTGATGGGTGCCCAGAAGCCTGCCAGTTCTCTCGACCCCACGACCTAGTGGGAACCCGATGGGATGGTTCCATAAGAATGCATCACGCCACCAAGTCCGCAGAGACACTTTTCTCCGCTCAAATTAATATCAGGAAAATATAAAATCTAAAGGTCCCTAGTTTTTTTTTCTCACTACTTTATTTTCTCAATAGCCAAACATCATCATAACACTTCATAATTTCTTATTTAGTTGATTATAATATTTTATATATACAGTAAATCTGTAATTAATTAATAAATAAATAATAAAATTTTCAAGAGAACCCATATAAATATATGAATATTAATAAAAAAATAGAATATTATATATGTATTAGGAAATATGTTTTAGTTTTATTTCCTAAAATATTTTACTTTTTAGTAAGATTCTCTTTACGAAATAAGTAATTTTTTTCTTTGAAACTTAACTTATTTAGGAAGGAATACAACAAACATAAGAAAAAGAATACTTTTCTACAAAAAATAATCACTATATAATAGGGAGATTAAGTTCATTTATTTACATAACAGCGCAATCGGTTCTCTACAAGTAAATAATTTCTAATGTAAGAGAAATAATATGTCTATTAAGAGATTAAATTTTATTAAAATTTTAGATATAAAAAAAATATTAGAGTAATTATAATAATTTTTTATATGATAAATTTTTTCTCTTATTGTCCTTGGGCTTAATGGTTTTTTTTCAATATAAGAGTTTTTTATATAAATTTTTGTGTTATATTTTATAATTAATTTTATTTTTCATCTATTTTTATTTATTATTCATTTAATATTTTCACTTACAAGATTTTGGATAGGATTAAAATTTCCTAACTACCTTATTATAAAGATGGGGTTATGCTTGGTACTAAATGGGTTCATTTATCAAAAGACCAATAAAATGTCAAGCTTTCTTCTTTTTTTTTTTTTTTTCTAATTGCTTAAAACGTGATGATTGTGAAAGTGATGAATGAACTCAAAAGCGTGCTCGCCTGTTTCTAAAAGTGTCATAAATTACTTTTTGTGACTTAGATTTTTTTTATTATATTTAATTAAAACGATTACTTTACAAAAATTTAAATTGATTATTTTATTTTTATAATATAAAATTATCAATTATTTTAATTTTAATATTTTTTTAATTTTATATGAATGTTTTTAGTATTACTTTATTAGTATGATTGTTAATTTTTAATTAAACTAATGTAGTTCATTTGTAATTAATAAATGGTGGCTAATGGAATCATAGAAGGAACTTTATGGTAAAATATAGGAATCATCAGCGGCATATATTAAAAGAAAAAATTCATTAGACTTTAAGGGTCGATAACTTATAGTTATCAAGAGAAAAAAGAATATTGAAAGTAGTGGAAGACTAGGACTATAGAGGACCGTATTTTCATAATCTTCTGTCATTATGTAATGAATCTCGGAATTCGAGTACACAATTATAGTATATTTTGTCTGCAATACTAATTAAATGGAATAAATTTTGAATTATTCTCTCTTGACTATCTTCAAATAGTACTTTCATTTTTAAAAACATTAAATTATTCAAGGGTCCAACTAACGTGCACTTTGTCTATACATGAGTTGTCCGTTAGATCTAACACAAAACTTGCTTCAATGGTATGGATGTGTTTTCTTTGGTTTTTATCATTGATATCCCTATTGTTTTTTAAAAAGGCAGAATAGTTGAAGATTTGACACATGATTTTAAATTATTTAAATTTTTATAGTTGATTAATTGAAATAATTTGACTATTAAAATTAATGATAACATAAGGACAATAATTTGGAAAAGTTTTTAGTACATAGAATCTTTTTTATTTTTCAAAGCAATATAATATCGATTTAATCTATAATAAATATTTAAATATATAATAACTATATATTAATTTATCAATAATATGAATCTATTTTTTAGAAACAATATTTATATCCCAATTTGATTCATTTAATATCCCTTCATTGTCATTGACATAAGAATTGATATAAGAGATATTGTTTCTAGTGTATTTGTTTCTATTTCTATATATGGAAAATTAAAAAAATCCTGATATAATAATTCAAAAATTGAAATAGAAAATACAAAAAGGAATGTTTGTGATGTTTTTTCAATCTTTTTTAATAGTAGGTAATTAGTATCCTAATATATGAAAATAATCAATTTGGTTTTAACTAATAATAAATAATTCAAAATGTGTAATTAAAATTTAATTTAATAATAATAACATGACCAAAAACAATGTAGAAAATTTCATAATAATCAATTATGGTTTGGTATTCAAATAAAATAATAAAAATATACACCAAGTGTAAATAATAGAAATATATTGGACTCATGTATTAAAATTTTAAAGATTCTATTTTTTTTCACGTTTCAGCAAATGAGAGGGACCACAAAGTAATTTAGCAAAAAACAACGGTACCCTGCGCCGGGGGCACCTTAGCCTCGTGAGTGAAATTGACGAATTCTCTTTCTTTTTTTTTTTTAATCTTCTTAACAAAAATAAGGGATAAATAAAATTTTTTATAAATAAAAAAATAATTTAAAAATAATCAATTAACTAAGCAAAATTAACCTTTAATCAATGATCAAGTGAGAGCATACTCGTCCACCAAATCTCTGAATTCCATCTCTCACATATGTGAACACAATTTTTGACCGCTTTAAATAGCCATACTCACACACCCTCAATTCGCTTGGTTGAGGGCAATTTTCTCACTAAAATTGCCTTCCAATCCAAGTGAAAAAAAAAATTAAAAAGATTTAGATTTTTTACATATTCAGTAGAAATTCTAAAAGTCTCAAAAAGACATTGATGCATAAGATATATAATTCACAAACCAAGATATTAACATAAAGCTTTAGGGTGTTACCCAATTAAAAAAAAAAAAAAAGGAGCGTGCGTGTGATATAGTACGAGACAGAGAGCTTGTTCGAAAGCAAGAGTGATGGACAAGCATATGGAGTCATTTCTCAGTATCATCTTCATTAATCATCAGAGATTAGTATCGTCAACACAGAGAAGCTGGGGTTTGTTTCTGCATCCTCATCTCCAGTGAACATTGTCAAATCAATGGCTCTCCGAGCAGCAACATTATTTGGCAAATGAACCTAAAAAATATACAAACTATCAAATACTTGATATGTATCTTCACCAAGCTAGCCATAGCAAAGGATTAAATAAATTATTCCCAAATCTACATAGGCACGTTTAGAGACCTCATTCCGGTAAATTATTGACCTACAAAATGCAATCAAGTTAACGCAAGCTCTCAATTTTCCATAATCCCCTTCTAATGAAAAGTGTATTAACCAAACGCTTGTTGATTCTTAAATTTGCGTTTAGATTCATACCTGGATATTCTGCAACTGATATTGAAGATCGTGTCGACGAGCAGCGGGTGGTACCATTGTAGAGGCAAGGTTGTATATCATGTTCAAGTCCCTCACAGGGTTCCAACTTTCTATCATCATAGCAATTAGGGAGAGCTCATCAGATGTACTAGGTATAGCCTGAATAAGTGGAATATTTGAAACAGGCAAATCTTCATATAAATCATAGTCTGTGCTTTCTGATGAATCTGAAACTCCCTTGTCATTTTTGAAAGTGAACACGGCAACAATTACTGCAAAGACTAGAGGGAAAACCGATACGCTAAAATTGTTCTTGACGTGAAATTCTGCCAGAATAAAATAAACTAGTGTGACAATCAACTGGATCACAGAGAAAGCTACTTCGACTGTCCTAACTAGTTGCTTCTGGCTTTGTACGCTGGTTGAACCTCTGTTTCTTCCCATGATACAAGTATACATACACAGAGCAAAACCAAATGCGGACAACAGAAAGGCAGCAAGAAGGAAACCCCTCTTACTTTTCGCATACAGATCTAGTATAAATGATGCTGCCTCCAACACAAGATAAAACACAGCAAGTAAACGTTTCTTATGTTTTCCAAGCTGATGACAAACCTGTAATACAAAAACTACAATCATATGTCTCAAGCAATTATTATTTATCTAAGCAACATTGATATTCATACCTTCTTGATACTCTGCCATTGGTATTGCTGATTGACTTGATGAGTAGCTGGTGGCATAAGAGAAGCAGTGCTGGATATCAAGCGCAAGCCATTCGCCACGTTAAACTGGTTCATCAGGTTCCGGATTATCGGTAACAAGAAGCGATTGGCTGCGCTAGGCACATAATGAAAAGGTCGAACATGTGAAACCCTTAAATTTCTTGATGAAATATTATAGGCTCCGTGTGATGAATCAGTAGCATCCTCATCCTTTTTGAAAAGGAAAAGAGTTGCTATAGAAAAGAGTAGCAGCAAGACTGATGCACTGTAATTGCTTTTGGCTCCCAAATCTGCTAGTATGAAATAAACAGATGTTATAATCCATTGGATCACCAAGAAGACAATCCCCACCGCCCCAATCAGCTGCCTCTCAAATTCTTCTCTAGCTTCTGCGGTCGTTCTTGCTAGAATACAAGCACAAACAGCAATACCAAAACTAAGAAAGAAGGTTCTGCTTTTCTTGACTAGATCCTGGATACCTGATATTGCCTCCAAGGCAAGATTACCGAACAGCTCCCACAATGATGAGACTGATTCCAAGACATAATATTTCACTTTATGTCGAACAAATGATGTGAGCCCCAACAGAAGATAACTAAATGCATCTCGCAAAGATGAAATCACTTCTGAGACAAGACATACCACGAATGATATACCCACCAACACAAGATATGCAAATGCAATCCGTACAAAGGGAAGCACTGCAATTGTACGTTTTTTACACTTTCTGAGTAACTTCTGTACCGGCCCTGCAATTGTACGTTTTGTACACTTACTGAGTAGCTTATGTACCTGGAATATAGAGGAAAAGATTAGTGAAATTTATTAAAAAATTAAATAAAATAAAGACATTCTCGTAACTTCTTTTTTCTTTCTCTATGAAGTCTTACTCATCAAGTGGAGTACGTGCTACTTACATGTTTAGTTTATGATGACATTCGAGCATTTTTCAAATATCAAAAAGCATATTTTTAAAATTATGCAAGGAAGAAAAGTTTCAGTATCTTTACGTGCCGGCCTTGGATAACAATTTCTTGAATTGCTTTGAAAGCGGATCCTACGTACACAACACATTCTTGAATTCTTCTAGATTCGGCAGCCTGAGATACAGTGTATTCACTTGCTGACACATCTTCTAGTTCCTTTTTTTCCAAAAATCGATGTGCAGCTAATTGAACGTTCACTGCAGCCCTGAGTTTTTCCTGTAACGCAACAGACACCCGTCAGTTTAATATACTAATTTGAATGTCATAATATATTGTGCGGTACTTATCAATCCAATTCACGTTGAATTTAAATTCCTATGGTACTGAAACTCTCAACAGTACGCGAAGTTAACGAAAATTTGAGATACGATTTAAAAATTTCCCAAGGACAAATCCAGGATAGTTTTGGCTGGCCTACCAAATCTTTGAAATTGTTTTGTCATTCATTAAGTGAAATATTTTAAGATCATAAATGCCGAACTTTGATCTTCTTACCTCAATATATCCAAATACAGACAGGAAAATGGATATTCGACCATTTTTTCAAATATCACAAGAGCAAAGTTTATGTTTGTTGATATATCGAAGGTGCAGCGTTTTGAACATAATTAATTATCGGTATGCATGGCACAAATAATGAGCGAAACGGGACCTAAAGTGAAGAGACCAAAACAGCAATTTTAAAACAAGCACTTGTAGGAAGTATCCATGTTGAGTAACTTTTATAGTGCTATATAATTAAGTTTCCCCATAACACCAATTCTTTCTACTGTTTTTTTCATTCGCTTTAGCTTTAACGAATCAATCAGAGGGCTGGTTATTAAGAATTTCAGGTTCAATGAGCCTTTAAAGCTGAAAGAATAAATTGACAGCCTAAGGTAAAACTGAATCAAGTACAGAAACGAAACCTGAGTGCGGCATCGGATGTCTTCGGCTTCCGATCTCTTGGCGAGATTAGCAGCGAAACGAAACCTGCGTCTCCGATTTTTCACAATTCCATAGAGATTCCTCCATCTCTGTAGCGTTTCTTCACGTGAGTTCTTCGGCTTCACAGATCCAAAATTCTCATTCAAATATGTCTCCATTCCAAATGCTGCTTCCGTTCTCCTTCTTCAATCTGCACAACAAAACCAAACTTCATAATTAACAAAAAAACATTAAAGAAACAGAAACAGCAATACTGCTTGTCAGGCGGGAAAAACATTAGAGGTAAAGAATGCCAACACTTAAATGTATATCTGCTGCAGCTCTTCTCTAGCTAAAACAAATAGATAGATTTTAATATTATTAAGGGGCTTGATTCTACAATGAACACTTGAACATCTCAAATGGAGTACACTTTCAAAAAAAAAAAAAATGGAGTACAAACGCTTACGGTTCGTTCAATCCCGGCGCCTTGCCGTCTTTACCAACAACTAATTATCGATTTTGTTCTAATTCCAAAGCTCGATTTTAAGTAAATCACTACACATGACATATTAGAAAATGAATGATTGTCTTAGATCTTTTTAAATTTTTAACATGTGGAAAAAAAAAATTATCAGTGTATTAAAATATTATTTTCTTGACTTCTAAGCAATTTGGGACATTATTCTTAAAAAATTATTTAGCATTTAGGAGACGCAAATCAATCTTATCAGAAGACTAGGGAATCGGAGGTCAACAAATAATTTTTTATTTAATTTATTATTAAAAAAAAAAAGAGAAAAAGACATCCACAATCCTAAACGTACTCAAATGATCCAATAGACTCTTTAATATCATTAATGGTCATATAAATCTTTTTCTAACCATCAAGCTTTTAGATTATGACAGCACAAAAATTAATTTTATATTTTTTATTTAAAATTTTAATATAAATTTTAATTTTTATTTTAATTTAAATTTTTTATCAAAAAATTTAATATAAATTTTAAATTATTAATTTCAAAATTAAAATAATATTTAATGATACTAATTCATCCACTATTAGATTGTGAAAATTTATATAAAAAATTTAAGATGAAACAACTCTACTCATACATACATACATAAATATATATATATATATATATATATATAAACAGTTAGTCATTTTCTGTATTGGTGGGGATGTCCATTTTTATGGGCTCACAAAATATTAATGTTTTATAATACCATAAAATATTTTGCGAGACCGTAGAAAATATGTATTAAAAATTTTTCAAATTAGTTACTTAATTTTTTACCTTTTTTTCACTTTAATAAAGTAACTAACAATTTAAAATAGTAAAAGAAACTGCCATACTATCACAGCAGGTCGGCGCTCCATAGACCCAAGACCGCAACATGGTTTTTGAACTTTTTTAAAGTTAGTCAAGCTTTTCGGCTGTGACAGAGCGGAGTGGGCCAGCGTCAAAGTTTGTTGACGGACTATCACCAGTGAAAACGCGTGTAGCAATAGCGAAGCCTACATGACGTTGGCACTGACTTCCCGCCTAAAGCTTTCATACCGTATATAGCAATTGTGATATAAAGCATCACAGTGTGCAGTAGCAAATGAAAGGCATGTTTTTTATTATGCCTTATTTGGTACTATTTTGGGGTAACTATGTGACCTAAAAGTTATTTACTGGAAAGTACAAACATTTGTAACTGTAATTTTCAAGTCAAGTTAAATTTATCTCATAATTATTTAAAGAAAATTTTATTTATATTAATACCTTTATTATTTTCAAAAAAAATTATTAAAAATTATATTTACCAAATATAGTTAAATGTTACATTACAGCCACACACATATATATATTTTTAACAATAACTGTAAATTAAAACTTTTACGACCTCAACATTAAACAAAATTAAAAATTTTGATACCGTATAAATCAAGCTTAGTGTGGGATCATATCTGTTATCTTTCTCAATTTTTTATCAAGTGAATGTACGGGAGATGATCATAGTTTTATGTGTGATTATCATAGCACACAATTTACTTTTTTTTCATAAATATAATAAGATATCGTAAGTTTCATTGTACACTCAAAATATTTATTAAATATTAATTAGGAGTAACTACTACCACTTAACCGGTAAAATTTTATAGAGTGATCCAAATTAAAAGTTGATCCCACTCACATGAATTCAAATATATATATAATTTATTTTCTAATTCCATAAAATTCCCAATTGTGAATTAAACTTATGTTGAAGCCTAAAACAGTTTCCTTTTCGTAAAACCAATGTCAAATTAATGAAGAATTATTTTTACACGTGTCTATTATTGTTTTACTTGAAAAATCAAATAAAATAAAATTCAGAGAAAATATACGAGTTTTCATAAAAATTACTAATCTTTATAGGGGAGAAAGACTCAAGAGACTTGAGAAGTCTTCAAGTGAAGTCGTGTTTGAAAACTATTTAACTATGAAGTCATCAAATCATGGACAATATTGCAAACCGCTTTAAGTTAAATTGGCCTCAATATTGTTATTAAAAAAAATATATTTTATGCATCAGGAAAATTTAGGCCTTAGGTTAAAAAAAAAAAGGAAGAAGTTTATTTTCAAAACACTCTCAATTAGATAAAACAATTAATTAATTTTTATTAAAAAATTATTGTATGCCTTTGCTTCATGTTTTTTAAGATGCAAAAATTTTGTTTAATTATTAGATTTTAATTCATATATCAATTTTTTTCCAAAAATAAATAGAATAAGGTATTGATCCATATAAATATATTTTCATGTACTCATGAGATCATTAATATGTTGTTTTTGTTCAGCAAAAATATAAAAACGAAAGGAATTAGTTGAAATTAAGAAATATTAAAATTAGTTGCCCCAAAAAAACAAAAACAAAAAAACAACGCTACCAGAGTTCTAGCTACTCATAAGCTAGCTCTTTGTGTTGCTCTTGACCATCAAAACTAGAGTCATTGCTTCCCAAATTATTTCTGCCAAAACTGAAATGCACTTGCATTTCAGAATTCTCCCCGCCTTACTTGGTACAGTACGCTAAATATTCAAATAACAGACAGCAATGTTGTGTTGTGATACACGTGTATATGTACGTGTCCATCCACAAAAATCACCCAAATCAATGCGATCACTTGTGATGGGCAAATTCGATCTGCAGACGGTGCTCTCACCGCGTGGTGGCATTGGAACAGAGTAAGAGATTGGCTTGTTCAGTGACAACAGTCCTTTAGTGAGGACTCCAACATTTTTTAAAATTTAAATTCAGAATTTTATAAATGTTGTAAAGGTTTTTTATAGTGTTGTAGAATAAATTTTCAATGATTTACAATATTGTAAAATTATGAATTCACAAAATTCTAAATTCTAATTATACTGGAAACTTAGATAGAAGGAGGTCACTTTTCAGCTACATATTTTTACTCAATGGCTTTTCAGTGAATTGGACATATAATCATAATTTCAACTATAGAAACTGAATATACAATAACTATTAGGTCGATAAAAGAAACCCTATAACTTAAAGGTCTATCAGCTAAACTTGGCCTCAAACAAAGAGTTTATTCCAATCTCTTATGACAGCTTCAGTGCCCTGCATCTCTGCAAAAATGCAGCACATCATGAAAAAACCAAGCACATAGATATAAAGTTATAAGGATGAACTCAAACTCAAGTGCAACAAGTCGCTTTGGGGGTGCACGCTCAGATGACTTGTCATTTGAGGAATTTCAGAGCCAAACCGACATGTTTTAATTTGTCAGCTGGAGGCGTAAATGTTCCACGTGCAAGACACATGATATGCTCCTGATTTAAGTAGATTAGAACGACGTTAGTGGGTGCCGTTTTACACTCACTTAAGATAGCTTGTGAGTTGCACGTGTAGAAGCTGTTAAGTTCAGTTATATTTGGCGGGAAAGGTTCGTCAGCATAACAGACCCAGAAACAGAACAGAGCAAGCGCGCGCGCGCGCGGTTGCTTCTAGTACATTCTTAGACAGTCAAGAAGAGAGATTTGAGTGCCGAGGGAAGATTGAAAAGTTGATCTTGTAGTCTTTGTACATAGTAGCTGGTAATCTCTGTAATTTTGAATTCTTAATAGCGAAGTCCCCATGCTTGATTCCTCGTGTGGATGTAGGCATCTGCAATTGCTGTTGAACCACTGCAAACACTGTGTTCTTATTTACTCCTGTTCATGATTGATTGTTGAGTGTTTTGCAATTCTTGGTGGTGTTCTTAAATCTTGTGAGTAGATTTCCAGCTCTTGGGTGAATTTAATGTTGGTGAAAAATCATAATTTTTTTTATAAAAATAAGTTTTAGGACCGATCTCATATAATATATAAGAAATTTGTAATCTAAAAAATCATACCTTGATAATCCGATAAGATGAATGACACCAGGCAATAAATCCGCCACCCAACGATCTTTCAGGTTATGACTCAAGTTTGATCTGCACTGAACGTGTGGGCGTTCGTTTCACCACTCCCAAAAATCCCTAACTTCTTCCTTTTTTTCAGTGTTTTTCTCAAAAGACGTTTCTATTTTCTCTTTAAGAGAAAAGAATATTCATATATAATATTACCTTAGTTAAAACCCTAATTTGTATTATCCTTATTATATAATAATTTAAAATATTAAATATATTATATTTAATATTTTTCCTCTTCACTTACGTAAAAGTGGAGATAAAGTGTAACAACTTTGGGGCCTACCTTGTAAAATACATAAGGCCCCATTTACACTTAAATATAACACATAAGGTCTTAACAAATATTATATTTAGGTTTATCACCTAATATGCCAGTTTTATTATTTTTGAGTCCAGTAGTGGTGCAGTCAATTAAATAAGCTAACCTGGGGATTATTTGAGAACATACAATAGTGGCTACAATAATTAAGCCTGTAATTAAACTAACTTAATTATTTAATTCCAATTCTATTCCACTATAAGATTGACCTCTATAATTGTATGCTCGAATAATAATTCATCTCAAGCCACATTGATCTCTTTACTGCACAATCCTTTGTACCACATCATTAATTAAATTGATATCTTAACTGTCCAATCAATTTAATAACATCTTATTCCTTGATACTTACTGATTTTCTCTAATGATCATTTTCAATATATTAAATATGTCAATCCACTCTGGCCAGAGAATTCTATGATCAAGTACCGAAAATCTATCAAGAGATGTGTTGTACAAATTTCATATTGTTAATCTATAATTTCAATACTTATAATTGCTCCTACCAAGATACCGGGTAATCTTGATTATAAATATGTGTCGTGCCTACTAGTAACTCAAATGGAATGACAACTACAATCATGAAATTACAATTAACTTAAGATTAAGATTACAGTAAAATCAATGCCTATGAGATTTAATAAGTTTGACAGTTAATATAAAGTTAATTAAATCTCATATGTGATCCTGTTCAATGTAGTCGTACTACATCAATAAATTCATACATGATTAAGACAAATCATTCAATGAATTTATTACAGTTTATACCTAAATAAAGTGTCCAACTTTATTTATCAACTGCGAACTCAATTTATTAAATCATAAGATAACTTGTATTTATATCTTCTGTGAATCCACATAGTGATCACATAAATACATATAATATGATTAAATGGACTTTACTAAAAAATTAATTCAAATAAAATATCTAAATAAAATATCTCAATTATTTTATTAATCAGAAAAATATTTATTACAATTAAATAAACATATATGCTTTTAAGGAGTATATTTTTCCAACACTTAATCTTATACATAGAAGGGCAAGTTCTCAACATAAAGCTTTCACTTTATAAGGAATGAAGTCTCAACAGAGGTGATTAAGATGATTAAAGTCCATACTGATAATATTCCCTCTAGCATGCTTACTAAGGTTGTTTTATTTGCTAAGTTCAAGAAGTATTTGAACTTAGCTGGGGTGTGCAATCTCTTAGTTGCATTGAGTGGTGAAAGAATTAAGAGTAAGGCATTTGATTCAAGGTGGAGAATCGTAGTCTATGAATTCAAACACAGATCAGAGCAAAAATGGTAAAGTGTTGAGTAATTGGTTAATTCTGTTATGAAGTCAATTAATTCAAAACGACATCAATGACTCACGCTCTTTGGTCATAACAGATGCAAGGCTTGCACGTGCCGGGTCATGTGATTAACTAAGCATTTCGAAGTTCGTTACAATGATTTTGGATACGTGTAAAGAGGCTGTGCAGGGTTTATTGTTTGTTGTTTCTTTTGTAAAAAGCTGGGTTCCCAACTCATTTTCTAGGTGGTTGGAGAGAATTCTTGTGAGAAATTTGAGAGAAAGAAAGCTTGTTCTTGAGTTCTGTAATCTCAGTAGTGAGTTCTTATAAATTCTTCATTGCATCAATCAATAAACTAGCTCTGATGGTTTCATTTATGCATGTACGTCTTGCAAAAAACCTGAACCACGTAATTTTGAGTGCTCTTTGGGTTTTTGCTTATGATTTGACTTCGTTTTTGCTTTTATTTCAATTCTTGAGATTAAGTTTGTTTAGTGAGTATTGAATCAATTAGTTTCATCTTTGTGCTTGTGTCAGATGTGTGCATGCAACTTGTACTGATCTTGATCGTGATCTGGGGTAGAGTATTGATTTGATAAGGAGATGTAACACTCTACCTTCATGATTGTAATTAAAGTAGTTAAATTAGGTGTATCATTAAGTATTTGTGGAAAGGATTTCAAAATAACCATTTTATAAATATTGAACAAAAAAAAGTTTATTACATAAAAACTAAACAAAAGGGTTTATCACACCAAAAACTTTGTTACAAAAGTCACAAAACCAATTCTGTAAATAAGCTTGTTGTATTTATGCTTAGATAGGAACACGGTTGAGCTGTTGTGTAACCCAAAGTCTGTTATGTCCATATGCATCTTGTCTTGGTTGAGACCTGGCGTCAGCTTTTTCTCTACTCAGTTCCTGCAATATAAGGACTACATGAATTAATGTGCAGTAAATAAATACTTGATGCATAGATTACCTATCATGCACATGAATGACTTTTGAAATAGGTGCTAAATCTTTTACATGAAACTTTAAAATATAAAGAACGATGTTAGGGCTCTAGATTTATTGTACTATAAGGTTAGCATTCTATAATATGCCTTTGGATTTAAATTAATTGATCCGTTGGGTGTTACGTATCGCTATCCCCAAAGGATCTCTTTTCTTAGCTTAAAGGGCTTGCCCTCTTTATGAATACTTGCCACCTAGTAGTACAACAACTCTTTCTTTCTTTAAAATTATTAAAGTACCTATTTATCAAATTACTCGTGAAATAGATGAGACCAATGTAACTTATACCACAACATGTAGATTTTCCAAATATATAATAAAACACGATATGAAACTAATTTAAGATAACAACATTTAACATAGGCGACAGTGTCGTCCATACAGAAATTTTAAGAAATAGAATTATAATATAGGCGGCAAGGCTGACCATATAAAGAGTCGTTAAAACATCATATTTTAGGCAGTAGTACCAACTATGGAATGATAGAATAAGAGTATCACATATTAGGCGGCATAACCGATCATCCAATTAATTAAGTACTAAGCATAACATCCTAGGCTGCATAGCCGGCCATATAAGGATGATATCATGATGTAGGCGGCATAACCATCCATGTGGGATTTAATAATAACTAATCACACCACAATAATAATCATTATAAGGCAAGGGATTATTTAGAACTAAACTTAGCATAAGAGAATTATTAATTAAGGTTAATTTAACATATTGTCCTTACATTGCAGTTGAAGTGAATTGTTATTTACCTATTTTCTTTGATTCCCCTAAACCTTCCTTCCCAAACCTGAGAATTTCTTCACTAATAATGCTTTGGCTTAGAATGAAAAAGATAAGATTTCTAGGGTTTATGAAAAATGCAAGGGTTAAGAGACATTTATAGAGTTTTCTAAGGCCCATGAGTGGTTAGGATTTTCCTACCATATCATTTGATTAGTAGTAGAGATTTATTTTTCCATAAATATCTTAGTGATTTCTAGAATGCTAAGATTTTGTCACCTAGTACTTAATTAATGGTGAAAATTTATCTCTTTATAAATATCTTAGTAATTTCTAGAATTTTTAAATCTCTACAACATTTCTTATTGCATGATTGCTTATGTGATTGCTTATGTCATTGCTCATGTTATCATTATTTTTAAATTATTAATTTATCTTTCCATAAATATCTTAGTAATTTCTAGAATTCCTAATATCTCTACAACATTTCTTGTTGCATCATCACTTATGTCATTGCTTTTGTCATCATTATTTTTAAATTATTAATTTATCCTTCCATAAATATCTTTAATAATTTCTAAAATTTTTTAATATCTCTACAACATTACTTATATCATTATATTATTATTATTATTCTTATAATAAATACTTAAGAGAGTTTGTTAGGTTAATTATATTATATCTAAGTAAGAAGATTGTACCTCACAATCTCCTCCCCCTTTTTAAAAATTTCGTCCTCGAAATTTACTTACTGAATAGTTCGAGATACTTGTTCTTCATTTCTTCCTCGTGCTCCCATGTTGTCTCCTCCATTGAGCTGTTCCGCCATAGTATTTTAACTAGAGGAATTTTCTTGTGCCTTAATTCTTTTATTCTTCTATCGAGTACTTGAATTGGGCGTTCTTCGTAGGTTATGTCTTTCTCGAGTTGAAGAGGCTCATAGTCTAGCACGTGCGAGGGGTCTAGAACATATTTTTTTAATATAGAGCTATGAAAGACATTGTGTATTCTTGATAATAATGGTGGTAGCGCAAGTCGATAGGGGACACTGCCGATACATTCTTCAAATGGCCCAATAAACCTTGGGCTTAATTTTCCCTTATTTCCAAATCTCATTGATCCTTTCATTAGGGTGACCTTTAGGAATACTTTCTCGCCAACTTGAAATTCCAACGGTCTTCGTCTTTTATCTACATAACTTTTCTGTCGACTTTGGGCTGCTTGCATTCTTTATCATATTTTCTTGATTGCTTCAGATGAGACTACAACTAAGTCTGGTCCAAGGTATCTTTGCTCACCCATTTCATCCCAATAAATAAGTGACCGACATTTTCTGCCATATAAAGCTTCGTATGGTGCCATGTCGATTGTTGCTTGGTAATTATTATTATAGGTGAATTTAGCCAATGCTAAATTTGCTCCATGATCCTTGAAAGTTTATGGCACATCCTCGTAACATATCTTCGAGTGTTTGAATCATTCTCTCTGATTGGCCATCTATTTTGGGGTGAAATGCTGAGCTAAATTTTAGTCTTGTCCCCATAGCTTTGTGTAGCTTCTCTCAGAACGTTGATGTGAATTTTGTATCTTGATTAGAAATAATAGAGACAGGTATACCATGTAGTCTGACTATCTCCTTTATGTATATTTCTGCGAGTTAGTCTATGGTATACGTCATCCAAATAGATAAGAAGTGGGCAGACTTTGTGAGTCGGTCAACTATCACCCATATAACATCATGCATTTTTGTAGTCCTTAGGAGGCCAACGACGAAGTCCATTGTGATTTCTTCTCACTTCCATTGAGAGATTTGATTAGGTTTTAAAAGTCCTGCCGGTCTCTGATGCTCTACCTTGATTTATTGACAGGTGAGGCATTGAGCCACGAACTTAACTATATCCTTCTTCATCCTAGGCCACCAATAATGCCTCTTTAAATCTTTATATATTTTTGTTGTGTTAGGGTGAAGCGAATATAGAGCTGTATAAGCTTCAAGTAGAATTTCTTTCTTTAGATCTTCATTATTTGGTACGCATATCCTATCTCTAAATAAAATGATTCCTTTCTCTGACTTCCTGAATGACATCTCTTTCTCTAAATTGGTCTCCATTTTTAAGTTCTTTAAGTACGAATTGGCTTTTTGCCCTTTCTTAATCCTTTCCAACAGAGTTGACCAAAGTGTCATGTAAGTGAGTTTTCCTATCATGAGCTCGATCTCTGCCTTGCATATCTCATCTTGTAATGGCTTAGGCAGCATCTTTAAAGTTGACAAACTTGACTTTCGACTTAGTGCATCTGCTACCACATTTTCTTTTCCAAGATGATAGTTTATTTCACAATCGTAGTCCTTGATGAGTTCCAGCCAACGGCGTTGTCGCATGTTTAGCTTTTTTTTGTGTAAAAAAATATTTAAGGCTCTTGTGATCCGTATAAATCTTACAATGTGCTCTCATCAAATAGTGACGCCATATTTTTAATGCATGTACCACCGCGGCCAACTCTAAGTCATGTATGGGATAGTTCTTCTCGTATTCCTTTAATTGTCTAGATGCATATGCAATGACCTTTCCATTCTGCATGAGAACGCATCCTATGCCATTTTTGGAGGTATCGTTGTATATAATGAATTCCTCAAAGCTATTAGAAATGGCTAAGATTGAGGTAGTAACCAATCGTTGTTTTAGCTCTTCGAAGCTTTTCTCACATTCTAGCGTCCATACAAACTTGGTGTTTTTCTTTGTTAATTGGGTTAGTGGCATTGCGATCTTAGAGAAGCCTTCCACGAATCTTTAATAATAGCCTGCTAATCCCAAGAAACTCCTAACTTCTTTAGCATTAGTTGGCCTAGTTTATTGGCTCACTGCTTCCACCTTTGAGGGATCGACTGATATTTCCTCCTTTGACACAACGTGCCCTAAGAATATAACTCTTTCTAGCCAAAATCGCACTTCTTGAATTTTGCATAAAGTTGCTTCTCCTTCAAGGTTTGAAGCGTGATTCTCAGATATTTGGCATGTTCTTTCTTTATTCGTGAGTAGATTAAGATGTCGTCAATGAATACCACTATGAATTTGTCCAAATAGTCTTTAAATACTCTGTTCATGAGATTCATGAAAGCTCCTGGGGTATTAGTTAGACCAAATGGCATGACAACAAATTCATAGTGTCCATAACGTGTTCTGAATGCGGTCTTTGGAATATCTTCCTCTCTGAATTTTAGTTGGTGATATCCTAACCGTAGATCAATCTTTGAAAATACCGTTGCTCCTTGTCGTTGATCAAACAGATTCTTGATTCGTGGAAGTGGGTACTTATTCTTGATGGTGACCTTATTTAATCCTGGATAGTCTATGCACATCCGCATGGATCCATCCTTCTTCTTCACGAACAACACTGGTGCTCCCCAAGGTGAATGGCTTGGACGTATGTAGCCTTTATCTAATAGTTCCTGCAGTTGATTCTTTAACTCCTTTAATTTCAATGGGCCTATCCTGTAGGGTGCTTTCGAGATTGAGGTCGTTCCTGGTAACAAGTCAATCTTGAATTCAAATTCTCGATCTGGTCGTAGTCCAGGGAGTTCTTCAGGAAAGACCTCAGGAAATTCGTTCACTATTGGGATTTCTTTTAGCTTTGGCCTTTGCTCTTTAACCTTGATGACGCTTGTCTTGTCATAACTCTTTACATGGTATCGAACCTGTCGCCTATATTATAATTCTATTTCTTTTAATTTTTGTATGGATGGCACTACCGCCTATGTTAAATGTTGTTATCTTAAATTAGTTTCATGTCGTGTTTTATTATATATTTGGAAAATCTATATGCTGTGATGTAAGTTGCATTGGTCTCAGTATTTCACAAGTAATTTGATAAATAGGTACTTTAATAATTCTAAAGAAAGAAAGGGTTACTGTACTACTAGGTAGCAAGCATTCATAAAGACAGTAAGCGCTCTAAGCTAAGAAAAGAGATCCTTTGGGGACGGCGATACGTAACTCTCAACGGATCAATTAATTTAAGCTCAAGGACATGTTATAGAATGCTAACCTTGTAGTACAATAAACCTAGAGCCCTAACATCGTTCTTTATATTTTGAAGTTTCATGTACAAGATTTAGCACTTATTTCATAAGTCATTCATGTGCATGATAGGTAATCTATGCATTAAGTGTTTACTTACCGGGCATTAGCTTACGTAGTCCTTACATTGCAGGAACTGAGTAGGGAAAAAGCTGATGCTAGGTCCTAATCAAGGTAAGGTGCATATAGACATAACAGACTTTAGGTTACACAACGACTCAACCATATTCCTATCTAAGCATAAATACAACAAGCTTGTTTACGAAATTGGTTTTGTGACTTTTATAACAAAGTTTTTGGTGTGACAAACCCTTTTGTTTAGTTTTTATGTAACAAACTTTTTTTTTGTTCAATATTTATAAAATACTTATTTTGAAATCTTTTCCACAAATACTTAATGATACACCTGATTTAATTACTTTAGTTACAATCATAAAGGTAGAGTGTTACAGCAGACGAGGCAGATCAATCTCTTTAATAAGTTATAACAATGTTTTATTACTAAAATATTACCAGATTTCAAGATGCTTTTAAGCTCTTTGAATTGCTCTTGATAATTGAAGCTGGAGAAATTTTTAATTTCATTTGATTTCGAGGAATCATCATCAGTCTTTTCATCAGCAATATTATTTGGCATATGAACAAGAATAATTCTTGCAATCATAAAGGAAACTCTTGTTACTGGAGTCAGTTTTCTATGTTAAATGCTTAAAAAAAAAATTAAAAATGAATGAAACAGAGCTGTAATAGAGGAGAGCAGAGAAGAAAATAGCTTGGGCACATATATATATATATATAAGAGGAAATCGCCTTGTGCCCATTTTAGAAATTGCTTTTACCATTTGGAAACCTAGTAAATTTTGAATGTGTGATTTCATCTCTGCTGTTAAAACAATAATAGGTAAAACTCGTTGTTGAAATGTTGAAAGGTATCTGTGTTCTCATTTATTTTACCAGTTGGGAAGCCAATAAATTTGGAATAAGCCACTTAGTTTACTTTGCAATAGCCTCAAAACCAATAAGCGTGATGCATTATGTTATTGGCAAGAGATCATCATGTAGGAGCACTTACGAAAGTAATTATGAAAAAAAATGAAACAAAAAGGAAAACGTTGACTTTAATTATCACCAAAAAAAAAAAGGAAAAGTCAAGCATTTAACTTATGTTTCTGTTTTCTAGACTTGAAGATGAGCGATGAGGCCATTCAGAGACAATTTAGAAGACCTCTTGGTCTTTTCCCTGAAAAAAAAAAAAAATAAGAGTTACTTATGTGAATTCACCAAATGAGCCTGATGATTAGAATCATGTTCATAATCATACATGGACATTCTGATTGTGAAGATCAGCAGCTGGGCCCATAGACAAGCTGTTGTTTGCTTCTGCATCCTTTGCAAGAATATGTGGCTTATGAACCTAAAATCGATGTAAACTGTCAAATATTTGATATCTGCGCAGATGTAGCCATAGTACTGCTAGAACAATCATCAATTACATAAAAGATTTCCAATTCCACGGAGACCCTTTAGCAATATAAAAACAAATTATAAAAGCAATCTGTTAGAGACCTCAAACAACTAAATTATTGATCACTTGCTCAATGCAATCAAGCCAACGCAATCTCACATTCTTCTTATTTCCTTTTTAGACAATACAGGGAAATCCTATTGTCTCACGCAATATTCTTTAAATTCATTGGAGCTCAGTAAGGTGACAAGTTACTTATGTGAATCCACCAAAGTGCAAGTCGACGATTACATTTATGTTCACAATCATACCAGGATATTCTGCAATTGATGGTCTGCAACTAGGGCAGTAGACAAGTTGCCGTTTGCTTCCACGTCCTGGGAAAAAAAAAAATATTATTTGGGTTACGGTCCTAAAATACAAACAATCAAATATTTGATATCCGCTCTGATCTAGGCACAGTACTACTAAAACAATCGTTAATTACATAAAGGATTTCTAAAAGAAATACAGAAGGTCTTTTATATGTAGTTGGTGATAGGCCCCTGCATAAAAGGAATGCCTTGATTACCTATAACTGCTAAAGATCATCAAGTAAATAGCCAAAATTAATCAAGGATCAACATATTTAATCTTCAATATCATGGAATCCCTAGAATCAAGCATAATTACCATGCCACAATATACTCTAATTCAACTTTAAATTTGTAAGAGCTCATAGATATGATAAGCTTCTTGCATGAATTCACCAAGTGCTGCTTGATATTTGCAATTACATTCAAAATCATACCTGTAAATCCTGCAGCTCACGATCAGCAGCTGGGGCCGTGAGAGAGCTGGCAAGGCCTGATGAATCAGAAACTTCCCGAACATATATGATATTAAACGCAGCAACAATTACAGCGAAGACTAGTGGGAAAACGGATGCATCAAATTTGTTCTTGACACCCAATTCTGCCAGAGTAAAATTAACAAGTGTAACAACCAACTGGACGACAGAGAAAGAAATTTCCACCATCCAAACTAGTTGTGTCTGCCAGTGTACTCTGGTTGCAGCCCTGGTTCTTCTCATGATACAACTATACATACTGATAGCAAAACTAAATGCTGATAAAACAAATGCAGCAAGAAGAATTCTCCACTTCATTTTCCCAATTATATCCAGTGAAAATGATGCTGCTTCCAACAGAACATAAAACAATGCCAGTGCACATTTCTTGTATTTATGAAGCAGCTTAGAAACCTGTAATATAAATACTACAATTATACGTCTAAAGCAACTATTATGAAGCTTGTTTAATGAAATGTTTTGTCATTCGGTAAATAAAAAGTTTTGAACTCAGAAATTGGAGCCCAATTGTATGCAAACCTTTGATATCCTTACCCCGATGTATCCAAATCCAAACCGGAAAATGGATATTAGACCATTTTTCAAATATCAAAAGAGAATGTTTTCAAAATTAATTAGCAAGGAAGAAAAGTTAAGCATCTTTACAATTTTCTTATTGTCAGCGGATCCAACATCATCAACGGATTCTTGATTTCTTCCAGCTTCGGCAGCCTCGGTCCAAATGTGTTCTCTTGATGGCACATGGTCTAGTTTAGGTTCTTGATTTGTTCTAGCTTCGGCAGCCTCGGTCAGAAGGTGCTCTCTTAATGACTCATCTTCTGGTTCGGATTTTATTTTAAATTGACCTCCAACATCCGCAAATCGAAGTGCAGCTTTTCGAACATAAAGTGCAACCCTAGTTTTCTCCTGTAAGAAACACAACGGAGCAGCCTTGAGTTTGGTGTACTAAATTGAATATCACAACCATTCCAGTTTACTCTGCATTAAAATATCTAAGGTACTGAAGCTCTCTAGAGTTCACCAAGTTATCAATAAATATGAAACTGCAAGTGTTGGTTTTAGAAAGTCCCAATAGCTTCCATAAAACCAAATTACCTGACTTTTGCGTCTTTTCTTCTCGGCTTCCGATCTCTTGTCGAGATCAGCAACCATACGAAACCTCCGTCTCTGATTTTTCACAATTGTGTAGAGTGCCCTCCATCTCTGTAACGCTTCTTCTGATGAGTTCTTTGGCTTCACAGATGAAAAATTCTTATTCAAGTAGTTCTCCATTCCAAATCCTGCTGCTGCTCTCCTCCTTCAATCTTTACGACAACACCATCAGGCATTTGGTAAAAGCGGATGAATTGGGTATAAAGCCAGGGAATGCACATCGTCGACCAAGACCAGTGATTTCTTTTATTTTTGTATTTTTGTTCCACGTGATAAAAACTGGAGTGTTGAATTGGGGTCTTCGGGGAAACATCATAATAAAATAGGATCGTCGAACTTGACCATGGGTGGTTTCCTTGCTTACATTTTCAACAACTAATTTGTCATCTAATGGGTCAACAAACGTCAATGAATCATCCTCTTTTTTCTTTGTCTATCCGGGTTTGGTTTCCTTTCATTTTCATGATTAATTTGTCATCTAATGGGTCAATAATTTTCCTCTTTTTCATCCTTCCCCACCATGTATACAAACTTATACATACATACATACATACATATATATATATATAGGTATGTATATATATATATGTATATATGTCCTATTAACTAAAATTTTCCTTCGCGTCATGTTGAATATTTTGCATGCTCAATACCAATCGTCATTGATGTTGATATACTGTCTAGCGATTTAGGCTAATCCGTTTGATCACTACAACAAAAATGGGTATATTTGATAGTGATTTATATTTATCACTTTATTAAATATTATGTATTACGTATGCCTCTAAAATAAATGACAGTGTGCGAAAGCATGAAACATAGTTGATGCGTTTTAAATTAAGCATTATGTGTTAAAATTATTTTTAAAAAAAAACGATTTGCCTTATTAAGTGAAAAATACTACATAAAAAAAATGAATAAACAATCGACTTGCCCTCTGTCCATTTCTCTTCTTAGCAAAACGCAAACGCGAAACGCAAATCCTCCACAAAAAACGACGAATCAGTAAAGATCGTCTTCGGCCGTCGCCATTTCTCTTCTCCGAGTAAAGCTTCACCACAGCCAGTATCAAAATGCAGAGCCTCCATCTTCTGGATCGGACGCTTTCAGACTCAGAGAAGACCTCCGAGAAGATGAAGGTTCTTGATTTATTTAATTTCTCTTTATACATTTAATTTCAATCGTTAATTTTAATTTTTGTTGTAGATGCTTCACGCTACGACATGTTTCCACAAAGTACACTTTCAAACGCGATTTCTCTGATAATTTGGGGAAATTGAGGCCTAGTAAAGCTGGCTGTGGCTCTGATCGTCGGTTCAACGACGTTCTTCTTCGCCATAGATCCCTCATACAAGGTCAATTTTGTCTCTTTTTGTTACCGTTGTCATGATCTTGATCGTCATTATTGTTGCTGTTTTCCTCGTGAAGCTCTGTCACTCTGTTTCTCCGGTGATAGGGAATCTAGTAACGGTTACTTATGATTATTTGAGAAGGATGTGGAACTATTTACATAATCTCTTTCGTTTCGGAATGATATGATTTGTGTACTCCTGTTAAAGGCTTACTGTTGCTTCTTTTAGTTCTGCTGTGCAGTTCTTAACCCGTGGCCCCTAGTTTACCTACCAATTTCATAGGCCTTGAAAGAAACATGAGATCGTGCTCATATTGGTCTTAAGAGGATGGGGGAAGTTGACAGTAAACCATTATAATTTTGGCTTTCATTCTCTTTCCATGTGACCTCTTTAAATATTATTTGAATTCAATTTGCCTCTGTTCTGCAGTAAGTTCTAAATTGTGCAAATGTATCACCAAATGAATTATGGTTATGTTTATTGGTCAACTGCACATTGTCGAATTGATCTATCTGAAAAATATTAGAGCTATGGGAATTAATGAATTCTAAAAAATTCACTCTTGCATATCTAGTTTTGTGTTGGTGCTATAATATCTTGTTGCAGTTTTATGACTCATAATATCAGCTTCCTGGATCCTTAATAAACTTGACACCCATAAATATGAAATCTCATTGTCCACATGTTGCCATCTAGCTATGTCTTTTAATGTGAATATGAGACAAATACCTTAGCCACATCTTTTAATTTGAATATGAGACCAATACCTTGACCATTCAAAGAGAATTCTTAACTTAATCTGCTGGACAATATCTATGAAGACCTCATTTTTCCACCCTTTTTCATCAACATTAGTTACCTTAATTTGAAATCAGATAATTATTTTGATTATTTTAGGTGACTGATTAAGAATGGCTAATAAGGAGTGCTGTGAATCACTGATGCCTCGTCAGCTAGAATCAAAGAGCATCACAACAAACAGTTGCAGGCTGACTTGTATTAGAGGAATGCTGGTGCTGACTTCACTTTCCCGTGTTGAAAATGATTGATGGGCACTGATCTAATGTTACGTTTTAGAATGAATTTAGATAATGAATAGTTTCAAACATTTAGAGTTAATACATGCATAACTTCATGTCGAAAATTTCAGTTTTCTTTGTTCGTACATTGGGTTTATCGAGTTGAAAAATTTGAGATTCGTTCCGTTTATGTGATATATCTCGTGCACAAACCAAAGTCAGAGTGCGCCATTTTTTAGCTTTAAAAAAAGAAAAATTATCCACCGTCTACTGTTTGTTTTGTCTTTTTCAAAAAAAAACAAACACTTTTTATTTTTTTTCAGCGCACAACCTGAAGTTTGCATTTCATTATACTTTTTCACTTCCGTTAGATTTCGGTTAATGGATTTAATCTGATATTAATAAAATGACTTTTTTAGCCTCAAAAGGAAAATTACAATTTAACTCTAAATAAAAGTAAATACATAAGATTTAAAGCCTTTTGTACTCAACTTTATTTCTTTGATGATAACAGATGACAATTGGAGATATATTAGTTGGATTTATATTTTTTAAAGTAATAGATTCAAACACAAATATAAATGGTGAGAATTATAGAAAAATATTATTTGTTTCTCCTTGAATTATTTTTTCTCTTTGAATTAAGTTAAACAGCATCAAATTTTTTTTTAATATAATTTTCATTCTGGTCAAACAACATCGTTTTACTCTTAAAAAAATAGCACAATATGACATAATTTTAAGTATTTGAATGAAATATCAATTTTACCCTTATGATTTCAACAATCCATTAATAAAAATCTAACAGAAGTGGAAAAATACAATAAAATACAAACTTCAGGTGGGGTGCTAAAAAAAAGTATTTATATATTTAAAAAAATAAAATAAACAGATGGACAATGGACAATGAATAATTTTCCTTTAAAAAAAATTGATATTTGATCATTTTTCGTAGTCATATGGAATTGACAAGTTTGAGCAACTCCTATTTAGCTGACCACTATTAACTTTCATATATATTTGACAATTTTCTATTGTCATTAACCTTTGATTGTTCTTAAATGACAAAGGTAAATTGGCTGTTTTAATAAATGTTAAATGAGGATATTTGACACCTAAATGCTTGACACTTTTCTTATTGTCAAATATACAATTATTTGACAACTTTAAGCTAGCAAACATATTCTATTTATTTGTAATGGATATTGTTATTTTCAAAGTAGAGCTCACAAGAATTTGGTAAATACTTGTAATTATTGTTTAAAAGATAATTGACATAATCTTATCTCATGATTGTCCTAAAAAAAGAAAAACATATTACTTACTAGTTTTTACAAAATTTTTATTTATAGCTTATTTACAAAACACGACTAGCTATTATTTCATAATTAAACCTTTTATACCATAGTAATTGTGACTTAAAGCACCACAATAGGCAGTAGCAAAATGGAGGGCCTGTTTGGTACTACTCTGGTACAACCGAGCGGCTTAAATGTTACGACAGCTAAGTTTTCATAAACACTTATAGCTGTGACTTTTAAGTCAAATTGAATTGACCCGTATTTAGTTGAAAAAAAATTTATATACCTTTGTTAGTGTTGTGAAAAGTCTTATTATAAATTATATTTATCAACATAATCAAACGTTATATTATAATTACAATTTTTTTATAACAACTATAAATTAAAAATTATAACACCTCAATACCAAATAAATTTGAAGTCTTTATTTACTATAAATTATCCTTGATGTGTCTTAATTATCAAATATTTCTGGCAGCTTTACGTGAGATCACATATGTCACCTTTCTCCATTTTTTACCAAGTCAATATTGGCAAGATGATCATAGCTTGAGGCGAGGTCATTATAATACACAATATGTGTGTGTGTGTGTGTAAAAGATACCACAAGTTTCATTAATACAATCAAAAGATTTATTGAATATTTATAATTGGGAGTGAGTGCTACTACTTAACTGGTAAAATCTTGTGGAGTGATCCAAATTCAAGATTTGATCCATATATGTTAACTAGTTGTATGGTTCAACATCATGAGCCACATGAGTGATGAGAGTTGAGAGAATTAGATTATTACAAAAAATATCATTTATTTTCTAATTTGATAAAATTACCAATTGTGAATTAAACTTATGTTAAAGCCCAAAACATTCTCCCTCTTCCTAAAACCAATGTCAAATCAATGACCAAGACATTGTTTGTTTTACTTGAAAAATAAAATAAAATAAAATTCAGAGAATATACACGAGTTTTCATGAAAAGTACTAATCTTAAAGGGCAGGGAAGAGAGACTCATGGGGCTTGAGAAGTCCTTAAGTCAAGTCGTTTTTGAAAATTATTTAGCCAGGAAATCGTCAAATCACGGACAATACTGCACGCCGCATTATGTTAAATTGGCAATAATATTTTTTATATATGATTTTATGCCTTTTCTTCAATTTTTTAAGATAATAATATTCTGTAATTATTAGATTTGAATTCATATATCAATTTTTTTTTGAAAAAGTATACAGTATGAGGCATTTGTCGATGTAAATATATTTTCATGTACTCATGAGATCAACAAATTATTGTCTTTGTTCAGCAAAGAATATAAAAATTGTAAGGAATAAGTTGAAATTAAGAAAAATTAAAGTTAGTTGCAAAACAAAAATGCTACCAGAGTTCTAGCTGCTCGTAAGCTAGCTCTCTGAATTGCTCTTGATCATCAAAACTAGGGTCATTGCTTACCAAATTATTTCTGCCAAAACTGAAATCTTCTCGCACTTCAGAATTCTCCCTGGCTTACTTGGTACAGTACGCAAAATACTCACGTTATAGATGGCAATGTGTTGTGATGTATAAGCGGCTATCCACCAAAATCATCCATATCAATGCAATCGCTTGTGATTAGCACATTTGATCTGCATATAGTGCTCTCACTGCTAGGTACCATTGGAACAGAAGCATGACCCAGAGATTGGCTTGTTAAGTAGCAACAATCCTTCTTTAGGGAGAGTGCTCACATTTTTTCAAATTTAGATTTAGAATTTTATAATATTGTAAAAAGATTTTTATAGTGTTACAAAATAATTTTTTAATAATTTCGAATATTATAAAATTCTAAATGCACAAATCTACATTTTTTAAAATACAGACAACAGCACCTGTAATAATTATAAGTAGCAAAATCATAAAAATCAAATAAGATGCTACAAGCTACAGCACACACCGATCGCTTGCATGAGCTTCCCACCACCTGCACCCTCATCATACACCACTTGATTCGGCTATAAATAGCTGGGTGGCCTCTTTTTCTAGTATAAAACATTTAAAATTATGATCTCGACTCGTATGAGCTTTTAAGAAATTTGTGTCACATATCTTCAAGTGAAAATAAATTGTTATAATTTAACTATTTTTATATTTCATATGAAGCATGAAAATCATTAGAATGCTTGCAGTCTCAACTATATGATACGCTTCTACTGATCAAATTCAAGATCACAATGTTTCTATTTGTTGGGCCGAGGCTCAATCATTGGTGATAAGTTGATGTTGGAAATCCCATCTCTTGCAAGGCCTTTAATTAAGAGCTCCACTATAAGCGTGCGAATGAGAGAACTCACAGTGTCAATTATAATTACTTACTAATGACCAATTATTTCACATGACCATAACTTACTACCGATATATCTTGAGTTGTCATTGTACATTTGCCAATGCGCCTTAAACAGGTTTGTCTTACTATTGTATGGACATATGTATAGGAGGCATTATTGGTTTGGGCTAGATAAGAATTCTGTCTTGATTTGATAACTTCAGTTCATTGTCGATCCATTAACCTAGAGTCAAACATTGGTCATGGATTGGCTTGATGGACTGGATTGCTTAATCCAGTTATAAAGTAGCTGTGGATTAACAGATCACTATTCAATGAAACCCATAGTGAGTTCAGTAGGATTATGATTACATACAAAATTTTAATGCCCTCCAAATTAAGTGCATGCAAGACAAATGAGACCATTTATAGATTCACAATCGAAGTAATTATATACATAATGGACTTTAATATAATCTTGATTACATATAAACATCTAGCTTATGATCTCTATGTACTATTAAGATCGAATGACTATAAAATTATCTGGGGAATATGCTGTTGAACACTGTCATTTTTCGGGATAACTTCCAAGAAAATAACACAATCATGAGTTTGAAGTGGAAAATGATAGTTCTCGAGTTGAAACCCTGCACACTATTAAATTTGAGGTGGAAAACGATAGTTCTCGAGTTGAATTCCTGCAAATAAAATATTGAGGAAATTTACTTACAATTATGTTAAATAATAATAATAATGATGATAATAAGATCACTTTTTAAAAAATTTCATATCACGTAGTGTACCGTTACCAAAACAATTAACCATGCCGATCAATAATTAATAGGCACATCAAAAGTTTCTTGTGTGACCCAATCAAAACAGTTTCATTTATTCTTATTGGCATAACACAAGTTTCATTTATTCTTATTGGCAGACTCAGATTTCAGTAAAGTGATGTACAGCTTTTAGAACAACAGATGAAGCTCTAACTTGTTCGTGCGTCGCACGGAAAGCCTTTAGTTCGATATCGTAAGTTCAATTTCTTAATCATTCTGTATTATTCATCTTACACTTCACTCTGCATTTAAATTCTTGATTGTTGATTTTAAAAATTTCACACTAGGGTTTAGCATCTATGAAATTAGACAACGAAGAGAGCTGGACAAGTATTTATAGAATTACTTACAACTTAAAATAAGGCTACCCTAAATTAGATTGAATCACAAGCTAACTAATAATTAAAAATAAATAAATAAATAAATAAGGCGAACTTATGGAAGCGTCTGGGGAGTTCTTGAGGCTATTACAGGCAGATCTCCAACCTTCTCAAGGCTTTCTCCGACCTAACTTTCTGACCATCGTTGAAGTCCTTCGAAGTCAACAACTCTCTCATTTGCTTTCTCAAGTGCTGTTCAGTAATTTTCTTTTCTCTCTTTCTTTTACGTTAATTTTTTGTGTACAACAAACAGCTTTCTATTTATTTATCTTTTGTAGCTCGACAATGGATAATTGGATATTTCCGAGTAAGACAGTGCTGAATCGTCAACGAGTGTCCCTGCTCCGTAATACTGCTAACTTTGCCTTTATCCTTTTCCGCTTTTTTTTTTATTTTTATTTTTTTTGGGGGGGGGGGGGGGGGGGGGGGTTGGGGGTTCAAAAGAAAAATTCTCTCCTTGTCATTAAGCTCTGTATAACCGCTGGAAAAAGTTTGTCTTATCGCACATGATAAATAGAATGAGGAATGTGTAGGATGGGTTGGAGATGGTGACATTCGATCATTTTTTTAAAGTCCATTCCTTCAACTTAAAAACATCTCTAAAAGACTATTTAAATTTTACTCTTTAAATTTTAATTTGCTTATTGATGTAGCAAATAAGTGAATGGAAAAATATAATTCTCTCCAAAAAACTCATCAAATTAAAACAAGTTAACATTATTTTAATCAAATCATTCTCTCTATAGTAGTTATTTTAATCAATTACTATTATATTTTTCAAAGGAAATATAAATAATAATTATAGCAGTTATATTTTTTCAATAAATAATAATAAAATATTAATAAAAGAGGGAGAAACTCACTCAGCAATATTGAAGATTGAGAAACAAATTTTATTTGAAGAATCTAAATTAACGTATTTTTTGGAGTGTTTAATACTGACATGACTCTTCAAATAAGAAATAAAATTTTATTTGAACACTCTTTTGGAGATGTTATGTATAACTACCAATTTTAAAACGCCATTGTTTCATTTAAGGATGTCCGTCGGCCACAAGGAGAATTTTATGAAGATAAAATTAATAACGTGAATAAATTTATCTTTTAGTGTCTTGTCTTTGGCGATCTTATACAAATTTATATATAATTTTATGTGTTGTTACTCATTTCGCCTAATAAAAAAAGAATTAAAAAATAAATAAATAAGAAACAATAGGTTGAGTTTGAATGTAAAACACTGCACGTAAGCCTACTGAGTGGCTCAGTGGAGGCGGAGGGATTGCTTTTCTGCTAAAACTGAAATTTTCAATGCTTCCACCCTTAGAAATTTCTACGGTAGCAGCAGTTCAGTTTTCTCCCTCGCACAGGTGTAAGTAGTGTATGGAAAATATTCATATAAATAGACAACAATTAGCTTTCTTGTTACTCCATTTTAAGATATTAAGATTATCGAGACCACAAAATATCAGCCTCTAACAACCTTTTTATAGTTCATCTGCTTCCTCATACGAACTGACTCCCAGCGTATGCATAAACATATACTGACAGAATTTACCTTTGAGCGCGGCGTAAAATGCAACAAATAAACTTCGAAAGTACCGATTTTCACTTTTGAAAGGAGTTATTTACACCAAATTGCTGTAAAACACTCTGCCCAATAAAAGAAAATCGTAACAGAAAAAGCCTACCCCACATGATGGGAAGAAAACCAAGCAATTTAAATGCCAATAATCTGTCTGCCGGTCCATAAGTAATGAAAGAATGTGTGCACCAACTCAGTTATTTCTCAGCTCTTGTACCACGAGCAGTAGTGTATGGTAAAGTCTCACCTGAAAGATAGGAATCATCTCTGTTTTCGGTTAAAAAATTGCCTCATTGCCTGGTAGATTCAACAACAAAAAGATGCCTTGGTTCTGTACTAACAACACTGGATTTACCTTATCTCAAAGCTCTTGTTAAAAGTACTAGCAACTGGCTTGGCCATTCCTGCAATTGATGATACTGTAACTGGCATGCAGTTCGGAAGATATAAAAATGTCAATCGATTTACCAAGTTATGGGGTATTGAAGAATCAATTGTCACAGTCATACCACCAAGATCAAGTGCTTTCAGGATGGTTAACAATTTTCAACTAGATTTCAGAGACTTGGCTTCTTAGGAGTTGAAGATAAAAATTTTCTGATAATTCAGGGAACCCCAAGTTGAATTTGGAGAGCTCTAATATTTCTGATGGTATATGACCAGAGAATGAGGAACCAGGGAGGTCTACATAAGATAACCTCAAAAGGTTGATGAATTTTGGTGGGATTAATTCAGAAGAATTGAAGTTAATTATTAAAAGCAAGATTAAGCCACTCAAGATTTACAAGGTTGAAAAGGATGCTGCAAGAGTTGGGAAGACACTGGAGGCCGCTATTTGAGAGTTCAAGCTTGATGACATGACCACTGTTCTCATTGCACTGAACGACGTCCATAAGCAGCAATCTGTATTTCCTTCTTCTGTCCTCCATGATTCTGTTTTAGGACGATATGCGTCAAACCAACCATAAGAAGTATAAGTGTTAATTATAAGGCTTTCTTTAAGTCTTCACTTATGTTAATTATCCCATACGATAGAAAAATTAATTTGGCCTTAATATGATGCGAAAAGTGAAACTAGAGAAATTTCTAAAACCAATAAAAGGCAATTAAAGTTGTGAAACGGGTTTTCCTAGGTATATCAATCATGTATAACTAAAATTTGGTTCCACAGTCTTGTGTATATTGATCATATATAATTAAAATTTCATTCCACAGTACGAGACGCTCCTTTCGTATCTATTTTGCGATACAAAGCCCTTTGCTTCATTACATCGTGTCTATTTCAGTGTGCAACAATTTTTTTTTTAAAGTATCCATGTAACCATTTTCAAAATAAAATAAATCTATGTGATTAATTTAATAAGAAAATAAAATCTTCTCCTGATACAGACTCTTATGAACTTTTAAGAAAGTTATCACATATCTTCGAGTGATATTATATTTTATGACTTTAACTATTTTTATATTTTTGTATGAAATAAATATATACCATAGAACATATCTGAAATAATTATAATGCTTGCCATCTACTCATTGAATCCAAGATCATGGTCTTTCAAGTGTTGGGTTGAGGCTTGATCACTGGTGATAAGATGATGCTGGAGCGTGCATCTCTTGCAAGGCCTTGAGTTAAAGGGTCTATTAAATTTCTTAGCATGAGCTCACAAAGTAAATTATGATTACTCCATCAATGACCAATTGTTTCATATAACTATACCTTGATACCAATATGTCTTTAGTTGTCATGGTAGATTGGGCTACTTGCCTTAAACAGAGTTAAGACTATGACGGAGAATTAAGGGCAAGTTAAATAGGGGAAGATGAAATGTATACCCAGTTCGCCACTTCTCTATATGAGATCAAGGAACAGGGACACCTATGCCAACGCTACCAGGCCATGCCATTACAGTGTGGTCTCCACCTGGACTGTCCCCAAAATAACCCTTTGCAAGTCGCCAAAGTTATAAATAGGAAAAGGGAGCCACAGACAAACCACTTGCACTCTCTCTAGCGCAGTCAAGTGTTCCCCAGCCCAATTGGCTTACTGCACAAATTGTCCCCTAAACAGCTGTCCAAACCAAACAGTTAAAAGCCTCACCAAAAAAAGCCGAATTACCCGAAGTTCCTACCTATGGAGAGAAATCATCAACTGCAGCCCGCCATGTATCCATAAGGATACAAAGACGCCCTCAGCGGCAATCCACATGAAAAGGTCAAGTTAGTCTCACCAAGTGAAGAAGTCATCATTCACCAAAAAAAACGCAATTTTCTTCCTATTCTAGGGTTTCTTTGAAACCCCTCACCTCCTTCAACCTCCTACTGACTTAACCGCAGAGTGCAGTCGTTCGCCACCATCTGCACCACCTCTAACAATTGTTTCTAGTGATTTCATTTTCTTTTCAGCCATCACCATTCCTGAGGAGCTGTCTCCAACCAGCCCAATTGCCATCTTCTCCAGAAAACTGCCACTAGAACGGAAGCTCTCGTAGCGTTTGAGACTGAACCAATATAAGGAAAAAAATATATTAATAAAATAAAAAAACAAAATACTGCATGTGTTGTTATAAAGATAGGGATTTGTTTGGTAGTAAATGGGTTCATTTATTAACTAACAAAAAATGTAAATGTTTATTTATTTTTTGGATTTAGTTGACAATTTAAGGATTACTGTCCGTTTTTCCGTGAAAGGTCCTTTGTCGAAATCAATTGTAAAGAATACTTTTCAGTTGATTTTTGGCAGTGTTTAAATATGAAATTAAACATTTTCATATGTTAACAAATTACCAAAATAAACCTTGTATATCTCTATATTTCTAAAATCATTTTGATAAAAAATAATTATTGGAATTATGAAATAAAAAAATTATTTCCCAACGTTACTCTACCTCTATCAAAATCATGATTCTTAGTAAAATAATTCTTAAATGGACAATATGAAGGTACATCTAGAGTCTAAAACCCATTTACCTCTAACTTTTGTTGCCACACATACACTGTTTAGTGATAGCCTTCCTCTTCCACCATAGGCCGCATCTCCACTTTGATTTCGTCGTTCTTTCGCTTGCTCTTTTCCTTTGAAAATCCCTTTTAAAGATCTTCTGATTGATAATAAAAAGTGTACATTCAATAAATTTAAAATTATTAATTTTTCACTTATAGTATTGATTAATATGCTCGTTATGCCTAAATTATTTAAACACTCCACTAATAAAATTTTAGGTTAAAATTAACCAATAATTTAGTAATTTTATATTATAAATACCTCAAAAATAAAGAGGGAATTGGAACTGAAATAAGAACAAAGAAGAATTGCTAGGCCATTTGGAATGCATTATTGAAGGTATGAAGTTAATTAAAAAAATAAAAATAAAAATAAAAATAAAACGTAGGCAATCATGTTGGTGATCGCCAGCTGGCCATTTTACCACCTGACCATCACCCATGTGTCACTTGTTTGTTTATGTGATAATAATAAATAATAATAATAGAATAAGTGAACTTGAAGCTGATGGCCGCCTATAAATAGAAAAAGTTTTTACGAAGAAAGGGGAGAAAAGGGAAGCTGAGGAATTATTTATTTATTTCTTCTTTTCACTTTTATTTGTGTAATTAATTTTCTTTTATTATATTTCAGAAGTTAGTTAAATAAAATGGATATTTTATTTATCAATATGAGTGGCTAACTTGTTTAAGTTAACATTAAGGTAAAGCTTAAATATTCAAATTATTAATTAATTGCTCTCTTAAATGAATCTTAAAATTTATTTTATTTACTATATTTTTCTTTCTTACTAGTTCTTTTATGTCGTCTTAATTTATAAACATAGATATCTTCAGATTTATGTAGTATTTTGACATAATATTGATATTTCAATATACTTATAGCACGATAAATACTTAATTCTATATTTATCACACTGAAAGTTAGTTAAAAATTAAATGGCACATATTAATTGGTAACATAAATGTAAAATAAAGATATAGGACAATTGTTATACGTATAATTTGAAATCCGATAGTGAATTCATGTGACCTTAGCATATTTTTAAATTAGTTCTTATTAATTTTTTTATGCATTTAATTTTTTTATTGAACAAATTGATTACTACATTCTAAATTTCTTGTGGTTCGACCTCAAACTGACTGAATTATATTATAACTAGTTACTTTCGTACTTAAGAATAATAATTCTTTTGAGCTTCTTTATGACATTGAAAGCACTTTAAATTCTTAGATTTATTCTTTTGCATCCCTTGCTTCTTATTCTTTTCAAACCTTCCCTTTGTTATCAACACTTCGCTTGTACCACCTCTGTGTGATCTTGCTTTTCTTGTAGCTCTCTTGTTTTAAGTGTTGACTTAAATTCATCAAGTGACAAGGTTTATCGTCCATAGATTTTGGCAAAGAACCGAGAAGTGAAGAGCTTTACTCTTATCATCCAAAGCCTCATCAATTGTCTCCAAAGTATGACACGCCTTGTTGAACGCATCAATGTGTTCATCAAGGCCCTTCTCAAAGTCAAGATCCTTTTATTTGATCTTTACAAGTCAAACAAACAAACTGATGATATGAGATTTTTTAATATGAATTCAAGTATTATCAACTCTAAAGAAAATTGGTCAAAGCCCTAATAGTTTTTACGTGATTCAGTTGTGCAAGATTGCCCTGACCTACATCCACGGTAAAAGCTTTTAGGTCAATTTTATTGATGAATCAATGAAGAACTTTTCAGAGCTCTGTACAAGAATCTGCGGAGAGCATGCTAGAACTTTCTCTCACTATCAACTCTCAATACAATGCTAAAAAAATCTTGTTAGAAGCTGATTAAGAAACCAGCTTACAGCAACAAACTCAAATGCGGATTGCACAGAAACGTGACACGTAGCTTAGCTGGTTTAACTGAATTTGCTTAAGCTCCAGCACATGCATCGCATGTGAGCCGCTTAAGTTATTACCAAAACGCACCAGCTTGTGCCGTTTTGAGTAAATCTGTTTTCTCTTATGGAGACACGGGAGCAGCATATGACAACTTAAACCAGTCTCACTTAAAATGCCGTCGTTTCTGGCCCCTACAATTGATTCACAAGCCTGCTTCGCAATTTCAATTAAAAAAAATGAATGTTGGAATTACGAAATTAAAATAAATAAATGTGTAAAAGACTGGTTTCACCTCAGAAGTCAGATCTCAGCATTAACTTCCCGCAAATCTAATAAATTATCCCAGCACCTCAGATACTTGAACTTTCATGGTCAGCATCTGAAGTCTTCAGTCTCCTCCTATTAGAACAAGAATCAATTGATACTTGATTCTCGTTTGTGTTATGGCATATGATACAATTTAAAAATATTTAAAACATTTAAGTATAAAGTATTTTGTTATATTATAATTCAGTGAGTCGAGATTAATGCAGAGAAAAGTTTTAATTTGTTTATTTTATTTTATCTTAAAATAAAAATTAAACTTAAATATATGCAACTTAATTTAGTGAAACCATGAAATTAAATTAATTATGGTTATGGATGCACTCTTAATAGTAAATAAGATTTAATAAATTCTTTTACCATTTTTATTTAGATTTATTCCCAAAAGATTAACTATATAAATTATCATTATTTTGCCATTAATTTTATTATGAACTAAGTATTGTGCCAAAATTTAATTTGTCTACAACAAATCATAATACCATTTTACCATATATTATTTTAAGATATTAAGATTTTATTGTGCCAAACTCTCTTATTTGCCTACAATAAATTAAAATTTAAAAATATAAAATATGAATAAAATTAAATAGAAAATAATTTAATTTATATCACTAAAAATAAAATTTATTTAAATTATATTTGTTTCCTAACAGTTTAACCTGACCCTAACTAGTGCTACTTGGCTAAGCATAATTGAAATAAAAATATTTGTTAAAATTAAATTACTCATAATTAAAAGGAATAAAACAACTAAAATTGAAAATAAAACTAAATTTATTTATAAAAACAATCGTGCAAAATAAGACTACAAGGAGATTGAGCGAAATTGAAAAAAAAAAAAGAGATGTCAAAACATAAAAATGAGGCTCTATTTATAGAAAAATACATTCATAATCTAGTATGTTGGAGTCCATCATAAGTTCTATACATGCATTCCACACAATCGTTAGATCAAGAACCAATAGTTAATCAAACTTTAAAGTCAACATTACACGTGGCATCATGTGAGGCATCCGATTCAGTCAAAGAATGATTCAGATTTAGCATGTTAGTAGGTGGATCGAGTCAATTATAATACAAAATTTTGAATCATACAACTTGCTTCACTAACTATTGCCTCGTGGCATAACTGTGGTCATTGAATTATAATTAGCTGAAATTTAATCAAAATTGACAGTTATCGAATGCATTCATATCTTTTATAAGCCCATTTTATTATTCAATCAGTACTTGGTCAATACAAAAATTCAACTTCTTTGTACAAACTCAATTTTAAGTCGATCTTAACTCATATTAAGTTTTCAGGCCTCTAAATTCTAAATTTAGCATCTGTTTACCTGTTTAGAGCCTCAAATTATGTGAAATTAATATTTTACTTAATAAACACATAAAAATATATAAAATTAAATGTAATTAAAAAATAATTAATAATTACTAATATATTACAAAAGACAAATATAAATTATCGTAGAAGCACAAAATAATAATTTATTACTTGATAATCAATAATTTTTTAATACTAACTAGCATAAATATAAGAATAAACTAAGATATATACGAATTGAGCGCTTTCACAATTCTTTATGCCTCCCGCTAAATAATAATTTCGTTAGTATCTTTTTCCTTTTAATCTTTCACAATTCTTGTCTATTGAGAAATCAGAAATTACCTACAAATATACCAAAGTTGCTTTTTATTTACACGTTGCGAAAGAATAAATCATTCTCAATTAATTAGCCATTTTATAAGATTTATACTCTCTCCTCGATCGCCAAAAATTTAGGCAGGGGTAGTTTTCGTTACATCATATATAAAATGTTATGGAAGTCTTCGCCAAAAACAAAGCAATCAAAGGCACATGGATTAAGCCGATTAATTGTTACTTGGTTTGGTTTTCTTTTTTTTTTCACCCTTTGATCACCTAAACACTCTGCTTTCGTTGTTTAAATAAAAACTATAAATTTTTGTTTTTATTTTTATTTTTTTTTATAAATTTATAAACTTGAGCGTTAGATGACTCGTACTATCCTTTGTGATTTAGGCTGTGAGTTGACTGTTACTGATCGCAGAGCCTCATAGGCAAATTGGCAGGCTGTTTTCCCACTAAATAAATTTAATGCTGAAACCGCAGGTCTAATATCAAGCCGTCGATATGCTCAACTAGATTACGGTATCAACAATTAGTTCATTCTTTAATTGTTTAGATTTTAATCCGTGTCGGATACAGTGACTAAACTAGTTAGCCACTGTTTATGAATTAATGAAATATAAGCCTAATGAGCTAGTGAGGCAAGGTGTTGGATTATAAAAGAGCATAAGTCTAGTGTGCTGGAGAGTTAAGGTGTTAGACATGTGTAACTTGAGTTGACACCCGTAAATATTAACACCTGTTTTTCTTTTTTTTTAAAAACAGGTAGTCTATAAAAAACCGAAGTAGCAGGAATGAATGGGGCGGAGGACCAAGAGGAAAAGGAAAGACAAAAGGAAGCAGGACGTAAAGAAGCCTTAAGATCAAGCAACAAAAAGGAAAAAGAGGCAGAGTATTAAAAAGCTTGAAGAACGAAGCAGCCAAGAAGCCTTAGAGAAATAAAGCAGGAAGTTATAAAGAAGTCTAGCCATCATGAAGGCATAAAGAGGTGAAGCAGCCAAGAAACTGAAAGGAAACCGAAGACCCAAGAACCAATGAAAAGCTGAAACAGAGAGTGTAAACAACGACAAAAAAAATAGAACTAATTTGTTTGCAACAACAGCTATCATTGGAGCATCAAATCTATCATGCACGCATAATGCGTAGAGAATAAGTTACTGTTTTGATAATTTTAATAATGGCTAAGCTAAATTCCAGGAGAAAGGATAATTTCTTTTTGTTCACGTCAGATAAACTGGAAGCCATTTTAATCTATCGAGAAACTTATTTATGTCTCTATATCATACGTTTATGAGTTATTCAGTAAGAGTAAACAATGTACATTTGCGGTGCTTTCCCTTGTATGGAATTTATTCACATACCTTGGGTTGGAGGCCACATCGTTTGTGGTAAATCTACTCAGTTTCCTTATGTCGGAAGGGATTTCATTCTTGCGAGATATATTTAGTTATCTTGCTTTGGGTGCAACATCATTTGTTCGATATAAACTAAAATATTATGTCTTGGAATCAATCGGTTTTGCTGCTACTCTTTTCCATAGCAACTCTGTTTCTTTTCAAAAAGGAGGAGGATGCGACTGATTCATCACACGGCGTCTATATTATTTCACATATTCCAGCAATTGATTATGTGCCTCGCACAGCCGGACTCTGATGAACCAGTTTAACTTGATGAATGACTTGCACTTGGTATCCTGTACTGCTTCTCTCACGGCACCAGCTGCTTGTCAAGTCAATCAGCAATACCAATGCCAGAATATCAAAAAGGTGTGAATATCAATGTTGCTGAAATAAAATAATAATTGCTTGAGATATATGATTGTAGTTTTTGTATTACAGGTTTGGCAGCTGCTTGCTAAAAATAAGAAACATTCACTTGCTGTGTTTTATCTTATGTCGGAAGCAGCATCATCTTTTTCTAGATCTAAATTATATCATGATTTAGTAGTACTGATGGATCTAAACTATATGATGATTTATTCAACTAGATTAGATGGCCATTTCAGTGACAAAATTGTTCTTCCACCAAGTACATTGAGGGCATATATGGTTGTGCATAGAGAGGATGTGGAGAATTCATTGCTTGCAGTTTTGTTGCATGTCAATGAAGTTTTTTTAAAGGGAAAGTTGAGTGAAATTCAGATTATCATTCATTTAACCAAATCAACTTTACATTTTGTGGGTAACCAATGTCAAAGAATTGAATCCGAGCAAGACACAATAAATAAATATACTTATGATAAATATATGACTAAAATAATTAATCAAAACATGGGGAAAAACAAAGCAATTCTTTAATATAATTTTAGGCGAGCTTACACGTCCACAAAAAAAGAAGAAAATTGACAGAACCATAATACTAAAAGCTAAATAAATTTATAATTGAAGAGGAAATAGCCAAAAAAATTAATAAACTGCCCAAATAGTAAAATGAAATGTGTTTCGCTGGATAAATTTATATTAGGCAGTTACATAACAGCAATATTGCTATGACAAAGTTTGAAACAAAGATAACAACAACATTACATTAACAATTTAAAGGAAAGCCTAATTGGATGCAATTTCTACGTCTCTTCTTCCGCCTTGTTGCCTTTTGGTGAGTTCTTAACTTCTCCAGTAACCAAGAACGAATCCTACAACAAGTCCGCCTCCATAGCCTATCAGCATGATTTTCCAGTCAAATGCGCCTGAAAATAGAGACTCCTCTGAGCCTTTACTATGATCTTCATTTGTTGGAGCTTCATCATTCTCACATTCTCTGGATCCGGACAAAGGCCTTCCACACCGTCCTGAGTTGCCTTCGAAAGAAGTATTGTCAAATGTAGCAAATTGCCTTCCTTGTGGTATGGGTCCTGTAAGGTAGTTGTCCGACACATTGAAAAAGTTCGAGAAATGTAAGCTCAACTAGCTGTTGAGGAATCTGCCCAAAAAAATTGTTATTTGAGAGATCCAGGGACTCCAAATTTGTCAGGTTGCCCAAACATGATGGAATATGGCCTTGGAGATTATTGTTGTCGAGGTTTAAAACTTGAAGTCCCTTTAAATTGGCAATCGATGTTGGAATCATCCCATCGAATCTATTCCTTGAGAGAATAATGCCCGTGAGGATATCTGGGACCTTGTCATATGTCATTATTTGCCCTTTATTGTTCATTGTCAATGAGTAATCATAAGTGGCCACGTCATCGCTCAACAACCATTCTTTTGGATAAATCACATCTTGCAGATATTTTAGATCACTTGTATTGACAATTTTCATGGCATTCCAACACAATAAACTCTTTGATGGAAGCTTTCCAGTAAATCTGTTGTTGGAGAGGTCAATAATACGGAGTTTAGAAAATCCACAATCAATTCTAGGTTCCCTTATACTGCCATAAAATTTGTTGGATTGCAGGATGAGAACAGTCAAGTTTGGAAGAGTTCCTAACCAGCCAGGAAAAATGTCACTAATCTGGTTGTTCCCAAGATCAAAATTTCCAACTATGAACAGTTGATCAGCGATCTTGGAACTTTTCCTCGAAATAGATTGTGGCTTAAATCAATCATCCCCAATCTTCTTTCTTTGGTGAAAGTATTTGGGATGGTCCCAAAGAAGTTGTTTGCCTTCAAGTCCAGTATTGAAAGTTTATCACTGAAACTGCCTAAACATTGAGGAAGCAAGCCACTTAAGTAATTGTGAGACAAAACGAGGCTTTCAAGACCATCTAAACTGCATATCCACGCTGGAATTTCCCCTGTGAAGCTATTGTTGGAAACTAGATAGTTAACTGTTCTCGGCGGTGGAACAGGGAGCGGTCCTTGTAAATAATTAGAGCTAAGATCTAAAGTCAACAAAAAACGTTTACCCCCTGGAAGAACAACAAGATGTTGATCAAACCCAGTTAACAGGTTATGGGAAAGGTTCAAGGCACTGAGATTCTGCATACCAGGGTCTAACAACCAATTAGGTATATTTCCATTAATTCTATTGGAGGAAAGGTCCAGCAAGTCCAAATGATGTTGGTTTTTCAAGAAATTTGGAAATTCAGTAAGGTTGCATGAACGCAGTCCTACAACGGTAAATTTCTGTGAAGTGGTATTAGAAGTGGTATTGGTGAACAGTGACAACAAATTTGATGAGAGTGATAAAATTTCCAAATTTTTCAGGCTGACAAGTAAAAAATCTAGCTCTATCATTCCTCTATAAGAATTTTGAGAAAGGTCAAGTACGATGAGTTGAGTAAGATTCCTGAGTGATGATGGAATTGGATCTGAAAAATTACACCTACCGATTGCCAATACTTCTAATGACCTGAAGTTTCCAATGGAAGCATGCAACTCACCTGAAAATTTGTTAGATACAATTGCCAAAGATTGAAGCTGGGTAAAATTACCAGTTACAGTGGACCACGGAAATTCTGCCGATAAGTTATTGAATGAAAGATCAAGTTCTTCCAAAGAAAAGAGATTTCGGATTGAAGTAGGCAACTCACCAGACAAATTATTTGCAGAAAGATCTAGTTCTTTCAAAGAACGAAGATTGCCAATGGAAACAGGCAGCTCACCTAGTAATTCATTTAGTGAAAGATCTAAATGAAGGAGCTTGGTTAGATTACCGAGTGAAGATAGAATTCTTCCTGAATTTATTAAAAAATTAATTAAGTAGAAAATGAAAAATAATAATAACTTTTAATAATGAATTTAACATTACAGTTGGCAATTTTTTTTTTTCAGTGAAAAATATGTACTTAGGAATAGCATAAATGTATATATATAAATGTACATAAATTGAAAATATATATAATTTAATTACCTTGTAATCCACAGGAGTTGAGAGATAAAAATTTCAAAGAAGATAGATTTGCTAAGTTATGAGGTATCGTTGAACGAATAACGACATGACCTAGGTCAAGTATTTCTAGAGTGCTTAACTTCTCGGTTAGATTTGCAAGATTGGGCTTCAGGAGTTTAAGTCCGTAAAGAGAATTTAGTGATAGATCAAGGGATACCAAGTTGGAGAGCTCTAGAATTTCTAATGGCATTTGACCAAAGACAGAAGAATGAGAGAGGTTCAAGTATGATAACCTCGAAAGGTTGATTACTTCTGGTGGGATTTCAGAAGATTTGAAGTCATTAAAAGCAAGATTAAGCCACCGAAGATGGACAAGCTTGAAGAGGCTGCTGCTAGAGTTGATAGAACCATAGAGGCAGCTATTGGAGAGGTCAAGCTTGATGACGTGACCAGTGTTCTCACTGCACTCAACACCATCCCAAGAGCAGCAATCAATGTTACCTTCTTCTGGCTTCCATGATGCCACTGTAGGACGACATCCATAGCTCCAAGGATAAAAATGGTAGCCCTTCTCAATTGTGTCATTAATGATGAGGCTTTCTTTGAATTGCAACAATGCAGAGCACTCATAATCATGACAAAGTCGCAGCACAGAAGAAGCAGTACTGAACGTAGCGGATGTAAAATTAAAGAAGATGAAGGAAACAAAAAGCTGCATAAATATTGGGAATAAACCAAGGGATAAACCCATTGTTTCAACGAAAAAAATTTATTAAACTTTATCGGTGTGAAGAGACATCAGCACTATGGTTAACTTTTATACGCAATTTTCGATTAATTTCTATTGGAAGCCAACCACTGATAGATTACAGAATGTCCATATTCATATATATTTTCTGCTTTGTCTCAACATCATCGAAATTTAAGGTTAATTTATATATATATAAATAGTTTTGTTTATTTGTTTAAACTCTATTGTAAATGAATTCCACCCTTTTAATCTGCCTGCCAATTAGTACTATTTTAACTATTTTATGATGCCAATAATAAAAAAAAACGCACCTCCTAAACTAATTAACTAAAATAGTACTTAGCTAGCTAATTAATCGGTTAATGAAATAGTTATTAATTTGATTTATTTTGGAACGTGACAAATATGGATGTTTAGTTTTAGAGTTAGATAATCTTTAATCAAAAACCTAGCAATGATTACCATTTTTTAAGCCAAAAACAAATTGACTCTTTCAAACAATTTTAGGTTAATCCGATATCAGAAAATTACCATTTGTTAAGTCATGCTATGAGTGATAAAGAATGACGGGAAATTAAGGAAGCCTTAATTAATATTACCTAAAAGATATGTATACTCCAAAGTTTCAGGAAATAGTTATCAATATCCCTAAGTTTGAAAAATGGATGCTAACACCCTCTTTTGACCATAATGCCATTTGCCTTTATTATCTCAAAAGAATTGACTCCAATGTTTTCTAAGAAACAGAAATATAATATTAAAATAAATGTAATAAATATACATTTTAAAATAATTTAAATATTTAAAAATATTTTAATATTTTACAATCTATTAAATATATTTTCTTATATTAAAGTAAATTTTAAAGTAAATAGAAAAATAATATTAAAATAAATGTATGAAAATTTAAATGATTTTGAATATTATGTAAAATAATAATTTTAGATTTATTAGTAGGTGAGAATTTTCTTTTTAATTGTAAAATGCATTCAAGCACAAACATATATTTAAAGTCTCTACAGTAAATACAAACATATTATTAAAATAAAGATAGAAATGTATATATTTAAACTTATTTTAAAATTATTAGTATAATATTTATATTTATTAAAACTATAAATTTACTTTTTATTTAATATGTTTAAAGGGTATTATAATTACAAATGGGTGGGTCTTTTATTTATTTTTTTGAAATTAAAAATCTAGATAATTATTTTTTTAAATTTTAAAGACGTAAATGTCTTTTCTCCTTAATAGTAAATATCAATTTTCTTCTAATAGTAAAGTTTACTTTTAAGTGAAGTGTCGAAAGCACTGACATATTAAAAAATTATTAAAAGACTATCGAAATGAACAGCAATAAATAAACATGCATTAGCTAACAAAAATTAATTTGTGAAGCGGCAAATTCCACTAAAATAAGTTTTCTTATTTAATTTATTACTGATAATTTATTGAGAAAATTATTTAAGAAGGTAACATTTTCATGCACCCTCATCCGTAGCTTGATATGCTATTGACTATAGTACACAATTATCATCGTTCACACGTGAATTATTGGATTTCTCGTTGTTGGCGCAATTTTCAATAATCTCTCCTTAGTTTCCCCGTTGTTGCCGGTTCATTAAAATTCCCGTCGCCCCATGTTTAAATATTCTGCAGACTCTACGGCAATTGACATTGATGCCGATCTACTGTTGTCAAGTAAAGATTCCTTTATTTTATTTTATTTAAAAAAATACCTTGTTAGAAGACTAGAATCCAGTCAGAATATTTCGCCTTGATGGCTCGATAAAAATTAATCCATAATCTGCAGTTTTAAAGAGAAAAAAAGACTACGGCAAGCTCAAGGAATTAAGACTAACCAAGAGGACCATATTTTTTTTGGCTTTTATGGCATTGATAATAGGGTTATCGTGCATAGGAGCCGATTCAAGAAATTAATTCATTGGGGCTAATATTATAAAAAAAATAATAAAAATAAATATTAAAAGTTTAATATCAATTGATACTGGGGAAAAATATTCTTACACTTATTCTCGATGCATTTTCATATTTTGAAATGTTCAATAATTTCTCATTATCAATACCATTAAGTACATCGTTTTTCTATATAATGTAATCAAGCAATCATCCATCCAATGATCTCCCACGCGATTCTGCAATTGATTGTTCCTAATGTTCATTGCCAAAATGGTCTTTGACAGTGATAGTGGCAATAGGTAGAACCAAACTAATGTCAACAATTAATATACTAGTGGTGTGCTTACTTATAAGGAATATAAGTGGAAATTAAGGAATGAGAATAAACAATATAATTATTTACTTAAATGAGAGGTGAAATCAAAATCAAAGTGGTGAGCTTCATGAAAAATTACAAATTATTACTAGAGTTCTCATGTCCCTAAGGGAGATAGGAATGGAAAACTAATTTCCTGAAGCGACCATATCCCACATAAATGTTAAAACTCTCATTTTATCCTTCCTTATATATTATTATTATTATGAAAAATTTGTTGGCGGTGATGAAGATGATAATAATCATTACTAGCAATTAACAATAAGTATTAATGAAAATGATTAATAATTGTAAGGGAAAAAAGACATCTATACCCCCTAAAGTTTAAAGAAATAGGCGCCAATATTCCTAAGTTTTTAAAAAGATATATCAAGACTCTCTTTTGACTAGAGCTACCAAAATGAATCATCTGGTTGTGTTCATGTCGTTCAATGTTGTGTCATGTTAAATTTAGGTCTATCCAAGCCTCATTTAATAATCATGTCTAAATATTGAGACCCAAACCTTATATGAAAAAATAATCGGGTTATCTAATAATCTACTTAATATTTATATATTAAACAAAATCTACATTAAATATTCACACGCTGTCATTCATTCGTACATACATATATGCATATGTAATTTATCAATATTATAAAATATATATATCTATCAAAATATTACATACTTAAACTATTGAAGTTTTAATTAAATACACATGTCTACTAATATTTTACACATTCACACTATTGAAGCTCTAACTGTATATAAAATTTTTTAAATAAAACATTATGTTTATATTCTTCCTTTCAAAAATAAAAATAACATATAGAATCATTTCTAATATTTGAGTTTTGATAACAAGAATATATAATTTATTTTAAAATAGAAAATATAATCATGTTATTAATTAGGTAAATAGGTCAAGAACTTTAACTTTAACCTAACACGTAAAAAAATTATGTCAACTCAGACCTAGCCTATTTAATAATTGAGTCAAATTCAATGATAGAAATAAATGACTCATATCCATTTATTCGTATCATTAATCAGATCATGTAAAATTTTGTTAGGTCTACTTTTGACAATACCTTTTGCCTCTATTATATTAAAAAATTGACTTTGATATTTTATAATAAATAGAAATATAATATTAAAAAATATATTAAAATTTAACTAATTTTGAATATTAAGTAAAATAATAATTTTAACTTTATTAGTATGCAAGAATTTTTTAATTGTAAAATGTATTGAATGCAAATATTTATTTAAATTCTCTTCAATAAATACAACATATTATTAAAATAAATATAATAATTTATATATGTAATTTTATTTAAGTATTAAAGTGTTTTAATATTATTAGTCTAGTAAATATATTACATTATTTATATAATAATTTAAAGGGTACATGATTAAAAAGCGTGCCTTGTGTCACGGACCGGTTTGTTTCCTCGCGATACCGTGCGGCCTTAGGCGCCAAACTCACACTTTCTTGGCCCTAAATCAGCCTCAAACTTAAATCCGCTACTGGATTCGAAGACCGGAAAGTGGATTCACTCGGAGACACTCAAGATTGGAGGAAAAGACTTATATTGCTTGGAAACTTTACAAAACTAGATTGTTACAATGTTTGTGGATGATATGAGCCGAATGAGGCTCCTTCTATTTGTAGGATACAAAGAAGCATCTAAAGTTAATGCCAATTACCATCTACCACCTACCACATTAATATTTACACAAGTTCAAAGGTTTCTAGAATCCTCCACGGGCCGGGCCAAGAGAAAAGACGCGGACCGTGACACTTGGTATCTATTTTTAATAATTGCGGTCTCCAGACTTTCAAGATGTAGATATCATTTTCACTAATTATAATAGTAATTACTCTTGTAACAACAATGGAGATGGTAATAGTAATGGTAATTGCAGTAATAATAATAATAATAATAGTAGTAATTATTATTAATGATCAATAGTATTAATAAATAATTATAGCAATCAACTAATATCAGTTTAGTAATTAACTTGCAACTATTCATTTTTATTTTAAGATAAAGTAAACACATTAACAATAATATAACTCATTTAGATTCTAATTTCTATAGCTAAATTAAATAATTTATTTTTATTTTTATTTTTATTTTCTATTTTGGTTGCAACCTATTCGGATTTCTCTCTATTTTGACTTCAGCACATTCTAATTATTAATTAATAAACACATCATAATGGGATACACTTTATTCCTTTTAGTTTTAACCAATTTTCAATAAATATCAATTGGACTGCAAAAGACAATTTATAAGATTGATTCATTATTAAATTTTCTTAAAAAATTGCCGGGAAGAAAAAAGATTATCCCAGAGATTGGCATGAAATTTAAGACATTTTTTTCTCCCTGAATCAATTGCCCTCACTGCCCAACAAGTAGATCCGCCTCTGTTTCACATTTGGTGATTTCATAACAACGTTTTGGATCAACCTCAAAATTATATTCTAATTATTTCAAATGTTTATGAATTATTTATTTTATTTTCTGTAGCAAATTTGAATGGATCTCTGCTTGAGTAAATTTCGATATGACATCAACTTAAAATTCAAACAAATCGCGAAAAATAATTCATAATTAAACAAATTTTAATAGACAAACATTCACAATAGTAGAAGTGATAATTTTCTTTAAGATCGCCAAGCCTAATGCAACCATGACATGAATAATGAATTTGGGTTTACTAAAATTGACATTATTTTTAATGTAGATCAATTAAAATTTTCGTTTTCGGATTCACTAGTCATATCATAAATTATAGTCAACAAATGACAAAGAGTCACGAGACAAAGACTTCAAGTATCGTCAATATAGACAAGCTGTCGTTTGCTTTTGCGTCCGCATTGCAAAAGAAATACAATCAAATTTTAATTTACATCCACAACTTCTAAATCCACATAGGCATATTTAGAGACTCATGCAAGTAAATTACTGACCTGCCCAATGGAATCAAGTTAGTGCAATTCAGTGATACGTCATTTAATTATGTGAATCCGCCACTTGCTAGTTGATGCAATTCATACAAGCATAAGAAGACAAAATGCTGACAAAAAGATGTTGGAAACTTTTACTATGTCCAGAATGTTTCCCGAGATATACCGCCCCAAAAAAACACGATTAGCAATAAGTGAGGATTAAGAAGAAGCAAATGAGTTAAATGCAAAACGAGACGGTGTCCGGCTGTTGGCTTTTTAAATTTTCTTTTCCCCCCAAGATCTATCCAAATATATTTACTTTAAAAAATAAATTACGATATTTTAGAATGCCTCGTTATAGTACTAAAAGAAATTATTTTGACAGGTGCTCAAAAGCAATACCAGTTCTCTAGAACCCACAACCTAATGAGAACCCAATAGAATGGTTCCGTAATGTCACAGGATCAGTATTTTGCACAGTAAACTCATTTAGCACTTAGACAACTTTTACCAAATATTACTAAATAAGTCTTTGTTCTTCTCGATTAATTAAGTCAGAAGTTATTCAAAGAGCTAGAGAAGAGAACAATGGAGCTAATTTTTTATTAAAAAATTATTATATGCCGTTGCTTCATGTTTTTTAAGATGCAAAAATTTTGTTTAATTATTAGATTTTAATTCATATATCAAATTTCTCCCAAAAATAAATGGAATAAGGTATTGATCCATATAAATGTATTTTCATGTACTCATGAGATCAACAAATTAATATCTTGTTTTTGTTAAGTAAAAATATAAAAATGAAAGTAATTAGTTGAAATTAAGAAATATTAAAATTAGTTGAAAAAAAAAATGCTACCAGAGTTCTAGCTACTCATAAGCTAGCTCTTTGTGTTGCTCTTGATCATCAAAACTAGAGTCATTGCTTCCCAAATTATTTCTGCCAAAACTGAAATGCACTTGCATTTCAGAATTCTCTCCGCCTTACTTGGTACATTACGCTAAATATTCAAATAACAGACAGCAATGTTGTGTTGTGATACACGTGTATATATATGTATGTGTCCATCCACTAAAATCACCCAAATCAATGCAATCACTTGTGCTGGGCAAATTCGATCTGCAGATAGTGCTCACACCGTGTGGTAGTATTGGAACAGAGTAGGAGATTGGCTTGTTAAGTGACAACAGTCCTTCAGTGAGGACTCCAACATTTTTTAAAATTTAAATTCAGAATTTTATAAATGTTGTAAAGGTTTTTTTTATAGTGTTGTAGAATAAATTTTAAATGATTTACAATATTGTAAAATTATGAATTCACAAAATTTTTAAATTCTGATTATACTGGAAATTTGATAGGAGGAAGTCACTTTTCGGATATATATTTTTACTTAATGGCTCTTCAATGAACTGGATATGTAATCACAATTTCAACCACAGAAACTGAATATACAACAGTTATTAAGTCGATTAAAGAAGCCCTATAGCTTAAATATCTATAAGCTAAACTTGTCCTCAAACAAGAGTTTATTCCACTCTTATGACAGCTTCAGTGCCCTGCATCTCTGCAAAAATGCAGCAGATCATCAAAAAAACCAAACAAGCAGATATAAAGTGATAAGGATGAACTCAAACTCAAGTGCCACAAGTCGTTTTGGGGATACACGCTCAGATGACCTGTCATTGGAGGAATTTCAGAGCCAAACCGACATGTTTTAATTTGTCAGCTGGAGGTGTAAATGTTCCACGTGCAAGACACATGATACGCTCCTGATTTAAGTAGACTAGAACGACGTTAGTAGGTGCCGTTTTACACTCACTTAAGATAGCTTGTGAGTTGCACGTGTAGAGGCTGTTAAGTTCAGTTATATTTGGCGGGAAAGGTTCGTCAGCATCATAAACCCAGAAACAGAACAGAACAAGCAAGCGCGTGCACGCGCGTGTAGTTGCTTCTAGTACATTCTTAGACATTCAAGAAGAGAGATTTGAGTGCAGAGGGAAGATTGAAAAGTTTATCTTTGTAGTCTTTGTACATGGCTGGTAATCTCTATAATTTTGAATTCTTAATAGTGAAGTCCCCATGCTTGATTCCTCATGTGGATGTAGGCATCTGCAATAGCTGCTGAACCACTGCAATCACTGTGTTCTTATTTGCTCCTGTTCATGATTGATTGTTGAGTGTTTTGCAATTCTTGGTGGTGTTCTTAAATCTTGTGCGTAGATTTCCAGCTCTTGGGTGAACTTAATCCTACACATAGAAGGGCAAGTTCTCAACATAAAGCATTCACTTTATAAGGAATGAAGTCTCGAGAGAGGTGATTAAGATGATTAAAGTCCATACTGATAATATTCCCTCTGGTATGCTTACTAAGGTGGTTTTATTTGCTAAGTTCAGGAAGTGTTTGAACTTAGCTGGGGTGTGCAATCTCTTAGTTGCATTGAGTGGTGAAAGAATTAAGAGTAGGACGTTTGATTCAAGGTGGAGAATCGTAGTCTATGAATTCAAATACAGACCAGAGCAAAAATGGTAATGTGTTGGGTAATTGGTTAATTCTGTTGTGAAGTCTATAAATTCAAAACGGCATCAACGACTAACGCTCTTTGGTCATAACAGATGCAAGACTTGCACGTGCCAGGTCATGTGATTAACTAAGCATTTCGAAGTTCGTTACAATGATTTTGGATACGTGTAAAGAGGCTGTGCAGGGTTTATTGTTTGTTAAGCTGCTGCTGTAAAAAGCTGGGTTCCCAACTCATTTTCTAGGTGGTTGGAGAGAATTCTTGTGAGAAATTTGAGAGAAAGAAAGCTTGTTCTTGAGTTCTGTAATCTCAGTAGTGAGTTCTTATAAATTCTTCATTGCATCAATCAATAAACTAGCTCTGATGGTTTCATTTATGAATGTACGTCTTGCAAAAGACCTGAACCGCGTAATTTTGAGTGCTCTTTGGGTTTTTGCTTCTGACTTGACTTCGTTTTTGTTTTTATTTCAATTCTTGAGTGATTAAGTTTGTTTAGTGAGTATTGAATCAATTAGTTTCATCTTTGTGCTTGTGTCAGATGTGTGCATGCAACTTGTACTGATCTTGATCGAGATCTTGGGCAGAGTATTGATTGATAAGCAGACTAGGCAGATCAATCTCTTCAATAAGTTATAACAATGTTTTATTACTAAAATATTACCAGATTTCAAGCTGCTTTTAGGCTCTTTGAATTGCTCTTGATAATTGAAGCTGGAGAAATTTTTAATTTCTTTTGATTCCGAGGAATCATCATCAGTCTTTTCATCAGCCATATTATTTGGCATATGAACTAGAATAGTTCTTGCAATCATAAAGGAAACTCCTGTTATTGGAGTAAGTTTTCTATGTTAAATGCTGAAAAAAAATATTAAAAGTGAAGGAAACTGAGGTGTAATAGGGGAGAGCAGAGAAGAAAATAGCTTAGGCACATCTATATATATATATATTAAAACTGTAACAGCATCTTGGACCGGATTATTAAATTCATCAAGAATGGGTGATCCTTCTTAATCAGTTTTGACTGCATTCAAGATTTCAAGATGTTGTTGATTTGTGAGAAGATGATCCCACCATCCTTTAAGTTGGCCAGTAAAACCGGCAATCAGAATCTCTGCTATGGCTCTATCAGCAGTTCCTGATTGGGTTTTATATGCATTAGCTGCCATGGTCATTTGTTGGAGTAGTCCAAGTATATTGTACTCAGACATTCCATCTATATTCCACTCATAGACTGAGGATGCATTAAACCTAGATTGGTTTATAGCACTTGGCCTATTATCTATTGCTCGATCTGGTGGAGTACGAGAAGTAGTAGGAAGTGCTAATTCCCAATGAACTTTATTGACTTTAGGCTTAGGTTCAAGTTCTTCTTGGAATGCTTCTAAGTCAGAGGAGGCTATGGAAGACTGATCCTGATCTAATACTCCTATCTTACATAGGGAAAAGGAATTTGTGTAATTTTAATTCTCTAAATTGGTATTTGTGTGTGTGGTAAATTCTTTACCGGTAGTAAGACCTGTTTAGGACTGGGATCTGTTTAGGGCTGTAAAACCGTATCTGTAGCCATACATATAGGTATTAGTTGAAAAGACTTAGGGTTACATGGATTCTCTACTCTGTAGAGCATCCTCTTTCTCTAGCTCTTCCTCCGAGAGGACTAGTGGTTCAAAGAATGTTGTGAATTCCGAGGAATTCATAATTGAGGACTTTAATAAAGCCATAGATTGCTGGGAATTACCCAAAGTAGCTAAAGACATGATCTATAGGACAAAGAAACTAGATTTCTTAAAGTCAGATTACATTATAAAGACTGACGAAAGAGACATCACTCTTTCAAAGCCTTTTGAGACAATCCAATTGTTCTCAGAAAGCTCTTTAAAGATTTTAAAAGATAAAAAATTCAAATATGTCCATGTAGGTTTAATCCAAGTAGGAATTAAGCCTCTGACCAAAGAAGGTTTGGACACCTCCATATTAGCCGTTTTAAGAGATGGCAGATTCATCTCTTTTGATGATTCTTTACTTAGCAGTATCGAATCAAGCCTCTGTAAAGGCCCAATATCGTTTGATTGTTATCCAAATATAACAATCTCGATTAAAGACAAAAATATTCTTAGAAGCATGATTCTTCAAATCAAAACCCATAACATCACATGATAGAAGGATCAATCCCTGTTGCATTGATTTTTAAGATGTCTTATAAAGTAATGCATTCTGCGTTTAATACGCAACATAAATTTCAGTCCAAAAAGAATGAAACAATTATTTTCCAAACTGATCTATCCAAAGCCAATATTGTCGTATCAAGACCTATCCAATGGAAAGATGTCCATCTTCCTAAGGAATGGATCCTTGATGGAGCCACTGAACCAGTGATTCCAAAACAACTTGAGCCCAATACAGAGTTGCAGAATGTGACTCAGTATTCTGATGGTAAAGTTAAACTATCATTTAGAAGGTCAACCTCATCTAGATTTTCAGACATAGGTTCTGTTTTTAGTATCCCTTCCATAGATAGAACATTTACTAGGATACCTTCTATAGTAAATGCCCCTTAAAAAGACCAACCTAGGTTTTCCACCTCGGATATTCCTAGTAGTTTCATACGTTCTGTTGATTACACTACTAGTATACCTCACCCAGTATATACTAGTACACAACAGGATCAAAGACAAGAAGAGAAGGAACCTTCTCCTCCGACATCTCCCACATTTTCTGCTGTAACAGAAAATGTAATCAGTGTCTTAGAAAAGCCATTTGAATTAGACAAAACATTATTGCACAATGATTTTTATTCTGATTTAAATAAAGAAAAAAGACTTTGGTTTTTTAAACACTATTTGGCTCAGAGAAAACAAATTCGGGAAGCCTATTACGAATTTGTTAATGGGCAAAAGGCCCATATCTTGTTTTTTGATTGGTTTGAGATATATGCCTCCAATAACAACATTTCATATCCTTTCAAAAATTCAAATCCCATTTTTAGAAAGACAGTTTCTGAATGGAAGCTTTCAGATAGCCAAACTAAGGTAGAATCTGAACACCCCCCATTAAGAAATATTACCATTGAACATGGTGAACCTCCGAGAGAAGTAAAAGCATCACCCTACAAAATCCATAGGAATGGTGATATAGACAAAAATTTAGATAGTGTTATCCAACAAAATAATTTTTGTAACACTAATCTAAACACGATAGGAAAACAGTTGACTAGAATAGAAAGTCAAATCCAAAAGTCAACCATTACTGTTTCTCCTACTATTCCAAAGCCAATTACAAAATCTGATCTTGAAAAAAGACTCAAAGAGCCTATTTTTAAACCTTTCCAGGTTTCGAAGACAAGTCAAAAACTTGTTCAAGATTCAAAATCGGATTTTGCTAAAGCCATTAGAGAACAATTAGATAGGATAGAAGCCTCTTCATCCTCATCTAAGAAAATAGAAATAGTCCCTGATACTCCCCAATCTAGTAAGATAGGAGTATTAGATCAGGATCAGTCTTCTATAGCCTCCTCTAACTTAGAAGCATTCCAAGAAGAACTTGAACCTGAGCCTAAAGTCAATAAAGTTCATTGGGAATTAGCACTTCCTACTACTTCTCGTACTCCACCAGATCTAGCAATAGATAATAGGCCAAGTGATATAAACCAATCTAGGTTTAATGCATCCTCAGTCTATGAGTGGAATATAGATGGAATGTCTGAGTACAATATACTTGGACTACTCCAACAAATGACCATGGCAGCTAATGGATATATAAAACCCAATCAGGGACTGCTGATAGAGCCATAGCAGAGATTCTGATTGCCGGTTTTACTGGCCAACTTAAAGGATGGTGGGATCATCTCCTCACAAATTAACAACATCTTGAAATCTTGAATGCAGTCAAAACTGATCAAGAAGGATCACCCATTCTTGATGAATTTAATAATCCGGTCCAAGATGTTGTTACAGTTTTAATAGTCACAATATCCCTTCACTTCATAGGTGATCCATCTCACTTTAGAGATAAAAATGCCGAGTTACTACACAACCTTAGGTGTAGAAAACTTAGTGATTTTCAAAGTTATAAAGCCACGTTCTTTACCAGACTCTTTCTAAGAGATGACACAAATCATGTTACTTGGAAAGAAAAATTCCTTGCAGGATTACCTACCCTATTAGGAGAAAAAGTAAGGAATTCAATTAAAGCCCTCTACGATAACCAAATTCCTTATGACAATCTCACCTATGGTGAATTAGTTAGTTATGTCAATAGAGAAGGTCTAAAAATATGTCAAGACTTGAAATTACAGAAACGACTTAAGTGGGAACTTAAGAAATCTAAACAAGAGTTAGGTAGTTTTTGTAAATAATTTAACTATGACCCTTTTAAAGCCTCCAGTTCTAAGGATTGTGGTGGCAATTGTTCCACAAAGACTTACAAGAAACATCACAAATTAAAGAAATATAAGAAACCCTTTCCAGAACTTAGAGAATCCTTTTATGGAAAGCCCAAAAGGCCTTATAAAAGGCATTCCTCTAAAAAGAAAGAAATAGACTGGTCAAAAACTTGTTCAAGATTCGAAATCGGATTTTGCTAAAGTCATTAGAGAACAATTAGATAGGATAGAAGCCTCTTCATCCTCATCTAAGAAAATAGAAATAGTCCCTGATACTCCCCAATTTAGTAATACCTTGGCTCTGATACCCTAAGTCTTTTCAACTAATACCTATATGTATGGCTACAGGTACGGTTTTACAGCCCTAAGCGGATCTCAGTCCTAAACAGGTCTTACTACCGGTAAAGAATTCACCACACACACAAATACCAATTTAGAGAATTAAAATTACACAAATTCTTTTTCCCTATATTACACATACTTCCCCTTGGCTCTGATACCAGCACTACCAGTGATCGTGGGAAGGTGTGTGAATGCTTTGGAATATATATATATATATGTATGTATGTATATTTCAGAGGAAATCGCCTTGTGCCCATTTTAGAAATTGCTTTTACCATTTGGGAACCTAATAGATTTAGATTTTGAATGTCATTTCATCTCTGCTGTTAAAATAGTAATAGGTAAAACTCGTTGTTGAACTGTTGAAAGGTATCTGTGTTCTCATTTATTTTATCATTTGGGAAGCCAGTAAATTTGGAATAAGCCACTTAGTTTATTTTGCAATAGTCTCAAAAACAATAAGCATGATGCATTTTGGTATGTGGCAAGAGATCATCATGTAGGAGCAAGTAACAAAGTAATTATAAAAAATTTAAACAAAAAGGAAGACGTTGACTTTAATTATCACCCAAAAAAATAAAATAAAAAGGAAAAGTCTAGCATTTAACTTATGTTCCTGTTTTCTAGACTTGAAGATGAGTGATGAGGCCATTCAGAGACAATTTAGAAGACCTCTTGGTCTTTTCTCTTAAAAAAAAAAAGGAAAAAAAAAGAGTTACTTATGTGAATTCCCCATTCTGATTGTGAAGACCAGCAGCTGGGGCCATGGACAAGCTGTTGTTTGCTTCTGCATCCTTTGCAATAATATGTGGCTTATGAACCTAAAATCGATATAAACGGTCAAATATTTGATATCTGCACTGATGTAGCCACAGTACTGCTAGAACAATCATCAATTACATAAAAGATTTCCAATTCCACGGAGGCCCTTTAGCAATATACAAACAAATTATAAAAGCAATCTGTTAGAGACCTCAAACAACTAAATTATTGATCACATGCTCAATGCAATCAAGCCAACGCAATCTCACATTCTTCTTATTTCCCTTTTGGACAATACAGGGAAATCCTATTGTCTTACGCAATTTTCTTTAAATTCATAGGAGCTCATTAAGGTGATAAGTTACTTATGCGAATCCACCAAAGTGCAGGTCGATGATTACATTTATGTTCACAATCATACCTGGATATTCTGCAATTGATGGTCTGCAACTGGGCCAGTAGACAAGTTGCCGTTTGCTTCCACGTCCTGAAAAAAAAGAAAAAATAAATAAATAAAAGTATTTGGGTTACGGTCCTAAAAATACAAACAATCAAATATTTGATATCCGCTCTGATATAGGCACAGTACTACTAAAACAATCGTTAATTACATAAAGGATTTCTAAAAGAAATATAGAAGGTCTTTTATATGTAGTTGGTGATAGGCCCCTGCATAAAAGGAATGCCTTGATTACATATAACTGTTAAAGATCATCAAGTAAATAGCTAAAATTAATCAAGGATCAACATATTTAATCTTCAATATCATGGAATCCCTAGAATCAAGCATAATTGCAATGGCATAATATACTCTAATTCAACTTTGAATTTGTAAGAGCTCATAGATATGATAAGTTTCTTGCATGAATTCACCAAGTGCTGCTTGATATTTGCAATTACGTTCAAAATCAAACCTGTAAATCCTGCAGTTCACGATCAGCAGCTGGGGCCGTCAGACAGCTGGCAAGGTCTGATGAATCAGAAACTTCCCGAACATATATGGTATTAAACGCACCAACAATTACAGCGAAGACTAGTGGGAAAACGGATGCATCAAATTTGTTCTTCACACCCAATTCTGCCAGAGTAAAATTAACAAGTGTAACAACCAACTGGACGACAGAGAAAGAAATTTCCACCATCCAAACTAGTTGTGTCTGCCAAGGTACTCTGGTTGCAGCCCTGGTTCTTCTCATGATACAACTATACATACTGATAGCAAAACCAAATGCTGACAAAACAAATGCAGCAAGAAGAATTCTCCACTTCATTTTCCCAATTATATCCAGTGAAAATGATGCTGCTTCCAACAGAACATAAAACAATGCCAGTGCATATTTCTTATATTTATGAAGCAGCTTAGAAACCTGTAATATAAATACTACAATTATACATCTAAAGCAAGTATTATGAAGCTTGTTTAATGAAATGTTTTGTCATTCCGTAAATAAAAAAGTTTTGAACTCAGAAATTGGGGCCCAGTTGTATGCAAACCTTTGATATTCTTACCTCGATTTATCCAAATCCAAACCGGAAAATGGATATTAGACCATTTTTCAAGTATCGAAAGAGAATGTTTTCAAAATTAATTAGCAAGGAAGAAAAGTTTAGCATCTTTACAATTTTCTTATTATCAGTGGATCCAACATCATCAACGGATTCTTGATTTCTTCCAGCTTCGACAGCCTCGGTCCAAATGTGTTCTCTTGATGGCACATCGTCTAGTTTAGGTTCTCGATTTGTTCTAGCTTCGGCAGCCTCGGTCAGAAGGTGCTCTCTTAATGACTCATCTTCTGGTTCGGATTTTATTTTAAATTGACCTTCAAGATATTGAAGTGCAGCTTTTTGAACAGAAAGTGCAACCCTAAGTTTCTCCTGTAAGAAACACAACGGAGCAGCCTTGAGTTTGGTGTACTAAATTGAATATCATAACCATTCCAGTTTACTCTGCATTAAAATATCTAAGGTACTGAAGCTCTCTAGAGTTCACCAAGTTATCAATAAATATGAAACTGCAAGTGTTGGTTTTAGAAAGTCCCAATAGCTTCCATAAAACCAAATTACCTGAATTTTGCTTTTTGCCTTCTCGGCTTCCGATCTGTTGTCGAGATCAGCAACCATCCGAAACCTCCGTCTCTGATTTTTTACAGTTGTATAGAGTGTCCTCCATCTCTGTAACGCTTCTTCTGATGAGTTCTTTGGCTTCACGGATGAAAAATTCTCATTCAAGTAGTTCTCCATTCCAAATCCAGCTGCTGCTCTCCTCCTTCAATCTTTACGACAATACCATCAGGCATTTGGTAAAAGCGGATGAATTGGGTATAAAGCCAGGGAATGGATATCGTTGACCAAGACCAGTGATTTCTTTTATTTTTGTATTTTTTGTTCCACGTGATAAAAACTGGAGTGTTGAATTGGGGTCTTCGGGGAAACATCATAATAAAATAGGATCGTCGAACTTGACCATGGGTGGTTTCCTTGCTTACATTTTCAACAACTAATTTGTCATCTAATGGGTCAATAATTTTCCTCTTTTTCATCCTTCCCCACCATGTATACAAACTTATACATACATACATACATACATACATATATATATATATAGGTATGTATATATATATATGTATATATGTCCTATTAACTAAAATTTTCCTTCGCGTCATGTTGAATATTTTGCATGCTCAATACCAATCGTCATTGATGTTGATATACTGTCTAGCGATTTAGGCTAATCCGTTTGATCACTACAACAAAAATGGGTATATTTGATAGTGATTTATATTTATCACTTTATTAAATATTATGTATTATGTATGCCTCTAAAATAAATGACAGTGTGCGAAAGCATGAAACATAGTTGATGCGTTTTAAATTAAGCATTATGTGTTAAAATTATTTAAAAAAAAAACGATTTGCCTTATTACGCAAAAAATACTACATAAAAAAAATGAATAAACAATCGACTTGCCCTCTGTCCATTTCTCTTCTTAGCAAAACGCAAACGCGAAACGCAAATCCTCCACAAAAAACGACGAATCAGTAAAGATCGTCTTCGGCCGTCGCCATTTCTCTTCTCCGAGTAAAGCTTCTCCACAGCCAGTATCAAAATGCCGAGCCTCCATCTTCTGGATCGGACGCTTTCAGACTCAGAGAAGATCTCCGAGAAGATGAAGGTTCTTGATTTATTTAATTTCTCTTTATACATTTAATTTCAATCGTTAATTTTAATTTTTGTTGAAGATGCTTCACGTTACGACATGTTTCCACAAAGTACACTTTCAAACGCTATTTCTCTGATAATATGGGGAAATTGAGGCCTGGCAAAGCTGGCTATGCCTCTGATCGTGTCACAACCCGTCTCGAATCTTGGGACGAATCGTGACTGATCCTCGAAATTCGACTGATAACTAATCTATAAATAATAATAATAATATTCCTACCAAAATTCCGACAGAATTTCTCTATATTTTTTAAATTTCCAATCCTACAATTAATAAGATAACACTCCCAAAATAGTTTTCCAAATGCAACCAACTCCGTCATTCAACATCTCAATAAATACCAATTATCATCCGAAATATTTTAATATTAAACACAATAAGTTATTTTTAATTGTAATATCATACAACCCAAAATATTCTACACAAACTCTATAATTCCTAAGACAAATACGTGGCCAATTACACATAACTATCGTTGCTGAGTCAACTGTTGTACCTGTAAGTCTCCTGTGGGGGAAAAAATATAATAAAACAAAAAAGAATGAGGGTGAGTATAAAACTCAGTGAAGGTCAATGAGTAGATAGTAATTTTTGAAAATAACTTTATTTTTAAAATAATCGTATCACTTTTAAATACACAATTCCATCAAATCATAAACGAGAAATATTAATAAATCACTTCACATTTATAATCAAATTACTAGCTTTGAAAACATATATAATGTCATGTGAAATAACCAAGGAAGATATATGTCATAATATCGTATAAATACTCAATCTGAAATCATCACAAAATACTGCGTAAAATCGATGAAAATTCGCAACATATGATATCAAGTTTTAAATACTAAAAACTTTCACCAAACGAGTACCCAGAGAAATAATCTCATCCTATCCCGACCTCAATAGATGGGCAATCAAGAAACCATCATGCCCCAGATAGATGGGGAAATAACATCTCATATGTCATCACATCTCGACATATCTCATCATCATAATTTTGCATGCATAGTCCCCAAAGGACAAAAGCGCCCAAGCACACGGCCCAAAGCCTCTATATGTACTCTGACGGGCCCCAAAGGCCTATATCTCATATCATCACATCACAGTGTACAGGGAAGGGTACTGTCTAATGACTTGAAAACAATCGAAAATACACATGTATATAAACATCCGATAATATCCGAAATCACATTCTCTTTTATTCTCAACACCATTTAAAATCCATTTTCTTTTCTTTATAAATATTATTAATACGCATATATTCAAAATGAGAAATAAAATCATTTATCATACGCAATTTTGATAATAAACAACATTATTCAGATAAAATCCATTCATCATAAAATTATTTAAATCAGGCATTTAAAAATTCATTTGCAATCATTCTTTATCATAATTAAAAATCATAATAATCCACAGAGAAAATAAATTTTGTATATTCCACTCACAGTGATGACGATCAAATCTAGTATCGTCAATGTCCGTTGGTTGGTTCTCGTTCGCGGGTCTCCCTAATAAAATAAATAGCATAATTATTACTAATCACATACAATACAATTAATTGTACTTGATAAACCCGAATTCTCATAATATAACTCCCGAATATTTAAAATTATTAAACATCCTTATTTCCAAAAATTACCAATGATCTCGATATCAAACTTTATTTAATTGCCCCCAATAATATATTTATTAATTTATCCTTAAAATTCTTAATTTCTAAAATATCCTCAAATCCTTTAAAATTACTTGAATGCCTTGAATTCAAAATTATCTAAATATCCCAAAAATCATAATTTATCAATTTAAGCTCAAGATCATAAATTACCAACCTATCCTCAATTTTATCAATTACTAAAATACCACAAATTAGAAATTATAAAATTATCTCTAAGGTGTAAAATTATCAAATTACCTCCAATCACTTAAATTACCGATTTACCATCGAAATCTCAAATTACCTAACTATCCTGATCAATAATTATCAAATTACTCACAACTTTCAGAAATTACAGAATTAACCCCAAAATTATCAATCTTTACTGAATTGCCCCTCACCGGTCAACGGTGACCGAACTTTAGTCAACGGTGACAGAAAGCTTAGATCTTGTAGTTTCGGCCTCGGTGAGTCCACCAGTACAGGCGGTGACCTTCCACGAGCGGTGACGGAGCCGGATCGAGCTCTCTAAGGCCGCGGGTTGCAAGTTGCCGTTCACCGGCAACCTGGCCGTTTCAGTTGACGAGACGGGTCGGAAATGGAAGCTGGAGGTGAGAGCAGTGGAACCCAGTCGGTGGTGTGGCCAAAATCCGACAGAATCGACAGCAGCAAGAATGCATTTTTTTTGGCCGAAACTTTTGAGCTTCACCGGCGTTGTTCTGCTCGTTTTCCGGCAGTGCTAATGGCAAGGATACGACCAGCATCTCAAGGGCTTCAAATCGATACCAAGATCGTCGGAAACGGTGGCTGGAATTGAGATATCCGGCTGGGTCAAGTCGCCGGTCGTGGGTCGGATCGGGTCGAATCCGGGTCAACGCCTCTCTCTTTCTCTCTCTTTCTTTCTCTCTCTTTCTTTCTCTCTCTCCTTCTCTCTCTCCTCTATCGACTTCTCTCACTCAAATAATAAAAATATAATATTATTTTATTAATCTAACTATTTGATATAATTATTATATTATACCGATTAAATGAATACCGATTTCGTAATAATAATTTTCTAACTAACTGACTCGGAATCGTGCTCGATTTTATCCCGATTTTTCACCACGATAAAATATAAAATTTCTACATGCACAGTGTGTTTACTAATATGTTGAATTTTCTCGCATTAACGTGTAACGAGTCTGAACTTATAAAATCGATACCGAATGAAAATTATACGATCCACTCTAATGAGAAAATAAAAGTGTATATATTACAATCCTTCTCCTTTATAAAAATTTCGTCGTCGAAATTTACACATCTGATGGGAACAACTAGGGAGATTGAGCTCTTATTAAGTCTTCGCGTTCTCAAGTAGCCTCTTCTTTTGTGTGATTCCTCCACAACACCTTTACTAACGGAATGGTCTTAGAACGCAAAACTTGATGTCTACTTTCTAATATTTCCACTGGCTCCTCTTCATAAGTCAAATCTTCTTTCAACTCAACTAGTTGGTTCAATAATATATGACTTGGATCATATAAGTACTTCCGAAGCATCGAGACATGAAACACGTTATGAATCCTAGATAACTTAGGTGGTAGAGCTAATCGATAAGCTAATGGACCAATACGCTCTACAATCTCATATGGCCCAATGTATCGTGGGCTTAGCTTACCTCGTTTCCCAAATCTAAGTACTCCCTTCTAAGGTGATATCCGTATAAATACCTTGTCACCAACTTCGAACTCAAGTTCCCGTCTGCGCTTATCAGTCTAGCTCTTTTGTCTATCTTGGGCTACCTTTAATCTATCCCTAATAACTTGTATCTTCTCATTTGTATCTTGAACCAATTCGGGACCAATTAATTTTCGCTCACCAACCTCGTCCCAATATACTGGAGTTCTACATTTTCGACCATACAAAGCCTCATATAGCGCCATCTCAATACTAGCTTGAAAATTGTTATTGTATGCAAACTCCATCAAGGGTAACTAATTGTCCCAACTACCTTTAAACTCTAAAACACATGCTCGAAGCATATCCTCCAATGTCTGAATAGTACGCTCTGATTGGCCATCAGTTTGTGGATGAAAAGCAATACTAAAATTCAATTGGGTGCCCAAAGCCCTCTGCAAATTGGTCCAAAACTTAGAAGTGAATTGAGAATCCCTATCTGAAATAATCGATACAGGCACTCCATAAAGTCGAACTATCCCAGCCATAAAGATACTCCCCAACTTATCCATCGAATAAGTGGTCTTACATGGTAAAAAATGTACTGATTTCATGAGTCGATCAACAATCACCCAAATACTATCGTGTCCACTCTGAGTACGAGGAAGTCCTGCTACAAATTCCATAGTAATATGCTCCCATTTCCATTCAGGAATAGGAAATGGCTGTAAAAATCCTGCAGGTTTCTGATGTTCAGCCTTAATCTGTTGGCAGACTAAACATCGAGAAACAAATTCTGCTATCTCCCTCTTCATGCCCTGCCACCAATAATGATCTCTCAATATACGATACATTTTCGTACTACCCAGATGCATTGCATAAGCTGAACAATGAGCTTCCTCTATGATCTCTCGTTTCAAATTCCCTATATTTGGTACACATAGTCTATTTCTCATAACTAAGACTCTATCATCTCTTACTGTAAAATCACTTTGCAAGCCTTTTTGCACATCTTCTCTCAACTTCGCTAACTGCGGACCTTGATCTTGCATTTGATGGACTTTATCAACCAAAGTCGGTCTAATCCGAAAATTAGTTATCAAAGCTTTGCCATTATCAGCTTCCAACTCAACTCCCAAAGTTCTCAATTCAATCAACAAAGACATGTAGGCCACTCGCAAATGAGCTACAGAACTCGAGGACTTCCTACTTAGTGCATCTGCTACAACATATACCTTGCCTGAGTGATAATCAATAGTGCAATCATAATCCTTAATCAGCTCAATCTATCTTCTCTGTCTCAGATTTAATTCATTCTACGTGAACAAGTATTTGAGACTCTTATAGTTAGTGAAAATCTGACATGTTGCTCTATACAAATAATGTCTCCATATTTTGAGTGCAAATACTACCGCTGCCAACTCTAGATCATGTGTCGGATAATTATGTTCATGCTTCTTAAGTTGTCTAGAAGCATAAGCCACAACTTTTCCATGCTGCATTAGTACACATCCCAATCCTTATCTAGAGGCATCACTATATACCACAAATCCTTCATTACCGGATGGAAGTGTAAGAACCGATGTTGAAGTCAAACATGCCTTAAGTTCTTGAAAACTCTTTTCACAATCATCATCCCAATGGAACTTAGTACTCTTTCTAGTTAATCGTGTCAGAGGAGTGACAATCTTAGAAAATCCCTCCACAAATCTACGGTAATAACCAGCCAATCCAAGAAAACTTCTAACCTCTGTAACATTTGTAGGCTGTTCCCATTTCACCACTGCTTCAATTTTCTGAGGATCAACATAAATACCTTTAGCTGATATCACATGGCCTAGAAATACTACTTTATCCAACCAAAACTCACACTTGTTGAACTTAGCATACAATTGCTTTTGCCTCAAGATTTGCAGTATGGTTCGCAAATGTTTAGTGTGGTCCTCCTGATTCCGGGAATATATCAAAATATCACCAATAAATACAATCACAAATCGATTTAAATAGGGTTGAAATACCCTATTTATAAGATCCATAAAAGTTACTGGAGCATTAGTTAACCCAAATGGCATCACTAAAAACTCATAATGCCCATAACGGGTTCTAAATGCTGTTTTAGGAATATCGATCTCTTTAATTTTGAGCTGGTGATATCCTGAGTGTAAATCAATTTTAGAAAACACCTTCGCTCTTTGAAGCTGAACAAACAAATCATCGATGCGCGGAAGTGGATACTTATTACGCACAGTGATTTTATTCAACTGTCTGTAATCAATACAAAGTCTAAGTGTACCATCCTTTTTCCTAACGAACTAAACTGGAGCTCCCCACGGTGATACACTTGGTCGGATAAATCCCTTATCTACTAATTCTTGCAGTTGAACTTTAAGCTCCTTTAATTCAGCTGGAGCCATCCTATATGGTGCTATAGATATAGGAGCTGTTCCCGGAACTAAATCGATAGAAAACTCAATCTCTCTATCCGGTGGCATTCCAGGAAGTTCATCTAGAAATACATCTGAAAACTCCTGGACTACTGGAATATCCTCTAATCTCCATTCTCGAACTCCCATATCTATCACATGTGCAAGATAAGCTGAACATCCTTTTCTTAGCAAATGTCTCGCACAAATGGCCGATATGACACATGAAGGTAAAACTCTGCGCTCCCCATAGAATTTTACTTCACTTATTCCTGGTTTACTAAATAAGACTTCCTTATTAAAGCAATCCACAGTTGCATGGTGAGATCCAAGCCAATCCATGCCCAAAATAGCATCGAAATCATGAATGTCTAAAATAATCAAATTTGTTCCAAACTCATACTCGCTCAATCTAATCATGCAATCTCGATACATCATATCCGCAAGTAATGACTCTCCCATAGGTGTACTAACGACCAAACCATAATCTAATAGTTCAGGTTCTCGCTCTATATGCATAGCAAAAGTACGAGAAATAAAAGAATGTGCAGATCTAGGATCAATAAGAATATGGGCCTCGCGGCCAAAGATAGATAGTGTACCGATAATAACTTTTGGTGTAGAATGAGCCTCTTGCTATGTCAGAGCAAAAACTCGAACCTGCGTCTAAGGTCGATTAGTCTGACCTCTCTGACCTGGTGTGGAAGATGAAGACCCTCCTGGTTGTGTACCTTTTTTACCCTGAATTTGTCTTGAGTGAGACTAATATGGTGGGGCTATCCCTCGAGCGAAATTATCACCTTGAGATAAGGTGAGACAAAATCTCCTGATATGTCCTAATTGTCCGCATGAATAACATACTTTATTTGCAGCGCGGCACTGACCCTGATGGTGCCTACCACACAAAGAACAAGGAGTCTGCTAAATATTCTTAGAACGATCATCCCGGTATCTCCCACTACCTCTATCATGCTGCCCTTGTGTTATGACATTACTCCGTACAGATGGCTGTATAGAGGCATGACTGGTGGTCTGTCTCTGATCTCCTCTAAAATTTATACTCTGACTCCTGTGGACACCAGCAGAAAAATTCATATGTGAGTCTTTCTTCAATGGCCTACTACTTGAGGCACCCTCTGTCCAACTTTGGCTGCGTTTCTGCTTCAAGGCCTGAACTTTGTGGGACTCTGAAATACTATGCTCCACTCTCTTGGCTGCCTCAACTACCTCAAAAAACTCAGTGTATCGAGATGCAGTAATAGTTGTGCGGATCTCAAATCAAAGACCCTCCTCAAATCATCTACATCTCTCCATCTCATCACCAATTGCAGAAATAGCAAATCTAGAAAGATCTAGAAATTTCTTCTCATACTCCTCTACTGTCGTAGATCCCTGAACTAATCGAAGGAATTCACTCCGTTTAATGTCTTGGTACGCAACTAGAAAATATTGATCATAAAATTCCTTACGAAAAATAGCCCAAGTAATTACAGCTTGTCCCTGATATCGTCGCTCTATAGTTTGCCACCAATGATAAACTCTATCCTCAAGTAAGAAAGTGTCAAAAGTAAGCTTAGCCTCCTCTGAGCACCTTATGACATCAAATATACACTCTAACTTGACAAACCATGACTCTGCCTCAGGTGGATCCCCAGAACCATTAAAACTTTTGGCCCCTAAGCTCCTCACGCGTTCATTAGTATTTGTGGGCCCAGCATGTGTCTGAGTCTGGTTCTGTACAACTGTAGTCATAATCTGAGCTAGTCTATCAATGGACTGCTCAATGTTCGGAATATTTTCTGGAGCTTGTTGAGCAACTTCATGCGTTGAAGGCTCAACTGCTCTCTCAGATACAGGTTGATTTTCCCCCGCTGGTACAACATCTAGAGTCGACTTAGCTTCAATTAGTCTGGGAGGAGGACGACCACGGCTACTTCTAGTGCTACGACAGTACATGTTAATCCTACAAAATATTAATTTAAACTTTAATAATCGTACAACTTATTCTAACTAAGGCAGTAAAGTCTATAGAATCTAAAACCATGCTCTGATACCAACTCTGTCACGAGCCGTCTCGAATCCTGGGACGAATCGTGACTGATCTTCAAAATTCGACTGATAACTATTCTATAAATAATAATAATAATATTCCTACCAAAATTCCAACAGAATTTCTCTATATTTTTTAAATTTCCAATCCTACAATTAATAAGATAACACTCTCAAAATAGTTTTCCAAATGCAACCAACTCCGTCATTCAACATCTCAATAAATACCAATTATCATCCGAAATATTTTAATATTAAACACAGTAAGTTATTTTTAATTGTAATATCATACAACCCAAAATATTCTACACAAACTCTACAATTCCTAAGACAAATACGTGGCCAATTACACATAACTATCGTTATACCTGCAAGTCTCCTGTGGGGGGGAATATAATAAAACAAAAAAGAATAAGGGTAAGTATAAAACTCAGTGAAGGTCAGTGAGTGGATAGTAGTTTTCGAAAATAACTTTATTCTTAAAATAATCGTATCACTTTTAAATACACAATTCCATCAAATCATAAATGAGAAATATTAATAAATCACTTCACATTTATAATCAAATCACTAACTTCGAAAACATATATAATGTCATGTGAAATAACCAAGGAAGATATATGTCATAACATCGTATAAATACTCAATCTGAAATCATCACAAAATACTGCGTAAAATTGATGAAAATTCGCAACATATGATATCAATTTCGAATACTGAAAACTTTCACCAAACGAGTACCCGGGGAAATAATCTCATCCTATCCGAACCTCAACAGATGAGCAATCAAGAAACCATCATGCCCCGGAGCTATCCAGATAGATGGGGGAATAACATCTCATATGTCATCACATCTCGACATATCTCATCATCATAATTTTGCATGCATAGTCCCCAAAGGACAAAAGCGTCTAAGCACACGACCAAAGTCTCTATGTGTACTCCGACGGGCCCCAAAGGCCTATATCTCATATCATCACATCACAGTGTACAAGGAAGGGTACTGTCTAATAACTTGAAAACAATCGAAAATACACATGTATATAAACATCCGATAATATCCGAAATTACATTCTCTTTTATTCTCAACACCATTTAAAATCCATTTTCTTTTCTTTATAAATATTATTAATACGCATATATTCAAAATGAGAAATAAAATCATTTATCATACACAATTTCGATAATAAACAACATTATTAAGATAAAATCCATTCATCATAAAATTATTTAAATCAGGCATTTAAAAATTCATTTGCAATCATGCTTTATCATAATTAAAAATCATAATAATCCACAGAGAAAATAGATTTTGTATATTCCACTCACAGTGATGACGATCAAATCCAGTATCGTCAATGTCCGTGGGTTGGTTCTCGTTCGCGGGTCTCCCTAATAAAATAAATAGCATAATTATTACTAATCACATACAATACAATTAATTGTACTTGATAAAACCCGAATTCTCATAATATAGCTCCCGAATATTTAAAATTATTAAACATCCTTATTTCCAAAAATTACCAATGATCTCGATATCAAACTTTATTTAATTGCCCCCAATAATATATTTATTAATTTATCCTTAAAATTCTTAATTTCTGAAATATCCTCAAATCCTTTAAAATTACTTGAATGCCTTGGAATCAAAATTATCTAAATATCCCAAAAATCATAATTTATCAATTTAACCTCAAGATCATAAATTACCAACCTATCCTCAATTTTATCAATTACTAAAATACCACATATTAGAAATTATAAAATTATCTCTGAGGTGTAAAATTATCAAATTATCTCCAATCACTTAAATTACCGATTTACCATCGAAATCTCAAATTACCTAACTATCCTTATTTATAATTATCAAATTACTCACAACTTTCAGAAATTACAGAATTAACCCCAAAATTATCAATCTTTACTGAATTGCCCCTCACCGGTCAACGGTAACCGGACTTCAGTCAACGGTGACTGGAAGCTTAGATCTTGTAGTTTCGGCCTCGGTGAATCCAACGGTGCTGGCGGTGACCTTCCGCGCGCGGTGACGGAGCCAGATCGAGCTCTCTAAGACCGCGGGTTGCAAGTTGCCGTTCACCGGCAACCCGGCCGTTTCAGGTGAAGAGACCGGTCGGAAATGGAAGCTGGAGGTGAGAGCAGTGGAACCCAGTCGATGGTGTGGCCAAAATTCGGCAGAATCGACAGCAGCAAGAATGCATTTTTTTTGGCTAAAACTTTCGAGCTTCACCGGCGTCGTTCTGGTCATTTTCCGGAGTGCTAATGGCAAGGATACGACCAGCGTCTCAAGGGCTTCAAATCGATACCAAGATCATCAGAAACGGTGGCTGGAATTGAGATATCCAGTCGGGTCAAGTCGCCGGTCACGGGTTGGATCGGGTCGGATCCGGGTCAACGCCTCTCTCTTTCTCTTTCTCTCTTTCTCTCTTTCTCTCTCTTTCTTTCTCTCTCTCCTCTATCGGCTTCTCTCACTCAAATAATAAAAATATAATATTATTTTATTAATCTAACTATTTGATATAATTATTATATTATACCGATTAAATGAATACCGGTTTCGTAATAATAATTTTCTAACTAACTAACTCGGAATCGTGCTCGATTTTATCCCGATTTTTCACCACGATAAAATATAAAATTTCTACATGCACAGTGTGTTTACTAATATGTCGAATTTTCTCGCATTAACGTGTAACGAGTCCGAACTTATAAAATCGATACCAAATGAAAATTATACGATCCACTCTAATGAGAAAATAAAAGTGTATATATTACAGATCGTCGGTTCAACGACGTTCTTCTTCGCCATAGATCCCTCATACAAGGTCAATTTTGTCTCTTTTTGTTATCGTTGTCATGATCTTGATCGTCATTATTGTTGCTGTTTTTCTCGTGAAGCTCTGTCACTCTGTTTCTCCGGTGATAGGGAATCTAGTAACGGTTTCTTATGAGCTTACTTATGTCTCTCATATTATTGACTCTCATCAAAGGTGTGGCGGCAAAATAAATTTTACTTCTCTTTTAGAATGCAACGAGAAACAGTTCACTTCCATTGGCTGCGCTGGAACAGGAGAGGGCTGATGACAAGGTTTATCTTTTTTAGTGCTTTGGCAATAACCACAATGAATCCATATCAATTCCTTCGAAACCAGAGGCAATCGATGACTATCGATCCTATTTTTAATCTCATGCAGATTCAGAAAGAGAAGCTTCATAACAAAATACTTCAACTGGATGGAAAACAAGGAAATTGAGCAAGTGCGAGGGACGTCAAACGTGATGAAGCACATGTGCGATGATTGTGACACAGAGGTCCGACAAAAGATGGAAAAAGTGCTTAAAGATCTGAGAGGAAAGGAAGGAGAGATTGAAGATGTAGAAGCATTGAACCAGACTTTAACCATAAAAAGACATAAAAGTTATGGTGAGCTACAAGATGCTCCTAAAGAATTTATTAATGTAAGTATTTCTTATTCCATTAGTCTAGATCCCTACTTCCGCAGTTAATGGGATGATTTGCATTTGGATGGTTTTACAAGATCATGAATTGTGAGAATTTGTGCTTTAGTCTTGGCCTCTTTTCTGTTTTTCAGCATTTATTTTTCTTCCCTGAACTGTGCTTTCAAAGTGGTAGAACTGAAGAAAGGATTTTGAATGGATTGGCGTGCAGTATCTACTTTTGTGCTACCAGATAATTATCTGCTGTTGATGCTAAAAATCTGTAGGTGACTAAGAAACTCATGAGTGAAGGAGAAAATTGAAAAACAAGTTTTAAATTGTGATTACTTGAGAAGGATGTGGAACTATTTACATAATCTCTTTTGTTTCGGAATGATGAAGTCCAATTCTTCGTCATTTTTATATGATTTGTGTATTCTGTTAAAGGCCTACTGTTGCTTCTTTTAGTTCTGCTGTGCAGTTCTTAACCCATGGCCACTAGTTTACCTACCAGTTTCATAGGCCTCGAAAGAAACATGAGATCGTGTCATATTGGTCTTAAGAGGATGGGGGAATTTGACAGTAAACCTCCGTGTGACCTCTTTAAATATTCTTTTAATTAAATTTGCCTCTGTCCTGCGGTAAGTTCTAAATTGTGCAAATGTATCACCAAATGAATTATGGTTATGTTTATTGGTCAACTGCACATTGTCGAATTGATCTACCTGAAAAATATTAGAGATATGGGAAATAATGAATTCTAAAAAATTCACTCTTGCATATCTAGTTTTGTGTTGGTGCTATAATATCTTTTTGCAGTTTTATGACTCATAATATAAGCTTCCTGGATCCTTAATAAACTTGACACCCATATTTATGAAATCTCATTGTCCACATATTGCTGCCTAGCTACGTCTTTTAATGTGAATATGAGACAAATACCTTAGCTACATATCTTTTTAATTTGAATATGAGACAAATACCTTAACCATTGAAAGAGAATTCTTGACTTAATCTGCTGGACAATATCTATGAAGACCTCATTTTTCCACCCTTTTTCATCACCATTAGTTACCTAATCTGAAATCCGATAATTATTTTGATTATTTTAGGTGACTGCTTAAGAATGGCTAATAAGGAGTGCTGTGAATCACTGATGCTTCGTCAGCTAGAATCAAAGAGCATCACAACAAATAGTTGCAGGCTGACTTGTATTAGAGGAATGCTGGTGCTGACTTCACTTTCCCCTGTTGAAAATGATTGATGGGTACTGATCTAATGTTACGTTTTAGACTGAATTTAGATAATGAACAGTTTCAAACTTTTAGAGTTAATGCATGCATAACTTCATGTCAAAAATTTCAGTTTTCTTTGCTCGTATATTGTGTTGTATCGAGTTGAAAATTTTGAGATTCGTTCCGTTTATGTGATATATCTTGTGTACAAACCAGAGTCAGAGTGCGCCATTTTTTAGCTTTTGAAAAAGAAAAATTATCCACCGTCTGCTGTTTGTTTTGTCTTTTTTTTAAAAAAAAAAAAACACTTTTTTTTTCAGAGCACAACCTGAAGTTTGCATTTCATTATACTTTTTCACTTCCGTTACATTTCGGTTAATGGATTTAATCGAATATTAATAAAATGACATTTTTACCCTCAGAAGGAAAATTACAATTCAACTCTAAATAAAAGTAAATACATAATATTTAAAATCTTTTGTGCTCAATTTTATTTCTTTGATGATAACAAATGACAATTGGAGATACATTGGTTGGATTTATGTTTTTTAAAGTAATAGATTCAAACACAAATGTAAATGTTGAGAATTGCTGAAAAATATTATTTGTTTCTCCTTAAATTATTTTTTCTCTTTGAATTAAGTTAAACAGCGTCAATTTTTTTTAATATAATTTTCATTTTGGTCAAACAACATCGTTTTACTCTTTAAAAAAAATACAATATAACATAATTTTAAGTATTTAAATAAAATATCAATTTTATCTCTATGACTTCAATAATCTATTAATGAAAATAACGGAAGTGGAAAAGTACAATGAAATACAAATTTTAGATGGAGCGCTAAAAAAAAAAGTACTTGTATATTTTTAAAAAAGATAAAATAAACAGGTGCACGATGGACGATGGACGATGGATAATTTTTTTTAAAAAATTGATATTTGATCATTTTTTGCAGTCATATGGAATTGACAAGTTTGAGCAACTCCTATTTAGCTGACCACTATTAACTTTCCTACATATTTGACAATGTTCTATTGTCATTACATAAGTGGTCCCACATTACATATGTGGTCTCATGGCATTGTTGATTGTGAGTGGCTTGCTGCACCTTACCCAGCTCCATAATTAAAATTCCGTTCCACAGTACGAGACGTTCCTTTCGTATCTATTTTGCGATACAAAGCCCGTTGGTTCACTACATCGTGTCTATTTCAGCATGCAACCATTTTTTTAAAGTATGCATGTAACCATTTTCAAAATCAAATAAATCTATGTGATTAATTTAATAAGAAAATAAAATCTTCTTCTGATGCAGACTCTTATGAATTTTTAAGAAATTTATCACATATCGTCAAGTGATATTATATTTTATAACTTAACTCTTTTTATATTTTTGTATGAAACACATATATACCATAGAACATATCTGAAATAATTAAAGTGCTTGCCATCTACTCATTGAATCCAAGATCATGATCTTTTAAGTGTTGGGTTGAGGCTTAATCACTGATGATAAGATGATGCTGGAGCGTGCATCCCTTGCAAGGCCTTGAGTTAAAGGTTCCATTAAATTTCTTAGCATGAGCTCACAAAGTAAATGATGATTACTCCATCAATGACCAATTGTTTCATATAACCACATCTTGATACCAATATGTCTTTAGTTGTCATGGTAGATTTGGCTATATGCCTTAAACAGAGTTAAGACTGTGACGGAGAATTAAGGGGAAATTAAATAGGGGAAGATGAAATGTATACCCAGCTCGCCACTTCTCTAAATGAGATCAAGGAACAGACACCCATGCCAACGCTACCAGGCCATGCCATTACAGTATGGTCCCCACCTGGACTGTCTCCAAAGTAACCCTTTGCAAGTCGCCAAAGTTATAAATAGGAAAAGGGAACGACAGACAAACCACTTGCACTCTCTCTAGTACAATCAAGTGTTCCCAAATTGTCCCCTAAACAGCCGTCCAAACCAAACAGTTAAAAGCCTCGACAAGAAACGGCGAATTACCTAAAGTTCCTACCTATGCAGAGAAATCATCAACTGCAGCCCGCCATGTATCCATAAGGATACAAAGACGCCCTCAGGGGCAATCCACATGAAAAGGTCAAATTAGTCTCACAAAGTGAAGAAGTCATCATTCACCGAAAAAACACCCAATTTTCTTCCTATTCTAAAGTTTCTTTGAAACCCTTCATCTCCTTCAACCTCCTACTAACTTAACCGTCAGAGTGCAGTCGTTCGCCACCTTCAGCGAAAAGTAAAGAATACTTTTCAGTTGATTTTTGGTAGTGTTTAAATATAAAATTAAACATTTGGATATGTTAAAAAACTATCAAAATAAACCTTGTACATCTCTATATTTCTAAAATCATTTTGATAAAAAATAAATATTGGAATTGTGAAATAAAAAAATTAATTCCCAATGCCACTCTACCACTATCAAAATCAAGATTCTCAGTAAAATAATTCTTAAATGGACAATATGAAGGTACATCTAGAGTCTAAAACGAATTTACCTCTAACTTTCGTTGCCACACATACACTATTTATTGATAACCTTCCTCTGCCACCATAGGCCGCAACTCCACCTTGATTTCTTGGTTCTTTTCGCTTGCTCTTTTCCTTTGAAAAATCCCATTGAAAGATCTTCTGATTCATACTAAAAAGTGTATATTCAATAAATTTAAAATTATCAGTTTTTCATTTATAGTATTGATTAATATGCTCATATTCCTAAATTATCGAAACACTCCACTAATAAAATTTTATGTTAAAATTAACCAGCAATTTGGTAATTTTTTATATTGTAAATACCTCAAAAACAAAGTGGGAACTGGACCCGAAAGTAAGAACAAAGTAAAATTGCTCGGTCATTTGAAATGCATTATTGAAGCTATGTAGTTAATTAAAAAAATTAAAAATTAAAAAAAATAAAACGTAGGCAATCATGTTGGTGATGGCCAGATGGCCATTTTACCACCTGACCATCACCCATGTGTTGCTTGTTTGTTTATGTGATAATAATAAAAAATAATAATAAAATAAGTGAAGTTGAAGCTGATGGCCGCCTATAAATAGAAAAAGTTTTTACGAAGAAAAGGGAGAAAAGGGAAGCTGAGGAATTATTTATTTATTCATTTATTTCTTCTTTTCTTGTTTTTTTGTGTAATTAATTTTCTTTTATTATATTTCAGAAGTTTATTAAAGAAAATGAGTATTTTATTTATCAATATAAATAGCTAATTTGTTTAAACTAACCTAAAAGATAAAACTCAAGATTCAAATTATTGATTAATTACTCTCTTAAATAAGTTTTAAAATTTATTTTATTTACTATATTTTTCTTTCTTACTAGTTCTTTTATGTCATGTTAGTTCATAAATATAGATATCTTCATATTTATATGGTATTTTGATATAATATCGATACTTTAATATAGTTGTAGCACAGTAAATACTTAATCTTATTTATAATACTGAAAGTTAGTTAAAAATTAAATAATACATATTAACTGGTAACATAAATGTAAAATTAAGATATGGGACAATTGTTATATGTATAATTTGAAATCTGAGAGTGAATTCATGTGACCTTATCATATTTTTAAATTAGTTCATATTAATTTTTTTATGCATTTAATTTTCTTTATTTAACAAATTGATCACCGCATTTTAAATTTCTTATAATTCGACCTCAAACTGACTGAGTTATATTATAATTAATTACTCTTATACTTGAGAATAATAATACTTTTGAGCTTCTTTATGACATTGAAAGCACTTTAAATTCTTGGATTTATTCTTTTGTATCCCTTGCTTCTTATTCTTTTCAAACCTTCCCTTTGTTATCAACACTTCACTTGTACCACCTCTCTATGATCTTGCTGTAGAGCTCTTGTTTAAGTGTTGACTTCAATTCATCAAGTGACAAGGTTTATCTTTCATAGATTTTGGCAAAGAACTGAGAGGTGAAGAGCTTTACTCTTATCATCCAAACCCTCGTCCATTGACTCCAAAATATGACACGCCTTGTTCAACGCATCAATGTGTTCATCAAGGCCCTCCTCCATTCTCAAAGTAAAGACCCTTTTATTTGATCTTTACAAGTCAAACAAACAAAATGATGATATGAGATTATTTAATATGAGTTCAAGTGTTATCAACTCTAAAGAAAATTGATCAAAGCACTAATAGTTTCTACGTGATTCAGTTGTGCAAGATTGCTCTGACCTACATCCACGGTAAAAGCTTTTAGGTCAATTTTATTGATGAATCAATGCAGAGCAAGAATCTACGGAGAACATGCTAGAACTTTCTCTCACTAACAACTCTCAATACAATGCTAAAAAAATCTTGTTAGAAACTGATTAAGGAACCAGCTTACAGCAACAAACTTAAATGCTGATATAGCAGAGAATTTGCTTAAGCTCCAGCACATGCATCCCATGTGAGCCGCTTAAGTTATTACCAAAACGCACCAGCTTGTGCCGTTTTTAGTAAATCCGTTTTCTCTTATGGACACACTTGAGCAGCATATGACAACTTAAACCAGTCTCACTTAAAATGCGTCGTTTCTGGCCGCGACAATTGATTCAGAAGCCTGCTCCGCAATTTAAATTAAAAAAAATGAATATTAAAATAAATAAATGTGTAAAAGACTGGTTTCACCTCAGAAGTCAGAACTCAGCATTTACTTCCCGCAAATCTGATAAATTATCCCAGCACCCCAGATACTTGAACTTTCATGGTCAACATCTAAAGTCTTCAGTCTCCTCCTATTAGAACAAGAATCAATTGATCCTTGATTCTCGTTTTTGTTATGGCATATGATACAACTTAAAAGTGATTTCTAACATTCAAGTATAAAAGTATTTTGTTATATTATAATTCAGTGAATTGAGATCAATACATAGAGAAAACTTTTAATTTGTTTAATTTATTTTATCTTAAAACGAAAATTAGACTTAAATATATACAATTTAATTTAGTGAAACCATGAAATCAAATTAGTTAGGGTTATAGATGCACTCTTACTAGTAAATAAGATTCAATAAATTCTTTTGCCATTTTTATTTAGATTTATTGCCCAAAAGATTAACTATATAAATTATCATTATTTTCCCATTAATTTTATTATGAATTAAGTATTGTGCCAAAATTTAATTTGTCTACAACAAATCTTAATGCCATTTTACCATATCTTATATTAAGATATTAAGATTTTATTGTGCCAAACTCCCTTATTGCCTATTATAAATTAAAATTTTAAAATATAAAATATGTATAAAATTAAATAGAAAATAATTTAATTTATATCCCTAAAATTAAATTTGATTAAATCATATTTGTTTCCTAATGGTTTAATCACCCTAACTAGTGCTACTTGGCTAAGCATAATTGAAATAAAAATATTTGTTAAAATTAAATTACTCATAATTAAAAGGAATAAAACAACTAAAATTGAAAATAAAACTAAATTTATTTATAAAAACAATCATGCAAAATAAGACTACAAGGAGATTGAACAAAATTGAAAAGAAAAGAGATGTCAAAACATAAAAATGAGGCTCTATTTATAGAAAAATACATTCATAATCAGTATGTAGGAGTCTATCATAAGTTTTATGCATGCATTCCACACAATCGTTAGATCAAGATCTAAGGTTGGTTAAACTTTAAAGTCAATATTACATGTGACATCATGTGAGGCATCCGATTTAGTCAAAGAATAATTCAGATTTGGCATGTTAATGGGTGGATCGAGTCAATATGAATACAAGATTTTGAATCGTAAAACTTACTTCATTAACTACTGTCCTGTGGCATGACTGTGGCCATTGAATTGTGAATAATTGAGATTTAATTAAAATTGACAGTTATCCAAAGCATTCATATTTTTTATAAGCCCATTTTATTATTCAATAAGCACTTGATCAATAGAAAAATTCAACTTTATTGTACAAATTCAATTTTAAGTCGATCTTAACTCATGTTAAGCTTTCAGGCTTCTAAATTCTAAATTTGATATCCGTTTCCCTGTTTAGAGCCTCAAATTACGTGAAATTAATATTTTACTTAATAAACACATAAAAATATATAAAATTAAATATAATTAAAAAATAATTAATAATTCCTAATAGATTACATAAATACAGATATAAATTATAATAAAAGCACAAAATAATAGTTTTATTACTTGATAATCAATAATTTTTTAATACTAATCAGCATAAATATGAGAATAAACTAAGATATATACGAGTTGAGCGCTTTCACAATTCTTTACGCCTCCTACTAAATAATAATTTCGTTAGTATCTTTTTCCCTTTAATCTTTCACAATTCTTGTCTATTGAGAAACCAGAAATACCTACAAATATACCAAAGTTGCCTTTTATTTACACTTTGCGAAAGAATAAATCATTCTTAATTATTTAGCCATTTTATAAGATTTTATACTCTCTCTTCGATCGCCAAAAATTACGTAGTGGTAGTTCTGGTTACATCATATATAATATGTTATGGAGGTCTTCGCCAAAAGCAAAGCAATCAAAAGGCATATGGATCGAGCCGATTAATTAGTACTTGGTTTGTTTTTCTTTTTTTCACCCTTTGATCTCCTAAACACTCTGCTTTCGTTGTTAGAATAAAAACTATATATATATATATTTTTTATAAATCTATAAACTAACTTGAGCGTTAGATGACTCTTATTGTCCTTTGTGATTCAGGTTGTGAGTTGACCGTTAGTGATCGCAGCACGTCATAGGCAATTGGCAAGCTGTTTTCCTACTAATTAAATTTAATGCTGAAACCGCAGGTCTAATATCAAGCTGTTCATATGCTCAACAATTATCGTGTATTTTATCTGCAATACTAATTAAATGGAATAAATTTTGAATTATTCTCTCTTGACTATCTTCAAATAATTCTTTTATTTTTAAAAACATTAAATTATTCTTGCATTTAATCAAAAGATAAGAGAAAAATGAAAGTGAATTGATGATTTTGTGAAATTTTTTAATAAAAATAAAAGATAAATTAAATTTTTTAAAAATAAATAAAATAATTAAAAAATAATCAATTCACTAAACAAAATTATCCGTTAATCAATGATCAAGTGAGAGCATGCGCGTCCACCAAACGTTTGAATTCCATCTCTCACACACGCGATCACAAATTTTGACGCTTTAAATAGTCAGGTACCCTCGATGCGCTTGGTTGAAGGGCAATTTTGTCACTAAAATTGCCGTCTAATCTAAAGTGAAAAAAAAAAAAAAAATAGTAAAACGATTTAGATTTTTTACCCATTCAGTAGAAATTCTAAAAGTCTCAAAAAGACTCTGATGCATAAGATACATAATATTCACAAAACCAGATATTAGGATAAAGCTTTTGGGTGTTGGAACACCGAACCCGCACCCCCCCCCCCCCAACACACACAACAAAAAAAGGGCGTGGGTGTGATATAGTATGAGACAGAGAGCTTGTTCGAAAGCAAGAGTGATGGACAAGCATATGGAGTCATTTCTCAGTATCATCTTCATTAATCATGAGAGATCAGTATCGTCAACACAGAGAAGCTGGGGTTTGTTTCTGCATCCTCATCTCCAGTAAACATTGTCAAATCAATGGCTCTCCGAGCAGCAACATTATTTGGCAAATGAACCTAAAAAATATACAAACTATCAAGTACTTTGATATATATCTTCACAGAGCTAGCCATACCAAAGGATTAAATAAATTATTCCCAAATCTACATAGGCACGTTTAGAGACCTCATTCCAGTGAATTATTGACCTACAAAATTCAATCAAGTTAACTCAAACTCTCAACTTTCCATAATCCCCTTCTAATGAAAAGTGAATTAACCAAACGCTTCTTGATTCTTAAATTTGCATTTAGGTTCATACCTGGATATTCTGCAACCGATACTGAAGATCAGCGGGTGGTACCATTGTAGAGGCAAGGTTGTATATCATGTTCAAGTCCATAACAGGGTTCCAACTTTCCATCATCATAGCAATTAGGGAGAGCTCATCAGATGTACTAGGTATAGCCTGAATAAGTGGAATATTTGAAACAGGCAAATCTTCATATAAATCATAGTCTGCGTGGCCTGATGAATCTGAAACTCCCTCGTCATTTTCGAAAGTGAACACGGCAACAATTACTGCAAAGACTAGAGGGAAAACCGATACGCTAAAATTGTTCTTGACGTGAAATTCTGCCAGAATAAAATAAACTAGTGGGACAATCAACTGGACCACCGAGAAAGCTATTTCGACTGTCCTAACTAGTTGCTTCTGACTTTGTACGCTGGTTGAACCTCTGTTTCTTCCCATGATACAAGTATACATACACATTGCAAAACCAAATGCGGACAACAGAAACGCTGCAAGAAGGAAACCCCTCTTACTTTTCCCATACAGATCCAGTAAAAATGATGCTGCCTCCAACACGAGATAAAACACAGCGAGTAAAGGTTTCTTATGTTTTCCAAGCAGATGACAAGCCTGTAATAAAAAAACTACAATCATATATCTCAAGCAATTATTATTTATCTAAGAAAGATTGATATTCATACCTTCTTGATACTCTGCCATCGGTATTGCTGATTGACTTGATGAGCTTCTGGTGCCATAAGAGAGGTAGTGCTGGATATCAAGCGCAAGTCATTCACCGAGTTAAACTGGTTCATCAGGTATCGGATTATCAGTAACAAGAAGCGATTGGCTGTGCTAGGCACATAATCAAAAGCAGGAACGTGTGAAATCCTCAAATTTCTAGTTGAAATATTATATGTGGCGTGTGATGAATCAGTAGCATCATCATCCTTTTTGAAAAGGAAAAGAGTTGCTACAGAAAAGAGTAGCAGCACAACTGATGCACTGTAATTGCTCTTGACTCCCAAATCTGCTAGTGTGAAATAAACAGATGTTATAATCCATTGGATCAGCGAGAAGACAATCCCCACTGCCCCAGTCAGCTCCCTCTCAAATTCTTCTCTGGTTGCTGCAGCCGTTCTTGCTAGAATAAAAGCACAAACAGCGATGCCAAAACTAAGAAGTAAGCTCCTCTTGCTTTTCTTGACTAGATCTTGTACACCTAATATTGCCTCGAAGGTAAGATTACCGAACAGCTCCCACAATGATGAGATTGATTCCAAGACACAATATTTCACTTTATGTCGAACAAATGATGTGAGGCCCAACAGAAGATAACTAAATGCATCTCGCAAAGACGAAACCACTTCCGAGACAAGATAGCCGAGTAGATATACCACAAATGATGTACCCTCCAACATAAAATACATAAACAGATTCCGTAGAATGGGAAGCACTGCAATTGTACGCTTTTTACACATACTGAGTAACTTATATACCTGGGATATAGAGGGAAAAAATAGTGATTATTAAAAAATCAATCAAATAAATTAGGGAAACGACATTCTCTTAATTTTTTTTATTTTTTCTTTTTTAATGCAGTCTTGCTGATCAATAATGGCGTTCTTCATTTCTTTTTTCTTAAGTAAGAAACTGGCGTATAAGTTTTTATTGAAAGCAGCTTCATATCCAAATCCAATCAATAATTCAAAGACTACAATTATACATCTAGAGCAACTATTATGAAGCTTGTTTAATGAAATGTTTTTTCATTCAGCTATTGAAAAGTTCCCAATTGTATGCAAAAATTAGATATCCTTACCTGGATGTATCCAAGTCCAAACTGGAAAATGGATATTCGACCATTTTTCAAAATCGAAGGAGCATTTTTTCAAAATTAATTAGCAAGGAAGAGAAGTTTCAGTATCTTTACACTTTTCCTATTAGCGGTGAATCCATCATCATCAACGGATTCTTGATTTCTTCCAGCCTCCGCAGCCTCGGTCAGAAGGTGCTCACTCAATGACTCATCTTCTAGTTCAGATTTTCCCACAAAATGACGTGCAGCTTTTGAAGCAATAACTGCAACCCTTAGCCTCTCCTGTAAGGAACACAACGGAGCAGCCTTCAGTTTGGAATACTAAATTCAATATCATAACCGTTCAAGTTCACTCTGCATTAAAATATTTCAGGTACCGAAACTCTCTATAGTTCACCAAGTTAACAATAAATATGAAGCTGCAAGTGTTGGTTTTAAAAAGTCCCAATAGCCTCAATGAATCCGGACTACCTGATTTTTGTGTTTTTCCTCCACGGAATTCCTGCAAATGTTGGTTTAGATATGCATTTGCAGGAAGTATCCATGTCTTTGAGTAACTTTATAGTGCTATGTGATTAAGTTTCGCCATAATAACAATTATTTCCACTGTTTTTCATTTCTTTCATGCTGAAAGAAAAAATTGACAGCCTAAGCGAAAACTGAAACAAGCCCAGGAATGAAACCTGAGTGCGGCGTCGGATGGCTTCGGCTTCCGATCTCTTGGAGAGATTACCAGTGCAACGAAACCTGAGTTTCGGAATTTTCACAGTTCCACAGAGACTCCTCCATCTCTGTAGCGTTTCATCATGTGAGTTTTTCGGCTTCACAGATCCAAAATTCTCATTCAAATATGCCTCCATTCCAACTGCTGCTGCCGTTCTCCTTCTTCAATCTTCACAGCAAAACCAAACTTCATAATTAACAAAAATATTAGAAAAATAGAAACAGCAATAGCACTTGTCAGACGTGAAAAACATTAGAGGTAAAGAATGCCAATACTTAAATATATATCTGCTGCAGCCCTTCTCTAGCTAAAACAAATAGATAAATTTTAATATTATAAAGGGCTTGATTCTACAATGAACACTTGAACATCTCAAATGGAGTACAAACGCTTACGGTTTGTTCAATCCCGACCCTTTGAAGTCTTTACCAACTAATTATCGATTTTCTTCTAGTTCCAAAGCTCAATTTTAAGTAAACCACTCCACATGACGTATTAGAAAATGAATGATTGCCTGAGGTGCCTGAGGTCCTTTAAACTTTTAACATATGGAAAAAGAAATAATTTTTATCAGTGTATATTAAATTAATATTTTCTTGACTTTTAAGAAATTTCTTACTGTAATCAATTATGGATCCCCCGCTGCAACATTACTCTTAAAAAATTATTTAGCATTTAGGAGACGTAAATCAATCTTACTAGAAGACCAGGGAAACGGAGGTCAACAAATAATTTTTTTATTTAATGTATTATTAAAAAGAAGAGAAAAACCATCCACAATCTTAAATTTGATTGAATGATCAAAGAGGCTCTTTAATGTTATAAATGGTCACACAATTTTTTTTTTAAAGATTATGCTCTTGGATTATGAAAATAAAAAATTGATTTTAAATTTTTTATTTAAAATTTTAACATAAATTTTGGACTATTAATCTCACATAATTTAAACATAACTATTGGAAGTCAAAATAGCATTTGATGATGTTAATTTATTTATTATTTAATTACATGAGATTAATAACTCAGAATTTATATATATTGCTAATGTGGATGCCTACGTTGATGGTCTCACATCTCATAAAATATTTTATAGCACCGTAAAGGATCTTGCAAGACCATAGAAAATATATCTGTGTGTGTATATAATATGTATATGTATATATGTCATGACCGTAATAATAGAAAAAAAAAATCCCACATATCTTCATTCATAATAATTTAAGGAGTTATGTTCTAGTCATGGATAAAGTAATGAAAAAGCTCATATTTTAATACATTATTGATGAATATGTGTTTTACTTGATTTTCAACCCTTTTTTTTTCTTTAATAAAGTAACTAAAATTTAAAATAATAAAAGAAATTGCCATGCACCATCACGGCAGGTCATGGCTCTTTAGACAATAGAGACTGTAGCATGGTTTTTAACTTTTTTAAGTTAGTCAAGCTTTGCGGCTGCGGCCGTGGCCGGTGGGAGTGCGACAGCCTCAAAACTTTGCTGACGGAATATCACCAGCGAAAACACAATCAGCAAAAGCGAAGTGTAGACTACGCTACTGCTACCGGTTGCAAGATCGAAATTGACATAGTACTGATTTTATAATTTATACCTAAAGCTTTCATACCGTATATAGCAATTGTGATGTAAAGCACCACAGTGTCCAGTAGTAAATGAAGGGCATGCTGTGGTTATTTGGTACTATTTTTGGATAACTATGTGACCTAAAAGTTATTTACCTGAAAATATGTAGTAAACATTTGTACTATAGTTTTTAAGGCAAGTTAAATTTATCTCATACAAAGAAAATTTTATTTATATTAATACCTTTATTAATTTTATAAAAAAGAATATTATTATAAATCATATCTACCAAACACAGTTAAATTTTATTTTATAGCCACAGATATTTCTTTTCTTTTATGGTTATAATAACTATAAAGTAGAAGTCATAACACCTCAATTTTAAACAAAAGCAAAAATCTTGAATCAGCATAAATGGAGCTTGATGTGTTTTCACAGTTTTAATCATATGTGTCATCTTACTAAATTTTGTATATTTAACACAGGTGAGATGATCATAGCTGTGTGTGATCATCATACCACACAATTTTTTTTTTTCCTTTCATAAATATAACAAGATATCATAAGTTTCATTGTACACTCATAATATTATCGAATATTAATTTAGATGACTGCTACCACTTAACTGGTAAAATTTCTTGGAGTGATCCAAATTAAAAATTTGATCCCATTCACATGAATGTAGATATACATATATAATTTGTTTTCTGATTTCATAAAATTCCCAATTGTAAATTAAACTTATTTGAAGCCTAAAACAGTCTCCCTCTTCGCAAAACCATTGTCAAATTAATGAAGATATTTTCTCCCTCTGCCATTATTGTTTTGCTTGAAAAATCGAAAAATATAAAGTTCAGATAAAATATACGAATTTTCTTGAAAATTACTAACCTTAAAATGGGGAGAGACTTAAGAGGCTTCAGAAGTCTTCAATTGAAGTCGTCTTTGAAAATTATGTTGCTATGAAGTCATCAAATCATGGACAATACTGCAAACCGCTTTAAGTTAAATTGGTCACAACATTATTATTGAAAAAAAAATTAGTTTATGCCTCAGGAAAATTTAGGCCTTAGGCTAAAATTTTTTTAAAAAATAATCTCAATTAGATAAAACAGCTAATTAATTTTTTATTTTTTAAGATGCGAAAATTTTGTTTAATTATTAGATTTTAATTCATCTATCAATTTTTTTTGAAAAGGTATACAGTATAAGTTATTGGTCCATGTAAATATATTTTCATGTACTCATGAGATCAACAAATTATTATCTTGTTTTTGTTCAGCAAAGAATATGAAAATATAAGGAATAAGTTGAAATTAAGAAATATTAAAATTAGTTACAAAACAAAAATGCTACCAGAGTTCTAGCTTCTCGTAAGCTAGCTCTCTGAATTGCTCTTGATCATCAAAACTAGAGTCATTGCTTCCCAAATTATTTGTGCCGAAACCGAAATTTACTCGCATTTCAGAATTCTCCCGGGCTTACTTGTTACAATGCTCAAAATATTCAAATAACAGACGGCAATGTTGTGTTCTGATGCACATGTATAGATATGCGGCTATCCACTAAAATCACCCAAATCAATGCAGCACTTGTGACGGGCAAATTCGATCTGCACATAGTGCTCACACCCCTTGGTAGTGTTGGAACAGAAGCATGAGCAAGAGACTGGCTTGTTAAGTAGTAACAGTTCTTCTTTAGTGAGGGCGCCAACATTTTCTAAAATTTAAATTTAGAATTTTATAATGTTATAAAAGGTTTTTTATAGTGTTGTAAAATATTTTTTTAATAATTTACAATATTTAAAATTCTGAATTTACAAAATTCCCAATTGTGATTGTACTGGGAAATTGGATAGAAGGAGGTTACTTTCAGGCTATATATTTTATTTAATAATTTTTTAATAAACTGGACATGTAGTCATAATTTTAATAATAAAAGCTGAATATACATCAGCCATTGAGTCAATGAAAAAAGCCCTATAACTTTAAGTTACATATTTTACTCAATAATTTTTTAGTAAACTAGATATATAGTCACAATTTTAATTATAAAAACTGAATATACAGCAACCATTGAGTCAATGAAAGAAGCCCTATAGCTTAAAGGTCCACTAGCTGAACTTGGCCTCAAACAGGAGTTTATTCCAATCTCTTGTGACAGCTTTAGTGTTCTGCATTTCTGCAAAAATGCAGCTAATCATGAAAAAACGAGGCACATAGATAAAAAGTGATAAGGATGAACTCAAACTCAAGTGCAACAAGCAGTTCTGGGGTGCACACTCATATGACTTGTCGTTTGAGGAATTTCAGAACCAAACCGACATGTTTTAACTTGTCAGCTGGAGGTGTAAATGTTCCATGTGCGAGACACATGGTACGCTTCTGATTTAAGTAGATTAGAACGACGTTAGTGGGTGCCGTTTTACACTCGCTTAAGAGAGCTCGTGTACTTCACGTGCAGAAGCTGTTAAGTTCTGTTAGATTTGGCGGGAAAGGTTTGTTAGCATAACAAACCAGAAACAGAACAAAGCACGCGCACATATATACGGTTGCTTCTGGTACATTCTCAGTCAGTCAAGAAGAGAGATTAGAGTGAAGAGGGAAGATTGAAAAGTTGATCTTTGTAGTTCTTGTACACAGCTTTTGATCTCTCTAACTTTGAATTCTTAATGGTGAAACCTCCATGCTTGATACCTCCAGTGGATGTAGGCGTCTGCAATAGGAGCTGAACCACTACAAACACTCTATCTTTGTTCTTATTTGCTCCTGTACTTGATTGATTGTTGAGTGTTTTGCAATTCTAGGTGGTGTTCTTAAATCCTGTGAGCAGATTTCTAGGTCTTGGGTGAACTTAATCCTATACATAGAAGGGTAAGTTCTCAACATAAAGCTTTCACTTTATAAGGAATGAAGTCTCAAGAGAGGTGATTAAGATGATTAAAGTCCATACTGATAATAATCCCTCTGACATGCTTACTAAGGTGGTTCTGATTTCTAAGTTTCAGGATGTGTTTGAGCTGAGCTGGGGTATGCAATCTCTGAGTTGCATGAAGTGGTGAAAGAATTAGAGTTAGGTGTTTGATTACTGGTGGAGAATTAAAGTCTGTGAATTCAAACACAGACCAGAGCAAAAATGGCAATGAGTTGAGTAATTGGTTAATTCTGTTATGAAATCACTTAACTCAAAACGGCATCAAAGACTTACTTTTTTTTTGTCATAACAGAAGCAAGACCTGCATGTGCTACATCACGTGATTACCCAAGCATCTTCAAGTTCGTTATAATCATATTGGATATGTGTAAAGAGACTGTGCAGGCTAGGGCTTATTGTTTGCTAAGCTGCTGCTGTACAAGGCTGGGTTCCTAACTCATTTTCGAGGTGGTTGTACAGAATTCTTGTGAGAGATTTGAGAGAGAGGAAGCTTGTTCTCGAGTTCTGTAATCTCAGCAGTGAGTTCTTATAAATTCTTCATTGAATCAATCGATAAACCAGCTCTGATGGTTTCATTTATGGATGTGAGTCTTGCGAAACACCTGAGCCACGTGATCTTGAGTGCTCTTGGGGTTTTTTGCTTCTGATTTGACTTCATTGTTGTTTTTTATTTCAATTCTTGAGTGACTAATTTTGTTTAGGGAGTACAGAATCAATTAATTTCATCTTTGTGCTTGTGTCAGATGTGTGCATGCAACTTGCACTGATCTTGATCGAGATCTTGGGCAGCGTATTGATTTGATAAGCACACGAGTCGGACTAGTCTCTTCAATAAGTTATAACAATGTTTTATTACTAAAATGTTTTCAGATTTCTAGCTGCTTTTAAGCTCTTTGAATTGCTCTTGATAATTGAACTTGAAGAAAATTTTAATTTCTTTTGATTCCGAGGCATCATCATCAATCTTTTCATCAGCAACATTATATGGCATATGGACTAGAATAGCTCTTGCAATCATAAAGGAAACTCCTGTTATATATATTTCAGAGGAAATGACCTTGGGCCCATTTTAGAAATTGCTTTTACCATTTGCGAACCTAGTAAATTTTGAATGTGCCATTTCATCTGTGCTGTTAAAATAGTAAGAGGTAAAACTCGTTGTTGAACTGTTGAAAGGTATCTGTGTTCTCATTTATTACTCTTACCAATAAGCGTGATGCATTTTGTTATGTGGCACGAGATCATCATGTAGGAGCACTTAAGAAAGTAATTATGAAAAAAATGAAACAAAAAGGAAAACATTGACCTTAATTAGAACCCCAAAAAAAAGGGAAAAGTCAAACATTTAAATTATGTTTCTGTTTTCTAGACTTGAAGAAGAGTGATGAGGCCATTCAGAGACAATTTAGAAGACCTCTTGGTCTTTTCCCTGAAAAAAAAAGGAAAAAAAAAAAAGAGTTACTTAAGTGAATTCACCAAATGAGCCTGATGATTACAATCATGTTCATAATCATACATGGACATTCCGCATGTGAAGACCAGCAGCTGGAGCCACAGACAAGCTGTTGTTTGCTTCTGCATCCTTTGCAATAATATGTGGCTTATGAACCTAAAATCGATATAAACTGTCAAATATTTGATATCTGCACTGACGTAGCCATAGTACTGTTAGAACAATCATCAATTACATAAAAGATTTCCAATTCCACGGAGGCCCTTTAGCAATATACAAACAAATTATAAAAGCAATCTGTTAGAGACCTCAAACAACTAAATTATTGATCACATGCTCAATGCAATCAAGCCAACGCAATCTCACATTCTTCTTATTTCCTTTTTGGACAATACAGGGAAATCCTATTGTCTCACGCAATATTCTTTAAATTCATAGGAGCTCAGTAAGGTGATAGGTTACTTATGTGAATCCACCAAAGTGCAGGTCGATGATTGCATTTATGTTCACAATCATACCAGGATATTCTGCACTTGATGGTCTGCAACTGGGGCAGTAGACAAGTTGCCTTTTGCTTCCACGTCCTGGGAAAAAAAAATTATTTGGGTTACGGTCCTAAAAATACAAGCAATGAAATATTTGATATCCGCTCTAAAAGAAATACAGAAGGTCTTTTATATGTAGTTGGTGATAGGCCCCTGCATAAAAGGAATGCCTTGATTACATATAACTGCTAAAGATCATGAAGGAAATAGCTAAAATTAATCAAGGATCAACATATTTAATCTTCAATATCATGGAATCCCTAGAATCAAGCATAATTACCATGCCATAATATACTCTAATTCAACTTTAGATTGGTAAGAGCTCATAGATATGATAAGCTTCTTGCATGAATTCACCAATTGCTGCTTGATATTTGCAATTACATTCAAAATCATGCCTGTAAATCCTGCAGTTCACGATCAGCAGCTGGGGCCGTGAGAGAGCTGGCAAGGCCTGATGAATCAGAAACTTCCCGAACATATATGATATTAAACGCAGCAACAATTACAGCGAAGACTAGTGGGAAAATGGATGCATCAAATTTGTTCTTGACACCCAATTCTGCCAGAGTAAAATTAACAAGTGTAACAACCAACTGGACGACAGAGAAAGAAATTTCCACCATCCAAACTAGTTGTGTCTGCCAGTGTACTCTGGTTGCAGCCCTGGTTCTTCTCATGATACAACTATACATACTGATAGCAAAACTAAATGCTGACAAAACAAATGCAGCAAGAAGAATTCTCCACTTCATTTTCCCAATTATATCCAGTGAAAATGATGCTGCTTCCAACAGAACATAAAACAATGCCAGTGCACATTTCTTGTATTTATGAAGCAGCTTAGAAACCTGTAATATAAATACTACAATTATGCATCTAAAGCAACTATTATGAAGCTTGTTTAATGAAATGTTATGTCATTCCGTAAATAAAAAAGATTTGAACTCAGAAATTGGAGCCCAACTGTATCCAAACCTTTGATATCCTTATCTCGATGTATCCAAATCCAAACCGGAAAATGGATATTAGACCATTTTTTGAGTATCAAAAGAGAATGTTTTCAAAATTAATTAGCAAGGAAGAAAAGTTTAGCATCTTTACAATTTTCTTAGTATCAGTGGATCCAACATCGTCAACGGATTCTTGATTTCTTCCAGCTTCGGCAGCCTCCGTCCAAATGTGTTCTCTTGATGGCACATGGTCTAGTTTAGGTTCTTGATTTGTTCTAGCTTCGGCAGCCTCGGTCAGAAGGTGCTCTCTTAATGACTCATCTTCTGGTTCGGATTTTCTTTTAAATTGACCTCCAAGATCCGCAAATTGAAGTGCAGCTTTTTGAACATAAAGTGCAACCCTACTTCTCTCCTGTAAGAAACACAACCGAGCAGCCTTGAGTTTGGTATACTAAATTGAATATCATAACCATTCCAGTTTACTCTGCATTAAAATATCTAAGGTACTGAAACTCTCTAGTGTTCACCAAGTTATCAATAAATATGAAACTGCGAGTGTTGGTTTTAGAAAGTCCCAATAGCTTCCATAAAACCAAATTACCTGAATTTTCCGTTTTTCCTTCTCGGCTTCCGATCTCTTGTCGAGATCAGCAATCATACGAAACCCCCGTCTCTTATTTTTTACAATTGTATAGAGTGTCCTCCATCTCTGTAACGCTTCTTCTGATGAGTTCTTTGGCTTCACGGATGAAAAATTCTCATTCAAGTAGTTCTCCATTCCAAATCCTGCTGCTGCGCTCCTCCTTCAATCTTTACGACAACACCATCAAGCATTTGGTAAAAGCGGATGAATTGGGTATAAAGCCAGGGAATGGACATCGTTGACCAAGACCAGTGATTTCTTTTATTTTTGTATTTTTGTTCCACGTGAAAAAAACTGGAGTGTTGAACTGGGGTCTTCGGGCAAACATCATAATAAAATAGGATCGTCGAACTTGACCATGGGTGGTTTCCTTGCTTACATTTTCAACAACTAATTTGTCATCTAATGGGTCAACAAATGTCAATGAATTATCCTCTTTTTTCTTTGTCTATCCGGGTTTGGTTTCCTTTCATTTTCAATGATTAATTTGTCATCTAATGGGTCAATAATTTTCCTCTTTTTCACCCTTCCCCACCATGTATACAAACCTATACATACATGTACATATATATATACATATATGTACACATATGTCCTATTAACTAAAATTTTCCTTCGCGTCATGTTGAATATTTTGCATGCTCAATACCAATCGTCATTGATGTTGATATACTGTCTAGCGATTTAGGCTAATCCGTTTGATCACTACAACAAAAATGGGTATATTTGATAGTGATTTCTACTTATCACTTTATTAAATATTATTTATTGTCTATACCTCTAAAATAAATGACAGTGTGCGAAAGCATGAATCATAGTTGATGCGTCTTAAATTAAGCATTATGTGTTAAAATTATTTTAAAAAAAAACGATTTGCCTTATTAAGTGAAAAATACTACATAAAAAAAGTGAAAAATAAAACAAGTAAACAATCGACTTGCCCTATGTCCATTTCTCTTCTTAGCAAAACGCAAACGCGAAACGCAAATCCTCCACGCGAAACGACGAATCAGTAAAGATCGTCTTCGGCCGTCGCCATTTCTCTTCTCCGAGTAAAGCTTCTCCACAGCCAGTATTAAAATGCCGAGCCTCCATCTTCTGAATCGGACGCTTTCAGACACAGAGAAGACCTCCGAGAAGATGAAGGTTCTTGATTTATTTAATTTCTCTTTATACATTTAATTTCAATCGTTAATTTTAATTTTTGTTGAAGATGCTTCACGTTACGACATGTTTCCACAAAGTACACTTTCAAACGCGATTTCTCTGATAATTTGGGGAAATTGAGGCCTAGTAAAGCTGGCTATGGCTCTGATCGTCGGTTCAACGACGTTCTTCTTCGCCATAGATCCCTCATACAAGGTCAATTTTGTCTCTATTTGTTATCGTTGTCATGATCTTGATCGTCATTATTGTTGCTGTTTTCCTCGTGAAGCTCTGTCACTCTGTTTCTCCGGTGATAGGGAATCTAGTAACGGTTTCTTATGATTATTTGAGAAGGATGTGGAACTATTTACATAATCTCTTTCGTTTCGGAATGATGAAGTCCAATTCTTCCCTTTTTATGTGATTTGTGTACTCCTGTTAAAGGCTTACTGTTGCTTCTTTTAGTTCTGCTGTGCAGTTCTTAACCCGTGGCCCCTAGTTTACCTACCAATTTCATAGGCCTTGAAAGAAACATGAGATCGTGCTCATATTGGTCTTAAGAGGATGGGGGAAGTTGACAGTAAACCATTATAATTTTGGCTTTCATTCTCTTTCCGTGTGACCTCTTTAAATATTATTTGAATTCAATTTGCCTCTGTTCCGCAGTAAGTTCTAAATTGTGCAAATGTATCACCAAATGAATTATGGTTATGTTTATTGGTCAACTGCTCGAATTGATCTATCTGAAAAATATTAGAGCTATGGGAATTAATGAATTCTAAAAAATTCACTCTTGCATATCTAGTTTTGTGTTGGTGCTATAATATCTTTTTGCAGTTTTATGACTCATAATATAAGCTTCCTGGATCCTTAATAAACTTGACACCCATATATATGAAATCTCATTGTCCACATGTTGCCACCTAGCTATGTCTTTTAATGTGAATATGAGACAAATACCTTAGCCAAATATCTTTTAATTTGAATATGAGACCAATACCTTGACCATTCAAAGAGAATTCTTAACTTAATGTGCTGGACAATATCTATGAAGACCTCATTTTTCCACCCTTTTTCATCAACATTAGTTACCTTAATTTGAAATCCGATAATTATTTTGATTATTTTAGGTGACTGATTAAGAATGGCTAATAAGGAGTGCTGTGAATCACTGATGCCTCGTCAGCTAGAATCAAAGAGCATCACAACAAACAGTTGCAGGCTGACTTGTATTAGAGGAATGCTGGTGCTGACTTCACTTTCCCGTGTTGAAAATGATTGATGGGCACTGATCTAATGTTACGTTTTAGAGTGAATTTAGATAATGAATAGTTTCAAACATTTAGAGTTAATACATGCATAACTTCATGTCGAAAATTTCAGTTTTCTTTGTTCGTACATTGGGTTTTATCGAGTTGAAAAATTTGAGATTCGTTCCGTTTATGTGATATATCTCGTGCACAAACCGGAGTCAGAGTGCGCCATTTTTTAGCTTTAAAAAAAGAAAAATTATCCACCGTCTGCTGTTTGTTTTGTCTTTTTCAAAAAAAAAAAAACAAACACTTTTTTTTTTCAGCTCACAACCTGAAGTTTTCATTTCATTATACTTTTTCACTTCCGTTAGATTTCAGTTAATGGATTTAATCTAATATTAATAAAATGACTTTTTTAGCCTCAAAAGGAAAATTACAATTTAACTCTAAATAAAAGTAAATACATAAGATTTAAAAACTTTTGTACTCAACTTTATTTCTTTGATGACAACAGATGACAATTGGAGATATATTGGTTCGATTTATGTTTCTTAAAGTAATAGATTCAAACACAAATATAAATGGTGAGAATTATAGAAAAATATTGTTTGTTTCTCCTTGAATTATTTTCTCTTTGAATTAAGTTAAACAGCATCAAATTTTTTTAATATAATTTTCATTTTGGTCAAAACAACATCGTTTTACTCTTAAAAAAATAGCACAATATGCATAATTTTAAGTATTTGAATGAAATATCGATTTTACCCTTATGATTTCAACAATCCATTAATAAAAATCTAACAGAAGTGGAAAAATACAATGAAATACAAACTTCAGGTGGGGCGCTAAAAAAAGAGTATTTGTATATTTTAAAAAATAAAATAAACAGGTGGACAATGGACAATGAATAATTTTCCTTAAAAAAATTTGATATTTGATCATTTTTCGTAGTCATATGGAATTGACAAGTTTAAGCAACTCCTATTTAGCTTACCACTATTAACTTTCATATATATTTGATAATTTTCTATTGTCATCAACCTTTGATTGTTCTTAAATGACAAAGGTAAATTGGCTGTTTTAATAAATGTTAAATGAGGATATTTGACACCTAAATGCTTGACACTTTTCTTATTGTCAAATATACCATTATTTGACAACTTTAAGCTATCAAACATATTCTATTTATTTGTAATGGATATTGTTATTTTCAAAGTCGAGCTCACAAGAATTTGCTAAATACTTGTAATTATTGTTTAAAAGATAATTGACATAATCTTATCTCATGATTGTCCTAAAAAAAGAAAAACATATTACTTACTAGTTTTTACAAAATTTTTATTTATAGCTTATTTACAAAACACTATTAGCTATTAATTAAACCTTTTATACCATAGTAATTGTGACTTAAAGCACCACAATAGGCAGTAGCAAAATGGAGGGCCTGTTTGGTACTACTCTGGTACAACTGAGTGGCTTAAATGTTACGACAGTTAAGTTTTCATAAACACTTATAGTTGTGACTTTTAAGTCAAATTGAATTGGCCCCGTATTTAGTTGAAAAAAATTTATATACTTTGTTAGTGTTGTGAAAAGTCTTATTATAAATTATATTTATCAACATAATCAAACGTTATATTATAATTATAATTTTTTTATAACAACTATAAATTAAAAATTATAACACCTCAATACCAAATAAATTTGAAGTCTTTATTTACTATAAATTATCTTTGATGTGTCTTAATTATCAAATGTTTCTGGCAGCTTTACGTGAGATCACATATGTCACCTTTCTCCATTTTTTATAAAGTCAATATTGGCAAGATGATCATAGCTTGAGGCGAGGTCATTATAATACACAATATGTGTGTGTGTGTGTAAAAGATACCACAAGTTTCATTAATACAATCAAAAGATTTATTGAATATTTATAATTGGCAGTGAGTGCTACTACTTAACTGGTAAAATCTTGTGGAGTGATCCAAATTCAAGATTTGATCCATACATGTTAACTAATTGTATGGTTCAACATCATGAGCCACATGAGTGATGAGAGTTGAGAGAATTAGATTATTACAAAAAATATCATTCATTTTCTAATTTGATAAAATTACCAATTGTGAATTAAACTTATGTTAAAGCCCAAAACATTCTCCCTCTTCCTAAAACCAATGTCAAATCAATGACCAAGACATTGTTTGTTTTGCTTGAAAAATAAAATAAAATTCAGAGAATATACACGAGTTTTCATGAAAAGTACTAATCTTAAAGGGTAGGGAAGAGAGACTCATGGGGCTTGAGAAGTCCTTAAGTCAAGTCGTTTTTGAAAATTATTTAGCCAGGAAATCGTCAAATCACGGACAATACTGCACGCCGCATTATGTTAAATTGGCAATAATATTTTTTATATATGATTTTATGCCTTTTCTTCAATTTTTTAAGATAATAATATTCTGTAATTATTAGATTTGAATTCATATATCAATTTTTTTTTTAAAAAGTATACAGTACAAGGCATTTGTCGATGTAAATATATTTTCATGTACTCATGAGATCAACAAATTATTGTCTTTGTTCAGCAAAGAATATAAAAATTGTAAGGAATAATTTGAAATTAAGAAAAATTAAAGTTAGTTGCAAAACAAAAATGCTACCAGAGTTCTAGCTGCTCGTAAGCTAGCTCTCTGAATTGCTCTTGATCATCAAAACTAGGGTCATTGCTTACCAAATTATTTCTGCCAAAACTGAAATCTTCTCGCACTTCAGAATTCTCCCTGGCTTACTTGGTACAGTACGCAAAATGCTCACGTTATAGATGGCAATGTGTTGTGATGTATAAGCGGCTATCCACCAAAATCATCCAAATCAATGCAATCGCTTGTGATTAGCACATTTGATCTGCACATAGTGCTCACACCGCTAAGTACTATTGGAACAGAAGCATGACCCAGAGATTGGCTTGCTAAGTAGCAACAATCCTTCTTTAGGGAGAGTGCTCACATTTTTTCAAATTTAGATTTAGAATTTTATAATATTGTAAAAAGTTTTTTATAGTGTTACAAAATAATTTTTTAATAATTTAGAATATTATAAAATTCTAAATGCACAAATCTACATTTTTGAAAATACAGACAACAGCACCTGTAATAATTATAAGTAGCAAAATCATAAAAATCAAATAAGATGCTACAAGCTACAGCACACACCGATCGCTTGCATGAGCTTCCCACTACCTGCACCCTCATCATACACCACTTGATTCGGCTATAAATAGCTGGGTGGCCTCTTTTTCTAGTATAAAACATTTAAAATTATGATCTCGACTCGTATGAGCTTTTAAGAAATTTGTGTCACATATCTTCAAGTGAAAATAAATTGTTATAATTTAACTATTTTTATATTTCGTATGAAGCACGAAAATCATTAGAATGCTTGCAGTCTCAACTATTTGATACGCTTCTACTGATCAAATTCAAGATCACAATGTTTCTATTTGTTGGGCCGAGGCTCAATCATTGGTGATAAGTTGATGTTGGAAATCCCATCTCTTGCAAGGCCTTTAATCAAGAGCTCCACTATAAGCGTGCGAATGAGAGAACTCACAGTGTCAATTATAATTACTTACTAACGACCCATTATTTCACATGACCATAACTTAATACCGATGTATCTTGAGTTGTCATTGTACATTTGCCTATGCGCCTTAAACAGGTTTGTCTTACTATTGTATGGACATATGTATAGGAGGCATTATTGGTTTGGGCTAGACAAGGATTCTGTCTTGATTTGATAACTTCAGTTCATTGTTGATCCATTAACCTAGAGTCAAACATTGGTCATGGATTGGGTTGATGGATTGGATTGGTTAATCCACTTATAACGTAGTTGTGGATTAACAGATCACTATTCAATGAAACCCATAGTGAGTTCAGTAGGATTATGATTACATACAAAATTTTAATGCCCTCCAAATTAAGTGCATGCAAGACAAATGAGACCATTTATAGATTCACAATCGAAGTAATTATATACATAATCGACTTTAATATAATCTTGATTACATATAAACATCTAGCTTATGATCTCTATGTACTATTAAGATCGAATGACTATAAAATTATCTGGAAAATATGCTGTGGAACACTGTTATTTTTCGGGATAACTTCTAAGAAAATAACACAATCATGAGTTTGAAGTGGAAAATGATAGTTCTCGAGTTGAAACCCTGCACACTATTAAATTTGAAGTGGAAAACGATAGTTCTCGAGTTGAATTCCTGCACATAAAATATTGAGGAAATTTAGTTACAATTATGCTAAATAATAATAATAATGATGATAATAAGACACTTTTTAAAAAATTTCATATCACGTAGTGTACCGTTACCAAAACAATTAACCATGCCGATCAATAATTAATAGGCACATCAAAAGTTTCTTGTGTGACCCAATCAAAACAGTTTCATTTATTCTTATTGGCATAACACAAGTTTCATTTATTCTTATTGGCAGACTCAGATTTCAGTAAAGTGATGTACAGCTTTTAGAACAACAGATGAAGCTCTAACTTGTTCGTGCGTCGCACGGAAAGCCTTTAGTTCGATATCGTAAGTTCAATTTCTTAATCATTCTGTATTATTCATCTTACACTTCACTCTGCATTTAAATTCTTGATTGTTGATTTTAAAAATTTCACACTAGGGTTTAGCATCTATGAAATTAGACAACGAAACGAGCTGGACAAGTATATATAGAATTACTTACAACTTAAAATAAGGCTACCCTAAATTAGATTGAATCACAAGCTAACTAATAATTAAAAATAAATAAATAAATAAATAAGGCGAACTTATGGAAGCTTCTGGGGAGTTCTTGAGGCTATTACAGGCAGATCTCCAACCTTCTCAAGGCTTTCTCCGACCTAACTTTCTGACCATCGTTGAAGTCCATCGAAGTCAACAACTCTCTCATTTGCTTTCTCAAGTGCTGTTCAGTAATTTTCTTTTCTCTCTTTCTTTTACGTTAATTTTTTGTGTACAACAAACAGCTTTCTATTTATTTATCTTTTGTAGCTCGACAATGGATAATTGGATATTTCCGAGTAAGACAGTGTTGAATCGTCAACGAGTGTCCCTGCTCCGTAATACTGCTAACTTTGCCTTTATCCTTTTCCGCTTTTTTTTTTATTTTTATTTTTTTTGGGTGGGGGGGGGGGGTTCAAAAGAAAATTTCTCTCCTTCTTCTGTCCTCCACGATTCTGTCTTAGGACGACGTGGATCATACCAACCATAAGAAGTATTTCCTTCTTCTGTCCTCCACGATTCTGTTTTAGGACGACATGGATCATACCAACCATAAGAAGTATAAGTGTTAATGATGAGGCTTTTTTTAAGTCTTCACTCATGTTAATTATCCCATACGATAGAGAAATTAATTTGGCCTTAATATGATGCGAAAAGTGAAATTAGAGAAATTTCTAAAACCGATAAAAGGCAATTCAAGTTGTGAAACGGGTTTTCCCATGTATATCAATCATGTAGAACTAAAATGTAGTTCCACAGTCTTGTGTATAGCAATCATATATAATTAAAATTCCGTTCCACAGTACGAGACATTCCTTTCGTATCTATTTTGCGATACAAAGCCCGTTGGTTCATTACATCGTGTCTATTTCAGCATGCAACCATTTTTTTTTTAAAGTATCCATGAAACCATTTTCAAAACAAATAAATTTATGTGATTTATTTAATAAGAAAATACAGACTCTTATGAATTTTTAAGAAATTTATCACATATGGTCAAGTGATATTATATTTTATAACTTAACTCTTTTTATATTTTTGTATGAAACACATATATACCATAGAACATATCTGAAATAATTAAAGTGCTTGCCATCTACTCATTGAATCCAAGATCATGATCTTTCAAGTGTTGGGTTGAGGCTTAGTCACTGATGATAAGATGATGCTGGAGCGTGCATCCCTTGCAAGGCCTTGAGTTAAAGGGTCTATTAAATTTCTTAGCATGAGCTCACAAAGTAAATCATGATTACTCCATCAATGACCAATTGTTTCATATAACTACATCTTAATACCAATATGTCTTTGGTTGTCATGGTAGATTTGGCTATATTCCTTAAACAGAGTTAAGACTGTGACGGAGAATTAAGGGGAAGTTAAATAGGGGAAGATGAAATGTATACCCAGCTCGCCACTTCTCTTTATGAGATCAAGGAACAGTGACACCCATGCCAACGCTACCAGGCCATGCCATTACAATATGCTCCCCACCTGGACTGTCTCCAAAATAACCCTTTGCAAGTCGCCAAAGTTATAAATAGGGAAAGGGAACCACAGACAAACTACTTGCACTCTCTCAGTACAATCAAGTGTTCCCAAATTGTCCCCTAAATAGCTGTCCAAACCAAACAGTTAAAAGCCTCCACAAAAAAAGCCAAATTACCTAAAGTTCCTACCTATGCAGAGAAATCATCAACTGCAGCCCGCCATGTATCCATAAGGATACAAAGACGCCCTCAGGGGCAATCCACATGAAAAGGTCAAATTAGTCTCACAAAGTGAAGAAGTCATCATTCACAAAAAAAAAACACCCAATTTTCTTCCTATTCTAGGGTTTCTTTGAAACCTTTCATCTCCTTCAATCTCCTACTAACTTAACCGTCAGAGTGCAGTCGTTCGCCACCATCGGCACCACCTCTAACGAATGTTTCTTGTGATTTCATGTTCTTTTCAGCCATCACCATCCCTAAGGAACTGTCTCCACGCAGCCAATTGCCATCTTCTCCAGAAAACTGCCTCTAGAACGGAAGCTCTCATAGTGTTTGAGACTGAACCAAAATAAGACAAAAATATTAATAAAATAAAAAAATAAATTATTGCATGTGTTGTTATAATGATAGGGATTTGTTTGGTGCTAAGTGGGTTCATTTATTAACTAACACAAAATCTAAAGGTTTATTTATTTTTTGGTTTTAGGTGACAATTTGGGGGTTACTGTTCGTTTTTCCACGAAAGGTCCTTTTGCGGAAATCAATTGTAAAGAATACTTTTCAGTTGATTTTTGGTAGTGTTTAAATATAAAATTAAACATTTGGATATGTTAAAAAATTACCAAAATAAACCTTGTATATCTCTATATTTCTAAAATCATTTTGATAAAAAATAAATATCGGAATTGTGAAATAAAAAAATTAATTCCCAATGCCACTCTACCACTATCAAAATCATGACTCTCAGTAAAATAATTCTTACATGGACAATATGAAGGTACATCTAGAGTCTAAAATGAATTTACCTCTAACTTTCGTTGCCACACATACACTATTTATTGATAGCCTTCCTCTTCCACCATAGGCCGCATCTCCACTTTGATTTCTTGGTTCTTTTCGCTTGCTCTTTTCCTTTGAAAAATCCCTTTTAAAGGTCTTTTAATTGACACTAAAAAGTTACATTCAATAAATTTAAAATTATCAATTTTTCACTTATAGTATTGATTAATATGCTCATATTTTTAAATTATCTAAACACTCCATAATAAAATTTTATGTTAAAATTTACCAGCAATTTGATAATTTTTATGTTGTAAATACCTCAAAAACAAAGAGGGAATTGGTCCCGAAAGTAAGAATAAAGTAAAATTGCTCGGTCATTTGAAATGAATTATTGAAGGTATGTAGTTAATTAAAAAAATAAAAAATAAAAAAATAAAACGTAGGCAATCATGTTGGTGATGGCCAGATGGCCATTTTACCATCTGACCATCACCCATGCATTGCTTGTTTGTTATGTGATAATAATAAAAAATAATAATAAAATAAGTGAGGTGGAAGCTGATGGCCGTCTATAAATAGGAAAAGTTTTTACGAAGAAAGGGGAGAAAAGGGGAGCTGAGGAATTATTTATTTATTTCTTTCTTTCTTCTTTTCTTATTTTCTTACGTAATTAATTTTCTTTTATTATATTTCAGAAGTTTATTAAAGAAAATGAGTATTTTATTTATCAATATGAGTGGCTAATTTGTTTAAGCTAACGTGTAAGGTAAAACTCAATAATTCAAATTATTGATTAATTACTATCTTAAATAAGTCTTAAAATTTATTTTATTTACTATATTTTTCTTTCTTACTAGTTCTTTTATGTCATGTTAATTTTAAATGTAGATCTCTTCATATTTATATGATATTTTAACATAATATCGATATTTCAATATAGTTGTAACATAGTAAATATTTAATCCTATATTTATAACACTAAAAGTTAGTTAAAAATTAAATAGGACTATTAACTGGTAACATAAATGTAAAATTAAGATATGGGACAGTTGTTATATGTATAATTTGAAATCTAAGAGTGAATTCATGTGACCTTAGCATATTTTTAAATTAGTTCATATTAATTTTTTTCATGCATTTAATTTTCTTTATTTAACAAATTGATCACTACATTTTAAATTTTTTATGATTCGACCTCAAACTGATTGAGTTATAGTATAACTAATTACTCTTATACTTGAGAGTAATAATACTTTTGAGTTGGATTTATTCTTTTGTATCCCTTGCTTCTTACTCTTTTCAAACCTTCCCTTTGTTATCAACACTTCACTTGTACCACCTCTCAATGATCTTGCTGTAGCTCTCTTGTTTTAAGTGTTGACTTCAATTCATCAAGTGACAAGGTTTATCTTTCATAGATTTTGGCAAAGAACTGAGAAGTTAACGCATCAATGTGTTCATCAAGGCCCTTCCTCCATTCTCAAAGTAAAGACCCGTTTATTTGATCTTTACGAGTCAAACAAACAAAATGATGATATGAGATTATTTAATATGAGTTCAAGTATTATCAACTCTAAGGAAAATTGATCAAAGCACTAATAGTTTCTACGTAATTCAGTTGTGCAAGATTGCCCTGACCTACATCCACGGCAAAAGCAATTAGGTCAATTTTATTGATGAATCAATGCAGAACAAGAATCTATGGAGAACATGCTAGAACTTTCTCTCACTAACAACTCTCAATACAATGCTAAAAAAATCTTGTTAGAAACTGATTAAGAAACCAGCTTACAGCAACAAACTCAAATGCTGATTGCACAGAAACGTGACACGTAGCTTAACCGATTTAACTGAATTTGCTTAAGCTCCAGCACATGCATCCCATGTGAGCCGCTTAAGTTATTACCAAAACGTACCAGCTTGTGCCGTTTTTAGTAAATCAGTTTTCTCTTATGGAGACACGTGAGCAGCATATGACAACTTAAACCAGTCTCACTTAAAATGCCGTCGTTTCTGGCTCCGACAATTGATTCACAAGCCTGCTTCGCAATTTAAATTAAAAAAAAATGAATATTAAAATAAATAAATGTGTAAAAGACTGGTTTCACCTCAGAAGTCAGAACTCAGCATTTACTTCCCGCAAATCTGATAAATTATCCCAGCACCCCAGATACTTGAACTTTCATGGTCAACATCTGAAGTCTTCAGTCTCCTCCTATTAGAACAAGAATCAATTGATCCTTGATTCTCGTTTTTGTTATGGCATATGATACAACTTAAAAGTGATTTCTAACATTCAAGTATAAAAGTATTTTGTTATATTATAATTCAGTGAATCGAGATCAATACATAGAGAAAACTTTTAATTTTTTTAATTTATTTTATCTTAAAATGAAAATTAAACTTAAATATATGCAATTTAATTTAGTGAAACCATGAAATTAAATTAGTTAGGGTTATAGATGCACTCTTAGTAGTAAATAAGATTTAATAAATTCTTTTACCATTTTTATTTAGATTTATTGCCCAAAAGATTAACTATATAAATTATCATTATTTTCCCATTAATTTTATTATGAATTAAGTATTGTGCCAAAATTTAATTTGTCTACAACAAATCATAATGCCATTTTACCATATCTTATATTAAGATATTAAGATTTTATTGTGCCAAACTCCCTTATTGCCTATAGTAAATTAAAATTTTAAAATATAAAATATGTATAAATTAAATAGAAAATAATTTAATTTATATCGCTAAAAATTAAATTTGATTAAATCATATTTGTTTCCTAACGGTTTAATCACCCTAACTAGTGCTACTTGGCTAAGCATAATTGAAATAAAAATATTTGTTAAAATTAAATTACTCATAATTAAAAGGAATAAAACAACTAAAATTGAAAATAAAACTAAATTTATTTATAAAAACAATCATGCAAAATAAGACTACAAGGAGATTGAACGAAATTGAAAAATAAAGAGACGTCAAAACATAAAAATGAGGCTCTATTTATAGAAAAATACATTCATAATCAGTATATAGGAGTCTATCATAAGTTTTATGTATGTATTCCACACAATCATTAGATTAAGATCCAAGGTTGGTTAAACTTTAAAGTCAATATTACATGTGACATCATGTGAGGCACCTGATTTAGTCAAAGAATGATTCAGATTTGGCATGTTAATAGGTGGATCGAGTCAACATGAATACAAAATTTTGAATCGTACAACTTACTTCATTAACTACTGTCCCGTGGCATGACTGTGGCCATTGAATTGTGAATAGTTGAGATTTAATCAAAATTAACAGTTATCCAATGCATTCATATCTTTTATAAGCCCATTTTATTATTCAATCAGTACTTGATCAATAGAAAAATTCAACTTCTTTGTACAGACTCAATTTTAAGTCGATCTTAACTCATGTTAAGTTTTTAGGCCTCGAAATTCTAAATTTGATATCCGTTTACTTGTTTAAAGTCTCAAATTACGTGAAATTAATATTTTACTTAATAAACTCATAAAAATATATAAAATTAAATATAATTAAAAAATAATTAATAATTCCTAATAGATTGCATAAACACAGATATAAATTATAATAAAAGCACAAAATAATAATTTTATTACTTGATAATCAATAATTTTTTAATACTAAACAGCATAAATATGAGAATAAACTAAGATATATACGAATTGAGCGCTTTCACAATTCTTTACGCCTCCTGCTAAATAATAATTTCGTTAGTATCTTTTTCCCTTTAATCTTTCACAATTCTTGTCTATTGAGAAACCAGAAATACCTACAAATATACCAAAGTTGCCTTTTATTTACACTTTGCGAAAGAATAAATCATTCTTAATTATTTAGCCATTTTATAAGATTTTATACTCTCTCTTCGATCGCCAAAAATTACGTAGTGGTAGTTCTGGTTACATCATATATAATATGTTATGGAGGTCTTCGCCAAAAGCAAAGCAATCAAAAGGCATATGGATCAAGCCGATTAATTAGTACTTGGTTTGTTTTTCTTTTTTTCACCCTTTGATCTCCTAAACACTCCGCTTTCGTTGTTTGAATAAAAACTATATATTTTTATTTTATTTTTATTTTTTTATAAATCTATAAACTAACTTGAGCGTTAGATGACTCTTATTGTCCTTTGTGATTTAGGTTGTGAGTTGACCGTTAGTGATCGCAGCGCGTCATAGGCAATTGGCAAGCTGTTTTCCTACTAATTAAATTTAATGCTGAAACTGCAGGTCTACTATCAAGCTGTTGATATGCTCAACTAGATTACGGTATCAACAATTAGTTCATTCTTTAATTGTTTAGATTTTAATCCGTGTCGGATACAGTGACTAAACTAGTTAGCCACTCTCAGTGAATTAATGAAATATAAGCCTAATGAGCTTGTGAGGCAAGGTGTTGGACTATAAAAGAACATAAGTCTAGTGTGCTGGAGAGTCAAGGTGTTAGACATGTGTAATTTGAGTTGACACCTGTAAATATTAACACCTGTTTAAAAAGGAAAAAAAAAAGGTAGTCTATAAAAAACCGAAGTAGCAGGAATGAATGGGGCGGAGGACCAAGAGGAAAAGGAAAGACGAAAGGAAGCAGGACGTAAAGAAACCTTAAGATCAAGCAACCAAAAGGAAAAAGAGGCAGAGTATTAAAAAGCTTGAAGAAAGAAGCAGCCTAGAAGCCTTAGGGAAATAAAGCAGGAAGTTATAAAGAAGTCTAGCCATCATGAAGGCATAAGAGGTGAAGGAGCCAAGAAACTAACAGGAAACCGAAGACCAAGAACCAGTGAAAAGCTGAAACAGAGAGTGCAAACAACGACAAAAAAGTGTAAACAACGACAAAAAAATAGAACTAATTTGTTTGCAACAACAGCTATCATTGGAGCATCATATCTATCATGCACGCATAATGCGTAGAGAATAAGTTACTGTTTTGATAATTTTAATAATGGCTAAGCTAAATTCCAGGAGAAAGGATAATTTCTTTTTGTTCCCGTCATGATAAACTGGAAGCCATTTTAATCTATCGAGAAACTTATTTATGTCTAGATATCACACGTTTATGAGTTATTCAGTAAGTGTAAACAATGTACATTTGCGGTGCCTTCCCTTGTATGGAATTTATTCACATACCTTGGGTTGGAGGCCACATCGTTTGTGGTATATCTACTCAGTTTCCTTGTGTCGGAAGCTATTTCATCCTTGCGAGATATATTTAGTTATCTTGCTTTGGGTGCAGCATCATTTGTTCGATATAAACTAAAATATTATGTCTTGAATCGGTTTGGCTGCTACTCTTTTCTATAGCAAATCTGTTTCTTTTAAAAAATGAGGAGGATGCTACTGATTCATCACACGGCGTCTATATTATTTCACATATTCCAGCAATTGATTACGTGCCTCGCACAGCCGGACCCTGATGAACCAGTTTAACTTGGTGAATGACTTGCATTTGGTATCCTGTACTGTTTCTCTCACGGCACCAGCTGCTTGTCAAGTCAATCAGCAATACCAATACCAATGCCAGACTATCAAAAAGGTGTGAATATCAATGTTGCTGAGATAAAATAATAATTGCTTGAGATATATGATTGTAGTTTTTGTATTACAGGTTTGGCAGCTGCTTGGTAAAAATAAGAACATTCACTTGCTGTGTTTATCTTATGTCGGAAGCAGCATCATCTTTTTCTAGATCTAAATTATATCATGATTTAGTAGTACTGATGGATCTAAATTATATGATGATTTATTCAACTAGATTAGATGGCCTTTTCAGTGACAAAATTGTTCTTCCACCAAGTACATTGAGGGCATATATGGTTGTGCATAGAGAGGATGTGGAGAATTCATTGCTTGCAGTTTTGTTGCATGTCAATGCAGTTTTTTTAAAGGGAAAGTTGAGTGAAATTCAGATTATCATTCATTTAACCAAATCAACTTTACATTTTGTGGGTAACCAATGTCAAAGAATTGAATCCGAGCAAGACACAATAAATAAATATACTTATGATGAATATATGACTAAAATAATTAATCAAAACATGGGGAAAAACAAAGCAATTCTTTAATATAATTTTAGGCGAGCTTACACGTCCACAAAAAAAGAAGAAGAAAATTGACAGAACCACAATACTAAAAGCTAAATAAATTTATAATTGAAGAGGAAATAGCCAAAAAAATTAATAAACTGCACAAATAGTAAAATGAAATGTGTTTCGCTGGATAAATTTATATTAGGCAGTTACATAACAGCAATATTGCTATGACAAAGTTTGAAACAAAGATCACAACAATATTACATTAACAATTTAAAGGAAAGCCTAATTGGATGCAATTTCTACGTCTCTCCTTCCGCCTTGTTGCCTTTTGCTGAGTTCTTAACTTCTCCAGTAACCATTCGACAATTCCTGTGCTGAACTTGATCCCAAGAACGACTCCTACAACAAGTCCGCCTCCATAGCCTATTAGAATGATTTTCCAGTCAAATGCGCCTGAAAATAGAGACTCCTTTGAGCCTTTACTATGATCTTCATTTGTTGGAGCTTCATCATTCTCACATTCTCTGGACAAAGGCCTTCCACACAGTCCCGAGTTGCCTTCGAAAGAAGTATTGTCAAATGTAGCAAATTGCCTTCCTTGTGGTATGGGTCCTGTAAGGTAGTTGTCCGACACATTGAAAAATTCGAGAAATGTAAGCTCAACTAGCTGTTGAGGAATCTGCCCAAAAAAATTGTTATTTGAGAGATCCAGGGACTCCAAATTTGTCAGGTTGCCCAAACATGATGGAATATGGCCTTGGAGATTATTGTTGTCGAGGTTTAAAACTTGAAGTCCCTTTAAATTGGCAATCGATGTTGGAATCATCCCATCGAATCTATTCCTTGAGAGAATAATGCCCGTGAGGATATCTGGGACCTTGTCATATGTCATTATTTGCCCTTTATTGTTCATTGTCAATGAGTAATCATAAGTGGCCACTTCATCGCTGAAAAACCATTCTTTTCGATAAATCACATCTTGCAGATATTTTAAATCACTCGTATTGACAATTTTCATGGCATTCCAACACAAGAAACTCTTTGATGGAAGCTTTCCAGTAAATCTATTGTTGGAGAGGTCAATAATACGGAGTTTAGAAAACCCACAATCAATTCTAGGTTCCCTTATACTGCCATAAAATTTGTTGGATTGCAGGATGAGAACAGTCAAGTTTGGAAGAGTTCCTAACCAGGAAGGAAAAATGTCACTAATCTGGTTGTTCCCAAGATCAAGAAATTCCAACTCTGAACAGTTGATCAGCGATCTTGGAACTTTTCCTCGAAATAGATTGTGGCTTAAATCAATCATCCCCAATCTACTTTCTTTGGTGAAAGTATTTGGGATGATCCCAAAGAAGTTGTTTGCCTTCAAGTCCAGTATTGAAAGTTTATCACTGAAACTGCCTAAACATTGAGGAAGCAAGCCACTTAAGTTATTGTGAGACAAAACGAGGCTTTCAAGACCATTTAAACTGCATATCCACGCTGGAATTTCCCCTGTGAAGCTATTGTTTGAAACTAGATAGTTAACTGTTCTCGGCGGTGGAACTGGGAGCGGTCCTTGTAAATAATTAGAGCTAAGATCTAAAGTCAACAAAAAACGTTTACCCCCTGGAAGAACAACAAGATGTTGATCAAACCCAGTTAACAGGTTATGGGAAAGGTTCAAGGCACTGAGATTCTGCATACCAGGGTCTAACAACCAATTAGGTATATTTCCATTAATTCTATTGGAGGAAAGGTCCAGCAACTCCAAATGATGTTGGTTTTTCAAGAAATTTGGAAATTCAGTAAGGTTGCATGAACGTAGTCCTACAACGGTAAATTTCTGTGAAGTGGTATTAGAAGTGGTTTTGGTGAACAGTGACAACAAATTTGATGAGAGTGATAAAATTTCCAAATTTTTCAAGCTGACAAGTAAAAAATCTAGCTCTATCATTCCTCTATAAGAATTTTGAGAAAGGTCAAGTACGATGAGTTGAGTAAGATTCCTGAGTGATGATGGAATTGGACCTGAAAAATTACACCTACCGATTGCCAATACTTCTAATGACCTAAGGTTTCCAATGGAAGCATGCAACTCACCTGAAAATTTGTTAGACACAATTGCCAAAGATTGAAGCTGGGTAAAATTACCAGTTACAGTGGACCACGGAAATTCTGCCGATAAGTTATTGAATGAAAGATCAAGTTCTTCCAAAGAAAAGAGATTTCGAATTGAAGTAGGCAACTCACCAGACAAATTATTTGCAGAAAGATCTAGTTCTTTCAAAGAACGAAGATTGCCAATGGAAACAGGCAGCTCACCTAGTAATTCATTTAGTGAAAGGTCTAAATGAAGAAGCTTGGATAGATTACCGAGTGAATATAGAATTCTTCCTGAATTTATTAAAAAAATTAAAAAAATTAATTAAGTAGAAAATGAAAAATAATAATAACTTTTAATAATGAATTTAACATTACAGTTGGCAATTTTTTTTTTCAGTGAAAAATATGTACTTAGGAATAGCATAAATGTATATTAATTAAATTGAAAATATATAAAATTTAATTACCTTGTAATCCACAGGAGTTGAGAGATAAAAATTTCAAAGAAGATAGATTTGCTAAGTTATGAGGCATCGTTGAACGAATAGAGACACGACCTAGGTCGAGTATTTCTAGATTGCTTAACTTCTCGGTTAGATTTGCAAGATTGGGCTTCAGGAGTTTAAGTCCGTAAAGAGAATTTAGTGATAGATCAAGGGAAACCAAGTTGGAGAGCTCTAGAATTTCTAATGGTATTTGACCAAAGAAAGAAGAATGAGAGAGGTTCAAGTATGATAACCTCCAAAGGTTGATTACTTCTGGTGGGATTTCAGAGGATTTGAAGTCATTAAAAGCAAGATTAAGCCACCGAAGATGGACAAGCTTGAAGAGGCTGCTGCTAGAGTTGATAGAACCATAGAGGCAGCTATTGGAGAGGTCAAGCTTGATGACGTGACCAGTTTTCTCACTGCACTCAACACCATCCCAAGAGCAGCAATCAATGTTACCTTCTTCTGGCTTCCATGATGCCACTGTAGGACGACATCCATAGCTCCAAGGATAAAAATGGTAACCCTTCTCAATTGTGTCATTAATGATGAGGCTTTCTTTGAATTGCAACAATGCAGAGCACTCATAATCATGACAAAGTCGCAGCACAGAAGAAGCAGTACTGAACGTAGTAGATGTAAAATTAAAGAAGATGAAGGAAACAAAAAGCTGCATAAATATTGGGAATAAACCAAGGGATAAACCCATTGTTTTAACGAAAAAAATTTATTAAACTTTATCGGTGTGAAGAGACATCAGCACCGTGGTTAACTTTTATACGCAATTTGCGATTAATTTCTATCGGAAGCCAACCACTGATAGATTACAGAATGTCCATATTCATATATATTTTCTGCTTTGTCTCTACATCATCAAAATTTGAGGTTAATTAATGTATATATAAATAGTTTTGTTTATTTGTTTAAATTCTATTGTAAATGAATTCCACCCTTTTAATCTGCCTGCCAATTAGTACTATTTCAACTATTTTATGATGCCAATAATCAATAAAAACGTACTTCCTAAACTAATTAACTAAAATAGTACCTAGCTAGCTAATTAATCGGTTAATGAAATAGTTATTAATTTGGTTTATTTTGGAACGTGACAAATACGGATGTTTAGTTTTAGAGTTAGATAATCTTAATCAAAAACCTAGCGATGATTACCATTTTTTAAGCCAAAAACAAATTGACTCTTTTCAAAAAATTTTAGGTTAATTCGGTACCAGAAAATTACCATTTGTTAAGTCATGCTATGAGTGATAAAGAATGACGGGAAATTAAGGGAGCCTTAATTAATATTAGCTAAAAGATACGTATACCCCAAAGTTTCAGGAAATAGTTATTAATATCCCTAAGTTTTAAAAATGGATGCTAACACCTTCTTTTGACCATAATGCCATTTGCCTTTATTATCTCAAAAGAATTGATTCCAATGATTTCTAAGAAACAGAAATATAATATTAAAATAAATGTAATAAATATATATTTTAAAATAATTTAAATATTTAAAAATATTTTAATATTTTACAATCTATTAAATATATTTTCTTATATTAAAGTAAATTTTAAAGTAAATAGAAAAATAATATTAAAATAAATGTATGAAAATTTAAATGATTTTGAATATTATGTAAAATAATAATTTTAGATTTATTAGTAGGTGAGAATTTTCTTTTTAATTGTAAAATGTATTCAAGCACAAGCATATATTTAAAGTCTCTACAGTAAATACAAACATATTATTAAAATAAAGATAGCAATTTATATATTTAAACTTATTTTAAAATTATTAGTATGCTAAATAGATTCGATTATTAATATACTATTTATATTTATTAAAATTTAGATTTACTTTTTTATTTAGTGTGTTTAAAGGTATTATAATTGCAAATGGGTGGGTCTTTTATTTATTTTTTAGAAATTAAAAATCTACATAATTATTTTTTAAAATTTTAGAGGCATTAATGTCTTTTTTTCCTTAATATTAAATATCAATATTCTTTTAATAGTAAAGCTCAATTTTAAGTAAAGTCGTCGAACACACTGACGTATTACAAAATTATTAAAAGACTACGGAAATGGACGGTAATAAATAAACATGCATTAGCTAACAAAAATTAATTTGTGAAGCGGCAAATCCCACTAAAATAAGTTTTCTTATTTAATTTATTACTGATAATTTATTGAGAAAATTATTTAAGAAGGTACATTTTCATGCACCTCAGCCATAGCTTGATATGCTATCGACTATAGTACACAATTATCATCGTTCACACGTGAATTGTTGGATTTCTCGTTGTTGGCGCAATTTTCAATAATCTCTCCTTAGTTTCCCCGTTGTTGCCGGTTCATTAAAATTCCCGTCGCCCCATGTTTAAATATTCTGCAGACTCTACGGCAATTGACATTGATGCCGATCTACTGTTGTCAAGTAAAGATTCCTTTATTTTATTTTATTTAAAAAAAGACCTTGTTAGAAGACTAGAATCAAGTCAGAATACTTCGCCTTGATGGCTCGATAAAAATTAATCCATAATCTGCAGTTTTAAAGAGAAAAAAAGACTACGGCAAGCTCAAGGAATTAAGACTAACCAAGAGGACCATATTTTTTTTTGGCTTTTATGGCATTGATAATAGGGTTATCGTGCATAGGAGCCGATTCAAGAAATTAATTCATTGGGGGTAATATTATAAAAAAAATAAAAATAAATATTAAAAGTTTAATATCAATTGATATCGGGGAAAAATATTCTTACACTTATTCTCGATGCATTTTCATAATTTGAAAATGTTCAATAATTTCTCATTATCAATACCATTAAGTACATCGTTTTTCTATATAATGTAATCAAGCAATCATCCATCCAATGATCTCCCACGCGATTCTGCAATCGATTATTCCTAATGTTCATTGCCAAAATGGTCTTTGACAGTGATAGTGGCAATAGGTAGAACCAAACTAATGTCAACAATTAATATACTAGTGGTGTGCTTACTTATAAGGAATATAAGTGAAAATTAAGGAATGAGAATAAACAATATAATTATTTACTTAAATGAGAGGTGAAATCAAAATCAAAGTGGTGAGCTTCATCAAAAATTATAAATTATTACTAGAGTTCTCATGTCCCTAAGGGAGGTAGGAATGGAAAACTAATTTCCTGAAGCACCATATCCCACATAAATGTTAAAACTCTCATTTTATCCTTCCTTATATATTATTATTATTATAAAAAATTTGTTGGCGGTGATGAAGATGATAATAATCATTACTAGCAATTAACAATAAGTATTAATGAAAATGATTAATAATTATAAGGGAAAACAAACATCTATACCCCTCAAAGTTCAAAGAAATAGGCGCTAACATCCCTAAGTTTTCAAAAAGATATATAAAGACTCTCTTTTGACTAGAGATAGCAAAATGAGTCATCTGATTGTGCTCATGTCGTTCAACATTGTGTCATGTTAAATTTAGGTCCATCCAAACCTTATTTAATAATCACATCTAAATATTGAGACCCAAACCTGATATGAAAAAATAATCGGGTTATCTAATAATCTGTTTAATATTTATATATTAAACAAAATCTACATTCAATATTCACATGCTGTCATTCATTCGTACATACATATATGCATATATAATTTATCAATATTATAAAATATATATATCTATCAAAATATTACATACTTAAACTATTGAAGTTTTAATTAAATACACATGTCTACTAATATTTTACACATTCACACTATTGAATCTCTAACTGTGTATAAAATTTTCTAAATAAAACATTATGTTTATATTCTTCCTTTCAAAAATAAAAATAACATATAGAATTATTTCTAATATTTGAGTTTTGATAACAAGAATATATAATTTATTTTAAAATAAAAAATATAATCATGTTATTAATTAGGTAAATATGTCAAGAACTTTAACTTTAACCTAACACGTAAAAAAATTGTGTCAACTTAGACCTAGCCTATTTAATAAGTGAGTCAAATTTAATGACACAAATAAATGACTCATATCCATTTATTCGTATCATTAATCAGATCATGTAAAATTTTGTTAGGTCTACTTTTGATAATACCCTTTGCCTCTATTATATTAAAAAATTGACTCTGATATTTTATAATAAATAGAAATATAATATTAAAAAATATATTAAAATTTAACTAATTTTGAATATAAGTAAAATAATAATTTTAACTTTATTAGTATGCAAGATTTTTTGTAATTGTAAAATGTATTAAATGCAAATATTTATTTAAATTCTCTTCAATAAATACAACATATTATTAAAATAAATATAATAATTTATATATGTAATTTTATTTAAGTATTAAAGTGTTTAATATTATTAGTCTAGTAAATAGATTACATTATTTATGTAATTTTTGTATTTATTAAAATTTTGAAGTCAATTTTCTAGTTATATATTTAAAGGGTACATGATTAAAAAGCGTGCCTTGGTATCTATTTTTAATAATTGGAGTCTGCGTGATTATTTCTCTAGACTTTCAAGATGTAGATATCATTTTCACTAATTATAATAGTAATTACTCTTGTAACAACAATAGAGATAGTAATAGTAATGGTAATAGTAGTAGTAATAATAATAATAGTAGTAATTATTATTATTACTACTACTATTATTATTATTATTACTACTACTATTATCAATAGTATTAATAAATAATGATAGCAATCAACTAATATCAGTTTAGCAATTAACTTGCAACTATTCATTCTTATTTTAAGATAAAGTAAACACATTAACAACAATATAGTTCATTTCGATTCTAATTTCTATAGCTAAAGTAAATAATTTATTTTTAGTTTTATTTTCTATTTCGGTTGCAGCCCATTCCGATTTCTCTCTATTTTGACTTCAGCACATTCTAATTATTAATTAATAAACACATCATAATGGGATACACTTTATTCCTTTTAGTTTTAACCAATTTTCAATAAATATCAATTGGACTGCAAAAGACAATTTATAAGATTGATTCATTATTAAATTTTCTTAAAAAATTGCCGGGCAGAAAAAAGGTTATCCTAGAGATTAGCATGAAATTTAAGACATTTTTTTCTCCCTGAATCAATTGCCCTCACTGCCCAACAAGTAGATCCGCCTCTGTTTCACATTTGGTGATTTCATAACAACGCTTTGGGTCAACCTCAAAATTATATTCTAATTATTTCAAATGTTTATGAATTATTTATTCTATTTTCCGTAGCAAATTTGAATGGATCTCTGCTTGAGTAAATTTCGATATGACATCAACTTAAAATTCAAACAAATCTTACATATATCTAGTGAAAAATAATTGATAATTAAACAAATTTTAATAGACAAAAATTCACAATAGTAGAAGTGATAATTTTCCTTAAGATCGCCAAGCCTAATGCAACCATGACATGAATAATATATTTGGGTTTACTAAAATTGACATTATTTTTATTGTAGATCAATTAAAATTTTCGTTTTCGGATTCACTAGTCATATCATAAATTATGGTCAACAAATGACAAAGGGTCACGAGACAAAGACTTCAAGTATCGTCAATATAGACAAGCTGTCGCTTGCTTTTGCGTCCGCATTGCAAAAGAAATACAATCAAATTTTAATTTACATCCACAACTTCTAAATCCACATGGGCATATTTAGAGACTCATGCAAGTAAATTACTGACCTGCCCAATGGAATCAAGTTAGTGCTACGTCATTTAATTATGTGAATCCGCCACTTGCTAGTTGATGCAATTCATACAAGTATAAGAAGACAAAATGCTGACAAAAAGACGTTGGAAACTTTTACTATGTCCATAATGTTTCCCGAGATATATCGCCCCAAAAAAACACGATTAGCAATAAGTGAGGATTAAGAAGAAGCAAATGAGTTAAATCCAAAACGAGACGGTGTCTGGGTGTTGGCTTTTTAACTTTTCTTTTCCCCCCAAGATCTATCCAAATATATTTACTTTAAAAAATAAATTATGATATTTTAGAATGCCTCGTTATAGTACTGAAAGAAATTATTTTGACAGGTGCTCAAAAGCAATACCAGTTCTCTAGAACCCACAACCTAATGGGAACCTAATAGGATAGTTCCGTAATGTCACATGATCAGTATTTTGCACAGTAAATTCATCTAGCACTTAGACAACTTTTACCAAATATTCCTAAATAAGCCTTTGTTCTTCTCGACTAGTTAAGCTAGAAGTTATCGAAAGAGCTAGAGAGAAGAAAACAATGGAGCTAAAATCGAAAACTTATATGACTTGCAAAAATACTTACAAGAGAGCTTACAAGAATTCTTGAGATGCTTGCTCAAGGCTTGATGTCTTAAATGCCTAATGCCATGTCTTATTTATAGATAGGCTTGCAAGCTTTAGAATTTAGAGAATTCCTATAACCTACTTATATTTTAATATTTACAAGTACTAGATATGTGTAGAGAGTTCTAGAACATTTATATGTGTGAGTGTGCTAGAACATGCTAAAATTTTCTAAAATTGGACCAAGTTAGCACCCTTGGCATTGTCTTGAGCTCATGGCCTAGAATTTATGGTCATGTGGGCTGGAATTTTAGTAGACCATAATATCCTCCCCCACCTAAGCTCACGGTGTCGTCGTCATGCTCTCATGCTTATATCTTTAGATGTGTTTCATGAATTGCCACAAGTCATCTTTTCATTCCTAAGTGGCTTTGCTCTTAGAGAGATTTTTTCACTTCACCAAGTAGTTATTATATAGTAACACGCCTCATCTCTAAATTACGCGATCGGTAATGATGTAATCCACATCCTTATCGAAAGCGGTGACCACGGTTGTTAACGCGCACCTCAAATCTTCACACCTTAGGTTTTCTACATCCTTATGGTATGGCTTAAGAAGGCTCAAGTGAAAAACTGAATGGATTTTGAGCCTTGCTAGAAGATGTACTTGATATAAGACATTGCTCACACATCAGGCAATTCAGAAAGGTCCTCGTAGTGCCTTACTAACCCTATGTCCACTTTTTATAATGACTTAAATTATTGGCACAAAAGCTTGATCATAACTTGATCACCTTCTTTGTACTCGACGTGGCGTCTCCTTGTGTCTGCCACTTTTTTCATCTTTCTCACAGCTTTTTTGAGGTATAATTACATGATGTCCACTTCTTCGTGCCATTTACAAGGCCTTTTTTTTCTATAAGTCGAGGCTATAGAGTTATGGGTCAAGGATTGAAGTCCTATAATGATTTCGAATGGGCTCTTGCCCATAGTCTTACTTCAATGCAAATTATAAGAAAATTGAGTGATGTCAAGCAGCTTCATCCATTCTCACTGATGAACGCTCATATAATTTCTCAAATACACCTCGAGGAAGGTATTGATATATTCGGTCTGTCTATTTGTTTATGGGTAGAAGCTTGTTTAAAACTTGAAGTCAGTCCCTAACATCTTAAAGAGCTCTATCTAAAACTTCTTAGTAAGCCGAGGCTCTTAGTCATTCACAATGCTCTTCGAAACTCTCCAATACTTTACGACATGCTTGATGAAGAGGAGGATCACTTTATTAACTTTGCGATCAGCAAGTTTGAGTAGGAATTAATGATCTATTTTGTCTTATTAACACACAAGACAAGTCTGCACGTATGTCTCGATGTCATTCCTCATATGTGGCTAATAATATAAGGTTGGACAAGTACGGTACTGCACTCAATCCTTGTGGGACCAACCCACTTCGAGTCGTGGCACTTCTTGATTACTTCTCTCTGTAAAATTTTCCTACCTAAGCACGAACATCCGATCTCTCTGGTAAGGATGATGCCTTTCTCTCATCAAAATCATCTTGTCTTACCTTCAAACACCTTCTCTAACAAGTCTTGCATGAGCACGTCTTGTTAGAGGCCTTCCTTGATACTTGAGACAAAGTCAAACTTCGGTTGGCTCATGTTTAATGTGGCAACTTTCGCCTTGCTGCTTGGGGCATCTACAATTATATTGCCTTGCCCAATTTGTACACGAGCGATAGTTTAATTCCACGAGAAAATCCTGCCACTGTACTTGCTTCAAACTTAGTTTCGCTTGTGTTTAAAATTAGCTTGTTGGTACATTGTTCATCACGATCATGAAGTGTTAGCCAAGCAAGTAATGTTGCCATACTCACAAGCAATAGATGACTACAATCATTTCTTTCTCTTGTACAGTATACTTTCAAACACTTGGAGGCATAAACACTCTACCAATAGAGAAGTTGGAGGCATCTATGTGCACTTCGAAAGGCATAGTTGATTCAGAAGAATGAGGACTAGTTCTTCAGAAATTGTCTTTTTTAGTTCCTCAAATGCAAGTTATCACACTTTGAACTCTTACCACTTTTAATTCTTCTTGAATAAGTTCATCAAGGGTACCGCCTAGGCTAAATAACCTTTGAGAAAGTGCCAATAGTAGTTCATTAAGGCAAGGAATAACAAAAGCTCAGCCACTTTCGAAGGAGGCTCTTATTCAAGTATGGCTTTCACCTTAGAGTTTTTAATCATTAACTTTTTGTCCATAAACTTATGGTCAATGAACTACACCTCTTATTGAGCAAATAAGTATTTCTACATCTTGAAGAAGAGTTCATTCTCTTAGAGTACTTAGAAGACTTCTCATAAGTGTAGGGTATATTACTCGAATGTGATGTTATACACTACAATGTCATCTAAGTATATAACTATGAAGTGCTGAAGGAAAGATTAAAGTACCTTGTTCATAAATGTGTAAAATGTAACGGATGCATTTGTGAGGCAAAATGGTATGACAAGAAACTCAAAGGATTCATACCTTATTGTGTATGTCGTTTTGGGTTCATCTCCCTTGACAATCCGAACTTAGTAATACTTAGAGTGTATGTTGAGCATGGTAAAGTATCATGCTCTATCGAATTGGTCGAACAAGTCCGTAGTCAAGGGAATCAGATACTTATTTTTTATAGTAATTTTATTGAGCACCCTATAATTAATTCACATCTGTAACGATCCATCTTTTTCTTTTGAAACAGCACAGACACGTCGAATGAGACCTTAGATGGGAGAATGTATCTAATGTCTAACAAGTCTTTGAGTTACCTTTGTAATTCTTTGAGCTCGAATGGAGCCATACAGTAGAGAACCAAGGCTCATGGTTTATCGCCTTATTCCAGTTCAACCTTATAATCTACTCTCATTGAGGTGGGATCTTTTTCAAAAGCTCAGAAGGCATGATGTCTTTGAAATCCTCGAGGATAGCTTGTATATATAAGAGGACTTAGCTTGGTGATTTTTCATAATCTTCTCCCTTTTTCGGCTCCCAGATGAAAACTAAAAAGTTTGGGTCTTTTTTGAATGCCTTCTTGAGCTGCATGGCTAAGAGTGTCTTTTCTTCAAACGTGTCTTACTCTATGGGAACAATACATGACTTAGTCATATCAAAGATGCTTAGGGAGTTTATAGCAAGCAACCAGAAGACATGAACTTGGTCAAAGAATTTTATACGAACAATCATTTTAAAGTAATCCATGGGTACGATGAAGAAGTCAAACTTTCCATTCTATGTCCTAAGCATTATATGCACACCTTGGGTAATGCCCATAATAGGAATGGCAAGTTATTTGGCTTCATCTTTAGAAATGAAGTTGTGTTGGCTTTGGTGTCCAGCAACACAAGCATGGAGTGGCCATTTATATTTGCACTCGCATATATAAGCTCTTTTTTGGTGAATACAGGTTGCCTATTGAGTACTCCAAAGAATTGGAGAGAATTCATGCTGGGTTGTTGTTCCTCTGATGATGTTGTAGCATTGCCCTTGAATTAGGTAGTAAGGACATGAAGTAACTTCTTTTCTGGATAGTTGCGCACTTATTGAGGATTGTTATATATGAAGCATAGGCTTTGTGGCTTTGACGACTCTTTCTTACCTTCTGATTTACCTTGCCTGCCTTTATTGGTGAAAAGCTTTTTATGTCTCTAATATTTGCAATTGTCACCCTTACCCTTGTGACTCTCTTCCCCACCTTTGCCTTAGCCTTACTTCTTATCCTTGGATTGGGTGAAGTACTCAATAACGGATTCCGTAATGGCAATAACATTGTTAAGTGTTTGAATGCCTCATTTATTAAGCCCCATCTTGGCCCAATCCTTGAGGTCATCTTAAAAGTAAAAGTGAGAGTCCTTGTCAGACATGTCCCTAATCTCAAGCATGAGGATAATGAACTCATTGATGTAGTCATGGATGCTACCCGATTGCTTGAGAGACCTAGGCGTACTCGAGCTTCCTTTTTTATATTACTTAAAGTAAATTGCCTTCGAAGTTCTTACTTCAAATTAGTCCATATGTTGATGATGTATATGCCTTTACCCATCTCATCATGCTTTCAATGCCACCATAGTTGTGCAATACCCTAAAAATGGGTAGGTGCAATGCCCACTTTCGATGTCTCATCTTGTACGCTTATGGCATTGAAGTATTGATCTAGTCTGAAAGGAAAGTTGTCTACTACAGTGACATTACATGTGCCAACATAAGTGTTAGGTTTTGGCACATTAATGCAGTGTGCATCACTTGTACTTGTCGAAGTCAGGCTAGCGAATAATGTACTCTTGTGCAATGCCCAATCTCTTCTGTATTGAAAGCTCGCAGCTCCTCTTACATGAAGTTATAAATTTTCAGCAACTCTTCATAAAAAGCTTGAAACTCACCTCGGAGGGTGTTCGCTTGGTCTTAGATGAGGGCCTTGGTTACCACAATGAATCCAGCATACTCTCTAATTCTTCGAGAGTGTCCTACGCAGTGGACATTGTGTTCTCGAGCGTGATCATGTAAGGCTCCAAGCCATCAATATTTGGGGCTTTAGACTTGTCGTGGGACTTATCTTGTCCCTCTTCGTAGTAGTGGGTTGGCTTTGGTAGAACTTTCGCACCAATAACGCCCTCTTGTGTTATGCTAGGAAGATTGGCCATTACCCGTAGCTAGCTTTGTATGGGTGCAAACCTTCGCTTTGGTACCACTTGTCACAGGATGGCTGTTATGGCAGTAAATCTGTATGGCACTTAGATAATTTTTGTTGAATATTGCTAAGTAAGCCTTTGCGCTTCTCAACTAGCCAAGTTAGAGGATATTGAAAGAGGTAGAGAGAAGAGAGCAATAAAGCCAAAATTGAAAACTTATATTACTTGCAAGAATGCTTACAAGAGAGCTTATAAGAGTATTTGAGATATTTGCTCATGGCTTGATGTCTTAAATGTTTAATACCATGTCTTATTTATAAGGAGGCTTGCCAAGATTTAGAGTTTTAGAAAATTCCTATAACTTGTCTATATTTTAATATTTACAAGTACTAAACATGTGTAGAGAATTCTAGAATATATACATGCTTGAGTGTACTAAAGTATGTTATAATTTTTTAGAATCGGTCTAAGCTAGTACCCTTGGCCTTGTGTTGGGCTCATGGCCTGGAATTTGTAGCCATGTGGGCTGGAATTTTAGCAAACCATAACAACAAGCATGCGTCACGCCACCAAGTCCACGAGACACTCTTGCTATTCACATTAGTATCTTGAAAATATAAAATCTAAAAGTCCCCTGTTCTTTTTTTCTTTACTTCCCTTATATTATTAGTAGCCAAACATCATCATAACACTTCATAGTTTCTAATTTAGTTGATTATAATTTTTAGCTTGTACAATAAATTTGTAATTAATAAATAAGTAATAAAACTTTCAAGAGAACCCATATAAATAGATAAATATTAATAAAAAATAAAATATTATATATGTATTAAGAAATATATTTGATTTTTAAATAAGAATTTCCTATACTATTTTCTTCTTTAGTAAGACTCTCATTTAACAAATAAATAATTTTTTCTTTGGAACTTGACTTATTTAAGGAGGAATATAACAAGTATAAGAAAAAAAACACTTCTCTACAAAAAAATAATTACTATATGATAGGGAGAATGAGTTCACTTATTTACATAATAGCACAATTAGTTTTCTACAAGTAAACAATTTCTAATATGAGAAAAACAATTGTTCTATTAAGAGATTGAGCGTTATTAAGATTTTGGATTAAAAAAAAAAAAGAAAAAAACTAGAGTAATTGTAATAAATTTTCACATAGCAAATTTTTTCTCTTATTGTCCTTCACTGCTGTAGTTTTTATTTTGTATAAGAGTTTTTCACATAAATTATTGTGTTATGTTATGCAATTAGTTTTATTTTTCATATATTTTTTATTTATTATTTTTTTGATATTTTTTCTTGCTAGATCTTGGGTGGAATTAAAATTTCCTAACAATACATTATTATAAAGATAAGATTATGCTTGGTCCAAAGTGGGTTCATTTATCAAGTAACTAATAAAACGTCAAGTTTTTTTTTTTTTCTAATTACTTAAAACGTGATAAGTGTCGAAGTGATGAACTCAAAAGCATGGGCACCTGTTTCCAAAACCGTCATAAATTACTTATTGTGACTTGGATTTATTTTTTTAATCATATTTAGTTAAAAAGATTGCTTTGTAAAAATTTAAATTGACTAATTTTGCTCTTATAAGATAAAATTACCAAGGATTTATTTTAACTTCAATATTTTTCTGATTTTATATCAGACTGATTGTTAATCTTCAATTAAACTAATGTAGTACATTTTTAATTAATTAATGGTGGCTAATGAAATCATAGAAGGAACTTTCTGGTAAAATATAGGAATCATTAATTGCATATATATATATATTAGATTTTAAGGGTCGATAAGCTATAGTTATGAAGAGAAAAAAGAATATTGCTAGTAGTGGAAGATTGAGACTCTAGAGGACTGTATTTTCATCATCTTCTGTCATTATATAATGAATCTTGCTGTTCGAGTACACAATTATCGTGTATTTTGTCTGCAATACTAATTAAATAGAATAAAGTTTGAATTATTCTCTCTTGACTATCTTCAAATAGTTCTTTTATTTTTAAAACATTAAATTATTCTTGCATTTAATCAAAAGATAAGGGAAAACTGAAAGTGAATTGATGATTTTTTGAAATTTGTTAATATAAATAAAAGATAAATTAAAAATTTTTTAAATAAATAAAATAATTTAAAAATAATCAATTCACTAAACAAAATTATCCCTTAACCAATGACCAAGTGAGAGCATTCGCATCCACCAAACGTTTGAATTCCATCTCTCACATACGCGAACACAAATTTTGACCGCTTCAAATAGTCGTATACCCTCGATGCGCTTGGCTGACGGACAATTTTGTCACTAAAATTGCCTTCTAATCTAAGTGAAAAGAAAAAAAAAAGTAAAAAGATTTAGATTTTTTACACTCAGTAGAAATTCTGAAAGTCTCAAAAAGAAACTGATACATAAGATACATAATATTCACAAACCCAGATATTAGGATAAAGCTTTTGGGCGTTGGCCCCCCATAACCGCCGCCACCACCCCCCCCCCCCCTTCCCCAAAAAAAGGGCGTGTTTGTGAATATAGTACGAGACAGAGAGCTTGTTCGAAGGCAGAGTGATGGACGAGCATGTGGAGTCATTTCTTAGTGTCATCTTCATTAATCATCAGAGATCAATATCGATCAACACAGAGAAGCTGGGGATTGTTTCTGCATCCTCATCTCCAGTAAACATTGTCAAATCAATGGCTCTCCGAGAAGCAACATTATTTGGCAAATGAACCTAAAAAATATACAAACTATCAAATACTTTGATATATATCTTCACAGAGCTAGCCATACCAAAGGATTAAATAAATTATTCCCAAATCTACATAGGCACGTTTAGAGACCTCATTCCAGTGAATTATTGACCTACAAAATGCAATCAAGTTAACTCAAGCTCTCAACTTTCCATAATCCCCTTCTAATGAAAAGTGAATTAACCAAACGCTTCTTGATTCTTAAATTTGCATTTAGGTTCATACCTGGATATTCTGCAACCGATACTGAAGATCAGCGGGTGGTACCATTGTAGAGGCAAGGTTGTATATCATGTTCAAGTCCATAACAGGGTTCCAACTTTCCATCATCATAGCAATTAGGGAGAGCTCATCAGATGTACTAGGTATAGCCTGAATAAGTGGAATATTTGAAACAGGCAAATCTTCATATAAATCATAGTCTGCGTGGCCTGATGAATCTGAAACTCCCTCGTCATTTTCGAAAGTGAACACGGCAACAATTACTGCAAAGACTAGAGGGAAAACCGATACGCTAAAATTGTTCTTGACGTGAAATTCTGCCAGAATAAAATAAACAAGTGCGACAATCAACTGGACCACCGAGAAAGCTATTTCGACTGTCCTAACTAGTTGCTTCTGACTTTGTACGCTGGTTGCGCCTCTGTTTCTTCCCATGATACAAGTATACATACACATTGCAAAACAAAATGCGGACAACAGAAACGCTGCAAGAAGGAAACCCCTCTTACTTTTCCCATACAGATCCAGTAAAAATGATGCTGCCTCCAACACGAGATAAAACACAGCGAGTAAACGTTTCTTATGTTTTCCAAGCAGATGACAAACCTGTAATAAAAAAACTACAATCATATATCTCAAGCAATTATTATTTATCTAAGAAAGATTGATATTCATACCTTCTTGATACTCTGCCATCGGTATTGCTGATTGACTTGATGAGCTTCTGGTGCCATAAGAGAGGTAGTGCTGGATATCAAGCGCAAGTCATTCACCGAGTTAAACTGGTTCATCAGGTATCGGATTATCAGTAACAAGAAGCGATTGGCTGTGCTAGGCACATAATCAAAAGCAGGAACGTGTGAAATCCTCAAATTTCTAGTTGAAATATTATATGTGGCGTGTGATGAATCAGTAGCATCATCATCCTTTTTGAAAAGGAAAAGAGTTGCTATAGAAAAGAGTAGCAGCACAACTGATGCACTGTAATTGCTCTTGACTCCCAAATCTGCTAGTGTGAAATAAACAGATGTTATAATCCATTGGATCAGCGAGAAGACAATCCCCACTGCCCCAGTCAGCTCCCTCTCAAATTCTTCTCTGGTTGCTGCAGCCGTTCTTGCTAGAATAAAAGCACAAACAGCGATGCCAAAACTAAGAAGTAAGCTCCTCTTGCTTTTCTTGACTAGATCTTGTACACCTGATATTGCCTCGAAGGTAAGATTACCGAACAGCTCCCACAATGATGAGATTGATTCCAAGACACAATATTTCACTTTATGTCGAACAAATGATGTGAGGCCCAACAGAAGATAACTAAATGCATCTCGCAAAGACGAAACCACTTCCGAGACAAGATAGCCGAGTAGATATACCACAAATGATGTACCCTCCAACATAAAATACGTAAACAGATTCCGTACAATGGGAAGCACTGCAATTGTACGCTTTTTACACTTACTGAGTAACTTATATACCTGGGATATAGGGAAAAAATAGTAATTATTAAAAAATCAATCAAATAAATTAGGGAAACGACATTCTCTTAATTGTTTTTTATTTTTTCTTTTTTAATGCAGTCTTGCTAATCAATAATGGCGTTCTTCATTTCTTTTTTCTTAAGTAAGAAACTGGCATATAAGTTTTTATTGAAAGCAGCTTCATATCCAAATCCAATCAATAATTCAAAGACTACAATTATACATCTAGAGCAACTATTATGAAGCTTGTTTAATGAAATGTTTTTTCATTCAGTTATTGAAAAGTTCCCAATTGTAGGCAAAAATTAGATATCCTTACCTGGATGTATCCAAGTCCAAACTGGAAAATGGATATTCGACCATTTTTCAAAATCGAAGAAGCGTGTTTTCAAAATTAATTAGCAAGGAAGAGAAGTTTCAGTACCTTTACACTTTTCCTATTAGCGGTGAATCCATCATCATCAACGGATTCTTGATTTCTTCCAGCTTCCGCAGCCTCGGTCAGAAGGTGCTCACTCAATGACTCATCTTCTAGTTCAGATTTTCCCACAAAATGACGTGCAGCTTTTGAAGCAATAACTGCAACCCTTAGCCTCTCCTGTAAGGAACACAACGGAGCAGCCTTCAGTTTGGAATACTAAATTCAATATCATAACCGTTCAAGTTCACTCTGCATTAAAATATTTCAGGTACCGAAACTCTCTATAGTTCACCAAGTTAACAATAAATATGAAGCTGCAAGTGTTGGTTTTAAAAAGTCCCAATAGCCTCAATGAATCCGGACTACCTGATTTTTGTGTTTTTCCTCCACGGAATTCCTGCAAATGTTGGTTTAGATATGCATTTGCAGGAAGTATCCATGTCTTTGAGTAACTTTATAATGCTATGTGATTAAGTTTCGCCATAATAACAATTGACAGCCTAAGCGAAAACTGAAACAAGCCCAGGAATGAAACCTGAGTGCGGCGTCGGATGGCTTCGGCTTCCGATCTCTTGGAGAGATTACCAGTGCAACGAAACCTGAGTTTCGGAATTTTCACAGTTCCACAGAGACTCCTCCATCTCTGTAGCGTTTCATCATGTGAGTTTTTCGGCTTCACAGATCCAAAATTCTCATTCAAATATGCCTCCATTCCAACTGCTGCTGCCGTTCTCCTTCTTCAATCTTCACAGCAAAACCAAACTTCATAATTAACAAAAATATTAGAAAAATAGAAACAGCAATAGCACTTGTCAGACGTGAAAAACATTAGAGGTAAAGAATGCCAATACTTAAATATATATCTGCTGCAGCCCTTCTCTAGCTAAAACAAATAGATAAATTTTAATATTATAAAGGGCTTGATTCTACAATGAACACTTGAACATCTCAAATGGAGTACAAACGCTTACGGTTTGTTCAATCCCGACCCTTTGAAGTCTTTACCAACTAATTATCGATTTTCTTCTAGTTCCAAAGCTCAATTTTAAGTAAACCACTCCACATGACGTATTAGAAAATGAATGATTGCCTGAGGTGCCTGAGGTCCTTTAAACTTTTAACATATGGAAAAAGAAATAATTTTTATCAGTGTATATTAAATTAATATTTTCTTGACTTTTAAGAAATTTCTTACTGTAATCAATTATGGATCCCCCGCTGCAACATTACTCTTAAAAAATTATTTAGCATTTAGGAGACGTAAATCAATCTTACTAGAAGACCAGGGAAACGGAGGTCAACAAATAATTTTTTTATTTAATGTATTATTAAAAAGAAGAGAAAAACCATCCACAATCTTAAATTTGATTGAATGATCAAAGAGGCTCTTTAATGTTATAAATGGTCACACAATTTTTTTTTTTTAAGATTATGCTCTTGGATTATGAAAATAAAAAATTGATTTTAAATTTTTTATTTAAAATTTTAACATAAATTTTGGACTATTAATCTCACATAATTTAAACATAACTATTGTAAGTTAAAATAGCATTTGATGATGTTAATTTATTTATTATTTAATTACATGAGATTAATAACTCAGAATTTATATATATTGCTAATGTGGATGCCTACGTTGATGGTCTCACATCTCATAAAATATTTTATAGCACCGTAAAGGATCTTGCAAGACCATAGAAAATATATCTGTGTGTGTATATAATATGTATATGTATATATGTCATGACCGTAATAATAGAAAAAAAAAATCCCACATATCTTCATTCATAATAATTTAAGGAGTTATGTTCTAGTCATGGATAAAGTAATGAAAAAGCTCATATTTTAATACATTGATGAATATGTGTTTTACTTAATTTTCAACCCTTTTTTTTTCTTTAATAAAGTAATTAAAATTTAAAATAATAAAAGAAATTGCCATGCACCATCACGGCAGGTCATGGCTCTTTAGACAATAGAGACTGTAACATGGTTTTTAACTTTTTTTAAGTTAGTCAAGCTTTGCGGCTGCGGCCGTGGCCGGTGGGAGTGCGACAGCCTCAGAACTCTGCTGACGGAATATCACCAGCGAAAACACAATCAGCAAAAGCGAAATGTAGACTACGCTACTGCTACCGTTTGCAAGATCGAAATTGACATAGTACTGATTTTATAATTTATACCTAAAGCTTTCATACCGTATATAGCAATTGTGATGTAAAGCACAACATTGTCCTGTAGTAAATGAAGGGCATGCTTTGGTTATTTGGTACTATTTTTGGGATAACTATGTGACCTAAAAGTTATTTACTTGAAAATATATAGTAAACATTTGTACTATAGTTTTTAAGTCAAGTTAAATTTATCTCATACGAAGAAAATTTTATTTATGTCAATACCTTTAGTAGTTTCGTAAAAAAGAATGTTATTATAAATTATATCTACTAAACACAGTTAAATTTTATTTTGTAGCCACAGATATTTCTTTTTTTTTATGATTACAATAACTATAAAGTAGAAGTCATAACACCTCAATTTTAAACAAAAGCAAAAATCTTGAATCAGCATAAATGGAGCTTGATGTGTTTTCACAGTTTTAATCATATGTGTCATCTTTCTAAATTTTTTATAGTTAACGTAGATGAGATGATCATAGCTGTGTGTGATCATCATACCACACAATTTTTTTTTCCTTTCATAAATATAATAAGATATCATAAGTTTCATTGTACACTCATAATATTATCAAATATTAATTTGGATGACTGCTACCCTTAACTGGTAAAATTTCTTGGAGTGATCCAAATTAAAAGTTTCATCCAATTCACATTAATATAGAGAGGATATATATATATATATATATATATAAATTTTGTTTTCTGATTTCATAAAATTCCCAATTGTAAATTAAACTTATGTTGAAGCCTAAAACAGTCTTCCTTTTCGTTAAACCAATGTCAAATTAATGAAGATATTCTTTCCCCCTGCCATTATTGTTTTGCTTGAAAAATCGAATAATTTATAGTTCAGATAAAATATACGAATTTTCTTGAAAATTACTAACCTTAAAGTGGGGAGAGACTTAAGAGGCTTCAGAAGGCTTCAATTGAAGCTGTCTTTGAAAATTATGTTGCTATGAAGTCATCAAATCATGGACAATACTGCACACCTCTTTAAGTTAAATTGGTCACAACATTATTATTGAAAAAAAAATTAGTTTATGCCTCAGGAAAATTTAGGCCTTAGGTTAAAATTTTTTAAAAAAATAATCTCAACTAGATAAAACAGTTAATTAATTTTTTATTAAAAATTATCTTATGCCTTTGCTTCATGTTTGTTAGGATGCGAAAATTTTGTTTAATTATTAGATTTTAATTCATCTATCAATTTTTTTTGAAAAGGTATACAATATAAGGTATTGGTCCATGTAAATATATTTTCATGTACTCATGAGATCAACAAATTATTATCTTGTTTTTGTTCAGCAAAGAATATAAAAATATAAGGAATAAGTTGAAATTAAGAAATATTAAAATTAGTTACAAAACAAAAATGCTACCAGAGTTCTAGCTTCTCGTAAGCTAGCTCGCTGAATTGCTCTTGATCATCAAAACTAGAGTCATTGCTTCCCAAATTATTTGTGCCGAAACCGAAATTTACTCGCATTTCAGAATTCTCCCGGGCTTACTTGTTACAATGCTCAAAATATTCAAATAACAGACGGCAATGTTGTGTTCTGACGCACGTGTACATATATGTGGCTATCCACTAAAATCACCCAAATCAATGCAGCACTTGTGACGGGCAAATTCGATCTGCACATAGTGCTCACACCCCTTGGTAGTATTGGAACCGAAGCCTGAGCAAGAGACTGGCTTGTTAAGTAGTAACAGTTCTTCTTTGGTAAGGGCGCCAACATTTTCTAAAATTTAAATTTAGAATTTTATAATGTTATAAAAGGTTTTTTATAGTGTTGTAAAATATTTTTTTAATAATTTATAATATTGTAAAATTCTAAATTCACAAAATTCTGAATTGTGATTATACTGGGAACTTTGATAGAAGGGAACCACTTTCAAGCTATATATTTTATTTAGTGATTTTTTAATAAATTGGATATATAGTCACAATTTCAACCATAAAAGCTGAATATACAACAGTCATTGAGTCAATGAAAGAAGCCCTATAACTTTAAGCTACATATTTTACTCAATAATTTTTTAGTAAACTGAATATATAGTCACAATTTCAATCATAAAAGTTAAATATGCTGCAGCCATTAAGTCAATGAAAGAAGCCCTATAGCTTAAAGGTCCACTAGCTGAACTTGGCCTCAAACAGGAGTTTATTTCAATCTCTTGTGACAGCTTTAGTGTTCTGCATTTCTGCAAAAATGCAGCTAATCATGAAAAAACGAGGCACATACATAAAAAGTGATAAGGATGAACTCAAACTCAAGTGCAACAAGCAGTTCTGGGGTGCACACTCATATGACTTGTCGTTTGAGGAATTTCAGAACCAAACCGACATGTTTTAATTTGTCAGCTGGAGGTGTAAATGTTCCATGTGCGAGACACATGGTACGCTTCTGATTTAAGTAGATTAGAACGACGTTAGTG